>JAYRCH010000319.1:0-627266 GCA_037179445.1 Phengaris alcon alcon
CTTCCAAATGGCTTTGCACAATTAGAATTCATTTGTCCCCTAAATAATCATGACTTAAGTCATGAGCTAAGTGTACCTAAATTAATTTGCGAATAGAAGATTCTATTGGTTTAGCGTATGTTTGATGAACGGGATAGCACTTTCCAACAGTTGTTGTGCTCGTTGGCCTTAATCTAAGCGTCTTCACTTCACGACCGCCTTATTTTTTACCCTAGACTTATTCACTTATTCACTGAATAAATTGTTTGTTTAAAAATGTGTCTTATTCGTTCCCGTTTGTTTGAAATAAAATAAAAAAAAACTGTATTTAGCGATATGTAAAATACTATCTTCATACAAATTTATACTAAGTTTAGGGTATAGTGTAACTATATATTAGGTCCTTACATATGAAATTGGCGTTTTGTAAAGGAGGAACATAAAGTCGATTCTATTTAAACATATTATATTTATTTAACCAAAGTATATACCGTTGCTATCTATGAACTTTTATCATCTCATAGCTACCTATGATTCATTGGTTTCTTTACTAAAGCAACCACTCGGACAGGAATCAATAAAACAAATGAATTAAGGTTTTCGAAACACAAATGCATGAGTAAATAGCGGTACAAATTTGAAATTAGAATTCCTAACCAAAGAAGATAATATATTTGAGATCAAAGTTGCCAGTACGACAAAACGCCAATTTCATATGTAAGGACCTAATAATTAGGTATCCTACCATCAAAAGTTTGTAAGTTTCTTACTTTACGTCCACTGTCAAGTGACAGACTATTCAAACTTCATTAAGTGTCAAAAATATTTATTACGTTAAATAAGATATACAAGAACAAGTACAGAACAGCATATTGCAGACCTAGATTGTACAAATCCCTATGGATTTTACTATGTAAAATCTGATGAATCAATAAATAGTAAATAATGTAATAGGTAGGTAGCAGGGGCGAAGGCTGGTTCTCTTTCATAGGGAATAGCCTGTATAATAGGTAGGGATTGGATGAGGGTCTTCAAAAGGTAAGTGGTAAGTGAAGCCGATTGGAATGAAGTTATAGGAACTCCATAACCTGTTATGGGGTTCCTCGGACGTCCTAACGACTTCTTTTAACAAACTTTGATTTGTTAAAAGAAGTCGTACTTTTTGACAATTTTCATCCCATAACCATAATATATATTTTTTTAACAAATTTCTTAAGATATAAGTTTTCTCTGCTAGATTTTCTATAAACGGTGCTAAATAATTAATCATGCCTGGAAATCTCTGCAAATCTTTAATATTTTTAGGTATGGGCATATCTTTTATGGCTTTAACTTTCTCTGGATCAATTTTTACACCTTCTTTACTAAAAATATAGCCCAAACATGCTATTTCTTCTAGAAGAAACTTGAACTTGGCTTTATTTAATTTTAAATTAACTTGCCTAGCCCTTTCCAAAAACATCTCTAACCTTTTATTGTGTATTTCAATTGTTTCACCGTATATTAAAATGTCATCACACTAAATTATTATACCTTCAATGTATCCGAAAAGATCTATCATGGTTTTATAGAAAATTTCTGTAGCCGTGTTTATTCCAAAAGATAATCTTAAAAATTTGTATCTGCCAAAGGGAGTTTGAAATGTACACAGATCACTACTTTCTTTAGTTAATTTTATATTATAAAGCCCAGAAAACGCATCTAAATGTGAAAAATAAGAGGCTTTGGACAATTTAGACCTGACATCATCTATGTTTTTAATTGGATAATGACATCTCAATAAATTTTTGACGTGATAACGTCTTATAAATCGATGGAGCCGGCTGCACGCACGAAAAAACATGACTCATGCGTTACCTGTTACCCGTTATCGTTACCAAGTACCGTTACCAAGTACCCAGGTACCGGCGTTACCTCGCATTGCCTTTACCTCATTATTATTATTATTATTTTTGTTGTTGTTGTTGTTGTTGTTGTTGACGTTGTCATGTTCAACTATCGTCAGTAAACCGACTTTACAGACACTCGGTCTTATTTAAATTTCTAGGATCTAAGCAAATTCTCAATCCACCATTATTTTTCATGGCTATTACTAAACTACTCACCCAGAGAGTAGGTTTGTTCACCTTCCGTATGACTCCTATGTTTTCGATGAGTTGAAGCTCTTTCTTTAACGGTTCAACCAACGTGAAAGGTACCTTTCTAGGGGGTTCAATGCAAGGAATAGCATCCTTCTTTAGCACGATGCTGTGTTCATATGGGAGACAGCCCAGACATGTACATGTCTGTTTTTACAATGTAAAAAGTCAAAATTTTTCAGAACATATGTTTAAGACCAATACAAAATTCAATAAAGTAAAATTCAATAGTTTAGAATAAAATCCAATAAAATACAATAATATCCAATATAATAATAATAGTAATAATTCCTCAATAATAATTCCCATTAAAATATTCATTATAAATAAGATGACTCAGTAAAATACAATTAAAATATAAACAATAAAACGACGGCACAAAGTAAAAGACTAACCTAGTATCACAGCTAACATTATACAATAGAACCTAACTAATATCACACAAAATATCATAATTTTTCTTACTTACTACACCCACTATCTTCGTACAATAGGCGAGGAAGATGTCCCTCTTTATGCCCCCCAGGATGGAAGGCAGATTCCCACCCGTCATGGATGTGCTCAATTTCTGCTCAATATCATATCGATTGCTAGCAAAAATTGGGCACTCCAGTAACAGGTGAGGAACCGTCTCCTCAACTCCCGGCTGACATCAACACGACGGATCCTCCTTCAGCTTGAATCTGTTCAGGTAGAAGGCGAATCCGCCGTGTCCGGTCAGAATCTGTGTGGTGTAGTGTGTGATGTCTATTTTATTGTGACGAATGAAACAGGACACAGATCGTAGTTAGGTTTCCTTTTCGATCTCAGCGCGGCCTCCTTGGCTAATTCGTCAACCCTCTCATTCCCTCTCAATCCTGCGTGCGCCTTAATCCAAAACAGGGAGACCTCCCGCCTCTGCAATGCAGCTTTTCGGAGGGCCGCCCTTGTTTGCACTGCCAGGGGATGAGGGGAACTGAGGGTGACTGCCTGGAGAGCCGATCTGGAATCGCTAAGGATACCGACCTTCGCCATTCCACTCTTGCAGGCTATGCTTACTGCTCTCTGGAGCGCTAGAAGCTCGGCTTGGTAGACGGTGCAATACGGAGGCAACGCGAGCTTGACGGCCTTCGTCTCGGCTTCACCCTTCCATACGGAGAGTGCGGCTCCGACTCGACCCTCAATCTTGCTGCCGTCCGTATAGATCCTATGGACGTGGCTGTTAACCACGTCTACATACGAGTCCTCATCTACCAACCCGAATCTCAGCTCTACCTGCTCTGCCGGATGTGGGTCCTCGATCGCTGGAGCCATTCGCTCCACCTCCCTGTCTTTCAACGCTGGGTGTGGTACTCCCTTCTTGATCTCATAGAGCCTCGAAGTTTCGAGTATCCTGAGATCAAGAGGGAGTATCCCAGCCAGCAGCATCGCAGAGTTCAGGGAGACGGTCCGATATGCTCTGCAAATCTTCTGGGCAAAACCCCGTTGGACGGAGTTGAGCCTTTTTTGGAACCCCATCTTTTCCACGGTGGGTGCCCACGCTGCTGATGCATACAAAATAGTCGGCTCTATTACCGCGGTATATATAATCTTAACTATCGGGGGGTTAAGCCCCCATCCTACGCGAGCAGCTCTGGATAGCTGTTTGTAGCGCGAGATCGCCTTTTTTCAGAAGTCTCCAACGTGTTCATTGAACGTAAGGTTCATGTCTATCCTAAGCCCTAGTATTTTAATATTTTCAAAATATTTAATATCGACACACCCCATCGAGAGCACATCAAATTTGAGTTTTCTTGTAGAAATTAGAGCACACGTTTTATGGGGGGCGAAATTGAGTTTGTTAGCTCTTCCCCATCTTCATATCCTATCTAGTACAACATTGGCTTTCCTCTCTATCTTCATTGCTGTTTCCCCTTCAAATACCAGCACGATGGCGTCGGCAAAAGCCTGATTAAAGACATTCATCTCCTCTAACATCCATAGCAGGGGGTCCAACCAGAGGTCCCACAGGATTGGTCCACCTATGGGTCCATGCACGCACCCCTTGTTTGTCTCCCTGCTCACTTCCATACCCGCATACCTTACATTCACTCTTCTTTCACTCAGGTAGCTGCTGATCACCCGCTTCCATTCCGATTTTGATGAAATTTAGCAGATATATAGGGTAGACCACGGGGAAGGACATTACATTACATTTTATCGCGAAAAAATGTACGGTTTCCGCAAGATTAACTTTTGCGCGCACGAAGTCACGGGCAACATCTACTATGAAATATATTGGTCGCGAGAACACATTTGCTAATATCTCCTGTTCATAATGTCAACAGTATTATAAGAAATATAATTGTCAATATCACATTGACAGATGTCACAGGTACAGCCTATTTAGTTAGTTTATTTTAGTTAGCCAAAAGGCTATACATAGTGTAGACGTATTAGGTGTTAGGCATATCTCATATGTAATACGTATCTGTGTTATGCACCAATAAAGGAGATTATAAGAATTGTTGCTGTATTATTATCATCACCACTCAGGCGTAAGAAGGATAAGAAAAAACCAAAAGGTCGTAGCCCTCTAACACTCCAAAATTCATTCGTTTAAGTTTATAATTACTATACCTACTGATTTCATTTTGGTAAATTTTCATGTTAGTAAACTACTTATGTACGTACTAAACTAAATATTATATTTCAACTTTTTTGTAACTTTCAAATGGATCTAATTACAAAACTACACGTAAAATATATTTTTTTAAATTAATTATCGAATAATAATACCTCAATATTTCAGAATATATAAATGAAACAAAATATTTTCATCTAATCAAAACTACAATATTATAAAAGCTCTATTTGATACACATTGTGAGAATAGTGGAAGCTCCAAAGGGAGATCTCCGACCGAGTGAGGTGGTATGCCCGATCAGGCCGAAGCCCACTTGTATGAATTTTAGGTATTGTATATGTAGTGCCGATCTTTGAAAAGTTCGATATCGCGATTCAAGATTGTGGCGCTAATTGGTCCGCCACAACATATTCATATTGTATAGAGCAAAAAGAAACCCAAAAAAGGTATAGTTAAATTAGTACCTATGATAATAATATTATAATCATCTCATCGGTATGATTTACCGACACACAAACATAATACTTTATGTATATAATATAATATGTCATGTGCCTCGTTATATTTCACATTACATGCTGTCATGTGTAATTGATACAATATTATATGAAACATTATATATTTTATTCGTACTTGTTTCTTTTACATATCATTACGCGAAAAAAATCTTTAACGATGGTATCGTATTTCATATTTTTATTGTTATTAAATTCTGAAATAATATATTCGTCACTCTATTAAAATAAACAATCGTAACAAACTAAACAACATTTTATAAATAGCACCAATAGCTCGTTACTGCAGCACGAATATTAGAGCCCTGCACACGTAAAGGTCGGACCGCGGATTGGAATGCGTTCCAAACCGAGTAGGAATCTGCGGTTTGAACTGCGGGTCGAACTGTTTTGATAATTACGACTAAAAATGCGTCACGCTTTGGACTGCCTGCGTCTTATAGAAAACGAAAAATTAAACCGGAATAAAAGGGTTCCGTACAAAATGGTAAAAAACGTTTCTTGTATGGGAACCCCCGTGTGATAATACTACACCTCTTATCATAGCATAGCGGCAACAGAAATACATCATCTCTCTAGCTATCACGGTTGAGGAGATACAGCCTGGTGACAGACAGAAAAACTGACAGACAGACAAACAGCGAAGTCTCAGTAATAGGGTCCCGTTATTACCCTTTACTAAGAACACTCTCGATCATAATGTCAGCTTTCATACAAAAAAAAACCGCATCTAAATCGGACCTTTCGTTTAGCAGCTACGATACCACGGACTGACACAAAGACAGACAGACAGGCGCGTCAAACTTATAACACCCCTCTTTTTGCGTCGGGGGTTAAAAATACTGTAGGAGTGATGATAATAAATAAACGAAGCTCCAGTAAATGAAACTGGAGTTGGGATCATAAAACACGAAGTAAATATTTGCAGGCGATATTAAAAGTGCATGCAGGTGCGGAGCAATCTTATATAAGGAAATAAAGAAAAATACAGGATATAAGGACGTCACAGAGGTACGATATTGGATTATTAGTATCATTAGGTGTAGTTTAAATTAGATTCGACAAGTGTACATATCAAATGAGGAGTTTGTGTATCCTATTATGATAGTAATTATATAATATCGTGTTATACGTAGTATCCGTTGAAATTCAAAGTAATCAAAATGTAAACTAACCTCAATATGGGCGGCTAAAATGCTACGAATTCAAATGTCACATAATCACCGCGCAATAAGGGAATACAATAATTTGGTCGATTTTTTTTTTTTTTTGTTTACATTGATTCGGAATGGAGTATATATAGCTCCAGTATCCAGCCAATAAGAATGCACCGGCTGGCGGCTATCGACCACAGTTACAAGTCACCAGCGAGTCCAGCGACAGACAGTACTTGGCCGAAAAAATGCTTGAAATTTTTTTACAGCTTAGCCCCACTTGCACAGATCTGGGTTAAAGTTAGCCCTGGGTTAAAATATCAAGACTTCTCTTTCAGAAACACGCAGAACGAGAGTGATAACATGATATTTAACTATATATCTGCGCAATTGGGGCTAAGCTCTAAAATATCTTTTTTCAAAGGTCGATGTGCATTTTTTCGGCCAAGTACTGTCTGTCACTGGACTCGCTGGTGACTTGTAACTGTGGTCGCTAGCTAAGGCGCTCAAACCTGTCTAAATCGCGCTAACACTTGTCCGACCTTATTTTTTGTATAAGATAATATTACATTCCGTGAATTAACGTTTGGCTGGAGGTCTTCATGAGGTAATCTAAGAGGGAAGCCGATAAGAATGCAGTTCTTTAGACCCTGCGGTGCTGTGAGGTAATAAGGCGAACTGTCACTGATTTGTGCGGAGAAAACGCTCTACCAAGCCGGTAGCCGAAATTTCTTTTGAAGGCGACGTGCATTCTTTTTTCCGGGTATTTGTTGAAAGAGTGAACATGTTTACTTCAAGCACTGTGAGTTCGCAACGCAGTTAGTAGTGAAGCTAATGAAATTATTCTTGTTCTAAATTATAATTAAAGAGCACAACGAAAAAAAGTTTGTTAAAGTTTAAAACTTGTTCACCCACCCACCAAACCGCGACTGAACTTTTAATGAGCAATACTTTTAATTAGACAATGTAACGTAATTATAATAATTATTGTGTTATTAATATAATTATTTTGGTGTCAATAAATAAAACCTTATAAGGAGAATTTTTCAAATGGAGGTATGTGCGCAATACCAGTGTTTTCTTTGCAGTAAAAAGTGACAGTTCGTTTTATACACATCGGCTTATGAGATGAGATTATTGCTCAAGAATCTTCGACAGTGGTCCGAGAAAACACCAAATCACTTTTTAGAAAAGCAGTTTCCAAAATAGAAATAGCGCTAATGATAGCCAACCTCCCAAAGGAGACGGCACAGTAAGAAGAAGTACTCTATGTAGGAGTAAATTCTGGAATAGAAATATTATTTTATAAGTTAAATATCGTTGCATAACGTTTTCAATGAGTAATTTCTGTAATGTATCACGTAAAAACGGCCAATTGTATCCAAATGAGAAGATAAGCATTCCATTCCACACTATTCATATTGACCACTTAGGTCCGTTTGGCAAGGCTGTAAAAATGGCAATGCTTATATTCTCACTATAGTCGATGGATTCACAAAATATTTATATGTGAGAGCCGTTAAAGACACAAATACTAAAACTACAGTAAAAAATTTATTAAGCATATTTTATGACTTCGGAATACCCTCTAGAATAGTGTCGGATCGAGGTACCTCGTTCACTTCGATGGCTTTCAAGATTTTTTGTGAATCCCACGGAATTAAACATAATATAATAAATGCCGTTGCTTGTTCTAGAGCTAACGGCCAAGCTGAAAGGTATAATAAGACAATTGTCTTATTACCGTGATAGCTAGATTCACATGCAAAATATGCTGACGGTGAGGACTAACGGAACTGGGATATGTATTTAGGCAAAGTTCAGTGGGGAGTTAATAATGCTATTAACTCAACCACTCAAGAAACAGCAACAGAAATATTATTTGGAACCAGATTGCGTGACAGTTTAACTAATATGTTAGATATTAATAGTGAGTCGAGTCGTAATATTACAGAAATAAGAGATGAAGCAACTACGAACATACAGTGTAGTCAAATTAAACAAAAAGAAACCTATGACAAAAATAGAATCCCTGCTCCAGTTTATAAGGAAGAAGACTTGGTATAAATAACCAGAACTAATTTTAATAATAAAGGCAACATCACTAAACTTATGTCCAAATTCATAGCTCCATTTAGGATAGAAAAGGCCTTAGGTAATAACCGGTATAAAATAATTGAAATACCCGGCTTTAGTCAGCGAAAGAACAAATTTCATAGTGTAGTAGCAATTGACCGAATACGGCCATGGAATTGTATTTTGTATTAATGTGAATGCTTCAGATCAAAGCGTGATAAAAATGTTATTTCAAATAGTACTTATAGTACAGTTCATCGGAGAGTGAAAACGATAAAAGTGACTGTGAACCATCACAAAATCAATCTTAGTCCAAATAATGGCCGAATGTAATGATTGTAATATTGATGTATAAAAACTATTGATTATGTTAATTCAATACAGATTCATTTATTATTTTGTTTCTGTTATTAAATATGATACTAAAAAAAAGTGTAATTTACGTGCGTCAATAGATCGCACGTTGTAGGACGGCCGAATGTAATTTAAATTATTTTATGCAATTTTAAATAACATTTACAAGTAAAATCACAACTTATTAGTTGTGATTTTACGATTTAATATTTATTTTAATGAATTATATTTAGAAACTCAAATCTATTTCACATTTACATTTTTATTTTATTGTTCAATGTATTAATTCTAAATTGATCGACTAAGAAGAATGACAATATATAAAATATCTGAGGATTGTCTTAGAGGGCGTGTTTCCGGTCTGTCATAGGCCGGAAACGCGTTTTCTAAATTATTAAACTAACGTGTTTCCGGTTTATGATCTATAAATCATTGATCTTCATTTTGGCAGGGGCATTCTGCTCTCGGACACCGTCCGATGAACAGCTCCGCTCGCTACGATCGTTGCCGTCGTCCCGCGCTCTCTATTTGCGCTCTCGCTCTATCCGAGTGTCATTGCTCACAATAGTGCACCACTGGAAGAAAGAAGACAGAAGACTCAAGAGGCAAGACTCAAGAGTGAAGAGACAAGGCGCCACCCAACCGCCTTTGCCGCCCGACCCGTGCCGTACCGTGTCTCGCGCCGCGCCGCGATCGCCGCCTACCGGACGATTCGTGCGACCGCTCGCATCGTCCGTCTCGCTTTTTAGTGCGAGCCTTCTGCTCGCACACCCGCCGCGAAGTTATCGCCGCGTTAGGACGAGCGTGCGACCGGTCGCATCGTCCGTCTCGTTCTTAGCGCGAGCCTTCTGCTCGCGCTCCGCCGCGTCTCGTTCGCGAACACTAGCGCCCTAGTGTTTAGCGCAACGTTAGTGTGTGAGTGAGTTCCAGCCGCCCAAGGAACAATTGTAAGTACCGTGACACGGTTAGGCACACTACACGAGGAGTTTTCCTCACTACACACCTCCCCTCCCGGTCGCCGGGAGGGGCTGTATCCCCCAATATTAATTAGAGAGCAGAATTTCTTTTCACAACCAGGATAAAACTTCCTAATTATGGCCGACGCCTTAATCAGGAAGTTCCTGACGTTCCTTCAGAACGAATTCCCTGATGCCGCCAAGAAATGGGAACGCTTCGCGAGCGCCCATGAAGCGGACTCACCGGCGTCGCCCGATTGCGACGCCCCGCTAATCCCGGCCGAAACAGAGGCCTTATCATCTCCTTCAGAGATGTCTTGCTCAGAGCAAGAAACCGACCGTAGTGAACAAGGCGAGTTCACCACCGTCAGATACAAGAAGACGAAGAAGAGGAAGCGCCCAGAAGGCACCTCCTCTCCAGTCTTATCTTCCCCGACCAAATCGGTCCGAAAAAATAGGAAAACCGTGCAGGCTCATGGCTCCGCGACCCCCGTTACCTCGACGGCCCCTCTGGCCTCCCAGGCCCCTCTGGCCACCCAGGCTCCGCTGGCCTCCCAGGCCCTTCCGGCATCTCAGGCCTCCCTGGCCCCTCAGGCCTCCCAGGCCCCTCAGGCCTCCCAGGCCCCTCAGGCCTCCCAGGCCCCTCAGGCCGTCCGTACGCCAAAAATGCCTCCTCCTGTAATCATACAGGAGAAGGCCAAATGGAATATAATTTCTGCGGCAATAAACGAGCAAAAGCTCCGATACTCTTCTGCGCACACGACCCCCATAGGGATCAAAGTGCAGGTAAAATCGTCGGAGGACCACCGCCTCCTCACCGCGTTCTTACGCGCAAAGAACATAGGCTACCATACCTATGCCCTTGAAGACGAGCGCCTTCTGCGCGTCGTCATTACAGGAGTCGATAAGTGCCTCTCCACAAAAGAGGTACTCATGGACATCCAGTCACAAGGTTTTCCCGCCTTAGAGGTACATCGCATGTACCACCCAATTAAAAAACACGAGTACAATATGGTACTAGTAACCCTCCCTCTTACACCAGAGGGCAAGGATATCTTCAATATCCGAGCCGTCTGTCATATTACGGGCATCCGCGTCGAGCCCCCCCGTAAAAGGGGCATCCCTGGCCAGTGCCACCGATGCCAACTTTACGGGCACTCGGCACGGAATTGCCAAGCTAGGCCGCGTTGCGTTAAGTGCCTCGGTGACCACGGCACCTCTGACTGTCTCCGTAAGAGCCCAGCTGAGGAGTCCGAACCCCCCAGCTGTGTTCTCTGTAAGTCTAAAGGACACCCCGCCAATTATAGAGGGTGCAAAAAAGCACCCAAAGTAAAAAAGCGTAGTGCACCGCAGACTAAAAGTGCCCCCCCCAAACAGAGATTCGTCGCTGCCCCCCTACCCTCCCAATCTGCATGGTTCAAGCCCGCGCAGAAACGTAGTTCGGAGCTAGCGGTTTTCCCCGCTCTCCCCAGTAAGGCCATGCCCTCCGCGCCCGTAGCGCCAAAGGCCACGCCCCCTCCGACTCCCAGCTTCACTGCAGACCTCTCTTTCGTCCAGCAGTTTTTAAGCAACATCGGGCCTATTGACCCGATGGAGCTTTCTATTTTAGCGACAAAGCTAAAAGGTTCGGCCACAGACCGCATCCAAGCTTTGTCAGACCATCAGGTCTTGATCCGTCAGATCAAGGCCCTCTCCACAAACGGTAATTAATGGAGCCCTCGGGAAGGACAAAGCCGCACTCGTTACGCGTAGTGTCGTTCAATACGAACGGCATTAGGAATAACATTAGCGAAATTCGCGATTTTGTAAGCAGCCAAAATGTCGATATTCTTCTAGTGCAGGAGACTTTCTTAAAACCTAGCATGAGGAGCCCTAAAATAGCTAACTACAAAATAGTCAGAAACGATAGAACTCGATCCCGACTCGGAGGTACTCTTATCTACTATAAAAAATCACTACATTGTATTCCACTAGAGCCACCGTCATTGTTAACTTTAGAAACATCTGTTTGCCATATTAGTATGTCCGGTCACGGACCCATTGTTATAGTAAGCGCGTACTTAGCGTGCAACAAAGAACTCCATTCAAGCGACCTACAGGCGCTATTCAATTTAGGTAACGCTGTCATCATTGCCGGCGACTTTAATTGCAAACACACCGAGTGGGGCAATGTTCATAACAATAGAAACGGCACCATCCTTTGTAATTTAACCGACACTTTAAATTTTGCACTATTAGCCCCCACCGACCCCACTCGCTATGACACCAATGAAAACATCAACGGTGTCATACGCGATCCTAGTACGATAGACATAGCCTTAGTTAAAAATGTTTCTCTCAATATCAATATTGAGACTCTCCACGAGCTTAACTCAGACCACAGACCGGTTATGATTACACTCGGTAGTCTTAACCCCAATAATTCTAGTACTAGGAAGATAATAGATTATAAATCACTAGCGGAGAACATTAAAGTCCTTCATTCTAGCCACTTAGACAAAATCCCCGATATTATAGATAGTAAAGAGACAGCCATAGAGGCCGCCTCCCACTTGACCGACCACCTGGTAGCGACCATAGAGAACTCATCTAGGGAGGTGCCAACGACCCCCAAGGGCCGTTGGCCCCTCCCTGAGGACATAAGGGAGTCCATCAGACTCCGAAATGCGGCTAAGCGCACATATGATCGCTACCCGTCGGAAGAGTGGAGGAAAGCCCTCCGTCACTACGAGAGGGAAGTTAAGTTTAAAATCAAACAGCACAAAGCCGAGAGTTGGGATCGACTTCTCAGTGATTTAGAACCGTCTCACGTGGCGTACTGGCCACTCGCGAAGGCCCTCAAAAACAACACGGAGAGCGACATGCCTCCATTAGATAGACCTAACCGTCCTCCTGCATTCGAAGACATTGACAAGGCCGAGTGCCTAGCTGATAATTTCGAACAACAGTGCCGGCCGAGTACTCTCCCGATTGATCCCGTGCACCTTAGCTTAGTTAATAGCGAGGTCAACAGCCGACTCTCGAGGCCACCTGACGTAGACAGGGTGAGGATGGTGGACCCGGAGGAGGTCAGTGACATTATTAAGTGTATGAATGCCAAAAAGGCCCCAGGCCTCGACGGTATTTCAAACAAAACACTTAAAATGTTACCGTCCGAGCTAATTCAACTCCTAGTGAACATCTTTAACGCCCTCTTAGTAGGATGTTCATTTCCAGACATTTGGAAAGTAGCTATTGTCATAGGTATCCACAAACCGGGGAAACCCCGGAAGGTGCCTGGTAGCTACCGCCCAATAAGTCTCATTAGCTCCCTAGGTAAAGTCTACGAAAGAGTTATTAAAAGGCGCCTTAATGACGTCATAACCGACAAAAAACTCCTTCCAGACGAGCAGTTCGCCTTCCGCGAAATGCACAGCTGTCCCGCTCAAGTACACCGCTTAACGGAGTACATATTATCTAGCAAAAACGACAGGAAGACGACATGCGCCGTATTCTTTGACATTGCAAAAGCTTTTGATAAAATTTGGCATAACGGACTGTTATACAAACTCTATCAAATGGAAATACCCGATTATCTCGTCTTACTAATTAGTAACTTTTTAAAAAATCGTAAATTTCATTTCCGCGTAGAAGGCGCACTGTCGTCGCCAAGATATATGGAGGCGGGAGTACCGCAGGGCTCGGTCCTCTCGCCCTCCCTATATAACCTGTACACTAGTGACATCCCCAAACACGCTAAGGTGCAATTAGCTATGTTCGCGGACGACACAGCCCTTTATTATTCAAACACACGAGCCCGTACCGCGTCTAAAGTCCTCCAGGAGTCAGTTACCGCTCTCGGTAATTGGTTCTCCAAGTGGAGAATAGAAGTCAATCCCGATAAAAGTCACGCCATTCAATTCAATGGTAATAAATCAGCGGGGCGTAAGTGCCCCCGTAAAGTAATGAGCCCTATTAGCCTGCACGGCAACATTATCCCTGAGGTCTCTCAGGTCAAATATTTAGGCGTAGTACTAGGCAAGTCGATGACGTTTTCGAGTCACATCAGTAACACACTGCGTAAAGCGAAATTTGTACTCTACAAATTATATCCGCTACTTAATTCGCGAAGCAAAATGTCCTTAAGACATAAGCTTACATTGTATAAGGTTTGCATCAGAACGATACTCACTTATGCGTGCGTCTCTTTCGCACAGATAAGCGAGTCTCAAATGGACCGCTTGCAAAGAGTCCAGAACCGGTTTCTACGCATGGCAACAGGCGCCCCCTGGTACATGCGTAACATCGACTTGCATAGGGACTGCGAACTAGTCACCATTAAAGCCTATATCAAGGAACTCGTAGAGAGATTCTTTGATAAAGGCAAAAACCACCCAAACCCCCTTATAAAAAAGGCACTGGACTACAACCACGACGCACTGACTTTCCGACACCCGTACAAACGGCCTAAGCATATCTTAGCCGATCCCGTTGACCCGATCACAAAATACGTAACGTACTGTGTACAGTTACGTAAACACAAATCACACGCACCCGCGACGCTAGCATTGCACCGGGGTCGACGCCGGCGCCTACCCCGAGGTCCCACATCCGACACGACAACACGTACAGACGTACAGACCGACCCTAACACGGGACCGGACCCGAACCCGAGTTCGAGTTCGCATCCCAGTAGTCTAGGTACACTCCTAAATAGTGTCCGCGACCGCGATATTGATATAGAGAGCTCTACCAATACCGCGAACCTCATCGACATTAGGACTTACGCGCGCGAGTCATCCCGACCGTACGCGGAAGGGGAGAGGGACGGCCCTCTCAGTACCGATATCGACCAAATCGAGAGCTCCTCTATCGCGATAACTCGCACGCCGCTAGTCTCTGCTACCGCGCGCGAGCAACCTCACTCATCAGCGAGTGAGGAAGGGGTCGGACCCCTCAGCAGGAGAGACCCGCGTCTCCCCTGTCTAAATAATAGCTTCTAATCCGTAGCTGTCCCCAATATCCGGTTTGAACATCACCCGGGTGATGTTAGGGAGGGTCAAACCCTCCCATCGTCTACCACCAAACAAACTAGCCACCAGGCTAGTTATAGTCCGATTTAGCTACAGCGGTCTTAACCCGACCCTTAGCATAGACCCGTTCGAAAAAAAAAAAAAAAAAAATTTGGCAGGGGCATTCTTCTTAGAACAGCAGTAAGGACTAGATGTCTATCTAGAATAATTATACTGAATTGTATTATACTATAAAAGTGTTTAAAATAAAAGTGTAGTGAGTGAATTCAAGAAGTGCAAAAAAAAATTAATGTACTACTGGAGAGTTTGATTTTATCACATTTCATTATAGCAAAACTCTTTGAAAATTAAATATAAATGAAAATGGAAAAATATTGGTTGATAGAATGTTCGAGTGTTTTTTGTCGCAGTGGCATTTGATTTAGAATATCGGCATCGTTTATGTCCTCCATGCACTCATCCATCATTGTTCTGCACGGGAAAATGGTGAAATAAAACACCTACTGCCGTAAAAAAGGTTTTAGGGTATCTTTATGACTTATGGAGGACATTTTTTATGATTGTACATTAAACAAAGCTAATATTTTATTTAACCTTATTTTAGGATGTAGTTACATGACTCACATTCGTCTAGCATTCGGCCATTATTTATTTATTTAACAGGCTTTTGCTCGTTTTATTTGAATACTGTTTAATATGACATGGCTTTTGGTTTTAAGGCCGTAACGACTTATTCAGAAACATTGTGCGCTCGAAAACCATTTTTTCTTTCTTTTCTAGTCCTTCCCAGCATTGAAGCTTTTAAGATTAAAGGATGAAAGAAAACGAATAAATATCATTAAAATATAAACTGAAGAGTGCTCCGGTTGTAGAGACAAATTGACGTTCGATCTTCGCTTTGTCGTATTTACATTCAAGTAAATTTAAAATAGAGCGGACTTTTCTATTGTCATTGATTGTGGAACCATAGAACAGAGAGTTTCGGAGATCCGGCACAAAAGGACGTAAGAACTTAAGCCTTGGCAGGGCTACCCTTTGGAGTAATCATGAAGACCCCTGTCCCTTTAGAGTTTAATAAAATGGCCGCAACGCGACGCGAGTTGTGTCGCAACTCGCGCATTGTCATAGACAAATATATCTCGCGCCAACAGTTTTAATGACTAAAGTTACTCATAATACTAAGCTGTTTGGCCACAAGAACAGTACTTCAATGATTCAGCAGTATCTCGAGCTACACTGATCGCGGTCGGTTCCTGTCGAGTAAGCCGCACTTTCACCGCGAGCGCAGCGCCGGACCAATCAGCGCGTCGCGCCTGCATCGCGCTAGCGGAGTTTTATTTCTCTGTCATATATATACCGCGCGCGATACTGTCTGTTGGGAGGTCCGTTGCTGTCGGAAGACCGTGTGGCCACTGGCACCGCTAGAGCGCCCTGCTTTCGTGTATTCCCTGTTGATATTGTCTCCTGTAGCTAAGTTAACCGTATGTATGCGTTAAGATTAGGGACCCCTCTTCTTCACCGAAACCGGACGACAGCAAGTTTGACCTTCTTTTAGTTCAATAGAATGTCTTTCAGGAATTTTCATTATTTAAAATGTTGAAGAGACTCAACCGCCCGATTCTTTTAAAGTAAACTTTTCTGGTAGACTTTTTTAAGATTCAGTAGTCTATACCCTTGAATAATAATGTAATATTACAAAAAATACTTATAAAACATACTTTTATTATATTTTAGCAGTAACAGTATACACCTACAGGGTATATTCTTATCCAAATGAAATATAATAATCTAACATTACTCCACAATATTGCGTATGTAATAACATTAATACATAACTTCGTAATTTACAGATAAATAACATTAGCCTTTCCTGACAACTCTCACTACGCATGGACATTCTCGCACTACTGTACAACGCGCCGGCTTTGAATATCACGCGGTCGCCGCGCAGTATTAAAATATAATATAATCTGGTCAAAATTTAAGGTCACATGTTATATTTATTTTTGCAAGGAGAATCAAGCACTCATCACGCTCCTTGAACATTTATTTTTGTTTTGAAGACACCCTGTACTCTGTACATAGAATATAAATTTTAAAAATTGTACCAAAAATCATTAATTTTTACGGCTGGATTGCGTGTCAGAACGCCTTAATGGAAATGCTGGCTGGTACGCTTTATACACTCGATATACCGCCTTATTAACAACGCCTTTCAGAAAAAAAAAACAAAATATCTACGAATATTTTTACTATCATATTTTGTACCCGACAAAGGCGAAGCCAAAAGGAAGGGTAATGATTTTGCCAGTCTATGTATGTGTGTATGCATGTGTGTTTGTTCCACCGTAGCGCCTAAACATAGAATATAGTACACGTAGTCAGGTTATAGTTGAAAATAAAAATGTAGCTATTATTATAATGTTTTTATTAACATTTCTCTACAGATTTAAGTAAGTAATTTATCGATATACGTATCATCTAGTACTTTTCTATCTTGTTTACTATTAAGCACGTAATACTGATCATGTTAGTTCAGCAAAAATCCTTATCTTTTAAAATATAGGCAGCTCAAAACATCAAACAGAGCCTTAGCCAAGTTGCCATCGTAAATTACGACGGCGAAGATTGAAAACAACGCTATGTCACTTAGCGATGCTTATGTCAAATCCCAATAATCCCATTCATTTTTGTTTTCGAACTATCTCGTCGTAATTAGCGATGGCGACTTTGCTAAAGGCTCTGGACAGAAATACTTTTAAAAAATCTCTGTTTTACACCTTAATTACTTCGCAGGCAAAGTAGCAAGCACTTATAATTGCTAATATAAAATTTCGTACAGTTGTAGTCATCATAGTCAGAACCATCATAGTCACCTGGGCCTTTAGTCAAGATGCGTCGTCGCTAAGTGACATGTCGCTTGCGATGCCTTGTGTCAAATCCCATACATTTTGTTTTCGAACTTCGCCGTCGAAATTATCGAATGCATCTTGACTAAAGGCCCTGATGATGATGAGGACCACCTGCCTAATCCTCATTAGTAAATGGATTTCAGTATGTCCAGTCAGGCTTAACACACAGCCTATGTTAGACCTTACGTCCATCCGCTTAGCTTCCCTAGAGACTGTTTATAACCGTAGACAATATTACGCTATACCCAGAAAATTATTTATAGACAAAATTTTCATTATAGTTCAATATCTGAGCTACAAATACATTAAATGTAAGTCAGATTTGGTTTATTTGTAGTAACTAGATTTATTTTTCATTATTGCCTTAAATTATTATACGAGCAAATGTTTAGCACCTGAAATGTCATCTGAGCAACACCAGTTTTAATAGATGTGCAGAATAATATTTTTTTGAACTAATAAAGGACCGTCCTTTAGGGTACTAAGTAATAATTATTATATTAAGAGCCCCATTACAAATCTGCACTCTGCGAGATTAGGATTCTCATTGTATTATTTCATTTGCTTGGAACAGTAGTTCAATCCAGGAGCTCAAAAAAGTGCCTTCGCGCATTATATGGCAATCTTTTTATGCAATTTTGGGTTTAATTAAAAAGTTAAGCGAAATTTACAAAAAGCAAGGCGGCTACAAACTAGGCCAATAGCTATTCAAGATGTCAAAATTGTTAATGTATCTTTGTTTCTGAGATAAAGTACGCCGTAATTGGCCATTTTACGCAAAAATCACAGGCGAGATGTAATATGCCTCTTAATTTGTGCAGCAAAAAGTTTCCTCTTAATTCGATTTCAGTACAGTTTTACGAGAATTTTGCGAACAAAGGAGTATGATATTTGGCACAGTTAAAGTTCATGTGGAGGAATGTGTGCAGAAAGTTAATCTTTTTTAAACAATGCTTAAAAATGAATAAATATAAAAACAACACACACTACCTAAGATTATCAGCACACACTACCCTGCGTTTGATACATACAATTTTGTTACATGTTGACGTTTGTCTGTCACAAGATTTACATAATATTTAAAATAATTTATATAATTTATAAAGTTCAAACTTAAAAATTATATAAATTATTATGGGGAAGGTGGACCCACACCTATAGTTTGTTTTTAATGTAACACTCGTATTTCATTCTTCAACCATCTAGAAAAATTATAGTAGTCTATCCCAAGATAGAGTCTGTCCCAAGTAAAACTAGTAGTTTAAAAATATTATTTGGTCAATTTGGCCGTTTTATAAATTATATTCGGTCGAAATACGATTTGGTCGTACCGTGTACTCGTGAGGAAGTATTTATTGCGCTTCACTGGTCTTTAAACGTCATTGCTTGCCATAGAGCCTGGTAGGCACAGATAGTCAACTTGAAATAAACTATTGAACTCTTTAATTTCCATACCTCTTTATTACAAAATGAAATGAATTTGCGGAAAAAAGTTCCCATGTGTAAGTTCTCCAATAATCAATTACGGATACTTCAGGCACATGATCCACTGCTTATGTAAAAACATGTAAGCAGAAAAATAATTGTCATACCCAAACTAAAAGAATCATCTCATATATGGGTGACTCCGCAAAACGCAAACTAGCTCATATAAAGAAAAAAAATATTTTTTCGAGTATGACAATAATAATTTTTTTGCTTAAACGTTTTTACATAAGCAGTAGCTCATATGCCCGAAGTATCCGTAATTGATTTTACTGAACCTTGTATACGTAAAGCATACACTTTGTAAATCTTTTTACATTTTTATAAACATAGAATAGAAAGTGCCAAATTTTATACTCTAAAGTTTACATGGAACTGGAGTGTTTTGGAATTTTTGTTATAATGTTTAAAATATAACTACCTAAATTTATAACAATAATATTACACGTATACTACCTCGGATTTTTTTGATATATATTTTTTTTGAACAGTGCACACTTATGGTTTTTGTTTATGAGGATGATCTAAAAGAACTAATAGAACAAACAGAGAAGCATCTCTATTCGTGTATTTATTCTCAAATATTGAGCTGCAGCTATTCGTTTGAGCCTCACTGCGCTAAGAGTTTGAGAACAGCTGGCAGTACAGGATTCTGAGAAAAGACGTAAACAATTTAACAATTAGTTTCTTTTTACAATTCTTGTCAGTGTACAAAAAAATTATAAGCTAATAACTTAAATATTTTGAATTAATACTATATTCTACAATAAGGGATACTGTTCGCGCCAACACTAGCGCGACGTTTAGAATAAACACAAAGGACATCACTACGTGATGTATGGCGGACCGAAAGGGGCGCTGTCAGAGAGTGACGAACACTTGCATTTAGATCCCCCTTCCGCGCCGGATGCATTTTCAGCTCATCCCGAAACCTAGTGAACGAGAAGAAACCTCAGCCCAGATACAGAACCACCAGCTCAACAATAAGGTCAGTCCCAGATTTCTCCAGCCCTCACATTAACCTATATACCTACTTCCCTCAGCTCAAAGTCGCATGTGTAAGTTCCTAGCTTACACATTTCTTGGTCCATCGAGCCTTCGTGAAGCCCTTCTCCCTATTACCGGCGTTGGGCCTCATTAGAACCAGCACCTACAGTTCCACTCCGCCCAATTCTGCACATAAAATCAGCTCGATTATTTATATTTTGTCCAATTAATTCTGGCCAGGCCGCCCCGCCATTTTAAAACCAAGTTACAGTCCATTCCCATTATCAATTCGGCACATTTAACATTAAACCCCTATTCTGTACTTTGATATTAACCTATATGTTAATTATTTAAATTATTTTGTGCATATTTCGGCCCATAAATTCATAGAAAAACCCAAAAAAAAAAAAAAATAGTGGGTAGGTTGTCGGCTTATTGTCGAACAAAGAACTCGAACATTCCAGAACTTCCCTAACGTACCTAATACATAATTTGTGCCAATAATATCTCATATAATTTTCTCAGCTCTTAATTACATACAAAATATTTTAATGTTTGATTCGCATATAAAATAAGTAATAACTAGTGCGTATTGTGAATTACGTTCGGCTCATAACAGAATTGTGAATCGTCGTTGCATTACTAAGTATTTTATCTATATATAACGTTTATATCTTCATATTCTCAAATTTTAAAACACAATATTAATTAACTTAGCATTATTTTAATAGTTACGGGTTGCATAACATCTCAAGTGCTCATACTAACATCGTCGGCTCGCTTCAATACAGAAAACTTGATTTGTGTGCATTCTGTAGGTAATAGGTACCTACACGGCGCCCGTGCGAACAACAGCTGTTACATTCATTCTCAATTAGGTATTCTTCATAGAATAAATAGTGACCTTCACATTGAATTCATATCTTATCTACGTTCTGTGTCTATACAAAAATATTATTAGGTGTTACGTTACAGCTGTTTTAAATAAGAATTCTTATCGACGTTCTGTGTTTATACAAATATATTATAGGTGTTACGTTACAGCTGTTTTAAATAAGTCGGCACACTATTGAGATTGAACCTGCTCATACCTACTTACATTGTTTTCATTACGTTATTTTGTTTCTAACGTGCCCGCTAAGATTTTATATTCAAACTTCAGGACATTAATATAATATTACAGACGACTTCTAACGCATTAATCTCCGCTCATCAAACATACACTAATACTATATTAGCATCAGGCGATCGGTCAGCTCATTTGTTAATTAACTCGTACACATTTTATGATAAAATTGTATACATTGTCGGCACATTATTAAAATCTATTTTCTGCGTTTTAATTAATTGCGCGCGTATTTTCCGCTCATTACTTTTAAATATTTAACTTAGTTACACGCATATATTTTTAAACATGCCTACAAAATCGCAAGCGGCCATATTTAGGCAAACTATAAAATCTATTAGTCGGCTCAGAGAGATCGCATTGGCATTACACAAAGGTGACTCAAAGTCCAACAAAACGGAGTTTAATGCGCGTTTTAAAGACCTACAAAATTTGAAACAAAAATTAGAAAATTTATACTGCGAAATTTTAGACGACGGCAGTGTTACAGAAGAAATTGAAAAGTTTTATACAGCCGGTTACGAGAACGCGCTATCCGAATATTATGATATTTTAACTGCAGCGGAAAATATAAGTTCCACTTCAGAGTCAAGTCAGCTCACTTCTGCCGTTCTGCCCAAAATTGAACTGCCAAAATTCAGCTCACGCGTTGAGGACTGGCCATCGTTTATTACGATTTTTAGGAGTCTTACAGACGACATGACGTCACTTACAGATGCAGTTAAGCTGCACTATCTTTTGTCTTGCCTATCGGGGGAGGCGCTCAGCATGATTGCGCATTTAAAAATCACAAATGATAATTACAGCGTCGCGCTCGATATACTCACACGTAGGTATGAAAACCGCCGTGTTCTGATAGATGGGTTTGTTGATATAATACTCGGCCTACCTAATATTCATATTCGATCAAGCATACGCGCGACGTTTTTAACTCCGCTCATTTCCGCACAAAGCGCATTAAATAATCTGCGTTTACCTATGGATAGTAATTACGTATTTGTGTCTATTGTAGTTAGAAAATTACGAGGCGAGCTCCGCACCCTGTTCGAAAGAAGATACGGCATCTCGGACACTCTGCCCACCTTAGGTGATTTGATTTCTTTTTTAGAGGAGCACGCGCGCTGTATCGAAACCGAATATTCTAATGCAACGCGCGGTGTTACCTACTCACCACAAACTGGGCCCTCTCGTCAACACACACCCCCCGCAAACTCTCCGCGCAGTCCACGCTTTAGACCAATTAGTCCCGCGTATCCTCGTAATGCTCAGCGCTCGCCATCGGCTCACACTTTAAGTAGCTATCACGTCAGCCCAGTTCCTCATTACCCTCAACGCTACTGGCCCCCCTCCCCCCGAACAGAGCGGCGCGAGTACTCAGCCCGGAATACAGATAAACACAAGCGATTCTACTGCCCCTATTGTAGGAATACAGAACACAAACTTATCGCGTGTCCGAAATATAATCATCAGCCCACTCAAGGTCGTTGGGATTTCATAGAAGCCAACGACAGATGTCGTAAATGTCTAGGTCCGCATTTTGAAAATGAATGTCGTTCGACAAACTCATGCAAAGAGTGTGGAAGTGCAAATCACCACACCTCGCTTCATCGTCACGGAACTCCAAATTCTCCGGTGTCGTCAGCGCATTTGCTTCCTCCTCATTTACGTGCACAGCCCCGCCGGCGTGCTCAAGACAAGCCACATACCTACACGGCCTACACACAACATACGCGTGCACATCAATCATCATCATCAGACCCCAACCAATCGTCTGATCATGCACCGTCTACAACTCATCAATCTCAAAACAAAAAACAATGACTACCTACAATCACGGAGCACATAGAATTAGAAGATCAACCCAATAATTTAAAATGTCATTCAGCTCATAGTACACCTGCATCACATTCAGCTCATAAAATATCTAAATCTAGTTCAGCCCAATATTCTGTAGAATCAGCCCAAGTAAATTCAACTCAGCACATAGAAAACCCATTAAAAACTCCAGTGTTACTTCCCACAGTCGTTTTAAATATATCTGATAAATGCGGAGAATATCACAAAGCTCGGGCTTTATTGGACTGTGGTAGCATGATAACGCTCATAACTCAGCGCATGACTAGAAATCTAAATTTGCAACCAAAACAATGTTCATTAAAAATTACAGGTGTAGGTGATCAGCACATACAAAATTCTAAAGGTTGGGTCACAATAACATTTAGGCCCACACACCGTGACACGCCATCTATTACTACTACCGCTCATATTCTCAAAGACGTTACAGGTTATTTACCTTTGCAAAAAATACCAGATGTTATACAAGACTCAGCTCATCAGCTCATTCCATTGGCGGATCAAGCTTATCATACTCCTGCGCCCATTGATCTCATTTTAGGCTTAGACGTATTGGGTCACGTTTTGGATGGTACTAAGATTGCTTTGGGCCCGGGGAAGCCCATAGCCTTCGGCACGATTTTTGATTTTGCACTCATAGGACTCGTTGAGCACTCATGCGATTCACCTGTAGCTCAAGTTGGCTCTGCTCATGTTACTCATACTCATTATACTCAGTCGGCTCACTCTACACATTCTGCTCATTCTACTCATGATATTTGCAAAAGCCTGGAAAGATTCTGGGAGTCGGAAGAACCCCAGCCTCGTTCTGCTCATTCAAACCCGCTACACGAGCAATGTGAACACATATTCAGCTCAACCACCATTCGTGACGATTCAGGCCGTTACATGGTGACTCTTCCCTTCTTATCAGATGCACCCGTATTAGGTAGTACTCATGCTATTGCTCTACGTAGATTTCTCAATCTAGAAAAACGGTTGCAATCCGATCACACACTGCGACAAAAATATATAGAATTCATGAACGAATACATAAACTTAGGACACATGACACCGTGTCATCCGTCTACATTTACTCATAAACCTCATTATTATATTCCTCATCATGGCGTGTTCAAATCAGGTACTGACAAACTCCGCACAGTATTTGATGGCAGTTGTAAGTCATCCAATGGAGTCAGTTTAAACGATTGCCTGCACACAGGTCCAGCACTTCAACGAGACATTGTAGATATTATTATATCATTCCGCGCACATCGTATAGTATTCAGCACTGACATAAAAATGATGTTTAGAAATATTCTCTTAAGACCAGACCAAAGACACTATCAGCTCATACTCTGGCGATCGTCTCCAGATCGACCTCTGCTCACATATGCACTCAACACCGTTACATACGGATTGCGCTCAAGTCCATATCATGCTATCCGCACATTATTACAATTAGCTGAAGATGAAGGTCATCGCTATCCTCAGGCTGCCGAAATTTTGCGTAAATTTGTTTTCGTGGATGATGTACTTTGCGGCCATGACACCATAGAAGAAGCATCAGCACTCCAAACTCAGCTCATTGATTTGTTATCACTCGGTGGATTTAAACTTAGTAAATGGACATCAAACACACCTCAGCTCTTGCAAAGATTTCCAGACGATCAATGCGAAATGCCTAAAGACTTTGACATCAGCGCAGAGTCTCCATCAATTAAGGTTTTGGGTATTAGATGGATTCCCCGGTCTGATAAATTTACATATCACATCTCATTACCACCAGTTACCCACATTACAAAACGTTCAATTCTTAGCACAGTAGCTTCTCTCTATGACCCAAACGGTTGGGTTACACCCGTCATATTCCGCGCAAAAATACTTCTTCAAAGGTTATGGTTAACTAAATTGGACTGGGACGATCCCCCTCCAAATAATATTACAGATGATTGGCAGCGCATCTATCATGATCTTCCGCACATCTCAGATATACATTTTCCCAGACATATCGCTCCACACAAATTCAAATCAACATACTCACTTCACGGATTCGCAGATGCTTCGGAAATTGGTTTTGCTGCAGTGATATATTTACAAGAATCAGCTCACAACGGATCTGTTAACGTTCACCTCATAATTGCTAAATCTAAAGTCGCACCGATTAAAAATAAACTCACAATCCCCAAATTAGAGTTGTCTGCTGCAACTCTATTATCTCAGCTCATGTTGCGTGTCTCCCAACAATTGTCTGCTCATCTCACAATTACACATCACGTTTGTTGGTCAGATAGTACCATAGTGCTTGCATGGATAAAAACTCCGCCCCATCGTTTACAAACATTTGAATTAAATAGAGTAACAAAAATTAACTCAAATTCACTCACACTTAAGTGGCGTCATGTACCTTCCCAATTAAATCCTGCTGACTGTGCAAGCAGAGGATTATCAGCTCAAGCTCTCTCCGCTCATGATTTATGGTGGTCTCCTCCTTGGCTCAAATTGCCAGAGGATACCTGGCCCAAGATGCCTTCAGCTCATACTCGACAAGACTTGCCAGGGCTCAAACCAAAATACGTACCATGCAATTTCTCGATACCCGGTGTCGATAGTGATCTGCTCACTCGCTTCAGCTCTTTAGAAAAACTAACTGGTGTCACTGCCTACATGAGGCGATTCATTCGTAACTGTAAACTAAATTCAAACTCGCGACAACTAGGCCCTCTAACTGTAAGTGAACGTAGAGAAGCATTACTCTTCTGGATCCGCTCTGTACAGCAGAATGCATTCGCAGAAGATATTCACCGCCTGCAAACCGATAGAATCTGCACAGTACGACTACAACGTCTGTCGCCTTTTACGCAGGACGGTCTCCTCAGAGTAGGAGGTAGACTCACTCGTTCGGAACTCACATACGATGCTCAACACCCATACATTTTGCCTAGTTCTAGTCCGCTCGTAGACCTCATAATAGATCACTATCATCGCATACACTGCCACCCTGGCACGGACACGCTACATGCTATTTTACGTCAGCAATTTTGGATATTATCTGCCCGCCGCATTATAAGGCACAGAACGTTTAAATGCATAAGATGTTTCCGTTGCCGCGCTCAGCCCGAAGTACCTATCATGGCTGACCTTCCAGCTGATAGAGTCATACCTCAGCCCGTATTTAGTCACGTATCAACAGATTTCGCCGGACCGTTTCTGCTCAAATCAAGTCAATTACGTAATGCTAAGTTAATTAAGGGATATTTTTGCATATTTGTTTGCCTCACTACAAAGGCGGTTCACTTAGAACCAGTCTCATCGCTCACTGCCGAAGCGTTTATTGCAACATTACAAAGGTTCTGCTCACGTCGCGGACTTCCGGTATTGATACGTTCGGATTGTGGCACAAATTATGTAGGAGCTAGGAATCATCTACTAGAGGTACAACAATTTCTCAATGACAATAACGACGCCATTTCTCATAAACTCTCAACTCAAAATATAACTTGGTTACTCAATCCGCCTAAAGCCCCATGGATGGGAGGTATCCATGAGATTAATGTTAAATCCACAAAGCAACTTCTATACCGTGTTATCGGTGAGCAACACCTCACTTTCGAGGAATTCTTAACTCTGCTCACTAGAATCGAAGCTGTGTTAAACTCTCGGCCCATCAGTCCACTTTCGTCCGATCCCACGGACTATCAGCCCCTTACTGCTGGCCACTTTCTCATTGGCCGTCCGCTCACAGCTCTCCCTGAGCTGACTCTAGATGAAAGAGTAATATCTCCGCTCAAACGCTTTCAGCTCATTCAATCACTCTCTCAGCGCTTTTGGAACCTTTGGACCAAGTCCTACCTCCATACCCTTCAAATCCGCTCCAAATGGCTTTCCTCTTCCTCTCCACCCAAAATTGGAGAACTGGTTCTGCTCAAGGAGGACAATTTGCCTCCTCTACAATGGAAGATGGGAAGAATCTCACGTCTGCTACCTGGGAAGGATGGAGTCATCAGAGTTGTGGACTTGGACACGACTCAAGGCCAGATGCGGAGGCCTGTCGGCAAGATTGCCCGGCTCCCACTGGATTCTGCTCAGGATGGGGCTCAGCTCGCCGCGTGTGCGGGCCCCCCAGGATGTTCGCGCCAACACTAGCGCGACGTTTAGAATAAACACAAAGGACATCACTACGTGATGTATGGCGGACCGAAAGGGGCGCTGTCAGAGAGTGACGAACACTTGCATTTAGATCCCCCTTCCGCGCCGGATGCATTTTCAGCTCATCCCGAAACCTAGTGAACGCGAACGCGTGTGCGCATATTTATTTGTGCTCGTTAATATAATACCAAATTCGCCGGCGAACCGCGATAAATCTATCGATAATCCGCTCAACAGCTGTGTAGTGTAGTGAGAAGAAACCTCCGCCCAGATACAGAACCACCAGCTCAACAATAAGGTCAGTCCCAGATTTCTCCAGCCCTCACATTAACCTATATACCTACTTCCCTCAGCTCAAAGTCGCATGTGTAAGTTCCTAGCTTACACAGATACATTTTTTATGATTTTATTTGTTTTACACGTTAGTAACGCTACACGATTACTACGTTTTAAATATTAGTATCGAAAATGTACTCGTCACGCTACGTCTCGAACTTGTATATAAAAAAACCAGGATGTTATCGCAAAACCATTTCTTTTATGTGCCTAAAAACTAAAGCTTCTTTTTAACGCCTGTGAGAATATAAACTGTAATATTTTGTACATGGCAGTTTTTAGCTATCTATTCATAAGTATCCCTATCCCGATTGTGTATTGATTTGACGTAAAGTTTGGTGAATGTTAGTATTATGGTATAAAAACAAAACGTTCTCGTTACTGCACTGTTTTAAGAGCTTGCGAAAAAAAATACTGCAATAATTTAATTACGCTTTATGCTGTTATTCAAATTGCTAGTAATTATCATTATTAAAGTTTTTTCCTATTTCGATTGTGCATTGATAAGATCTAAATTTTAATAATTAAAAAATTAATTAATATGGTAAAAAACAGAATGTTCTCGCTATAGCAACCCGTTTAGCGCTTTACTTTACTTTCACTTTAGCGCCTGTGACAAATTTTACTGCAATATTTTATTAAGGCTTTAGTGAATAACGCCTGCTGTTATTCAAATGCTTGTTATCAATTCATAGGTAGGTTACATCCGATCCCGATTGTGTATCGATTTATTCTGAATTTTGATTAAAATTAAACATCATGAATATTGATACGCATTACGTAAAGACTATTGAATATTTTACGTGGGGTTCGAATATATTGATGAATATTTCAAGTGCTTATGTTGGCTGGATCCTATATTGTGTAGCCTGTGCGCTGAGTGTGAGTTTTTGTCATTACTCCCCGTGAAGAGTTAACTAGAGAGTTTTGCCGGGGAGTTCAATGGGTGATGTAGTGGAATTTGTAAAACTTCATAAACTTGTGTTATTTCGGTTATTCATGTGTAATATTAGTAGAATATTAACCATTAAATATTCGTTATCGTGCACAAGTGGTACAACTTCTAAAAACGTGTTATTTTGTGTTTCCCGTCAAAACTCCCTAGGAACTTTCAGTAAAGCTTCTACCACTTTACTGAATCGACTGACATGACTCATAGACTGTACTGACTATATATTTGGACTTTGACTAGACTTTAGACTTGACGATATATGAATACGGTGTTGAAAATTGAAACGAAAGTTCTATTTCCCGCCTTTTTAACTTGACACTGGCAAATGGTTATAAGCCGATGCCATATATAAATTAAAAAAAAAGAAAAAACTACAATTTGTACGACATCGAATTATTTACCATTGTTAGCCACTGGGGGCGTTGTAGTAATGTTATGCGATAAGTGGGACTGGATAATATATCGTACTATATACTTGTACCTAACTACTTTTATTTGACCGATGGCGAAGAAGGTTTGAGAAGACAGAGAGAAGAAGAAAGGTCATGTGAGGGTTGTGTTTTTTGAGCGTTTGTACAAATTTTGTGGCTTTAAATACGGACTATGTAATGGGACGCTGTGTGACGAAAAAAGCCAATAGACAAAATAGATAGACAAAACGTCAAAAAAAAACCGTTTGTTGTATGGGAGCTCCAAATATTTTTTTTTTTTTATTATTATTTGTTATACCGACAAAAGAAACACATCACCTGTGAACATTTGTTTAGCTATCACGGTTCATGAGATACGTCCTGGTGGCAGACAGGCTGATAGACGAACAGACAGCTGAGTCTTATTAATAGGGCACCGTTTTTACCCTTTAGGTACGGAACCATAAAATAAAATGTTGTGCACGTTTCCATGTTATAACGTAAAAATACTTTTACCCCCCACTAATAAAAATATTTACACAATGGTTAAGGTATACAATGTTTTGTCCTTGTCACTTTTCCAACATATCAGAAACAACGCCCCTAGTGGCTAACAATGGTAACTAATTCGATGTCATACGAATTGTAGTTAACTTCTTTACGGCGAGCTGTGACAAAAACTCAACACAGCACACTGTAGGTACATAATGTAGCAAAAAATCTAAAATATAAGTGTCAATCCCGACTTTCATGGAAACTGTTTTATCGCTTCATTCTATTTTTGTAAACTTTTCACTTTACAAAAATTTACCTACTTTATTATATTTTTTTATTTTAGTAACATGACACATTATGACACAACAAACAATAAGTAAACATAACATTTGTAAGTTCGTTTGCACACATTCTACGGGGTTAAAAATAAAAATTCTCCACATTTTACAGCTCACAATAAGAAATGGCGGGATTTGTGGCGAAATAGGGAAATAACACTCGTTTGTATGAATATTTGATGCGGCGAAGTAGGTCGGTGGTAATGAGATGCGTAATGGAACTTCAGTCAGAGACAAATCCCATGCTTAGATTTTGGAACAAGGGCGTAGCTAGGTCTTGAGGACTAGGGGACACGATCATTTGTGGATCGAAACATGAATAGACACTATTATACGAAATATAATGCATACTTACCTGAAAAAGAAAAATACAAAAATAAAACATTCGCAGTTTCCTAAACATAAGGTCTAGCTAGATCGATTTTTCTCCCCCAGAACTCCCTGCGTACTATACTTATTGAAAACACATGTAGTCGTTTCCAAATTCCGATTATATATGTACAAGGTTTTCTCATTTAATATTCAAGTTATAAACTTTGTTAGCCCACTAACTCTTACATCTTACTCCGCCGCTGATTTGTTTTACAACCTTAACTTAAAATCTACATTCCGTTTAATTCAGACCATGAAGGTAGTTGAATTATTCCACTAGCTAATTAGCTATAGACACCGAATAATTATAATGATCCTCAGACTGTCTTATGTAATGAGCACGGGAGTCGACATACATTCCCTTACAAATTTGCCACAGTTACGTTACGTAACTATATATTTTTACTCTGTGGTTACAAACAACAGCCTCCTAGCTCAGACTAAACAAAAAAGTGAAGTCAGAGCTTTGTTTAAGAAAAACTGAGGCCGGTTTTATATTATGTATGTAGAGCGCGTGTAGTCACTTACTTAGCACTACATACTTACATAAAAAACCACACCGCGACGGCTCGCCTTAGAAGGTAGGGCGTAGTTTCGTTACTGTTAAGTGTTTGTGACTGTAATTGCACGGCGAGGCGTAGTTCACACCGGCCTCACTCTCGTACTAATCATAAACATACCAACCATAAATATTAGTACAATGGACAAGCTATACAATGTTTTGTTCTTGTCTGATACGTTGGAAAAGTCACAAGGACAAAACATTGTATACCTTAACCATTGTGTAAATATTTTTATTAGTGGGGGGTAAAAGTATTTTTACGTTATAACATGGAAACGTGCACAAAATTTTATTTTATGGTTCCGTACCTAAAGGGTAAAAACGGTGCCCTATTAATAAGACTCCGCTGTCTGTTCGTCTATCAGTCTGTCTGCCACCAGGACGTATCTCATGAACCGTGATAGCTAAACAAATGTTCACAGATGATGTGTTTATGTTGTCGCTATAACAACAAATAATAAAAAAAGAATAAAATAAATATTTAAATGGAGCTCCCATACAACAAACGGTTTTTTTGACGTTAAGTCCGGAATCCTTCGTGCGCGAGTCCGTCTCGCACTCGATTGGTTTTTTTCGTCACGCAGCGTCCCATTACATAGTCCGTATTTAAAGCCACATTTGTACAAACGCTCAAAAAACACAACCCTCACATGACCCTTCTTCTTCTCTCTTTCCTCTCAACCCTTCTTCACCATCAGTCAAATAAAAGTAGTTAGGTACAATAGTACGATATATTATCCAGTCCCACTTATCGCATAACATTACTACCACATGCATATTGCATGTGGTAGTAATGTTAACATGTAATTTAATGTTAAACATTTGGATGTTTCTAGACGAAAAGCAATGAAAAAACAAGCCGTGCAAGCGTTGCGACCCAATTACTGTGGTTACGTGAGAGTTACGTCGCCTCACGTAACGATGGGACGGCCCGAGCGACCTGTATATTGCGTGTGGTAGGTACTTGCATGCGTGCATTTCTCCGTCATCTTTGTCAGTTCTACGAATGCTCGGTTTGATAAACTAAGTTTATCTGGCGCAGAGTCCCAAAAGAACCATCTAGTGGTCATTAGATGAATCATTTTCAAATTCGAGGATGGAGTATTTTGTTTTGCTTAATTATTATTATTATTACTATATTATAATATAGTATATTATTATTATATATTACTTATTTTTACCATAATTCTCCAATGTAACTAGTTTTATGAAAAACATTTAATACTTGGAAATTAAATGGAGATTTAAACAATGTTAACTAATAATAAAACAATCTGCATTTTCTATGAAGTTTTTCAATTCCTTACCGTACCTCCCTAGTAAGAGCTAGTGGCCAATGTAATGAGTTTGACGTTGTAATTAGCACGTCAGTTCTATCCGCAGTCCAAGCCGCAAACCGTGGAACGCAGTCCGATTCGCGGTCCGATCTGTACGTGTGCAGGGCGCTATTGTGAACATGAGATGTCAATATCGTCATCACAGTCGTTAGCACTTGCTACTGAGGCTGTGACGTCATTGATGTCGTCGTCATAAATATATTTCATATTTTTTTTATTTATTGATGGCGTTACGGCTTAAAACCATTTGCCAGTGTCAAGTTAAAAAGGCGGGAAATAAGATTTCTCGTTCCAGCTATCAACATTGTATTTCCAAATCGTCAAGTCTAAAGTCTAGACAGACTTGACTCATTGATTGAAGTCCAAACAAATAGTCAGTTTATTTGGACTTCAATCAATGAGTCAAGTCAGTCAATTCACTAAAGTGGTAGAAGATTTACTGAAAGTTACTTGAGACTTTTGGGGGAGAATACAAAATACCACGTTTTTTGAAGTTGTACCACTTGCCCACACTTGTGCACGTTAACAAATATTTAATTTGGTTAATATTCTACCTATATTACACATTAAGAACCGAATTAACACAAATTTATGGAGGAAATACAAAAACAACAACGTCACACATTGAATTCCCCGGCAAAACTCCATCTTAAATCATAATATTATTGCCATCAAAAAAGTTTTCTTCTTCTTCTATAAGATATGGACTCAGTGATTTTCCAATGTCAGAATGGCTTTGAATAAAAATGTTTTTATTATTATTCAGATCTATCCTGTCTTCTCGTCTGTGTTAGGTAGGTACTTGTTAAATGCGAAATTCAGGCGGCCATTATTTACGCGTCCTATTTTGGGATTAGGAGTGAACATAGCACCTACATTTAAAGCAATATCGAGTCAAATGGAAGCTTGAAAGTTGTTGCTTTTTTCAAGTATTTTTCTGTCGTTTAAATTAACAATATATTACGTAACATTTATGCGAAGACATGAATTTGGTATGTGGAACTAAGAGAAATTAGATACGCCTTTCTCAAGATTCAAGTTCTGGCCATAAGCCGTTAAAGTGTTGTGAAAGTAACAGTGTTTTTAGATTTACTCCAGAATAATATTATTTACTTACAATATGTTTAGTAAAATTATTTTTGTTTTCTTCTTTTGTTTCGCGATATCTTTACAAGGTAAGCTTGTAATAACTTATTGGTATTTTTAATTTCTAACTCCGATTTAGATAAAAATATTTAGCCTGGCCACACACGTACATAAATCCTATAAGGATGTCAAATTCAGGTCGAGGGCCAGGTTTCTATACAAAATAACACACATAACCCACACGCCCTGAATCGTTCATATGAATCTGAATATGTCAGATGTCAGATCAACCCGTAACTGACGTGCATTCCTGCTTCCGGAAGCTGAATAATGAGATTAATCTGACAGAACGCACGTCTTTCCACACATTCAAATAGAGCTTACCTCTCGTACTGAATTTGGCACCCTGAATGTAGAGACAAATATAATGTGTTAATTATTCATCTCTCTCTCTCTCTTTTCACGTCACAATCTGAATTTTAAAGGCACGTGTGAGGCAACAGTAATAATAATAATATCTATGGACGCTTCACACCACGTCAATCTGGTCCCGTGTTAAATTCCCGAAGAATTTCTCAACAAGTCAACGGAAATATAGGTATTTAATACTTTTATATTATACACATATTTAAGATTTTTATTATATCATACACATATTTAATACACATGAATGACCCAGGAACACGGAAAATCTTTTTGTTCCTTCGGTGGGATTCGAACCCACGACCTCCGCGCTTACCACTGAGCCACAGAGGTTGTCTGTATGAATTGTTTTTTTACATTTTCTATTTTTATTTATCGTATATAACTTATGGGTGGAAGCATCTACAGATACATATTGTTATTATATTATGTTCCACTTGCTGCCGCGACCCCCGGATTGAGCACCAACACTCAACCACTGAGCCAAACAAGTCAAGTCAAACAGTGTGCTCAACATCTTCTGTCAAGTGACGTTTCAAACTGATGCTGGTTTGACACAAGTGACTAAAGACGCACGGCGAAAATCGACCGTCTAAATGACAATTCGGCGAGGGCGCAAGACACTAAATTGCTATTAAGGCTGGCTTGCTATTATTGTCCGGAATCCGATAGGCCGGAGAAAATTCAGAGCATAGAAAATAGAATCTGAACTAATACAATAGAGTTGAAAATCTAATATATAAGTGTCGAGTAAAATGTGTATTTCCTAAATGACAGATCGACACTTGACACATCGATTTTCAACTTTATTGCAGTGTTCTATTTTCAGTGCTCTGAATTTTCTCCGGCCTACCGGATTCCGGATCATTTAGTCCCAGTTTAACGGCGCGGATTCCATTTTGTTTCTTGACCGGTTTTAAAAGTAAGAGTGACTTGTCACTCGTCGATGCGCATGCGCTATGTATACGTCATATTGTGGAATATACTTAATTACCTATTCAACATTGTAAAGTTGAGCAAAAATATATCTGTGTGTATTTTGTCCAACTTTACTTTGTAGCTGCTAAGACAAGTGATACAAAAGTTAGAGCAAGAAGCAGTCACATAGAGGACCATCCATAAATTACGCCACACGAATTTGAGGGACTTTTTACCCCTCCCCCAGTTCTTGTCACAGGTTGGCACATTTTTAGACCCATGATATGACGGCACATATTTTTTCAATTTTTCTTGTATTTAAAAGTAATCAATATAAAGCAGTATGTTATTTTTTTATTATTATATTTAGTTAATTTTCTATTTTACGTCACAAAGCTTTTGACTCCCCTACCCCGTGTCACACAGTGTCACATGTGGATAATACCCGCTCTTCTCCCACCCACTTTAAGTGTGACGTAATTTATGAATAAGTATGTAAATGACACGACATGCCTTCATACCGTCATCGTCATGTGGATGTGTATTATAATTTATATTGTTACTATATTTGCGGCTACACCGCAGCTGGGCCTGCGCGTGCGCCTTATTCGGCAGCGGACACTGAACGGCTATACTAAGAGATTCTAATATTGTTAACGTAGGCGACCAGACTAACAAATTTTTTTTATAATACAGTACCAAGTCGTTATATTACATATCCGGGAGCCTACAACTATATTTTGTTTTGTTACTGGCAAGTTTGAAATTTCTATTAAAAAGTTATCGATTGACTTTTTATTAGAAATTCAAACCCCTTAGAGGTGTCATCGTCAGGTCGTAGTCGTCCACTGCTGGACACAAGCCTTTCCCATTTCGCGCCACCATACCCGGTCCTCTGCCTTCCGCATCCGACCGCTTCCCGCCACTCTCTTTAGGTCGTCGGTCCACCTCGCGGGAGGTCGTCCTACGGGGCGGGTTGTTCGCGGTCTCCACTCCAAAACCTTTCTGCCCCATCGGCCATCGGCTGCTCGACAAATATGCCCCGCCCATTACTACCTCAGTTTGCTTATCCTAACAGCATCTGTAGGTACTTATTTATTACATACACTTTTAACGACATACCTTCCAGCTACCTATTGTTATTTTATTATATTAATAAAATGTATAAATTACTTGCACACCTTAAACTATATGAAAATACTTATTACTTATAATGATAAAAGATATTATCCACACAAACAGCTGAAACAAGATGGAGTCTTCTTTTGGAAGTGGAATTCTTCATAACTTTACGCTTTCGGGCACGAGTTATTTTACAAAAGCACTTCGGAGGTGATGGCTCAGTTTAGACTGTCGGCATGTAAAAGACGAAAGTATTTAAACTTAGAGAATGTAATATTAAACTTTGTAGATGGCCCTTGGTGGAGATAAAGTGTAAATTTTGTTTGCAAAATAATATTGTAATCGTGACACTGCTTATAGACGTATATATTATAGACGAGGCATGTCGAGGCAAAAACTATCCCCACTTAAATGACCCCACTTTTTGGTTTGTTTGGGCCCACTTTGACATTTGAGGTATGGTGAAATCAAGATGGCTGACATATTTTGAAGTATGGTTAAATAAAGATGGCTTAACTTTTTCTTCAGATGAAGATTTGTTCTGTCAAATGTAGGTACGTCATAGCCTATCTTTAGTTTTGAAATCTTTGGTACTACCACAATGTAATTAATATATTACGTGTTAAATTAAGTATTTAGCACGAAAATTAAATTACAATATTTAAAATGACAAATGTCGAACCTCGACTGCCCCAAACAACACCAAAAGTAGGACAGTTAATGTAGTTAAAGTGTGGACACTTATTGCCTCGAAATGCCTCGTCTATATTACATAGGTGTATGTTTACAAAGTTAATATTTAATTTTATTAGTTTTTTGTTGTCAGCTAACGAATGTTATGGTATTATAATAATAATAATATAATAATTTATATGGACGCCTTCACACCACGTCAATCTGGTCCCGTGGTAAGTTATCGCAGAACTTTAGTTACGGCTACCAGACAAGGGCAATATATTTTATACTTTTATGCTATATTCAAGATTTTTATTATATGATACACATATTATTTGTTACACATCCATGACCCGGAAACACAGAAAACCTTTTTTGTTCCATGGCGGGATTCGAACCCACGACCTGCGCGCTTACCACTGAGCCACAGAGGTTGTCTGTATGAATTGTTTTTTACATTCTCTATTTTTATTTATCGTATATAACTTATGCGTGGGAGCAACTACAGGCGCATATTGTTATTATATTATGTTCCACTTGCCAGCAACCAGCCGCAGATTCACATGGGCGCAATGTAAGATACATAATATAAGGCTCAAATCACACCGAAATAGAAGCGGAGCGGCCAGCAACAAAACTGTCATATATTTTAAACTTTATCTTTATCACAATAAAACACAGTTTCGCTTGAGACAACCGTCGCCGCTCACGGCTGCCGATGGCCGCTAGCGACCGTCGACATATTATAGAATGACAGTTACGTGTGATTTGAGCCTAAACCTTTCTCTTGAATCTCTCTATCCACTGCTGAAAACTGCTTTAAAGTCTGTGGAGTAGTTTATTTAATAATAATTATAGTGGGTTAAATGGTGCGTTATACCAACAGACAGCGGAGGCGACTTCATTTTTAACTGCCGACGAGAATAGAGGACTGTTATAAGTTAGACATGTCTGTTTGTGTGTCTGTCCGCGGCATCGTAGCTCCAGAACGGATGAATCGATTTTGATCTAGTTTATTTAGTTTAGCGCGCGTAGCCTTTATTTGTAGTTGTAATTGTAAATATACTGTAAATATACATTTTCGTTAGTGTGCGTACCTGACGGAGCGGTCAGTAGCGAGCGAATTTGTACTTATTATACTTACTATACTTGAATTTGAGATATGGTCACTCACACAACTAAGGGCGCCGCGCGCTCGTAGTTTTGCAAGATCTGTACTATGTAAAGATATAAGTAGTATAAGAGTAAGACAGCTTTTCTTTATTTATAGTTTTTTTTGAGATCTACCTAGTAAAAATGTTTGTCTCATTCTTAATTTTATAGCCCGTTACCACAGATTTTATAAGCCCGTTACTTACAAGGCTAAAAAAATCAAGCGTGGCAAATAAGATTATATTTTTTCGTAGCTTCTATTTTAGCTGGGTTTACGCCTTATGAACTATGCCACAGTTAAAACGGCAATTTTAAGAATCCAAACGCTTTTAATTTGCATAATATGTGAAAACTCAAGACTTTTCGTAACGTTGGGAAATGCCTAAAGGTGAAGGAGCTAGGTGTTTGTCAATAGATAGTGGGGTGATCGGAACGGGCGAAGCAATGTCTTAGAACGAACGCGTATGGCAATTACGATACTCGCGTCTATGTATAAAGAAGAAGAAGAAGCCGCGAAAAGAGTGTTCCAAATTCGAATTTAGTGATTTCGAAACTGTGACATTGATAATTGTTTATTTAGTATTCATAACATTCCAGAGTTATGCAATTGGAGCTAGTACTCAATTAGGTGTTGGTAGGTGATTTGGTAATATGATTACAACATTGAAATCTCGTTGCCTTAGTTAGTGGTCAGTTAAAATTGGGCTTTCGTTAAAGACTGTCACACCCTTCGATTTATTTCTATAACACGCGTGCATTACTCAAGATACTGGTCGAAAGTTGTTGCGAAAAAGTTAATAAAAATGGAATTAAAAAAGGTCGTGTATCTCTGGTTCGTAATCTCCGTGATGGTGTTCCAATGTGTGATGGTAGGAAGTGAACAAAGTGCTTTCGAGTTGCCAGTTCAATTGGTGGGATTTCCCTTCATCATAGCTGCAGTAAGGGTCACCAATTTCGTCAAGAAGCTGTCGTATGCAGTTAGTCCAGGTGAATATTGCCAGATGTAAAAACATCTCTACTTTGTTAACATTGTTTCGGCATGAACACTGACATATTATTATAGACAAAAGTCTATGAAATGTAAATAATACTATGAAGCAGCATACTTTTTTTTTAACGGCAGAAATTTTATCAAAATATCTTCTTTCTTATATACAAAAATGGATTTCAATTCCAATGTCTCGCTAAAACTCGAGAACGGCTGGACCGATTTGCCTAATTTTAGTCTTGAAATAATTGTGGAAGTTCAGAAAAGGCTTAAACGGTGAAAAATATTGGAAAATTTTCGGGGAAAATACTAAAAACGTCGATTGAATTTTCATATAGTTGGTAGGTGTGGGAGTAGGTGTAGTTCTTTATTATTCCAGTTCATATTTAAGACAAACCAACGTGTGTCGGGACATCTATAATAACTCCCCACACCGATTTCGGTGGCCGGTTTCATTGAAACCAGGCGCCAGTTACGCAGGAGTAATTTTATAGTGCCCAAGTGTGTGCTCAGTACACAAGAGCACTCTCTTCTCCTTTACTCTCATAACCCAGTGGGACGGATGACCGACACGACTGGCGACAGATCAGGCGCAAGGCCGACTTTTACACGCCCATCCGACGCATGGATCATCCTTCTTGTCAGACAATCAGGTGATCAGCCTGCATTGTCCTCACCAAACTTGGAAACAACATTTTTTCTTGTTCCAATGCGGGACTCGAAATCACGACCTCCGAGTCGAGAGCCAAGCTCTAACCACTAGACCACGGAGGTTGTTATAAGTTACAATAACATAATTATTACATTACTAACTAACAATCTATTGATCAGGCGATAAAATAGTCGTTCCGCCATTTATAATTTGGGTGTATCTCTATTATAGAGCTCGAGTGAATAGTTATGTTTGAAAATTCTCGTTACGTTCGAAAAAAAAACAACCACTTAGCTTATATGCTATTTTAATGTAAAATAATATTTGGACCTTATTTTATATTATTTTCTCAGTAAATACGTTGAAATATTCAAGAACTGGAGATTCTCAAGTTGCAAGCGACGTTGACAAATTCTGCAATAGGTATATTATTTGTAACATTTTCGTAGCCTTTTTGGCTGAGCTCTTGCGTAAACTACGAGATCTTCTCTGTGATATATCTAGAGTTACACATACAAATGCGACCACACATCACAATATTTTTACAAACATTGTAATTAAAATTGTAATGAAATTTAAATAAAATTAATATTATTGTTTTTACTTTGGAAGTCGGTTTACATTTTATTGCTTAAAAATAATATTTGTTCTGTTTTTAGTAATAATATTATGTACTAGCTTTTTCACGCGGCTCCGCTCGCGTAAATATAGTATCGGGCATCCCACGTAAATACTGTACTTTTTCGAGATAAAAAGTAGCCTATGTTTTAATCCAGAGCCTAAACTACCATACCAAATTTCATCAAAATCCGTTCAGTAGTTTTTGCGTGAATGAGTAACAAAAAAAAGTCATAACAAGCATTCAAATGTATACGCGCCAAGCTTCCATTATTGTATTTATGGATAAACTTATGCCTTTTCATCCTTTTTTTTTTTTTTTTTTTTTTTTTTTTTTCGAACGGGTCTATGCTAAGGGTCGGGTTAAGACCGCTGTAGCTAAGTCGGACTATAACTAGCCTGGTGGCTAGTTTGTTTGGTGGTAGACGATGGGAGGGTTTGACCCTCCCTAACATCACCCGGGTGATGTTCAAACCGGATATTGGGGACAGCTACGGATTAGAAGCTATTATTTTGACAGGGGAGACGCGGATCTCTCCTGCTGAGGGGTCCGACCCCTTCCTCACTCGCTGATGAGTGAGGTTGCTCGCGCGCGGTAGCAGAGACTAGCGGCGTGCGAGTTATCGCGATAGAGGAGCTCTCGATTTGGTCGATATCGGTACTGAGAGGGCCGTCCCTCTCCCCTTCCGCGTACGGTCGGGATGACTCGCGCGCGTAAGTCCTAATGTCGATGAGGTTCGCGGTATTGGTAGAGCTCTCTATATCAATATCGCGGTCGCGGACACTATTTAGGAGTGTACCTAGACTACTGGGATGCGAACTCGAACTCGGGTTCGGGTCCGGTCCCGTGTTTGGGTCGGTCTGTACGTCTGTACGTGTTGTCGTGTCGGATGTGGGACCTCGGGGTAGGCGCCGGCGTCGACCCTGGTGCGATGCTAGCGTCGCGGGTGCGTGTGATTTGTGTTTACGTAACTGTACACAGTACGTTACGTATTTTGTGATCGGGTCAACGGGATCGGCTAAGATATGCTTAGGCCGTTTGTGCGGGTGTCGGAAAGTCAGTGCGTCGTGGTTGTAGTCCAGTGCCTTTTTGATAAGGGGGTTTGGGTGGTTTTTGCCTTTATCAAAGAATCTCTCTACGCCTTTTCATCCGTAATTGAACGATTTATATATACGTTAGTATTCTCCGAGCGAAGTAACCACTGTTGAAATAGCGCCTGGGACAGTTGGTTTTTAAATGTCGTATGGTTGCCCAATCACATACGGCATTCTCACAACACAGTCAGCCTAGTCTAGAGGAATGACTGGTCAATACGTCCGGGGCCAACCATGTGCAAATTTACTCACCATGTTTTCCTTCACCGTTAGAGCGTCCTAATGCACTTGAGATCTGAAAAAGTCCTGCACTCTCTCGAGGGCGAATCAAACGGTCTACCCACTAGGCCACGGAGCTCATAAATATAAGGATACATCATACAATAATATGTAATTGATAAAATGTATGCACAGTCATTCTGCTCTCGGACACCGTCCGATGAACAGCTCCGCTCGCTACGATCGTTGCCGTCGTCCCGCGCTCTCTATTTGCGCTCTCGCTCTATCCGAGTGTCATTGCTCACAATAGTGCACCACTGGAAGAAAGAAGACAGAAGACTCAAGAGGCAAGACTCAAGAGTGAAGAGACAAGGCGCCACCCAACCGCCTTTGCCGCCCGACCCGTGCCGTACCGTGTCTCGCGCCGCGCCGCGATCGCCGCCTACCGGACGATTCGTGCGACCGCTCGCATCGTCCGTCTCGCTTTTTAGTGCGAGCCTTCTGCTCGCACACCCGCCGCGAAGTTATCGCCGCGTTAGGACGAGCGTGCGACCGGTCGCATCGTCCGTCTCGTTCTTAGCGCGAGCCTTCTGCTCGCGCTCCGCCGCGTCTCGTTTGCGAACACTAGCGCCCTAGTGTTTAGCGCAACGTTAGTGTGTGAGTGAGTTCCAGCCGCCCAAGGAACAATTGTAAGTACCGTGACACGGTTAGGCACACTACACGAGGAGTTTTCCTCACTACACACCTCCCCTCCCGGTCGCCGGGAGGGGCTGTATCCCCCAATATTAATTAGAGAGCAGAATTTCTTTTCACAACCAGGATAAAACTTCCTAATTATGGCCGACGCCTTAATCAGGAAGTTCCTGACGTTCCTTCAGAACGAATTCCCTGATGCCGCCAAGAAATGGGAACGCTTCGCGAGCGCCCATGAAGCGGACTCACCGGCGTCGCCCGATTGCGACGCCCCGCTAATCCCGGCCGAAACAGAGGCCTTATCATCTCCTTCAGAGATGTCTTGCTCAGAGCAAGAAACCGACCGTAGTGAACAAGGCGAGTTCACTACCGTCAGATACAAGAAGACGAAGAAGAGGAAGCGCCCAGAAGGCACCTCCTCTCCAGTCTTATCTTCCCCGACCAAATCGGTCCGAAAAAATAGGAAAACCGTGCAGGCTCATGGCTCCGCGACCCCCGTTACCTCGACGGCCCCTCTGGCCTCCCAGGCCCCTCTGGCCACCCAGGCTCCGCTGGCCTCCCAGGCCCTTCCGGCATCTCAGGCCTCCCTGGCCCCTCAGGCCTCCCAGGCCCCTCAGGCCTCCCAGGCCCCTCAGGCCTCCCAGGCCCCTCAGGCCGTCCGTACGCCAAAAATGCCTCCTCCTGTAATCATACAGGAGAAGGCCAAATGGAATATAATTTCTGCGGCAATAAACGAGCAAAAGCTCCGATACTCTTCTGCGCACACGACCCCCATAGGGATCAAAGTGCAGGTAAAATCGTCGGAGGACCACCGCCTCCTCACCGCGTTCTTACGCGCAAAGAACATAGGCTACCATACCTATGCCCTTGAAGACGAGCGCCTTCTGCGCGTCGTCATTACAGGAGTCGATAAGTGCCTCTCCACAAAAGAGGTACTCATGGACATCCAGTCCCAAGGTTTTCCCGCCTTAGAGGTACATCGCATGTACCACCCAATTAAAAAACACGAGTACAATATGGTACTAGTAACCCTCCCTCTTACACCAGAGGGCAAGGATATCTTCAATATCCGAGCCATCTGTCATATTACGGGCATCCGCGTCGAGCCCCCCCGTAAAAGGGGCATCCCTGGCCAGTGCCACCGATGCCAACTTTACGGGCACTCGGCACGGAATTGCCAAGCTAGGCCGCGTTGCGTTAAGTGCCTCGGTGACCACGGCACCTCTGACTGTCTCCGTAAGAGCCCAGCTGAGGAGTCCGAACCCCCCAGCTGTGTTCTCTGTAAGTCTAAAGGACACCCCGCCAATTATAGAGGGTGCAAAAAAGCACCCAAGGTAAAAAAGCGTAGTGCACCGCAGACTAAAAGTGCCCCCCCCAAACAGAGATTCGTCGCTGCCCCCCTACCCTCCCAATCTGCATGGTTCAAGCCCGCGCAGAAACGTAGTTCGGAGCTAGCGGTTTTCCCCGCTCTCCCCAGTAAGGCCATGCCCTCCGCGCCCGTAGCGCCTAAGGCCACGCCCCCTCCGACTCCCAGCTTCACTGCAGACCTCTCTTTCGTCCAGCAGTTTTTAAGCAACATCGGGCCTATTGACCCGATGGAGCTTTCTATCTTAGCGACAAAGCTAAAAGGTTCGGCCACAGACCGCATCCAAGCTTTGTCAGACCATCAGGTCTTGATCCGTCAGATCAAGGCCCTCTCCACAAACGGTAATTAATGGAGCCCTCGGGAAGGACAAAGCCGCACTCGTTACGCGTAGTGTCGTTCAATACGAACGGCATTAGGAATAACATTAGCGAAACTCGCGATTTTGTAAGCAGCCAAAATGTCGATATTCTTCTAGTGCAGGAGACTTTCTTAAAACCTAGCATGAGGAGCCCTAAAATAGCTAACTACAAAATAGTCAGAAACGATAGAACTCGATCCCGACTCGGAGGTACTCTTATCTACTATAAAAAATCACTACATTGTATTCCACTAGAGCCACCGCCATTGTTAACTTTAGAAACATCTGTTTGCCATATTAGTATGTCCGGCCACGGACCCATTGTTATAGTAAGCGCGTACTTAGCGTGCAACAAAGAACTCCATTCAAGCGACCTACAGGCGCTATTCAATTTAGGTAACGCTGTCATCATTGCCGGTGACTTTAATTGCAAACACACCGAGTGGGGCAATGTTCATAACAATAGAAACGGCACCATCCTTTGTAATTTAACCGACACTTTAAATTTTGCACTATTAGCCCCCACCGACCCCACTCGCTATGACACCAATGAAAACATCAACGGTGTCATACGCGATCCTAGTACGATAGACATAGCCTTAGTTAAAAATGTTTCTCTCAATATCAATATTGAGACTCTCCACGAGCTTAACTCAGACCACAGACCGGTTATGATTACACTTGGTAGTCTTAACCCCAATAATTCTAGTACTAGGAAGATAATAGATTATAAATCACTAGCGGAGAACATTAAAGTCCTTCATTCTAGCCACTTAGATAAAATCCCCGATATTATAGATAGTAAAGAGACAGCCATAGAGGCCGCCTCCCACTTGACCGATCACCTGGTAGCGACCATAGAGAACTCATCTAGGGAGGTGCCAACGACCCCCAAGGGCCGTTGGCCCCTCCCTGAGGACATAAGGGAGTCCATCAGACTCCGAAATGCGGCTAAGCGCACATATGATCGCTACCCGTCGGAAGAGTGGAGGAAAGCCCTCCGTCACTACGAGAGGGAAGTTAAGTTTAAAATCAAACAGCACAAAGCCGAGAGTTGGGATCGACTTCTCAGTGATTTAGAACCGTCTCACGTGGCGTACTGGCCACTCGCGAAGGCCCTCAAAAACAACACGGAGAGCGACATGCCTCCGTTAGATAGACCTAACCGTCCTCCTGCATTCGAAGACATTGACAAGGCCGAGTGCCTAGCTGATAATTTCGAACAACAGTGCCGGCCGAGTACTCTCCCGATTGATCCCGTGCACCTTAGCTTAGTTAATAGCGAGGTCAACAGCCGACTCTCGAGGCCACCTGACGTAGACAGGGTGAGGATGGTGGACTCGGAGGAGGTCAGTGACATTATTAAGTGTATGAATGCCAAAAAGGCCCCAGGCCTCGACGGTATTTCAAACAAAACACTTAAAATGTTACCGTCCGAGCTAATTCAACTCCTAGTGAACATCTTTAACGCCCTCTTAGTAGGATGTTCATTTCCAGACATTTGGAAAGTAGCTATTGTCATAGGTATCCACAAACCGGGGAAACCCCGGAAGGTGCCTGGTAGCTACCGTCCAATAAGTCTCATTAGCTCCCTAGGTAAAGTCTACGAAAGAGTTATTAAAAGGCGCCTTAATGACGTCATAACCGACAAAAAACTCCTTCCAGACGAGCAGTTCGCCTTCCGCGAAATGCACAGCTGTCCCGCTCAAGTACACCGCTTAACGGAGTACATATTATCTAGCAAAAACGACAGGAAGACGACATGCGCCGTATTCTTTGACATTGCAAAAGCTTTTGATAAAATTTGGCATAACGGACTGTTATACAAACTCTATCAAATGGAAATACCCGATTATCTCGTCTTACTAATTAGTAACTTTTTAAAAAATCGTAAATTTCATTTCCGCGTAGAAGGCGCACTGTCGTCGCCAAGATATATGGAGGCGGGAGTACCGCAGGGCTCGGTCCTCTCGCCCTCCCTATATAACCTGTACACTAGTGACATCCCCAAACACGCTAAGGTGCAATTAGCTATGTTCGCGGACGACACAGCCCTTTATTATTCAAACACACGAGCCCGTACCGCGTCTAAAGTCCTCCAGGAGTCAGTTACCGCTCTCGGTAATTGGTTCTCCAAGTGGAGAATAGAAGTCAATCCCGATAAAAGTCACGCCATTCAATTCAATGGTAATAAATCAGCGGGGCGTAAGTGCCCCCGTAAAGTAATGAGCCCTATTAGCCTGCACGGCAACATTATCCCTGAGGTCTCTCAGGTCAAATATTTAGGCGTAGTACTAGGCAAGTCGATGACGTTTTCGAGTCACATCAGTAACACACTGCGTAAAGCGAAATTTGTACTCTACAAATTATATCCGCTACTTAATTCGCGAAGCAAAATGTCCTTAAGACATAAGCTTACATTGTATAAGGTTTGCATCAGAACGATACTCACTTATGCGTGCGTCTCCTTCGCACAGATAAGCGAGTCTCAAATGGACCGCTTGCAAAGAGTCCAGAACCGGTTTCTACGCATGGCAACAGGCGCCCCCTGGTACATGCGTAACATCGACTTGCATAGGGACTGCGAACTAGTCACCATTAAAGCCTATATCAAGGAACTCGTAGAGAGATTCTTTGATAAAGGCAAAAACCACCCAAACCCCCTTATAAAAAAGGCACTGGACTACAACCACGACGCACTGACTTTCCGACACCCGCACAAACGGCCTAAGCATATCTTAGCCGATCCCGTTGACCCGATCACAAAATACGTAACGTACTGTGTACAGTTACGTAAACACAATTCACACGCACCCGCGTCGCTAGCATTGCACCGGGGTCGACGCCGGCGCCTACCCCGAGGTCCCACATCCGACACGACAACACGTACAGACGTACAGACCGACCCTAACACGGGACCGGACCCGAACCCGAGTTCGAGTTCGCATCCCAGTAGTCTAGGTACACTCCTAAATAGTGTCCGCGACCGCGATATTGATATAGAGAGCTCTACCAATACCGCGAACCTCATCGACATTAGGACTTACGCGCGCGAGTCATCCCGACCGTACGCGGAAGGGGAGAGGGACGGCCCTCTCAGTACCGATATCGACCAAATCGAGAGCTCCTCTATCGCGATAACTCGCACGCCGCTAGTCTCTGCTACCGCGCGCGAGCAACCTCACTCATCAGCGAGTGAGGAAGGGGTCGGACCCCTCAGCAGGAGAGACCCGCGTCTCCCCTGTCAAAATAATAGCTTCTAATCCGTAGCTGTCCCCAATATCCGGTTTGAACATCACCCGGGTGATGTTAGGGAGGGTCAAACCCTCCCATCGTCTACCACCAAACAAACTAGCCACCAGGCTAGTTATAGTCCGACTTAGCTACAGCGGTCTTAACCCGACCCTTAGCATAGACCCGTTCGAAAAAAAAAAAAAAAAAAAAAAAAAAAAATGTATGCAAACAAACTGGGCAATATGTTTGACTGTCATAAATTTAACTTAATTTTAAAAGCACTTATTACGGTGCAAACAATCAACAGTAATGATAATGATATTAATAATGTATTTGTGGGTGGAAACAATTAAGCAATAAGCATAAAATATCTTACTACTATTATAAATGAGAAAGTTTGTGAGGATGGATGGATGTATGGATGGATGTTTGTTACTCTATCACGCAAAAACTACTGAACGGAATCCGAAGAAATTTGGTATGGTATGGTTGTAGGTTTAGGCTCTGGATTAAAACATAGGCTACTTTTTATCCTGAAAAAGTACAGTGTTACCGTAGGATATTGTATTTACGCGGGCGGAGTCGCGGGCAACAGCTAGTAATATTATAATGATGATAATGACCACGAATATAATTTTCGGAATAGCAAATTTTTCAAAGATATCGATTTGAGGTAATGATGAAGAACTGAAGACTGAGAAGTTATCTTCTGTGCTTTTTTTTAGTTGGGCATACCTTGACACAAAATATCAGTTTTATTAGCATAATATTATGTTCGGTTTACTGTAAAAAACAGACATACACATATTATAAACGTTTAGTAAAATCTATTGCAGGAATTTTGGGGAAATGAATTTTTCAAAAAAAAAAGTTTAGGCAGAATTAAATTAAAAATTGAAAAGAAAATTGAATGAGTCAAAGGCGTTGAAAAGGTCATAGACATTAATTTGATATTATTACAAATTATTTAAAAATCAGCTGTAAGGTCAGTAACCTCATACCTGACAGTGTCATAGAGAGTGCAATGTAATGAATTACGTTATGTATTTTTTTTATAATAAACAGGAAAGCCTGTGCCCAAAGTTTCTGAAACTTTGGGATTTTGAAAAACGTTATAATATATGTCCATGTAAATTTCGAAAAGTTCCGTAAAATTTGTAACAACTCAAACACTCAGTTTCTTTCGGCTAACTCGTGTTGTTTTTATTAATTAACTGAAATTAATTTGTCCTATGTACCTACGAAGTTTAACTTTATTTTCATTGTTGTATATGACATAAAAAGTTACGGATAAATGATTTCTTATCCAATTAGTTATATACGGGGTAATCGGCTTAAGCCTTTGCCTTTTATACATTCCTTTTCAAACTGAAGGATAAAGGATACTATTTGAGGGCATGACATGACTTTTATGAACAAAAAGATTTATAATTTTAGCCTCAAAGTCCGCTTCAAGGCCGCGATGTTGGATTTGCAGGCTGGACGGTGAGTGTCGTTTATTAGGTATAGTGACGGCATACAGCCACAATACGATTGTCAATGGCATGCCAGTTTGATATTTATTAATCCCCTCGGCGCTTATGGACATAGTAGCAAGCGGACGTATTCTCAAGATGACACAACCGCTAGTGGACAGAAATTGTACAGTCCATAGTATATAAATAAAGTGTATGAATTTCGAACGTGGTTTTAAACATTTTATCATATTAAATATATGATAAAATTGTGACCACAGTCAACCTGCTTATGAATTAGATTCCTTGATAGTACTTAATTAAAATTTATATATATCTTGTACACGGTACTGTATCTTTGTAGCCGCTTACTAATAAAAATATTCACACGACGGATGACATAAAATATAACGTTGCTGTCTTTGTCTGATGCGTTGGACAAGTCACTTAACAGACAAAGACAGCAACGTTGTTTAAGTTATCCATTGTGTAAATCATTTTATTAGTAACGGGGTTAATGTTTTAAATAATTACAATTTTAAATGGCAGTAGAACTATCGTGTTTTCTTTTACATTGAAGACGATATTTCACAATTTTAAATATGTGGTCCTCATAGACGTATATATTATAGACGCGGCATGTTGAGGCCAAAAGTGTTTCCAACTAAATGGCCCCACTTTTCCTCAATATTACACAGGTTTCTTTATTTTTTACTTGATTTCTTTATTTTTTTAAATATATTTATTGTTTTTCCAAATAGTCTCTGTAACAAAGGACTACAGTGAAATTGGCGTTTTGCCGTATTAGGCCCTTACATATGAAATTAGCGTTTTGTCGTATTGGCCACTTTGGTCTCAAGTATATCTTCTTTGTTTAGGAATTTCAAATTTATACCGCTATTTACTCATGTATTTGCGTTTCGAAAACCGTAATTCATTTGTTTTTTCCTCTTTTGGTTTTTTCTTTGCGTCACTCTGTTTACAAAATGGAAAACATGAAATATCGTATTATTTTCGAGTACGAGTTCCACCGTGGCACTAGTGCTGCAGAAACGGCTCGAAGGATTAATGATGTGTATGGCGGTGGTGTCGCAAAAGAAAATACAGTGCCTTTTTGGTTCCAACGTTTTCGTTCTGGAAATTTCGACCTGCAGAACAAGCCCCGTGGACAGCCGGATACCAAAGTTGATAATAAAGAATTGAAGGCTATTGTCAAGCGGATCCATCGCAAAACACGTCTGAATTAGCTGCAGGCTGCGGTGTTAGTGATAAAACTGTTTTAATCTACTTGAAGCAAATTGGGAAAGTGAAAAAGCTTGAAAGGTGGGTACCCCATGAATTGAGTGCAGCAAACCGACAAACGCGCGTCGACAGCTGCGTTACATTACTCAACCAGCAGAATAATAAAGGGATTTTAAATCAAATCAGTACCTGTGATGAAAAGTGGATCCTGTACATTAATCGGAAACGCTCAGCGCAATGGCTGAATCCCGGCGAACCAGCTAATGCCTGCCGCAAGCGAAAATTGACTCAAAAAAAGTTACTTGTGAGCGTTTGGTGGACTAGTGCCGGTGTCGTTCACTACAGCTTTCTTAAATCTGGCCAGACGATTACGGCAGATGTCTATTGCCAGCAACTGCAAATCATGATGGAAAAGCTAGCTGCTAAACAACTGAGGATACCAATTCGCTCTAGAGGCCACTGCTGCTTCAGGACAACGCTAGACCACACACTGCACAACAGACGGTTACCAAATTAGAGGAGCTTCAATTGGAATGTCTAGGACATCCACCGCTCTCCCCGGACCTTGCTCCAACAGATTACCATTTTTTCGAAATTTGGATAACTTCTTGCAAGGGAAAAAATTAAACTCCCAGTCTAAAGCGCCTTCAAATATTTTATTGATTCCTGTACGAATGTTTTTTTTAGTAAAGGAATCACTGAACTACATATGAGATGACAAAAGTGAATAGATAGCAATGGTATATACTTTGATTAAATAAATAAACTATGTTTAAAAAAAATCGACTTTATGTTCCTCCTTTACAAAACGCCAATTTCATATTTAATGACTAGAGAACGGATTATATGCAACATAAAAAGCTTGAAGCTTGTTATATGCATGCAAATATGCATGAAAAATGCTTGAAATATGCACGAAAATTGACAGAATATGCGAAATTAAATAATAAATTTTAGGAATCCCCAAAAAAAAGAGAAAAGTAAGTATTCTTATTTTTATTTCAAAATCAACATACAATTAGTAAATTATTTTTTAATAGGCGATAATAGGTACAGTAACATTATATGACATTAAAATTATTTAAAATTTTTGTAAACGTAAGCAATCAAATATTTTTCTAAATTTTCAGTGGTAAGATTGTGTCTTCGATCATTTAGAATATTTTTGTAAGTGGAAAAGGTTCGCTCCACATCCACTAAGGTAACTGGGCAGAATTTGAATTTGGGTGCTATATTAGCACTTATAGTTTCTGGCAAAAGTTCTGCCGTCCCATTAATGAAACTATCAATTTGACACAAACTTTGAAAACCTGGGTTATTGTTCAATATGTTTTCAAACTTTTCCTTTAGTTTTTGCGGCAATGCATTTGGCAACGCGGAGTTCAATTGGCGTATTTTATTCATTGTTTGTATAGATTCAGTCAATGCTAAACCGCGAGTTTACTTACGGCGAGCGAGTTAGACTGATAAACTGCTATTGATTCGGCACTCTCAAAGTCATTTACTACACCTTTAATAGCCTCAAAATGTTCATTGTAAAACAGCACTGCTTCGATCCACGTTCCCCATCGAGTTATAACTGGTTCGGGAGGTAGTGGCAAATTCGGTAATTTTTCTTTGTAGTCTTTAATACGAGCAGGTGCCTTAAGAAAAACTTTTTTTGTTGACGAAATCAGTTTATTTACATTTCCGAATGTGGATCGTACTTCTTCAGCAAGTCGATGTACTCCATGAGCAAAGCGGGTAACATGAATCAAATTGGGATAAAATACTTGAAGGGCCTTGGCTGCCTTGATCATATAGGGAGCAGCATCTGATAGAAATATCAATACTCTTTCTTCTACAGCTGATTCAGGAAATATTTTTTTAATGCCCTCATTTACAAATCTGGCTATCGTAGAATGATTAGTTTTTTCCAATTCTTTACAGGCCACCAAATATGAAGAAGACGGTTCCAGTTGTAATTCAAACGCTATATAACGGCCACAACTGTCTGTAGTTTCGTCAGTTGAAATCCAAATCTTTGAGTTCATTTCGTATTTCTTACATAATATGTTGATAAATTGTTGGCATATAATTTTTACGCAAAGTAGATTCGTCCGGTACATTTTGATTTAAGCAATACTTTTTCAGAAATTGTTTGAGGGTAGGATTGTTAATTTTATGAGAGGAATATTGCTTGCAATCAATGCTTCACATAAATCCATGCTAAATTGGTTGTTTTGTTTGCATTTAGAGCTAGATGTAGACGCGGTTATGAGTTGTTGTCGTGGACCTTTCTTTTGCAATCCTGCGATGTGAAGACTTGTTTTTATATGTTGGTCTATTTGAAGTTTTTTTGTGCATGAAATATTTTTCTCGCAATCACGACAGTATAAAACATTTCCGTCGTATGTAAATATCCCAGGAAAGTCAGTTATCCACGAAGACACACTTTTTTTTTCCGGAGGCATGGTACGCACCAAATTTCACACAAATAAATAAAAAAACTAAACTGCAGATCAATGAGCACGCACGTCAAGTATGTTTTTTTTTTTTTTTTTTTCGAACGGGTCTATGCTAAGGGTCGGGTTAAGACCGCTGTAGCTAAGTCGGACTATAACTAGCCTGGTGGCTAGTTTGTTTGGTGGTAGACGATGGGAGGGTTTGACCCTCCCTAACATCACCCGGGTGATGTTCAAACCGGATATTGGGGACAGCTACGGATTAGAAGCTATTATTTTGACAGGGGAGACGCGGGTCTCTCCTGCTGAGGGGTCCGACCCCTTCCTCACTCGCTGATGAGTGAGGTTGCTCGCGCGCGGTAGCAGAGACTAGCGGCGATGAGCACGCACGTCAAGTATGAACACGAAACAATTATTTATATGCGTAATAGGTGAAACGACTTTGTAGTAAGGCGACCGCGACGTTCTTTTGTCTCTTTCATTTTATTATCGTAACTGTCAAAACAAAAGACCCGCGCGACTACTGATTGCTACTGAGTGAAAAATATTGTAAGTGTACCGATAATATGCATCATAACTAGATCTTAGGTAATATTGTAAGTGTACCGATAATATGCATCATAACTAGATCTTAGGTAAAAAATGCTATTACCGCTGAGAATGGCTAAAATATGCAAATGCATATGCGAATATGCAAATGCATATAATCCGGTCTCTAGTAATGACCAATATATGTGGAGGACGGTGTGCAGAAATCTAATACTTTGAAAGTCAAAGTTAAAGTCAAAATTTTTTATTCAAAATAGGTATTTTTATACACTTTCTGAACGTCGATCTACATGATGCCCCCCACCGGTCCGGGAGCTACTAGCTGGCCCGGCGAGAAGAACCGGCGTGAGAAACTCGCGCGGGGCCATCTTTTATCAAAAAGATGGAAAATTGAAAAATATAAAAAGGCATATACGAGTATAACAATGTTATGACAAAAACTACATAACAAGAGTACAATAATATTATATGTAATTTAGAAGTAGCCTTCCAGAGGGTCACCTCATTCCCAAGGTGTGCTATCATTAATAAAATCATTAACTTTATAATAGGCATTAGCACACAAGCGTTCTTTAACTACTTTTTTAAATTTATTAAATGAAAATCTTATTGTATAGGCGTATACACTGGCCTTTAAACGAATTCTTTACTTTACTAAGTCTAGTCACTGGTACATCAAGCTTATGCTTATTTCGGGTATTTCTATTGTGGTTGTATTTGTCTAATAATGTTTAGAAATTACCTCAGATTATTATTAACACACACTACCGTGCGTATGATAGATACAACTTTGTTACACGATGACATTTTTCAATCTGTCACAACATTTACATTTCATTTCTTAAATAGGCAAAAGGACTCGAGAGGCAAGAGAAGAATTTCGAGCACAGGGCGAGCTCTAGTCTCTAGTTACTTGGTTCGCGTACTGTCCATATAAATAGCTGTTGCAGTCGATGACAAAACAATTGACCGGTGACTCGAATCGTGATCGTTTCGTCACAAATAAACTAACAGCGAAAACGAGTACCCGTCCCTACACCTTAAGTAGGGTTCTAGTGATCAAATATACACTAGCCTGAAAATAAGTACTACACTTTTAAATTTTAGTTTTTTGAAAACTATAGAAGTTCAAATACATTTTAGATTAAAAAAAAGTTTTATAGTAAATTTTATCAGATTTTTGATACTTTTAGAAAGCTGATAAAATTTTCTGTATGATGTTTTTTTTTTGTTTAAAAACTGTAAACTTCAATATTTAAAAAAAAATCAAAAATAATTAATTTTAAAAGTGCAGCACTTTCTTTTGCAGGCGTTGTTGTGTTCAGTTTTTTATATCAATAGTTATAAATAGCTGAAAATTCTAATTCAAAAAAGTAAATAAAAGAATTCAGTATTAAGTTCAGTGCCAGTTAAGTCGCCATTAAAAAAAACTGTGTTAGTTTATCAAAAATGGAATACCGTGAAGTTGCAGTGTTATTTTTCTTTGTTCTTTTCGTAAATTTTGAAGTTACGAATACTTATGAGCTGCCAGTACAGCTGATAGGTTTCCCTGTCATAACCGCGTCGGTGCGTGCCATGAACTTTCTGAGGAGTCTAGTGTATTCGCTTAGTCCAGGTAAATTGATCTCTTCTACTGCAAAACTTTAACTATAGAAATTAAAATTATAAGAAGGTAGATTTATGGCTTAATTTATTCATTATTATCATTAAATATCATAAATTGGGTACCATAATATATAAATTATTGGTCTCGGCGCTCGACTTGATACCGCGCTATCTAACAACAACAGCTCCGTGAATGCGGCTACTCATTATTGTAGTGTGGGTTTATAATATGATTGTGTGTAAGATAATTTATTCTGTGTGAAATGTGAATTTGGTACGTGATCTGACACGAATATTTCAATGTGACGGGCTCGGGCACGCCGACTGCGGCGCACTGTTTGTTGCCGCATTTTGCAAGCACGCCGCGGTATCTTGTCTGTCGCCGGGACCAATCATTTATCCATGTTGTGTACTTTACTCGTGTGCATTGTGCATGTGGGTTAATGAGCTCGTTATGTAAATACTTCTAAACGGATTCCAAATTTCAATTACTGTCAGTTTGTAACCCTGATTTAACATAGGCTACATTAATTTCGTACCAGTAAAATCTACCGGTCCCGTGGGATAGACAGGTTTCGATTTTGAGCGGACAGATATGTGGGTAAAGCCTACTTTTATACAAATTAAAGGATTGCGAGTCTTTAATTTAAATTGTACTCCTTTGTAAAGAAGTTACGAAGTTAATTTCAAACATGTGACAGCAGGGTGTATTCTTTGATGTTGAACAAAACTTTGACATTGTGTATACATTTATTTAACTCGGACCAAATAAAATAGTGAAGACAGATTTCTCCGAATCACACAGTGAGGCCGATCTATACTACGCCTCACTGTGTAAATACACAGCATCACGCTCACACGTGTGAGTCTTACCTTGTATGGCGGGCTGTCGCGGTGTGTGGTTTTTTATATACCTACATAATATAATTATGTGGTGCGTAGTCACACGTGCACTACATACACCAAAACCGGGCTCAGTTTTTATTTGACAAAGCTCTGTCTTCACTTTTTTATATTTTGGTCTGAGTACATTTAATTATTCCACATATCTTTATTGCCTTTTTGTATGCAGGCTCCCCGAATCGCGCGGGCAGCACGCGTGCGCACTAGAACATACCATCACCCGCGTGCGGACCTTATTTATCCATAGCAGATGACAAGAAAATCGAAAATGGGCTGGGAAAGTTCAGATTACTGAAAATAGAACTCTGCGCTAATACAATAGAGCTGAAAATCGAATACACAGGTGTCAAGTCGGAGTTTTGCCGGGGACTTCAGTAGGTGACGTTGTGGATTTTGTATTTCTTCATTAATTTGTGTTATTTCGGTTCTTAATGTGTAATATTGATAGAATATTAACCATTAAATATTCGTTAACGTGCACAAGTGTGGGCAAGTGGTACATCTTCCAAAAACCAGCTATTTTGTGTTCCCGCCATAACTCCCTAGGAACGTTCAGTAAAGCACTTTACTGAATCGACTGGCATGATTCATTTGGACTTTGACTAGACTTTAGACTTGACGATATAGGAATACGGTGTTGGAAATTGAAACGAAAGTTCGATTTCCCACCTTTTTAACATGACACTTGCAAATGGTTATAAGCCGATGCCATATATAACAAAAAAAAAAGAAGGTGTCAACTCAAATGTCAATGTCAGATATGATAGCTCGACTCTCGACACTTCGATTTTCAGCTCTATTGTATTAGCTCAGAGTTCTATTTTCAGTGTTCTAAATCTTCTCTGGCCCGCCAGATTCCGGATCATAAAACTTTAGTCAACAACTTCGTCCCTTTACACCTTTTTAAGATTCTAATGTATCTATTATTGTGCATGGGCTGTAGTAAGCCCAAATTCAAATATTATCATGGTTGTCACAGAAGATGGACAACTACTGTGACAACCCTGACAAAATTTGAAACGTTCTATGAAAGCTGTTACTATGTACGTAAGTATATATTTTTACTCTGTGGTTGTAGGTTGTAGCAGGAAAAAAATCTTGACTTTATACTACAAGACACCGGCAGTAGTGAAAAGTTCCAAAAATATTAGTCAATAATATGGACGCTTCACACCACATCAGTCTAGTCCCGCGCTAGGTATCCGAAGGACCTGTGTTACATGTACCAGACAACGGGAAGTATATATTTTAATACTTTTAAATTTGACTAAGTCTAGCGTCAGGTTATTGAGAAAGTATAATTGGTACACAGCACAACCCGGCATCGAACCTGGACGATCACGCGTATGACTCAGGGGGTCTATTCACTAGATCATGGACGCTCATATTATAACAAAGCAAGATATCTCCTAGAAGATGAAATAAGATATATTTTTATTTAATCTATTATTTGTCATACACACAGTACAATACATGGCCACTGTTTTGTTTTATATTATTTATATTAAATATTTTAATATTATAAAGTTTTAAACATACATTGGACACAAATATAATGTTTAAAAAAAAATATATTAGTCGTCATGACAACCAACAACACATCACAATTCTCAATCTCATATGACATAGGTAAAAACTCAAACAATAAATTTGAAAATTTAGACCAATACAGAAATAATATATCAAAAGTCAAGATTTTTAAATGTACAGCGATTTGTATACAAAATTTTGCAAGTCTCGTGAAATCGTTCCATACTAAGTCGTACCTAGCTGTGACGTCACGCCTAGGTTATGAAGTGTATGGAGTATACGGCCGCAGGAACATATTTGTAAATATCTCCGATATTTGTGCCTTTAAGTTCATACAAGTTACCATACTAAATATTTTGTATAGGTATGATGTAAGTAAACTAATGATATAAGTTTTGTTTACTAATTTAGTAAAAGTAAAAATTTTGCATTTACCAAGTAGATTAGCCTCAATTATTTTGAGTATGTTAATGAAACTAAATAGTTTAGATGTAGTTATCATCCCTATTGTGGATTTGTGGACACACCGTATGCGTATTGCAATCAACTCGACAAATCATAATCGAAAGATTACTATGTAGCTGTTCATCTGGTCCTATGTTTCTTTAATCTGTGCTACAACTAAGTTCCTAAAAATTAAGGGACATTGTCGTCGCTGCAATGTAATCACGATGATTGCCGAGGAACATCGAAGAAGTAGCTGTACAATGTACATAGGGCTAAAATGTTTTTTTTTTACCAGCAACTTACCGCTCCCGGACGCGTCGTGATCTATCCTCGTTGGCTGATCCGTTCGACGTGCAAGACGTGGAGAAGTACATCGTGGGGGAGTACGGCGAACGCGCATGCGTGTTCGAGCGCGTGTGCGCGCGGTACGCCACCGGCGCTCTGTCATCCCCGCCCGCGCAGATCGACTTCAAGGAGGTCTTCAGGTGCGTTTGTCCGTTACACATACCTCTTGGTATAGAAGCATAAAGAGCGAGTACAAATTACTGATTTATTGCACATCTATAACTTGAATCCACAACTTAATTACACAAAAATCGTATACGCTAAGTGAGATCTGTGAATTCAAAAGAAATGAATGAAAAAAAGTGAATTCAAACAAAACAGCCTACGTCTTTGGCAGCGACACCACATAATATTTTGTCCCCTACGAAGGCCAGATATCTATACTAATATTATAAGTTATAACATTGAAAGATTTTGTTTATTTGTTTGAATTAAATACCTAGGCTCTAAAACTACTGGATCGATTTCGATGAAATTTGGCACATATATAGAATAGACCAAGGGGAAGGATATAGGCTACTTTTTATCGAGGTGAAATGTACGCTTCCCGCGTGATTACCTTTTGCGCGCACGATGTCGCGGGAATCTTCTACTAGTAAATAAGAACACAATATTATATCCATCGTTCTAATGCCTAAGCTCTTAAATGTACACAATTAAAATATTTATTAATTAGTAATCCTTGGCCTGTGCATCAACCTGTGACAGCGTTTATGTATTTGCAACCACTTTGCAACAAAGTGTGTCATTGAAGTGCCGTTTAAGCATGGAACCTTAGAATGTTGCCTAAGCTTTACAGGACCTAGAATACATAAACTAGATAGCTATAATTATTTCGTTGCTTTAGGTAATAAGTAGTAACGTAGCAGATTAAAATGCGCTTTGTGCAAAAACCAATGTGCAAAAATAGAAAATTATTAAACCAACTTCATCCAAGAAATATTTTCCACAGGCATCTTTGGATAGGTATTTTCTCGTCTTAGTTTTGCACATACGTAAAGACATACATTAAAATACAATAAATGATACATTAGCAGCAAATGAAACAGATTGTTCCTTGCATAACTTCACGAATCAGTTGTAATATATACGTAATGAAAGGGAAATTGACACGCTCCCTTCGCTCAGTCGTTGACCTGTAACTATACTGAGGTCGCGAATGAGCACAATATTTATAAGTCAAAGTATTTGTCCATTTAGGAATTTACTTTTATCTCGCAGTTATAAAGATAACATAAATTCTATAAAACATTGGCAAATCTTGTGAGATTAGCTTCTCAGCCACAGATGTACGATATGGTTACTTCGTACACTCCGTTCTGATTCAATGAAATCTAAATTTAAATGAAATAAACTAACCAAGAGCATGTCAGGACATGTTGAGGGTTCCGTAACCATCAACGAGCAATAGGTTTTCTTTAAATTACTTCAAAGTTATAGTCCGATTTCACTCAAAATAATTTCCCAAAAAAGTTTATAGAATGATCTATCAGCGTGGAAACTTACAAGTTTCTATCTCCTATAGTTTAGAAATTCCAGGGGGGGCCAATTTATAAACCACTTTGGAGACCGATTACTCAAAAACAGTTGACTTTGTAAAAATGTCGCGTATGAAATCTTGATTTTATTTTAAAATACCTATTCAACGATACCCCACACGATGGGGTAGAATGAAAAAAATATATTTCATCCCCACCTCACATGTATGTAGAGCCACCCCTAAAATATTAAATTATATTTATTTTATGATGTCAAAATCGATATCTATACACATTTAATAAGTAAACCATTTTTCATTCATTTATATTCATAATTACAAAAGCTAGTTGAGCGGACAGTCAGACAGACGGACGGCCAGAGCGAAACTATAAGGGTTCTTTGAGTATTACGGAACCCTAAAAATTGGACCAAGTGAATATGTCATTGTATTTATTTATTACGCGGTGATTATGAGACATTTAAATAAGTAGCATTATATCCGCCCATATTAAGCTCTGTTTTCTTATTTCGTGTAACTTCGTAAAATTTGACAAAATTTAATAAAGCAATAATCCTACATACTATTATAATATATATGTGAAAGTTTGTGAGGATGGATGGATGTATGTGTTTTACTCTTTTACGTGAAACCTTGATTGATTTCGATTGTTTGGAAAAACAACTGATTTGGTATCGTAGTAGTTTAGGCTCTGTATTAACACATAGGGTATTTTTTATCCCGAAAAAGTACACTGTTCCCGTGGGATACCCGATACTACATTTACGCGGAAAAAAGCTTGTTCACAGATAAATTCAAATCAAATCAAACGAAAGCAATTCGTAGATATTGATAGTAGGTAATCTAGGTATGAACTATGGGCTATATGGCTAGTTGAGTATTTCGTTCAATAACTTTGTACAGTCAGCGTAGCGACGCGTTTCCTCATTACGTCACAATCACCGATGAACAATACCAACTCAATGAGTTCGCAAAACCTTGACCCGCCCATAGGTTACGCAACCCAAGGCCGCGGTAGTGGGGTAAGTGGGACGCACTGCGCGCGTAACCACGCCGCAACACTTGCACGTTGCGACACTAATGACTGGTCGCCGGCTCTCCTGGTCATTATGACCGCTGGTTGCATGTCTAGTAGGGAGGTTATGGAGCTTAACCGTAACCGCAATAATCGGATATCCGAAATAAGAAAACATTCCGTAATCGTAACCGAATCCGATGGAAAAGTTTCGGATAAATGCGATGGTGGAGTCTAAATTTTGTATTTTTCTTTTGAAATCATTAAAATCAATTTTCCTTATCCGAAAATAGCGGATAATCCGAAATAATTACATATCCGTAACCGGTATATTATCTGATATTTGTATCCATACCCGAAATTTCATGGCCATAGGCTGTGACTATATGATCCAGAATCCGGCGGGCCGGGGAAAATTCAGAGCACTGAAAATAGAACTCTGCGATAATACAATAGAGCTGAAATCGAAGTGTTAAATATCAGATTTGACAATCCGACACTTGACTCTTCGATTTTCAATTCTATTGTTTAAGCGCAGACTTCGGCACAAATGGGCCGGTTTCACCATACGGATGCCATAGCGTGAAACAAGTCGTTGAATCAACAAAATGATTTTCTTTGATGTTTCTTTTTAATATTCTTCAGAGTTCGGTCACTTGGTCTGGATGTCAAGGAGAAGTTTTATTTAATTTTTCACGAAGAACCCGTTAAAAGTTTAATTGAATTGCATAGTTATATGCAATATAATGACACTGTTATGTCTCAGACGATTAACATACTTAACACGAACATATAAACAGCTACATAGTTAGTTACCTTTCGATTTGATTGCACTACTGCGCATACGACGTGTTCACGATTGTGTGGAAAAATTGTGCCGTTGAAGGGGACGTCAAAATTTTCAAATTTGGATCGATTTGGATCGTTCCATGAAAACTGTTTCTCTGTACATAAGTATATACATATATTTTCTACTATGCATCCACGCCGCAAACTCGTCATCCCACAGCTATACTAGCTATACCAGCATTCTAGCTAGGTTCTAGCTTGGTACCTACATTAAGAGATCGAGAGTTTTCCTCGTTACATAATACCGCAAGCACTTTCTTTGCTCTCTGTCATATTGTGGTTCACTATGATAATAATAATAAGCACCTACATGTGGATTTTATTTATTCAATTTAATTTTACAGACATAAATAAAACCGATAAATTTCGGCACGGAATATAAATTCAAAAATTTTAAAGCTGTAAATTTTATGATATTGGGCTTAGGGTCAATTTACACCGAAATTAAACAATACGTGAGTGACATGGCGCTGCATTTTTAAAATAGCTTTTCAAAATTGAACTTTATTCATTACACAAGGAGATACACGTTTCATTGTAAGAGGTCGAACGTCAAGTTGCACCGCGCTGCACAGCGTATGTGCAGCGCGGTGCATGACAGATGTCAAATGACACCTGTATATTTTTATGTAGCGAATAAAGTTCAATTTTGAATAGCTAAATTAAAAACGCCGCATCATGTCGCGTAACGTCGCGCTGTGAACTGACCCTTATTTAAAATAACATTAGTAGTAGTAATAAGTCAGTTTAGTAATAGCAGCCTTAGGTTTCAGTTCCGTATTTGATCTAGGTTTCCGTATTTGATTATTGTTTAGATCTAGGAAGATACCGGCAGTTGCATAAGATTTCGGTGAAGCATAATCTTCCTACCCCCTTACTAATAAATATATTAACACAACGGATAAGTTAAACGAAGTTGCTGTCTTTGTCTGATACGTTGGAAATGTCACATGAGAGTATAAGATAGCAACGTTGTTTAGATTATCCGTTGTGTAAATATTTTTATTAGTAAGGGGGCTAGTCAATAGTCGTGTTCTAGAAACATTCGTTGGAACTTGGAACCTAGAAAACCAAGAAAAAATAATGATAATTTTAAATTAAACAAAAGCATAAACATAGTTAGGAGACAAGTAGTGTTATTAAAATGTAAATATATGACAATGCATTTACTTGACATAAAGGTAGTTCAGAATGAGACAACATGATATTCAACTGCTCAAAACTTCTAAAATTATGAGGCTCTTAAATCTCTCTCTCTCTCTCTCTCTCTGTCAATCTGTTATTTAGAGGGCTAAAGCTCTATTTTCCTAGGATAGCGTTGCCGTGTTACGGCCGCTATGTGACGGCAATGATATCCTATGAAACCAGAGCTGAAATTCAACGTTCGAGATTTCGGCCGTAAATATGTATCAGTCTTGTGTAGCCTTGTGGGAAGAGTGGATGAGACACAGCGAGGTGCTATGCTCGGTCAGGCCGAAGCCCCGAGGTACCCACTTGTAATAATTTCAGATGTCGTATATATAGTGCCGATCTCAGAAAACTTCGATAGCGCGAATCAGGATTGTGGCACTAATTGGTCCGCCACATCGGTGCGGAGGGGTGGGGGAGTGATGATAATGATGTCAAGAAGGTTGCGTGTTCATATCACGTCGGGGTCACCAATGTGGGAAGAGTGGATGCCCCAAAGGGAGATCTCCGACCGAGCGAGGTGCTATGCTCGGTCAGGCCGAATCCCACTTGTATGAATTTCAGATGTCGTATATATAGTGCCGATCTTCGATAGCGCGATTCAGGATTGTGGCACTAATTGCCACATCCGCCACAGCCTAAAGCTTTTGTTTTCTAGGATACGTTGCTGTCATGCAGCGGGCGTAATACGGCGGTGGTTGAACGTTTTCTATGACAACGCGAACGGTGACAATTACTGCTCTCTAGGAAACCGTGCCATTCTGTTTACATAGAAAATGTTCATTCACCGCTGGACGGCCGCTATATGCCGGCAACGCTATCCTAGGAAAACAAAGATTCACACTTTTTTGAGACGTCGTAACTGTGTCAGTAATACGAATTATTTCCTATTTTCAGCCAGTACAAGCGGTCAACCGACCAGGCCAAGGAGCTGTATCTGTTGAGCGTGTTCCTTGGAGACATAGTGGGGTCCCCGCAGCTCTGTCACCAGCTGGGCAAGCGGAGAGGATGTGATGAGGCATTACTGAACTAGAATAAGTAACTAAAAGTAACTAAGCCATAAGGTCTTATGGCTAATTTTTTGGCTGAGCTTATAAATCAGCAATAAAATCAGTGAAAAAACTAGCGCCAAAATATAAAGGTCAGTTTACACGGCGCTTGAATTTTAAATAGGTGTTTAAAATTGAACTTTACTTCACTACACAGAAAGGTGTACGGTACGTTTCATATGACATTAGGCATACACTGCACTGCGCTGTGCAGCGCTGTGCAACCTGACATTCCAACTTTTACAATGAAACGTGTTCTTGTGTAATAAATAAAGTTCAATTTTGAATAGCTATCTTCAAAATGCAGCGCCGCATCGCATATCATTTGACAAAACAATACTTACGGCCGAATACTGAAACGCTAATCAAAATTAAGAGCCCTCGTATTCACAGGCTGTCGTTCTCTCTGCTAGCCGAAACGACAAGGACAGCATGTGACTTGAGCGTTATCTAATTTAACTATCGTTCCAGTATTCGGCCGTAAGTCATACATAAGATCATAACATTATAAACTCAGGTTAGATAAAGTTAGGTAAGCGAAAAAGTGTTGGGAATTTTGCAATTGTTAAATATTTTATAGAAAATTTTATTTTCCGTTTATTATTATAATGATTAATAAATTAAATAAATGATTAGGTAAATAATCATAAGACAAATATAATTCTTTTTGCAGTGGGGTTATGTTAAGAATCTAGGTCATAACATTTTACTCCTTTTAGTTTACAATTTGTAATTCACTTCTTAGGGTTTGTTCACACCGCGACGATACGCGACACAACGTTGAGCTGCATTCTTAAGATAGCTATTCAAAATTGAACTTTATTCACTACACAAAAAGATACTTTCACGTGCAACGCGAAACATGACATTCGAACTCTTGCAATAAAACGTGTCTTCTTTTATTATTAAATAAAGTTCAATTTAAAAAAATAAATCTTACAAATGCAGCGCCATGTCGCGTATCGTTTCATTACGGTGTGAATTGACCCTTAATATATACGATAGTCTATATAAAAACATTCTGCAAAACGACTACATGTAGTGGACGCTTAGAATGTTGTCGTGTTATATAAGACAGAGTTACATGCGCGTTGCACGGACGGCCCCATTTCAAAACAGCTCATCCAAAACCATTCTAGTTATAATTAAAAGGTTGCATTTCATTTACATTACTACATATTACATACTTTACATGTCATGTCATGGGCGACGGTAATCGCTTACCATCAGGTGATCCATTCGCTTGTTTGCCCCCTGATTTTATATAATAACAAAAAGATAAGTACGTATTTTTCACATGTATTCTCTGATATTCAGAGATTCATAACTTTTAGTTCCCAATATAATATACTTTTTTATATAATAACTTTTTAAGAACTATAAAACCAAATTTTGGCCGCTCTTGATGGAAAATCGGGCAGGATTCGCCAGTGTCCTTTAAGAAAACTTCAAAATATCAGTATGAATTGTTTTCAAATAGGACAGCCATGCAATCGTATCGATAAGATAATAAGTTCGATCTTTATATATTAATAGCGTAGGAACAAACATAACTAAGATAGAATACCACCATATTTCATCTATAAATATATAACAAATGAAAAAAAAAATTGAAAAGAAAATATTTGAAAGTTGAAACTTATCCAATTCTCATCTTACCTACTTGTATTCGACAATAAGCTGAATTATTATTACGTACAAATTAAACCTTAGATTTTAAAGAAGAAAAAGAACTTTAGCCTTAGCATGCTTTTGATACACTTAAATGTTAATTTTCATTTGATTACTGAATATTTTATTGTAACAGAAAATATACACAATAATTATTTTGTATCGGTATATATTACATTAGATTATAATATATTAGTAATATGTGCAACGATTCACATACTCCTGTAAATATTTTTTTGTAACTGTGGGAATAACTTTTGATTAAAAATATTAATAATTTTCTTCAGTAATTAGGATTATTGTTTTTTTTTAATTTTGTTGATTTTTTTTTATTATATACCACGTCAATAAATGTGATTGAATAATTAATTTGATATTATTATTGGTTAAGTATAGTTAGTAGTAAAATATACAGTAGGGCCTCGCTAATCCGGATATAGGAAAACAGGACCCATTCCAAACTATCGGAATTCCGGATTACAGCGTACACCGAACTAACTGGGGTCCGGATTAGCGAGATTTTCCTATACTTGAAAATAGACTTTGTAGAAACAATTTTTGAACTTTTTATAAAAATGTATTTGATGGATCAAGATGAGAGCTGCGTACTGATTAGTCTGAAGTTAGCTGTTTTAAAGATTTTAATTTTTTTTATAATAAATTAACACTAACATAGATAAGTAAAATAAAAATTAAACATTCTGTGTGCTGAGTGCGAGTTTCTGTCACTACTCGCCGTTAACTATTATTTGTATGTTCATCGAATTAGTTACCATTGTTTGCCACCAGGGGCGTTGTTTCGATGCCACACAAATTGCAGTTAACTTCTTCACGGCGACTAGTGACAAAAAATATACATTATTGATTGTTGATTTTACATAGATCAAAATGAAACAATAAGTATTTTTTTTTTTTTACTTACTTACTCTAGTTACTCGCAGAGTATATTTTGTATATTATGCTATGAAACTATTACATCCATACAACTTCTATTTCGCATCACCTACGATTATTTCCGTATTTAGTGGTACCTTCATGCACAGTGAGTTACGTGACATCGTGGAAGTTACCCAACTGTCGCTTTATTATTTAATAATTATGATTCTTTCGATAATAACTCGGAAGTCAGTATGTTGACTATGCGATTATGTCATAACTTATAAGTAATTTATTATGTTCGGTGTTCACCAGCTAGTAAGTAGGTAGAATAGCACCAACATTTTTGATGTGTTGTATATCTGTATATCTTTCCTCTCACTCTCTTGCAATTTGTGGGAGTGATTTCGTGAAATGGGACGGAAGTGTGTAACAGGAAGTCGCGGAAGCGCGCTATTTGATTTGACGAATGAGCGCGCGGTGGTGGAGTTGGCCGTCAGATTGGAATAAAATATTTCAGTTTTTTTTATTACATTAGAAAATCGTTCTAAGCATTGTGTTTTTACTAAGGTGAGATGTCATATGTGACTACTGTAAGGCTCGCTCGTTTTTTTAAAATATACAATATACTTTATGACCCTTTTTTTATTATTTGTTTAAAAATGTAGAGTGTATCTGTAATTTACTGCTCATTGCACTACTAAACAGACAAGAGGCTATAATAGTACGTAACTAATTTTAGATATTTAGGCCCACTTGCGTAAATCTGGGTTAAATATAATGTTATCTCTCTCGTTCTTCGTATTTATAAAAGAGAAGGTATTATATTTTAACCCAGGTCTGCACAATTGGGCCTTACAATTTTTTCTTTCAATTAGATATCTAATCTTTCTACCTAACCTTCAAACACTTACTAACAGTCACATATATTGATAGGTTAAGTTTGCTTGTAACCTGTAACACATGGCAACCAATCAACAGCAAAAATTAATTGAAATAAAATGTTTAAATCTTATTTGAATCATAGCTAATATCGGTTGGTACTTGGTTTTGAAATGACACACGTCAAAACTATTAGTTGTTAAAGTAACTGTAACAGAATATAATTTTGGAGATTTTATGCTTAAACAAGAGAAATCTAGTCGTAATCTTTTTTTATTTTATTTTATACATTTTTGGCCAAAGAAATTTTATTTCCAACAAAAAACTAGTTTTTATTGTTTAGTATTGAATTCGAATAAATACCTCCTGATATCAGTACCTATATATGCATATATAAGTATATCTTCGAATTATTTACAATATACGTGGTGTCGTGTTCAATTGTTAATGCCGAATATGCTAATAATTTGCATTGATAAGTCTTGATGGAAATTTCGTAGCGTTCTGAATCTCTAGAATGTTCTAGAACGTTCTGTAAATCGAGTAGGCTTTGGATGTTATATGTGTGAAAGAGATAGCTATATTTTTGATGAAGAGAGAACGAGGCAGATAAAAGTGTATGAACATTTATTTTTAATCAACTTTTCAATTTTATTTTCATCTGATTAAGGGTTTTTGATATTTTTTGTACCGCTAGGGGCCAGATCCAACTCACAAAAAGCGTCATCTGGTGGCGTAAGTGGTATAAAATACGGTCATTGAGAATTTTCGTTTCTTTTTCTGTCACCAGGCGGCGCTTGACGTGTCAAAAAGCTGTCAGATGTCACGAATTTAAAAACCCTCATTCTGAATTCAATATAAAAATAATAAGTAAAGTGTGAAAGTTAACAGTTATTATATTTTAAAAGATGTGTTACGTGTTACTTGGTAAATACAAACATGAAATAAAATGAAAAAAAAAAACAAAAAATAATAAATTCAAAAATTGAATTTGAAGTAACCATGCTATTAAATTAAACTTTTATCGGGTTCTTCGCGGAAAATTAATCCAAACTTCTTAGCAAAGAGCAAATGAGCTCTCTCATAATGTGTTTCTAAAGAATATTAACGAAAATTATTTTATTGATTCACGTAGAGTTTATAATAATAAAATACTATATATGTCTACTTAGTTTTTAAAATTGTATAAAATCTTACGACAGTTATTATTACAACTATAAATGTTAAATTGGTGAGTTAAAGTAAGAAACAGCTAACTTTAGATTTGTCTTTTTAACATAACACTTTATGATAGTGCTTTTAACAGTAGCGGAAACCTGCGGTGTTCCAATTTTGAACCTTATTGAAACAAGTGTAAGGTCCAGATCTGTACCTATGAGAGTTACTATTATTAGTATTGTGTGAATTGTGTGTGAACAAAAATTGTTACCAAATTTTTTTTATTAGGTAATTCGAGTTACCCTAATATTAATGTTGATAATAATAGACAATACTATTCTAATAATTTTTATTTTTTATTTTATACCTATCATTCATTATAGAGCCGTGAATTTTTCCAAATAGTTGCCACAGTTGTTTATAAGTTGGTGAGCCTTAGGCTAGGGACTATATGCTCCGGAATGCGGAAGCTCGTTGAAAATCTGAGCATTGAAAATAGAACTCTGGACTAAAAAACTAGAGCTTAAAATCGCATACCTGAGTGTCGAGTCAAATGACAATGTCATATAATATGACAGCTCAACTGCAGCAGTGCAGAGTACTATTTTCCGTGCTCTGAATTCTCACCGGCATTCCGGATTCCGGAGCTTGTAGACCCAGCCTTACAAGTTACAAATTACTATGGACAATGTGTTGTATTAATGTTCATAAAATTCTAATGGTGACTGTACAATAAACTATTTGTATAAAACTGTGTTTTTTTATTATCATAAAGGCCTGTCTCACAATCTACTGATAAGTGGCAGATAGTATATTTGCATGTTTTGTCTCTGGCGCTCGATATGAAGTAAACCAGCGACAAAACTTCCGAATAAACCATCCGACACTTATTAGAAGATTGTGAAACATGCCCTAAACCTTATTAAAACTTTAAAAAATTCGTTACTAGCTGCTCACAAAAGCTTCGATTTAAAAACCTTTACTTATTTCATAGTAAAATATTACCGTTTTATTAAAGTTTGGCGATGACGCGGCCGCGCCATCAGATAATATTATCATTTTAGCAAAATACATAGTCTCAAAACCGTCATCTAGCGGCGAGTGTGTAAACTAATATTTCGAAAAGTTATAATAAAAAATATTATTTTTATCAAGATTTACAACTTCTAAAATTATATTTTCATAACATACCAATATTATTGGTTAGGTATGTTCATAAAATAACGGATAAGTACACAACATTATCTTAATTTAATAATTATTCATGTACCTAACCACCTGTATTGTGTGAGAAATAAAATAGAAGCGCCATCTAGTGTTGACTAGTAGAATTATGTCACAAGATGGTGTCGTCTTAGTTTAACAAACCACCGATAGATGGTAGTAAAGAACGTAAAGGCATGTTTTAAAATTTAAACCTTACCTTGATCTGTTTCAAGTCGGTACGATCGCTGTTATTTTGTATAAAATTGTAGTAAGCGATAACAAAAGCAGATATTTGAAACCTTTGATTTATCAATTTAATCAAATTATGATCTAATGACGCGAGCTTTTACAATTTAGATTAAGAAGGCCATTGTTTGAGAAAAAAACCCGGTCAAGTGCGAGTCGGACGCGCGCACGAAGTGCTCAGTACAAAACGGATAAAAACCGCGTTTGTTGTATGTTTGTTTGTTTCCTTTAAATATTTTATCACACATCTGCTTGCAGGTTGTGGGTAAGTTCGCAGGATATTGCTAGATATAATATTAATTAAATTATATTTTGTTCTTTTTATATTATTTGTTGTAGCTATCTTAGCGGCAACAGAAACACACCTTCTGTTAACAGCCTGGTGACAGACAGACTGGCAGGCAGTAGTCTCAGTAATATGGTCCCGTCTGTACCTACCCTTTGGGTGCGGAACCCTTAAAAAGGTACACTATAGCGAGGACTGAGTACATAGTTTTGCGTTATAGCGTTGATGATAATATTATTTATATATTGTGTTTATGGAAACTAGTTACCCTTGTAACCTCCTCACCCTTCAGCCTCGTCCTAAAATAGTCTGTTCATAATAATTTACTACTTCCTAAGTTAAAATTATCAAAACCTACCAAACTCCATTACACCCACGTTAAAGCGATTATCGAAAAGACTTAATCATTAAAGCCTTATCGAATGATGCCTATCAGGTTTCATTAAATTTTACTGCTGAGGCAAGTTACGGCTGCCATGAATATACCTAATAATCCGTAAACAACAAAATATTTCATACAAATAAAATTTTGTTTTTATTTGTATTCAATTGTTATTTAAAACCAGTAGAGTAGCAAAGGCGTTCCCGGTTTTCAGTAAAGCCATGGTATTACTTTGGTCGAGCTGGTACTATTAGTTTTTTAATGAAAAGGACGCCTGACGATAAGCGATTACCACCCTTGGACACTCTCGACGTCATAGTTTTTCTGATTACAAGAAACTTCTAGTTTCTTATTAATCTATGTCTAAAACTTCTTTGCTTTAGACAAAGCTTAATAATTATAATATAAATAATTTTCTAAATTTTCCGTTACCTTTTTTCTATGAACTCGACCAAGAAACGAGCAGCCGGATCGCTGATGATAAGCGATTACCGCCGCCCATAGACTGTAACTACTCTGGTTTGGCGCACTTGTTCCCAGTCCTTAAAATGGGCCTCCCCCCCCTTGGGCCTCCGGTAACCTCACGCACTCGGCGAAACACAACGCCGGCGTTATCACGCCGGTTTTTTGTGAGGCCTAAGCATAGCTCTCTCACGGTAAAATGTAACAGTTAAAGAGATGATGTAAAAAATAGTTGGCACAATAATTTCATACTCATTGTTATTCTGTCAAGTAATTTGCGTGAATTTAATATTATTTGTCGTAATTAATTGTGAATTCTCACGTCTCCCAGTTTTCACAGAGGCCTTGCACATGTAGAAGTTCTTGTTGAGAAATATCACATCTGTGCATCATCAACATGAAATAACGATGTTTTTTATGAAAAACTATAACCCAAACACGTAAATTATATAGCTTATGTTATCCGGGCCATTATAACGAATCTCTTGACACTTCATTAATTGAAATCGGATCAGTAGTTTAGGCGCTACGGTAGAACAAACATACATACATATATACATACATAGTCTGCCAAAATCACTTTCTTTTGGCTTCGCAGTAGTCGGGTAAAAAAGGATTCTAGGATAATGTATAAGCAGGAATGCAAATTATTATGATATTTAAACTATCAGGCAAGTAGAAACTAATAGGCGATATTTCGTTAATCACATATCTTATAGTGTTGCCCCCTTACTAATAAAAAGATTTACACAGCGGATAACGTAAACAACGTTGCTGTCTTTGTTTGATGCGTTGGAAAAGTCACTTGGCAGACAAAGACAGCAACGTTGCTTAAGTTATCCGTTGTTTAAATCTTTTTATTAGTAAGGGGGTTATTGTATAGTTGCAATACATTTTTATTCACATAAATATGTTCTTTTCAATGTTTCTATAGTGTCAAATTTTTTTTTTTTTTTTTTTACAATTTCATATGTAATTTATTTCAATTTTTTAAATACAATACAGAGCCAAATAATAAACTAAAAGTTAATACTAAAAAAAGAAGACTTATCTACAAATATGCCTATCTCTAAAAATATCTATAAATAGAAAAACTTCCCCAGGTCATCCCCATCTGGCAAAGTACCTAGCAAACTGATAGCATTGACTCGTTGGATAGCAATCTATCTATCTCTGTTTAGGCTATCCGTTGTGCCAGATAGTTCCCGGCTCTGGGGTCTCGGGTGTTGTTGTTGGTTTTAATTTCGCAATTTCCCGCGATAATTTTTCGTTGGCGTTATTTTTCGTTGGCAGAATATTACGTATTAAAATTGTTTACTACGTAATATACGACAGTTACTCAAAGAGTACGGCTCTTTGAGTAACTGTCAAACGCGAGCGTAAAAATTACCTTTACCACAGTTGGCAAATGACGCGAAACGCGCTAATGACGACTGATGAATCTCACCCGTGTTATTATTACGGTTACACTGGAGAGGAGAATACGAATTAAGGCTTTGACTACCTATATGATTCGGAATCCGGCGAGCTCGGGAAAATTCAGAGCACTGAAAATAGCCAAAACTCTGCGATAATACAATAGAAAAATGCGCTGAAAATCGAAGTGACATTGACATTTGACTCGAAACTTGGGCGCTGATAAGCAATACTGTGTCAACCCACAAAATTACTAAAATCAAGATGTTGATACTAATCGCTTTCTCAGGCGATAAACTATAATTTTGAAAATAGTGTTAAGTGAAGTAAATTATTTTAGTACTGAGAAACTGATAAAAACTTTTGACACATGAAAAAGTCTTGAATGAAAAGAAAAAGTTGAAAAGTTGAAATTCTTTTATATTAAATTAAATTAAACACGATTTTCTCAAAATGCAAATCTAGAATGTTGACACATTATTGCTTATCAGTGTCCACTTGTGTGTTCGATTTTCAACTCTATTGTATTAGCGCCGAGTTCTATTTTTAATGCTCTGAAATTTATCCGGCCTACCGGATTCCGGACCATATCATAGTCCCAACCCAAGCGCGTATTCCCACCACACTAAATTCAGACATCCTAACCGATTCAGTTATGTGAAAAAGGATATTTTAGGGTGGTGTGATTCTAATTAGCATCCTAAATCGCGGCGCTGCAATTTTCAAATAGTGATTCAAAATATAACTTTATTCATAAGAAGATATAAATTTAATTACACGAGCGACCGGTCTACATTGGGTAATGTAGACTGGTCTTTGATATTCGAGCTCTTGCAAAGAAAATGAAGTCAGGTCTTCTTGTGTAGTGATTGGTGAATAAAGTTCAATTTTGAAACGCTATCTTAATATGAAAAAAAACCAGTGCCGCGTAGCGTCGTCTATCGTCTCGTTTCATTGTAAGCTTCAGCTTACAGTAGGAATTGAACTGTTTGGACTTCGTTTCAAACATTTCCTTAGAAAGCTTTAATAACAAAACAAGAAGAGATCTGTGCCCAATGGTGGGTTACCAAAAGCTTTTTAAATATTATTGTCAGATAGGGAAAGTTGATTTCAAAGAGCGGATAAATACCACGGCCTCATATAAAACCAGGAACGCAACTGGTGTTGCTTTCTTGACTCGGACAGAAAAATAAAGTATTCTTGCCCTATCTATCCTGCCCTAAGTATGCCCTATTTTTAATGGGAATGTATATTTTTTTAATGCCTTTTCGAAAAGTTCATAATACAGCTAGGCAATATTGTCTATGCAATGGCATATCTACGATTAGCCGTTGACGAAATACAGTCATCACAAAAGTGAGATCGTTAGAGAGCATTAAAAACGCTCAAATAAGAAATACATAATTGATTTTACCAACCTAAATACTGCGTGTATATATATCATTATTTTGACAAAACATGTCTCAAATAACAAGGATTTGAACAGTAATTTTTGTTTTTCAATCATAGCCAAAAATCGTGTTTAATGTTCTTTTTAGTCCATTAACTTTTTAAATAGCAACTGATTAATGTATTTTTTTAATTCTTCGGTCCATATTTATGCTGCCTTTTGGAAAATATAAAAATTTTGCTGATTTAAAACATGTTCCCTATTATTTTACCTTCAACACTCTCCTAATAACCAAAATCCGTACGCGCTGGTCGTTACTGTTGCTACAGATACTAACTTGCTATACCGCTAGTCGCTAGTCGCTACATAACACTCGCACTTAACCGCTCATTTATATCGTAATGTATTCATACATAAACTCATTTACATTACATTACATAAGGAGCATGTTTCATTGCACAAATGTACACGTTGAATATAGGAGAAGCCTAAATTCGATTCACCTGCGACTATGGATTAGTTCACACCGCGATGAAATGTGACGCGCCGTTGCATTTTTAAGACAGCTATTCAAAGTTGAACTTTATCCACACAAGGAGATATACGTTTCATTGCAAGAGTTCGAATGTCAAGTTAATCGAAGTCAATATCAAAGGCGCCGCTTTTGCATTGGAAACGTGTATCTACTTGAGTAGCGAATAAATTGCAATTTTGAATAGCTATCTTAATGATGCAGCGCTATGTCGTGTCGTGTATCGTTTCGTTTCGGTGTGAATTGACCCTAATTGTACCATATTTTTGCAAATAAAGATTTTCTATTCTATTCTCTGTTCAAATCCAATTTAATCTTAATTAAGATAATTTTAATTCCACCAAATTAACGTGCCATTATATTTCTTTATCGCGCTGTACAGTAACTACGACCTCAATGTCTTTCGGAAATCGTCGTTTTTCACATATGGTATGTCATTTTCATAGAGTAACTAAAATTTTTATAAAAAACTATAACCCGACTACATCAATTATATGGCCTATGTTACCCGGGCTATTATTACGAAACTATTGACACCTTAGTTATAAAAATCTAACCAATAGTTTAGGCGCTACGGTGGAACAAACAATCATACATACTTACATAGACTGCCAAAATCTTTATCCTCCCTTTTGGTTTCGCCGTAGTCGGGTAAAAACGAAGATTGCCGAGGGCCGTTAGCCTAGGTTTTACTGTAAATAAATGACATTTTAATTGCAATATTATAGAGGACTATAATTGTTTGTTTGTTCACCTTTGGATTTAATCAGGGCTAGCGCGAGTGAATTCGCCGCCAGAGGCGCTGGTGTAGCGTGACGTCTCCGAAATGTCGAATTACATTGTTTTTGCGGGCGGGAGTTTGTTTCCGAATGAAAATTTAATATTTTTTTGAATATTTCGCCATACGTGACATTAATTATGGAAAATACAAGTTAAGGCTTAATGTATGTGCCTTAAAAGCGGAGCGGAGATAATGACACACTCTTTTTTCTCCTTTTTTTCGAACCGAAACGGGAATGCGCAACTTTTTTTTTTGTTTATATTTTGTTTACAGTACGGTCTTAAGATATTATAAATTATCACGTGCGTATTATGTGAATAACAAACTTTGACAGCTATGCCTTACCCTACAGTGGCGCCCACTGGCAAGCTCGAAAACGTTAACCCTAATTGTATCTGAAAGGAGTAAAATATAGTCGGGGAGATCCCTTCAGGATCATCAAACACACTACCTTATTGTCCAACAACAGCAAGTGCGACTAAGCCATTAGGGCTTTTACAAACTTGGTCCTTCCCTTCCGCAAAAAGCTTGTACTATCAGGGAATCTAATTTATCAAAACCTCTGTGGCTCAGCGGTTGAGCGCGTTGGTTCTAAAGCCGGGGGTCGCGGGTTCGATCCCGCCGAAAGAACAAAAAGCTTTTCTGTGTTCCTGAGTTATGGATGTGTATTAAATATGTGTATAATTTAATAAAAATATTAAATACGTGTATCATATAAAAGTATGTATTGAATATACTTCCCGTTGTCTGGTACCTGTAACACAAGTTCTTCGGATACTTGACGGCACGGGCGCAGACTGACCTGGTGTGAACCGTCCATAGATATTATAATATTATCTTATATTTTAAACCAGACAATCTTGTATATAATCGTAATCTGGAAAATGGCTGCAAGTATTACCATACAATTTAGTATACAGGGAATTTTGGGGGAGAAAAATCGATCTAGCTAGATTTTATCCCTGGAAAACTACGCATTTTTAGCCACATATATTTTTTCTTTCGTCCCGCATCAATATATCATTAAATTCGACTATATTGTGTCAGTCCAATTGGCAGTTTTGTATTCTTGTGTACGATTTTGGCGTTGTACAGAAATTCGGAATGTGGTGGGTTCGAACCCTGGTAAATTTTTTTTGTGATTATTATTTTTTTATCAACTAGAGCTCCCGAGCAAAGCTCGGTTATCCAGGTACTTGGTATTATGTAACCTTATTATTAATAATTAGCTTAATGTATTTTTAATTTGATAAATATTATAAGAAATGCAAAAGGTTAATAATAATATCTATGGACGCTTTCACACTACGTCAATCTGGTCCCGTGTTCTCGAAGAACTTGTGTTACGGCTGTCAGACAACGGAAATATATTTAATACTTTTATACTATACATATATTTAAAATTTTTACTATATTATAATGTACATTCACGACCTAGTAACACAGAAAACTTTTTTGTTTCCTGGCGGTATTCGAACCCGCAACCTTTGGTTTGAGCGCTATTACCCGCTAACCACTGAGCCACAAAGGGTCATTAATAGGTTAAAACCATCCAAACACCAAACATACATAATAATATTATGAAAAAAAAAAATCATATCTTATTTGCGTAGGCACACTTTATTGTAATATTGTTACAAAAATCTAGCTTAATTTGGCCCATTTGAAAATAGCATTAAAATTTGTGAGTTGTGACCCTTTTTAGTAGGGTTGAATTTTGTAATGAAGGTTAGGTTCAGAAGAACACCTGACGCATGAAGTTTGACCCGCACTCACTCACATTACATAGGACAAAGTTAATATTCAATAATTTAAAAAGTATTCATTGTAACTTGTGAGGCATTTAAAATAATTTGACAGGTTTATTTTTTCTCACATTTAGCTTAAGGCCGCATCTACAGGTTTCTAAATCTACAGTCCTCAGGTGTTCTCAGACACAATAATTCTTGTTCATTATCATAATTAATCGCTCACGAATTGTATGATAATGACATGTTTCGCAATTAATGATATTTTGGCGGCTAACTGTGTGAAATACTTTGAAATTAATTATGCATAAGATTAGGCGCTATATCTAGTGTTTAAATACTTTGTACATAAATATTATGCTAGAATTCCGCTAGTTTCGACCGCGTCAAATCCATTATGATTTTGTCATTGAGTTTCAAATATTATATTCATCGTCTGATGAATATTTCTAATTAATTCAGTTTGCGTGTAAATCATCACTTATGTAACTAGCACCTACTGATTCACATGTTTCTCCTCAAGTTTAAAGAGGCTGTATTCCAACATTCTTATTTCGGAATGGAACAATAAATTGACAATCTTTAATTATTATTAAAGAGTGTCAATTTACATGACGAATGTCAATTTATTTTACCTTGTTAGATAAAGTACCTTTGCTAATAATTATTGCTAAAACCACAATCATTTCACAACATTGTGTATATTTATGTGTACTGACATAGAAAAATTATATCAAAAGAGATATTTTATTCAAACAGTGAAAGGAAACACTCGTAAGTAAAATATAAATAATAAAAATGTATTTATTATATAATAAACGTAAAAATTGGTCAGTTAAATAGTAAATATTGTTACGCACTACTTACGAATAAACTAGACCATAGATAATGTGACATAATGTTTAACCAACTTCAGAACTAATCAGGGGCAAAAGAGACAGAAGCCGTGCCGAAAACTAAAATTTCATTCAAATATGTTTGAATAGCTCCTGAACACAACTTTCGTATCAGTGACATTTTTTAAGGATTTACTCTTTATTAGGGGCAAAAAGACAAAACATTAAGGACGGGTTTTACAAATTTCACATAAACTGGCTGTTTTTCGGTCAACTTTGCGACCAAAAGAAACCAAATCCAACAAAATTAACAATAATTGTTATATATAGACTTTTTTTTATCTAAAAATTGGTTATAAAATATTATAAGAAAATATGTTTCTTAGTGGAATTTACAAAAAGTGGTCGTGTTTAGGTTATTTTTTCTACTCTCATGTCAGATATTTTGTCTATTTAAAAATACCTAAAGATAGCAGATACATATAATCACCTTAAAATTGGCTAAAAGTAATCCAACAATATTAAAAAAATAGTTTGGGAAAAAGCATAATTATAAGACTCCCCACAGGTTTCACGTGTATTGCCATGTGAATTTAATTTAAGCTCGAATAAAGATATTAAATTCAACCAAACTAATTTATTTAAAGTCGTATTTTTATCATGCACGGTAAGTAAGTGACATTTAAATTTGTAGCATTGCAGCGAGCTACTGTGTCTTTGTTTACGTTTTGATTACATTTAATCTGAACGGAGTATAGTTTCGAAAAGAGGATTTAAATATTATTATCTTTTGACACCTACCTTTTTGTATTTTTCTTTACCATAAAGCAGTGTACGCAATGATAACAAAATTGTCTTCTTTTTCCACTACTTGCATTACGATCATTGACATTAGCGCACGCGAAATATAGTTGAACTTTTCGCAAAACATGACCGCATGAAAAAACAATGTTTTTTGGAAAATTTAACTCTATCTTGCGTGCGCTAAAGTTCATAATCGGAAATCAAATGGTGGGCGACAGAGACAATTTTATTGCCAGTGAGCACATATACTTACGTTCGGATTGAGTTTTGATTCCACTGCGACCGCCTAAGGCTGATGACGATGACCACCTCGCGGGGTATAAAACAATCGGCCATAACGGACGGTACAATTATGTCCCATATGGAACGGATTTGCCTTTCTTATCTCAAGGTTGCCGATCTCTGATGGGCCGTGCAGAGTTATCAAGAATTTAGACATGGCACACAAAAAAAAAGATTACTTTTCGGTGTCGATTACTTACACATACATAAAAATTAATGAGGTCTGTCTGCCTGTGACTGATGGACTGATGTCTATTCTTAAAAAAATTCAATAGATTTTGATTATCGCACTTTTCAAACCTCGACGTAAAACATGAATACCTAAAGAAGTATCACCTATCATCGCTCCGTGTTCTCGCGTATCTCACAATAAAAAAATATATTTGGATGTTAAGAAAATAAAACGAACAATTATATTATGATAATAGGTTTATCAACTGTTTCAGATATAAGGAAATGTAGGATGAATAGGTCTTACATAATATAATATGAAAGGCATTTTAAGCTTTTACTAGTTATTAGGGATTAGGATATAATACTTAATGAAGTTCTTTATGGATTATAAAACACGAACATTTAGCTTATTTTAATCCGCTCAATTAGCTACAGTCTAAATACTGTGTAGTGTATATAATTTTAATTAAAATAGAATTATAGTTTATTAAATCCTACTACTATTATAAATCTGAAAGTTTGTGAGGATGTATGGATAGATAGATGCATCCAACTATTTTTTTTTGTTAATATTTCACGCAAAACCACTGAACAGATTTGATGAAATTTGGTATGGTGATAGTTAAAGCTTTAGATCAACACATTATAACATTATATGCTACTTTTTAGTCCGAAAAAGTACAGTTCCCGCGTGAAAAAGCTTTTTTTTATATATAAAAGTTGTTAAACACTTTTTTAATTCTGTTGCTCCTGGATTAGTACAGTTGGCAGTAATATATTATGTGTCATATTTAATTTGTTATAAATATTTAATATTCGTCTACTGATCCGATTTTAATAAATGAGGTGTCAAATGATTCGTAAAAATAGCCCGGGATAACGTAGACTATATAATTTACTTAGTCGAGTTGTTTGTAATTTAAAAAAAATACACTATTTATTTTTTAAACCACTTGGGTGGTAGTGGGTTAAAAAATAAATAATGTAAAAGAAATTGTGACAGAACATGTTACACATTCATCATAATAGTATTCGACTACTGTCGCTCGCTTGTTAGTCGTTATATTGTATCAATATGAAAATATTTCATTTGTCACTGAACTAAATATTTTATTCCAGTGACAAATTTGGATATATAAGATGTTTTATTCTGGCGGGTTTTCTCTTACCTAGCTCTGTGGTGTGCGTTGGTCGTGAGAAGTGGCCGTTCGTTTGGTATTACGTGTGAATTGGGCACTATTAATAATAATATTATATTGTGCGCTAGCGTTTATTAGGCTCATTTCTGTCGCCACCATATACTCGTATTCCTTGAAAGCCTACAATAAATCTAATAAATAACATCTTAGAAAGAAGTAGAGATAAAATTATAAATAATATCATAGATGCCCCTGCCTTTTTTTACATAATTTAATTAAGATTAAAGTACCCACTAGGTACTTTTGCACTTCAGTCCCAACATACAGTTTTGTAGACCCTCATACAAGTCCCTACCTATTATAGAGTCTAGGGAAAATGGGAAAAAAGGGTTCATAGGGAAGATGAGAGAGAACCAGCCTTCGCCATGTCTGGTTCTGCTATCCGGTTTTCTTTCTTTTTTTTTGCTTTATCCTTATTTCATTATTTTTAATTATTATTATTATTATTATTTTCATAACTTTCTGGTAACTGCTAAATTATAGCTCCCATCTTAGTTGTTACACATCTGTAAAAAAATGTGTTTCTATTTTGTAATTATATTGTTATATTATGTATACCTATAAGTTTTTCTGTATAAATAAAATACATTTTCTCAAGGTATTGTTTCAATTTTAAGGAATGGCATAAGGCTTTTCATCTGTTGCGGCCTATTTACTTTATGTAATTACTAATGATAGTCTACATCGTTTCATACATATCATACCATTAGTAGTATAAAACAATAAAAATAAAGTATGTTAAAGTCTGAAGGTCGATTCTGCTAATTAAATCCTGCAATAATACAGTTACGATCGAGTCCCGCATAAGTTAAAACCGCAAAATGGTATTCTCATTAACGTCAGACCCATTTTTATTGGTCCAAACTACAAAAATCAATTTATGATAATATCAAGACGATTAATTTGTAACTCAATGAAAGTAAAATTAAAGTGTAAGTGAATTACGAGATTCGGGGCTTAGATTAGGATCGAGTATAAACAAAATTAAAAAATTAAGTAACTCCTGAATTATCAAGCAGTGAGCGAGCTGATGATGATAAATTATAGCTTAGAAGTAAGAACACTCTCAATCATGTCAGCTTTCAAACAAAATCAAACTAGATCAGAATCGTTTAATTCCTTTGGGAGCCACGATGCAACGGTCAGACACAAAAACAAAAACAGACGCCTGTTTCTAATATAATATTTTGTAGAAATAATTTAGAGAACGTTTTAAAAATAGAAGTTTCTGTTATTTCCAGCACTTTTAGCCTCGAGATCTTCAGGTAAACAATAATTCGGTCGTACTTACCTCTAATAATGTTTCGTTTAATCTGTAACAGTAAAATATGTTTAGACCAATACAAATAACATTAATTTTACAATAGAAGATCGAACTTATTGTACTTACTTTATTCGATAAAATGAGCCGTGGGCACCCGAAATTTACTTAATGTGCGTATACCTATTATCAAATAAGAAAAATCTATGGAAGAGCCATCATGCTTCGGCACAAATAGGATGACTCGACCGGAGAAACACCACCGCCTCGTAGAAAACCTGCATGTACCGGAGCGCTTGGGATACAACCAGTAACGCATTTGAAACTCCTCTGTTATCCTGCACAAGGTAATATCTACAAGAGACAAAAAAAGATATTTCTCATGTTACCGCCTTGTCGTTTTCGATAAAGGCGACTCCAGAAATTAGAGATTATTTCTAGTACGGGCCCGAATTCGACTTGCCACACCGAACTTGGTCGGGAATGTCCTAACACACGTGCGATAGTAGAGTTGGTTTAGGCCTTTACGTAATGGGAAACATGCAAAGTTTTTTACATTGCCTTTGCGAAAAGTACACGATAAGCGAGCAAATATAAATGTTTTTGCAATGGCATATCTACGATCAACCGTTGACGAAATACAATCATCACAAAAGTGAGATCGTTGGAGAGCATTAAAAACTGTCTATACAAAGAATTATGCACGAGTGACGTCATAGCAGTTAGAAATTTATGAAGATAAATACAAAGTTGATTTTATTAATAACTAGCTGTTGCTCGCGGCTCCGCCCGCGTAAGTATAGTATCCCTCGGGAACACTACTTTTTCGGGATAAAAAGTAGCCTATGTTTCAATCCAGAGTCTAAACTACTACCATACCGAATTTTATCGAATTCCGTTCAGTAGTTTTTGCGTGAAAGCGTAACAAACATCCACGCTTTCACAATTATAATATTAAAGGATGTAGGTAATGTAATATACATAAACACAGTATAAAAAAAAAATTGTTTCATCACAAAAATTCCCAAATAACATAATTATGAATTTGAACAGTAATTTTCATTTTTCAATCAAAGCAAAAAAACACTTAGTTGTTTTTTTAGTCCTTTTTAGTCCTGTTTTCATTAAGCAACTGATTACTGTATGTACTTCTTGCATTTTCGGTCCATATTTATGTTAATGTATTTCGGAAAATATAAGAATTTAGCTGATTTCCCTATTGGATGAGTTCCATATTGGCGTTTTGTGTGTAGAGTTTGAAGATGATTTTCCTCAAACACTACATTGGTAAATCGTCAAGATGACTTCCGAGTAGCAAGCTCCTCCCAGCACGCAGGGTCAATAGCGCAAACGTTCAGATGTATTTTGAGCACATCTCTATAATGCTGATCAGCCTCCGTGGTGCAGTGGTTTAGACTAGGTTTAGACTTGGAGGTTGTGGGTTTCTATTCCCGCATTGGAACAACAAAAAATATTGTTTCCAAGTTTGGTTACGACAATTCAGGCTGATCACCTGATTGTCTGACAAGAAAGATGATCCCTGCGTCGGATGGGCATGTAAAAAGTCGGACCTGCACCTTGTCTCTCGCCAGTCGTGTCGGTCTGTCCGTCCCCCTGGGTTTCGAGGGTAAAGGAAGAGAGAGTTCTATTGTGTATTGCGTACACAGTTGGGCACTGTAAAATAACTCCTGCGTAGCTGGCCTGGTTTCAATGAAACCGGCCACCGTCACCGAAATCGGTGTGGGGAGCTATTATAATGCAGATACTGTTCACCTTGCTTATGTTTGCCTTCTGCCAACTCGGAGAAAAATACGGCTTTAGGCAAGTGGTGGTCTTATCACTTAATCTTAAGAATAGATCTTAGACATCTTGGGTGATAGGTGTCAAGCTTTTCGATGTCTGGCTTATAGAGGCACCATGCCTCAACCTCAACAGCCTCCATGGTTCAGTGGCTTAGAGCTTGGCTCTCGAATCGGTCGTGGGTTCGATTCCCGCGTTGAAACGACAAAAAGTTTGGATAGGACCACAGGACCGCAGGGACCACAGGACCTGATTGTCTGACAAGAAAGATGATCCATGCATAAGATGATGTCTCGTCAGTCATGTTGGTTTAATCCATTCCACTGGGTCATGAAAGTAAAGGAAGAGAGAGTGCTCTTGTGTACTGCGCACCTGGGTACTATAAAAAAGAACTCCTGCGTAGCCGGGCTGATTTCAACGAAACCATCCACATCCACCGAAATCGGTGTGGGATCTATTATCTCTCAGCTCCATATGAAAGAACTAGTATTATTAGTGAGTAATAAACACCAATCTTAGTCTCATGTAATACGGATACGATAAAAATTTCACTATGATTGGCGATAGAAGAATCGATGTAATTTAAAATTACCTTGTCCATAACACGAACGTGGTAATTCTTATGATTGTCAGCGGAATGAAGTCCCAGTTGTACGAGTAGTACAACTACTTGTCTATCTGCGAACAGATTAAGATTACTCTGGTTTTTACTACTGGTTTTACATTGCTTGATAACGTAGTGATACGAGTAGGTATAATAAGTAAGGAAATTCAAATCCCACTATGGGATCTCATTTCTTTTTGTAGGTTACCCGAATACCAAGGAATTTGGGGTTTTAAAGACCGTGAACGCACTTATAATTTCAACGGTGTTGCGAATGTCTTAATGCGGGAGCAATTGCTTACTATAAGGCGGTTCATTTGCTTGTTTCTAGATCTATTCCATAAATAAAATGATTACTGGCCGTGGAAACCCGCAACACCAGAAGAACCACAAGTGCGTTCTCGAATCTTGTATGAGAAAGGTACCGGTGTCCCACTTTGAGACACCGGTATCTTCCTCATGCAGTGAGATACAACGCAAGTGCTATTTCCCATCAGTTTTCTGTGAGGCCGTCTTATTTATCCGGTCGAGTGGGGCCATTCCTCCCGAAGTATCTACTGTAACCTAAAATAACCTACCACTTCTTAATTTATGAGATTTGTTAAATAAGTAACGATTACAAAGTTATCAGTGAACTTGTATTCATACATTTTGTTCCTGTGAATTCGTAAAGTTTCTATATTTTCCCTTTATATGCAGCTAATAACCTATGCCCGACAGCAAATTTGAAACTTCTAAGTCTGCTAGAAGTATGCTTTGAATTATGCTTATTCTCCCTACCTCCATTCCTCCATCTATCCACATCTTTCGAAATCGCGTTTTTTGCCGCTTAATATCTCCTAAACTATGTACTCGATTTTTATGAAATTTATGACAAAAGCTTGTGCCGCTAACGACTTCTCTACGACAAAAATTTAAACCGCTAGCTTTTTTACAAACGAAAATATGTGAGCACGAAAAAGCCGCGAAATGCTTCGAGAAAAGATAGTTACGGCCGCTTCATACTTGGCGATCAGGTACCTCTCTTGTATCTTGTACCTACAATGACCTCATTGTAGGTACAAGAAAGAACTTTAGAAAATCGGCCAAGTTCGAGTCGGATTCGCGCACGAAGGGTTTCGTAGCATTATAGGTATAACGGCCGTTTAGCTTTTAGAGGGGCGGATCCCCCGCCCGCCCGCCGTATTTGAACAAAAAAAAATGCGATTTAAAGTTGAATATCTCGCAAACGGATACCTAAATAAAATCGTGCTATCGAAGTTTTCACAGTTCGGCGCTATATTATATACAACATCTGATCCATCATCATCCACCTCGCTCGGTCGGAGATCGCCCTTTGGGGTCATCACTATACCCACAGACGCGAAAAAAAATGTGTAGGAGAATTAACAAACTAATAAACAAACCGTATATTTAATAAGTGTCAATTTCGCTGCCAAGATTTTTCGTGGCACGTTCAAATATCTACATAATATGTTTCAAAACCCCCGGGCCAGTTCATTGATCAATCCTTAGAAATTGTCGTTTTACAGTACCTAGATGAAGTACATAGGTTTTTAGTTTACAAGTTATGCTTTCATGACTATGATGATCATCTTACTGATAATCAACAAACCATTGATGACTGTCGTTAATCTATTTCTATGTAAAGGTGCACTTGCATAAGCGATATATATCTATATCAATATTACGCTGTCATTAAATTTACATAACTCACATGTAATTCATTTTTTCCTGGTGACGGACGAGGAATTATCGTGTTTTCGCTTATTATTATAGATTATGTATGGTCGTATGTCAACAAACCCTCCGCTTCCCAGTCCTAGAAACCCCACCAGTGGAAAGTGAATGCGCCTGAGTCGCGCACAATAGGAATACACCACACGCGGCCCGGCGGTCACGCGCGACGTACGCCGCCATTTTGAATCTAATTTCAAATTTTGAATTTTGACTTTTTTTTCTATCTGTGCCTGTGTTGCCAGTTGTCAAAATGAAGATCGTCGTTTTATTCGGTAAGTTTAGCATGATTTTATCAAACGAATATTTGCCAAAATTTGTATATTTTCCAAAAATTACGCCGAAAATAACAACAAAGAAAGCAAAAGTTAACAGTGCTACGTTTTTAATTTTATTTTCATTTTTAAACAATAAACTCATTAAGCGGATATTATATGAAATAATTACAACTCTCGTCGTATTGTTAGTCAATTAGGAACCGAGTTAACTCGATCGCGTGGCCAGCCATTGGAAAATGCGCGCGAAAGTATTATACTTTTTTTTCTTTTATAAAACATCACTTTTAATGGCCTGATCGTTTGTAGGAAATGCTCTATTATGATTTATTACATAGAATAATATTATCTTATTAATAAATGATACTACCTAGGTCCTAGGCTACCGGATTATTCGGCTCATAGTAATTATTATGAACCGTGTCCTAAAATCCAATTTCAAAATCAGGCCACTTCAAATAATTATGAATAAAATATTCACAATTATTTTTTAATGATGTTACGTATTTTTATTGTATAAAAGTAAATGTAACCAAGCTGTTGTTTATTGCGATTTAAAATTACTAGATATTATTTTATCCAGTTAATGTTCTATACTTAAAAATACGTTTAATATTTTGAGTGAAAACTATACATTCAAAGTGTGTGACCCCAAACTAGCAAACTAAATTTAATAAAAGATATTTTTATTGGTTCAAAATTATACGTCTTTTCCTTAATACGTGTTCGAAATTCTTGTGAAGTTGTGGCATAAATATCGTGAAGTTGGACGAGTTTTGAAATCTTTGAGTTCTAAAAATTCTATAATTATTATTGTTTACCTAAAACTATTTCTGGAATATTAATAACTTTGACCTTTGTAAAATTTAAGTTTTACGGGAAATTAGAATGTTACTTAGTACTTATCTTCAATAATATTAAATAAGGACACTTATCTTCAATGGGATATTGTGTGAAGTGTGTCAGTGTAGGCGATTTTGCGTGATTGTTGTATTGTATGGATGGAGTATGGACCATAATAGAAAGACGCCTGTCAAGGATTTTACTAGCTTTTTTAGCCAGCTTCGCGTCAAATTTTAACTTTCGTAAAGGTAGGTAAAAACACACTTTGTAAATGGCACGGAAAATTACTTTTAACATAAAAAAAAAATCATGAAGTTTTCAGGTTGTATTTATTTTTAAGCCGTGAAATTTACAAAATCGCGTTATAATGGGACCGGTAAGCCATGCTTCGGCTCGAATGGGCCGACTCGACCGCATAAATACCACGGCCTCATAGAAAACCGGCATGAAATAACGCTAGCGTTGTTCGCCGAGTGAGTGAGGTTAGCGGATGCCAAAGTGGATTGGGGATTTTGGCGACTGGAAACGCAAGTGTGCAACACCAGAGGAGTGTCCATGCGCGGCGGTAATCGCTTACCATCGGGTGATCCGTCTGCTCGTTTCCTGGTCCATGTCACAAAAAAAGAGGTAGTTGTAGCGAGATTCACAAATTCAGATAGTGAAAACCAAACGAGTCTGAATGAGAGATCTAATCTTTTCTAGTTTTAAACTTAGGCTCAATTCACATCGAAACGAAACGATACGCGACATGGCGCTGCATTTTTAGATATCTATTCAAAATTGTACTTTATACATTGCACAAGAAGATACACGTTTCATTGTAAGAGTTCTAATGTGTAGTTGCACCGCGCTGCATAGCGCATGTGCAGTGTATGGCTTATGTCATATGAAAGGTGTATATTTTTGTGTAGTCAACAAAGTACAATTTTGAATAGCTATCTTAAAAATGCAGCGCCGCGTAACGTCACGTATCGTCGCGGTGTGAACTGACCCTTACACCGAAGTTTTGTAAAGTAAAAGTAGTCTAAAATAATAATTAATGCCTAAATCTCTAAAAACTTGACAACTAGACACGTTCGTAATTTGTGACATTACCTATATTTTACTATTTCTTATATTATATTTATAAGTTTATAACATTTATGACTGACAAGAGTGATACAAACCCAGAAATATCAAAACCCACCTTGTGGAATCGGTAGAAATATTCTGAACAAGCTGGTGCTTCAACAACTTCGTTTTCGTGGAACTAATGGAAACGGGACCCTGTTTTTTTTTAAACGGAACCCTGAAATAAAAGCAGCCTAAGTTACTCCTTATAACATCAGCTATCTGCCAGTGAAAGTCCGGTCGCAGTCGGTCGAGCCGTTTCAGAGATTAGGCGGAACAAACAGACCTACACCAGAAACCAAATTTTTTAAATTATTTTTTTTTGGTGTAGGTAGGTACCGTATATATACTATCATATCATGCTTTTAAAGCAAAGCTGTTAATTTAAAATTACAAACAGACACTTCATTTTTATTTATTCGCATAGATTGCATAGACAAAGATAGATAAAACGTAATTTTCTTTCGTATAGCCTCCAGGGCAGAAAGGCAGTTATCTTTCCAGACACCTATTTAGATAAACGATTTGTCTATGGTTAGAGGTTACCCTTAGGTCTTAGGAGTTCCAAACTTGTAATCAGAAAAACGAAGAAGAAATTTAGCGCGAGTAAGGCTACGTTCCCACGAGCGTTTTTCAAGTGGCCGCGACAGAAAAAACAGCACTGTAATTGTGAACTGTGCGCTATGTGAATAGGGATGATGACCACATCTAAAATATTTAGTTTCATTAATATACTCAGAATTACTACTTGGTAAATGTAAAACAATATATATTTTATGTGCAGTTTAGTAATTAGATACATCTAAAAAGTACAAAAAAGTTTTCTTTTTTTTGCTAAATTAGTAAAAGAAACCTACATCATTAGTTTTACTTACAACAAATACAAAAACATTCATTGTGGGGTCGCCAATGGTATTCTTATTGTTGGAGAGATAAATGAAAAATAAAATCCCGATAATATTATATTGTCTTTTCACTTATTATGTACATACAACGTTTAGCTTAATATACCATTTAGATCGGAGGTTAGGGCGAGACTGGCTACTTAACATTGGAAATATAATATTGAAATGACTTGGAACCAAGAGTGCAAGCATGCACTTTTGTGTGGTCCCTAAATTCATTATGGTAAGTATGAACTTAAACACACAAATGTCGGAGATATTTACAAATATGTTCCTGCGGCCGCATACTTCATACACTTTATCCTAGGCGTGACGCCACAGCTAGGTACGACTTTAGTATGGAGCGTTTTCACGAGACTTGCGATACGATTTGTACCTTTGAAAATATTGACTTTTGATATACAGTTTCTTCTGAGAAGTAACTCATATTTAAGATTACCTACTATTCATTTATGCAAAAAAATATCATCTAGCCTATTGTTTTAACAATAGAGCTGAAAATCGTGTAGAGATGTCAAATCTGTCATTTGACACTAGACACATTGTTTTTGAGCTCTATTGTACTAGCGTAGAGTTGTATTTACAGTGCTGTATTTTCGGTCGCAACTACTAAAAAACTCTTGTGGGTACGAGGGCTAATGCCTAATTTCTGAGGTTTTTGTAGGTAGTTTATCTATTCAATAACGCTTTTGGATGACGTAAACGCACTAACCATTCAAAAACGCTATTGACTACCTACCGACAAAAAACCTCAGAAACTGGACATAAGGCCGGGACTGTTATATTGTCCGGAATCCCTGAGGTCGGAGTAAATTCCGAGCACTGAAAATAGAACCTTGCTATAAAACAATAGAGCTGAAAACGGACACACAAGTGTCGAATCAAATGTCAATGTCACATATCGCAGCTCAACACTCGACACTTCGATTTTCAGCTCTATTAAATTAGCGCAGCGTTTTGTTTTTAGTGCTCTGAATTTTCCCCGGCCCGCCGGATTCGGGAGGATTTAATCCCAGCCTAAGACTTTTTCGTCCCATTTAATCCTGTATCGTATTAAAATTCTTTTGTATAGATATTGTTATGTCGCGGTCTTCGCTAAGTAACTCTACACACGTCCAATCGATGGACGATAGACTGCGTAGTGTATGGCCATCACGGGATTACGTTTATACTTCTATTTATACGCAGTATCTACAGTGTGTGTGTATACTGTATGATATAGTGTTTGCCGAAAGGTTTTTGTATGCATTGAGTATCGGTACAAAGTAATTTGACCGTCTTCGTAATTTGTGGTATTATAGTACCGTGGTATCGTTCTCTGTCACATTCCGTCGGCTAATATTAACTTGACCAATCTCAGGAGTAGGTACATAATATGGCGACCAACTATTCAATTTTCTCAGTAGTCTTGTGCACTAACATAATATATTACTTAAACATAATAATTATAAAACGACAAGATGAAAATAGAAACGTTTCCGAGTTGGAGACAATGTGTATGGGAGACTTGCGCGGGCGCATAATGCACAATGACCCTTTCTCGAGTGTGTTACACACGCACCCACAAAGTTACAGATATGCCATAATAAATCACAGTACTGACTTTGAACATTGAACACGTCTGATAATCTACAATACTGGATAAGCATTAGGGGCATCATAGACGGCGGGGATACTATAATATTTTATGTTAATATAAAATATCGCTTGTTATACAGTTTGTATGAACTATCACAGACGGTAAAGATATATTATGTACTGTAACATGAAATATATCCAGTAATCTTAAGATAAAATAATAAAGTATCTTACCAGTAGACAGTAAGTTTGTCGAAAATTTCGTTCGAGGGATTGATTTCGATACCAGTATAAATAGCACTATACTAGAGTTTGTGCTACAAATTACAAAAGGGAAGCGAATAATGGTCATCAACATACATATATGAATGTACGCATCTATTTGTTCTTCAATCATTGGTAATAGTGTTGTCGTGAGTGTCGCCTAAATTCTCACTACACTGTTTAGTTTCCGAATCACACTTTTATAAACCCATAGGGCTTTTATGGCATTTGATACGTCACTTTTGTTTATATTTTCATAAAATTACACCAAATGTGGAAATTTACCGTCTCGCAAGTAGCACCTTTTTATTTAATTAGGTAGGAAAAAAAAGCTTGAAAAAAAGTGAGCATCTTACCCCACTCAAGCCCACTTGCGCAGATCTGGGTTAAGGTTAACCCTGGGTATTTATGAAAGAGAAGGCATGATAATTTAACCCAGATCTGCGCAAGTGTGCCTCATTATTAAAAATATTTACACCACGGATATGCTAATGATTAGCGAATAAATATTTTGGCTAATCCGTGTTTATTTCCTGTTCTGCTATCTGTTTGTTGCCATGTTGCTGTATTTGTCTGGCACTTGACAGACAAAGACAGCAACATAGACTAGCTTATCCGTGGTGTAAATATTTGTATTAATAACCCCTGATACATGTTTAATGTTATGATAGTAATATTTTTTTCTCTAATAATTAAACCCTTAGAAATTCGCCCATAATTTTAAGTTTCAACTTTATAAGGGTTCCTTTGCCTTGGTTCCTTTTATAGAAAAAAGTAAATGAAGTGACAGATTGACAAACGTCAACGTGTTACAAAATTGTATCTATCAAATGTAGTTAGTGTGGGTTAATAATCTGAGGTAGTGTGTGTTGTTGATAAATTTATTAATTATATGTATTTCTGATTATTAAAAACAAAAAATTTCGGCACAACTTCAACTTTAAATTACCAGCCAAATTTCGTACTCCCCCGGTTGCAGAATTCTCGCAAAACTGCAGGCACTGTAAAGTTTTAGTTTCACGTATTAATATAAGATTTTTTAGCAGACGTAGCCGCGTATAAAGCTAGTATTAACAATAAAATCGACTTTACGAGTGATAATTAACCAGACTTGAATATTACGAGCTGGAAGATGTAAAACGGTTGTAGAGTTAAGTTGCATTAACTCCTAAGAGTTCATCATCATCATTAACATAAATATTTAAATTTTCAGCGTCATCGCTATCTTAATAGTCGCGGTTGTTAGCTGTATAAATCCTGGCGATGATAATAATAATAGCTCCCCACACCGATTTCTTTGACGGTTGTCGGTTTCATTGAAACCAGGGGCAGCTACGCAGGAGTTATTTTCACCGAACACTTCGCGCCCCACGTCCCAGTACGTCCACAATACGTGTTAGTTTTAGTGTTAGTTTATTATATATATTAATATGTATGTTAGTCTTTAAGGTATTTATAATATGGGTCTATGCAGCTTGAAATAAACGGAATTTAATTTAATTTTAATTTTAATAGTGTGCCCAAATGTGTGCGCAGTATACAAGAGCGCTCTCTCATCTTTTACTCTCGTTGCCGAGTGGGACGGACTTCGGACGGACGGACTAGACGGACGGAGGTCCGACTTTTTACGTACCCATCCGACGTATGGATCATCTTTCTTGTCAGACAATCAGGTGATCAGCCTGCATTGTCCTAAACAAACTTGGAAAGAACATTTACTTTTTTCTATATAAGAAGCAAAAGAACCCTTATAAAATTGAAACTTAAAATTATTTTATAAAAGGCGAATTTCGACACCTGTGCGATCTAGTGTAAAATAATATAATAGTCGTTGGGACTAAAACGTCTCTGGGTCACGGATCTTTATTCAAATTAATGGTAAAGTAAACAACCTCTTAAAGTAAGAGGCTCTTAAGTCACCTGATGGCCTTGTCTTTCTTTTAAGCAGAGGGGGCCTGTAATTCAAGAAGCCCTTACTTGAAAATTCGACCGTAAAACTATACTATACCATTCCTATCCTCGTGTATGTCGATAAAATTCACGCACCTTCGAATATTTCTAGTCATAGATAAGTAAATTTACTTACAATGTTTTTATTAACCATTCGTCATTAGAGTTTTGACTTTCAACTGTCAATGACATGCCAGTTCGATACCATAATAATAACGCAATATGAACCATATGCTGTTGCATAATATGACAACGGTCAACTAGCTTATTAATTAGATTCCCTGATAGTACTTAACCTAAACCTATATAAAGTAACCTATATTAACTTAATAAATACTTTCTAAACATTATAAATACGGCTATAATCCTGGATAATCAACAAATTATGACATAAAACGATGTCAACAAAGATTGTGCCATTTCCGCGGTATAACAAAGGGGCAGGAAAAGTGTGAAAAACAATAATTAGTTAAGATTTCGATCAGTTCCCATACGGTATAGACTTATTGTGTTAAGATTGGAGATAATACACGCAATGTTTTTGCGTAATATGAAAAAGGAATAGAAAAGAATAGATTTGGTGGGCAAAGTGACGATCTACGCGACCCCGACAGTTTGTAGTATGAATATAAATGGAGCACTAAATGTTTGTTGTTCGCTGGTCGCGACCGCATAGATTGGCTCCCTTTCAAACGATTGTCGCTTTGGATTTCAACAACTACGCCATATTGAAAATAATATTATATGTACCTACTGGCATTAGTGCAGATTTCCAGCATTAACATAATATAAAATATTACATCACCCATTCACCTACTCTGTCTGACCTACTCACTACGGAACCATTTTATGAGAAGAAAAACAAAATATTATATCATTTTTTTTATTTTTTTTTAAATTCTCATTTTCCCATTACTACCTCCTTTATGTGCACATATATTTTGCCTAAAAAAATCAATAAATGTATATCTATTTCGAAATTTCCTCAGAATTCCTGCACACCAAGTGAACCTCAATCAGCCGTTTAATTAAAATAACACCAGACCGGAATGTAGGTATTCCCAGGGGAAGCCGCGACTAAGCTTCTAAGTCTAACTAGGGTTGGTACAAGAGAAATTTTGGGAAATCTATTTACTACTTGTTCAACACAGTTTTGGAAAATTCAGTTAGGCTGAGACTATATTATGATCCGGAATCCGGCGAGCCCGGAAAAATTCAGAGCACTGAAAATAGAGCTCTGCGCTAATACAATACAGTTGAAAATCGAAATATCAAGTGTCGAGCTGTCAAATATGACATTGATATTTGACTCGTCACGCGTACGTGTTAGATTTTCAACTTTATTGTATTAGTCCAGAGTTCTAATTTTAGTGCTCTGAATTTTCACCGGCAGCACGGCGTTTCAGATCCCGGAGCATATAATCCCAGCCTGAGTATTAATTATCTATTAAAATATACATATTATTATGCTACAAATTTTAAATAACAACATTAATTATTACGTTAAGAATATGTACATATTTTTACAAATGATTTTCTGTGATACCTCTAGTCAAGCCGATCCGGTCCATTCGGACCGAAGCTTAGAATAAATCACAAACAAAATAAAGTAACAAAAAGTATACCTGAATAAAAATAAATGTAAATAGTATCAACCCTAGGCCAGCTAGTTCAGCTATGAAATAACATCACGGCGGCAGAGGTAGAAACCCAATTCGTCTCCATCAGTTCTGAATCAGATTTACTGTAGAATTAGCATCCGTTGTAACTACAGTAAGAATAATTTTAATTAATAGGCTTATTTTTAGGTTTGCGGGCGGAAAATCGGAACCTTTATCTGCCCGTCCGTCCGTGTGTGTGTCTGTATAACATCTTATCTCGATTACCTGAAGGTCGATTCTGCTAATAATTACATCCTGCAATAATACAGTTACGATCCAGTCCCGATATGTTAAAACTGCAAAATGGTAATCTCATACTCACCCGTTTTGATTGGTTTGGAGTGACTTGGACCAATCAAAACTCACGGAGCTTAGCTTCAAAATTAGTTTATGATATCAAAACGATTCATTTGTAATTCAATAAAAGTAAAATGAAATTGTAAGTTAATTACAAGAATCTCTATTCTGTAGAGTTGCAATCTATACTAAACGTAAAGTTTTGATAAATCCTGTTAAAAAAAGTATAAAATATTATAAGCTATCCCCAGCGACCATCAAACTAAAATGAAGCATCTGAGAAACGAATTGAACAATTGAAAAAGAGATCTCGTGTTCAAAATTAGAGTTTATATCATTTTGCCATATTCTCGTTCTCCAGTAGATAACGTCTTCGCTAAGCAGTTTGTAATGCAGTCGGTTCTAACTTTAAGTTCACTCGTGAATAATAAAACCAGAAGAGCCACTTAGACTGAACCTCTGTTTTTAGAGAAGAAACATTTTTATACCTCTTACTTATTATGTACTCGGACAAAACAAAGCCTCATTTACCACCGAAACGCGACGCGAAGCGACAGCGATGATATGATATAATATTATCGCTATCTTTAAGATAGCGATTCGAATTTGAACTTTATTGATTTCAGAAGAAGATGGGACTATATGAATTTGCATTAGCGCAGAGTTCTATTTTCGATGCTCTGAATTTCCCCGGCCTGCCGGATTCCGGATCAAATAGTCCCGGCCTTATAACGGCAATATGAACGCCTTTGTATAAACCAACATTTAAATAGTTGAGAATCTGTGCTTTAACATCGAATATAATAATAATATCTATGGACGCTTTCACACCACGTCAATCTGGTTGTAAGTTCTCGAAGAACTTGTGTTACGGGTACCAGACAACGGAAATATATTTAATACTTTTTATACTATACATATATTTAAGATTTTTATTATAATATTATACACAAATTTAATACACATCCATGATCCAGAAACCCAGAAAACTTTTCGTTCCCTCGGCTGAGCCCTGAGCCACTGAGCCACAGAGGTCGTCTCTCGTATATGACGATAACACTTTAGTGTGGCCGCGGGGTTTCTGACATAGTTAACTATAATTATCCATATAATTAGAGAAATACGTAGTAACGGTGTATATTTTTAGAAGTTCTATAAATAGTTTTGGCGTATGTAATTATGTGAAAGTAATCATAATGGTAGATCGTACTTATGGAGGTCAAGTGTACTTAATGGTACTTACTTTTAGTGAGAAACTATGTACTATCGAACAAGTTGCCGCTCGACCAGGCTTAAGATGAAAATCGCTTAATATCACCGTTGAATCGTGCGCACGCACACCTACTCATCACTACGGTTCCTTCATTTGAGTTTAAATATTTCGAGACGTCCCTGTGCAAAAGAAAATGTTTATAAACTGGTCGAGCAGGAACTTCGACGATATAGAACATTAAGTTGTTCCAAATGAATTACGGACATTTTGGGCATATTATGATCTACTGCTTATGTGAAGACGTTTGGAGTAGAAAAATAATTTCACTCAAAGTTAGGACATTTTTAGCCCCGATAATCGATGTGCCCTGTCTCTTATATACTGTACTAAAGTGGAGTCATTAAAATAGGTAACATTTGACGTCTGTCAGTTTTATCTTCATCCTTATCCTTCGTCGATTAAAGTGAATAATACGGACTCGAAACATATGTGATTTTTCTATTTCCTTATTTTTTGTATTTTTATAGTTAGTTAAAAGAATAATAAATATAATTATGTTTTATTTTAATCACAACGTGGTTATTAATTTATGGTGATATTTCTTCACAAGTTATAATTGCATTCGATTCTACTTATCATCTTTCGATTTTTAGAGTAACATCCCTAGTGTTTAAAAAGAAAAAGGGTTAACTGACGCAACATTATAACGACGTTCAGTTCTTTAGATCAGAAATTGTTTATTATGTTTAGAATGGTTTATTAGTAAAAGCAAATCATAAAATTACTCGTATCGGTCATTATTACAATAAATATGTAATCGTAATTGAAAATAGTTAAGCATTTGTGCAGTTCTAACAAAAGGAAAAAATATATTATTTTATGCCCGCCGTTACAAGGTTACGTTGTTGAATTTTGATGAATTGTCAAATGTTACCTATTAAAATGACTCCACTTTAGGCTGGACCTATATTGTCTGGAATCCGTAAGGCCGGGAAAAATTCGGATCACTGTAAATAGAACTCTGCGCTAATACAATAAAGCTGCAAATCGATCACACAAGTGTCGACTCAAGTGTCAATGTCATATATGACAGCTCGACACTCGACACTTCGGTTCTTATATCTATTTTATTAGTTCAGAGTTCTATTTTCAGTGCCCTGAATTTTCCCGGGCCCGCCGGATCCCGGATCATACCGTCCCAGCCTAAGTCTAAGGTTTGTAACTTCTACCCGCAAAAACCTCTTATCGAGTTCTTATCGAACTTTGGGACACAGACAGCTGTATTTATACATGGTCTACACTGAATTAAACTTTATAATAGTTATTTTATTACTCTTTATTATATTATATGATTATTATATTGAAATGAATAATACTCTCGGAAATTTGCCGGATGAATGACTCAGGTACGGGCTTGAGCCAAGTATCTTGGTTCATGTTGGAAGAGTTATGATTGAAGCGTTGAGAAATATGAGGATGGGATAAGATCAAGAAAAAAATAAAGAAAAGAAAAAAAATAACTTTTTTATTTTTTATTATTAATCCCGAAATAATGTATGGTTCCCGCGTGTTTCCATCGAAGCGAAAAATATCTAGTTTAGTAATTACTAGATACAGCATATCTATAATATTAATGTTGCAATAACGACTTAGGCTTTTAATATCGATACGTAGGTTGTCTAGACTGGTCTGAGCCGACATCCTGGACAGCATCCTCCCTTACCAGATATACAGGATATAGTGTTTATATAATATTGTGTAATACCCAGGTGAGGTTCCTTGTGAGGCTCACAAAATATTATACTAGATGTTGCTCGCTTCGTGTGCGCAAAAGTTAATCTTGCGGAAACCGTACATTTTTCTGCGATTAAAATTATAGCCTATGTCCTACCCCCGTGGTCGACTCTATTATCTCTGCCAAATTTCATCAAAATCAGTCCAATACTTTCGGAGCCTTTTCAATGCAAACAAACAAACTTTTCCTCTTTATAATATTAGTATAGATTACTTTAGTGCGTTTAGGATATTTTTTGAATTTCTAGACTGCATTAATGAAAGGTGGAATAAAAACTTAAAATAAGTAGGTAATAAGTAGGTAGGTATAAAATAAGGGAAGCCTGGTTTGTATGCACGCCTGGCCTGTGGTACGTGTGCAATAACTATATTTTTTTATTAAAACTATAACCCCACTACGTAAATTATATAGCCTATGTTACCCGGGCTATTATTACGAATCTTATTGACACCTTATTTATTAAAATCGGATCAGTAGTTTAGGCACTACGGTGGAACAAACATACATACATAGACTGCCAAAATTATTACTCTTCGTTTGGCTTCGCCGTAGTCGGGTAAAAATTATATTTTCTTGGGAAACATAGTCTTGGCACAAAATGGATAATGTCAGAGTTAAAAGTTTGTACCACTTTACTTACGTAGAAGAAAAGTATTTTATTTTAAGTATTTAATTAAATTGGGACAAAAGCGTCATGTTTTGGAATTCAACAAGTAGAGTGGTATTTTTATTAATTAGCCAAAAAGTGTCGTTTTGTCGGTTCATGAGTCATGGCATAAGCGATTATGTAGTGTGTAGCGACCACTGACCACGTTTGACCATGTAACCGTCAAGAAAAGTTACGCAAAACCAGCAGGGCAGAACGAGTGGTCGGTCCGTTGTAAATGAAGCGGCAAAGCATCTGTTTGTAAGTGATTGACGCGAAATGGTTATTAAGTATTGTATTATTGAGGTATAAACCTGTTATTTACGTAGTAACTATTAAGAGTAATCTCTGCTGTTACTAAATTTTTTTGTATACTAGATAAGCGTACATTTAGGCAAAATTTAGTACCTAGAAGGTTTAAATGAAACCTATTTTGTTTATAGCACATAAGCCTATAAACAAAACTTGCCCGACTACGATGAAGTCAGAAGGAAGGGTCAGAAGGAAGGATTTTGACAGCCCATGTATGTAGGTACGTATGTTTGTTGGAACAAATGTTACTGTGGATGGATGTATCCGATGGATCGGAGCGCCTACACTACAGCTGCCCTATTATGAACTTCAACGGACAAGTGGGAATGGGCTTCACTTTGACGTTTGAGCTTTTTAAAACACTATTTAAGCTTTAAGCAGCTGATCTAATTTTAATTAATGAAGTGAATAGCTATAATAGAAGACGAATGGATATAATAGAAGAAGAAAAGATCCGTAACAATGGCTCGGGTAATATAGGGTATTTATTTTTATAGGGTTTATAGGGTTATAGTTTCTATTATGATTATTCTTTGAGAAAAAAGTATATTTTAAAATGGTCTCTTTTGGATATTCTATATACATTAGAGCGATATCGAACCTTTTTTGCTAAATATTACAGATAGTGTTTCATTTATAAAGGGCGTGTTAAATGCAATATACGGAACAAAAAATAACACAAATGTCAAAATCGTGATTTCCTCTCATACAAATTTTAATTTAGATCCTAAAACTATGAGCAATATTATATAATTTTGTAAGTCACGAAGTTTATTATGTTTTGTATGTTTAGATGTTGATAACCGTATCGAATGACGGTTTACTTGATTTTAGTTTCCAACTACTACTAATTTTTTATTGTAAAGCAAATTAAAAAGGCAAAGGTGAAGGAGAACATTGTACAATACGACCATCTTGGGCATCTTTATTTTTCTGTGGAAGAGACGATGTATGAAGAGCGACGATTCCCGAACGACATAAGCAACTGATTAGGTGTGTGAGTACCAAATTAGCTTCAATTGAAATAAAAAAGAATATGTTAAATTTATTCTGTAAATCTCATTATACTAAATGAGTTAATATTATGTGCTAATTAGTGAAGGTAACTATTGTTCACACAAAGTCGTTTTACGATTCAATATAGTTCATTGTCCAAATAGTTCACACAACAACAGTACAATAATATTATAGCAAGGTCCATACAGTTCCCAGTTCCCACACACATTAGACCGATTTGAAGGTTGCAGATCATTCGTGAAATTTGTTGTATGTGTGAGAAGCTTGTTTCTTTCATTCGAAGAGTTCATATTGCATACCTATATCTGGTGTGTATTGTTGTGAGAACGTAGTTATCAAATCAATTGGAGATACAACGGTCTCATTGAAAACCAACGTGATATAACGCTTGCGGCGTCTTACCCGCTCATTAATGTAACAAAAGACGTGTTTTTAACTTAGAACTCCTCTAGTGCTGATTTCCAGGGGGTCGCTCCTAGACACCAACACCAAAGATCACTTTCTCAGGGGAGGAAAAAGTAGACTTTAACCCCTGACGAAAACAGAGAGGTGCAGTTTTAAGTGCAAGGACGTGTGTCTGTGTGTGTGTCTGTCTGTGGCATCGTAGCTACCAAACGGACTTGACTACTGAACCTGAACCAATTGTTTCAAAGCTGACATGATCGAGAAGTGTTCTTAGATATGATTCATCATGATCAGCGTGCTCACTGCTCGACAATTCGGGGGTTACTATTTTTTTTATATTTTTATACAAACATTTAATTTAGTTGCGAATCGCACGCAGTTGCGTAAACGCAGCAATTACAATGACCCACTAACATTGTTACTTAACGTTTAAAATAAATATAATTTTCATATTTTATTGTTTTAATCATATTATTTACAATAATTATAGTTGTATATAACATTGTATTGTACAATTATTGTATTATTGCATTGTTGAATAAATTGTTTTTGTGAAACCGTGAGAATCCAACATATTATATTACAGTGTAGGCTATTATCTAAATTTCAAATGATATTATAATATAAGGGCTCTGTTTTTACCTTTTGAGGTTGACAACCCTAATAGTGTTGTGGGGATGGGGAACATGCTGAGTTGTTTTTAGTGGATCTTAAGTACATAATAAACCCGGGAGATGCAATGGCATATCTACGACTGACCGTTGACGAAATACATGTTATCACAAAAGTGAGATCGTTTGAGGACATTAGAAACGCTCTATACAAAAGATTACTAGAGGCCGTCGTCGGAATTCACCCACGACAATTCATATAATTTTTAAGTTTGAACTTTATAAAGGTTCTTTTTCTGTAAAAAAAAAAGTAAATCTTGTGACACATTGACAAACGTGAATGTGTAATAATAAAATGTTATCTATCAAACGCATAGTAGTGTGTGTTAATAATTTAAGTAAGTGTGTGTTGTTGTTATTTTGTAAATTAAAGTTATATAATTAATAAGTATTTCTGAGCATTGTTAAAAAAATAGTTTTCTTCACACCTTTCTCCACATAAACTTTAATTTAACGAACAATTCTAATAAAACTGTACCCAAATTTTTTAGTTTACGTATTATAATAATAATTACTACAGCTAAGTAATTATTGTAGATCATTATAATAGCCAGGGGGCTTAGTCAAGGAAACTTCTTCAATTACAATCACGAAGTTCGAAATCAGATCATCTGTATGGAATTGACACATTTATGCGCTAAACCACGTTGGTTTGCCTCATATATTTAATTCATTAAGAACTTCGTAATCGTTCACACATCTGTCTAGGGCCCCTGGGGCCTGGAACTATTCCTATGCTTATAAACAATACTTTCATGCCCACCTACTAATAGAAATACATTTATTTCCATATATACAAAAATAAATATTCACACTTGATGAAACTTGTCTAATAGCGACTGACGAGGCGTTAATTAATATTATGTTTGATAAATTCCTATGTTGAACTTGTGGCCCCTTGACATCTGTCTGGGTCTACGCTCCCTAGGGGGGTGCGCCCCACTGGTTGGGACCCAGTCGTAAGTTCGTTCAGGAATAAATAAAACAAAAGCTTTTATTTACCTATCGGTAATTTAAAAGACGTATTTTACACATGAGACATTCAGTGATGTGATATCTTGTGAAATCCTTATAAGATTCGTCAGGTATCAAATATCTAAAAAGATTTTCTCACAGGCGTTCAGACGGCGTAGAATATATAGGTATCCTATAAGGGTCACACAAAAGTTTTTACTAGACGTAGACGACGTAGAATATATAGCTATCCTATAAGGGTCACACAGAAGTTTTTACTAGATGTAGATGACGTAGAATATATTGGTATCCTATAAGGGTCACACAGAAATTTTTACTAGACGTAGATGACGTAGAATATATAGGTATCCTATAAGGGTCACACAGAAGTTTTTACTAGACGTAGACGACGTAGAATATATAGGTATCCTATAAGGGTCACACAGAAGTTTTTACTAGACGTAGACGGCGTAGAATATATAGGTATCCTATAAGGGTCACACAGAAGTTTTTACTAGACGTAGACGACGTAGAATATATAGGTATCCTGTAAGGGTCACACAAAAGTTTTTACTAGACGTAGACGGCGTAGAATATATAGGTATCCTATAAGGGTCACACAGAAGTTTTTACTAGACGTAGAGGACGTAGAATATATAGGTATCCTGTAAGGGTCACACAAAAGTTTTTACTAGACGTAGACGGCGTAGAATATATAGGTATCCTATAAGGGTCACACAGAAGTTTTTACTAGACGTAGACGACGTAGACTATATAGGTATCCTGTAAGGGTCACACAGAAGTTTTTACTAGACGTAGACGACGTAGAATATATTGGTATCGTATATAAGGGTCACACAGAAGTTTTTACTACGAAGCCAAAATGAAGGGTAATGAATTTGGCAGTATGTATACAGTATGTTTGTATTTTTATTTGTTTCATCGTAGCGTCTAAACTACTAATCCGATCTTGATGAAAGAAGTGTCAATAGATTCGTAATTATGGCCCGGGTAACTTGAGTTATATAATTTGAATAGTCGGGTTATAGTTTTTGTTAAAACGTTATAACATGACATTGTTTAGCATGATAACATTTTTAAACAGTGAGTTTTTAAATGATGAATACATTCATAAATCAACTTTTATATTGTAACATTCTCTATGATATCTAATATAGTTTTATATTATAACTGCTGTATGGAACTGATCGCTTGCCATCAGACAATCCGACTCATTTTCACCGGCGTTCCGGATTCCGGAGCATATAGCCAGCCTGTCTCCTAAGTATTATCTACTAACCAAAGAACCAGGTTGACGTCGCGGGAATATCTAATGCCCATTAAAGGCATGACATATAGTTAGGTGATAAGCCTGTTTATCCTATGAAAGCTAACCTCTAGGTCAGGAGATAGCACTATAAATTCTAGAACAAGATTTTGAAGGCTATATGCGACTAATTAATGTGAAATATATTTTTTGACGCGATCTAAGTCCGGTTTTACTTAAGGGTCAGCTCACACCGAGATTATTAAGTTAGCGATTCAAAATTGAATTTTCTTCTCCAAAAGAGCGCGGTGCGGATCGGAATTCGAACTCTTGCAATGAAATGTGTATCTTATGTGTGTAATAAATAATGTTTAATTTTGAAGCGCTATTTTGAAAATAGCGACATGTAAAAGGCAAGCTCACACAGACGTGATGCGGCGCGTCATTTTTAAGCTAGCGATTCAAAATTGAATTTTATTCTCTACGCAAAAAGATACACGTTTCATTGCAAGAACGACGCCGCGCTGCACAGCGCGGTGCAGCTCGAAATTCGAACTACTGCAACGAAAGGAGTATCTTCTAGTGTAGTGAAAAAAGTTCAATTTTGAAACACTATCTTAAAAATGCCGCGCCACGTCGAGTCACAGTGTGAATTGACGCTAAGAATATTTTTTTTGAATACCATCAATAATCAAATACATTACAATTTACAGCCCACTATCAACAACAACAAAAAAACTAACCTCAATGAATCGGTAAATAAGTAATAAACAAGCCTACGCTAACCTAATGTTAAATGCTTACGTTAAATTATAACTGATTCATTTATAACTTCGCATTCACACGAACGCAAAAATACGGTAAGGTGTAAACTGGTGACGTGAAAAGGTTACGATTTTGGTGACGGTTACATTATTTCAAAAAACTAAATACCTATTAACTCCATAGAGAATAAAGTATCTATATTACTATTTTCATAAAAATATGAGTTATTACTAATATTTTCACCAATATCAACAAATTCATAAAAAAATTTTCTTCTTATGAGTTCTAGAAAATAGAATCGCTCACTTTTGGTTTGTTCTCGTAGACATGCGATCGAAGTGAAGGATCTATACATAAAAAAATCAAATTTAACGCGCAAATAGGTTTCCTGATTTTTATAGTGTTTTTATTACGATTTTTATGGAATTACGTTGCGGTAATGTGCGCTAATGTGAAAGCCTATAATCGTCAATCAGCGGGGAGGCCGTACTAAATCTTCGCAACTAACCGGTAAATACAGGAGGGGTTGTATTTATAGAAACCTTTACAAATATTAAACACATACTAATCGTTCTATATAATTCTTCCTTATTAATCTTCGTTTATTTTTATAAGGACGCATAAACGACTAAAAAGCATTTTAACCTTCGAAGTTTAAAGCTAACCAATTTTAATACTACTACTTTTAATATTGATCATTGTAGCATTTAACGACCGACAGTGACTAGTGGTGCAATATAAAATATAATGTACAGTAACGGAACTCAGCCATGTCCTTGAAATTTTTACCTAAGATTGAGCGTGGCCGAGCGGAGCGCTAGGGCTGATACGTCTACAAAGAAGGCGTTGACAGTGCGCAAGCATCGCGCCACTAACTAAAAACTAACTAACTAAAACTAAAACTCGTTAGTCTTGACACTCCATGCTTTTGCTATTTGAGATTTTGTTGAAATGGCCGTTTCGTTTTAATTTTTAATTCGTTCGTGGCCGTGAAAATGACGCGTATATTTTGTGTGTGCGCTGATTCGGGCGATCTAGTATAAAGGTCTAGACGAAGAGGTGTACTTTGCATTATTTATTTTGTGCTAGCGGTGCACGACACATTTCTAAACATTCATTTTCCATGACTGTACTATAGCAAACACTATAGTATACACAGGTATATCGCAAACCGCAAAATTCAACCACATCATGCGCATTACGATTTTGTGGTTACCGGTGAAAGCCTTTTCATAGTGAAAACAAGAAAAGTGAATTATCTCGTTATAACTACTTTTTGTATTACGTATTTAACGACTAAAAATATACTTCCGCGGTCCAAAAATAAAGTAAATGCAAAGTTTTGGATACGTTCGAGTTTATTTAACTGGTCTTCTGTTAAATCACAGGGGTGACACTCTCTACAAACGACAGCTTGAGCACCGACGAATGTCAACCATGTTAAACGTCTCGTCAGACAAATTAATCAAGCAAATATTATGAAATTATATTGTCAATATTCAATATTCTCAGCGGTCAGCCCCGTGGATGAAAGTCCTGGCTTGAAAAAACCCACATCCCGCTCGCCGCGCGCGGTACCTTCATACATCTAGCCACTGACACACAGCTGCGAGCTGTCATTCGTGTAATTATTTTGAATGGCGATGCTTAAATTGATATAACTAACGTCAGCATAATCCAAAATGAATAGGAGTTTCACAACAACTGCCAAATGTCCTGAATCCCAATTCTCGTAATTAACTTACACTTTCTTTTTAAAATAAATAAAATTAAAAATTAAAAATACGTTTATTTCAGACCCATAAAATAGTCCATAAAGATATTAATCTGTATAATAAGATGATGAGAGAGAATGTGTTAGTAACAATTTAAACTTATTCTATGTTAGTATTGTTTGTAATGACATTTTTTACTTTTATTGAATTATAAATAAATCGTCTTGATATCATAAGCAGATTTTGGAGTTTGGACCAATCAAAACGGGTTTGACTTAGGATTTTGCAGTTTTAACATATCGGGCCTGGATCGAAACTGTATTATTGCCGGATTTAATAAGCAGAATCGACGACGTTCAGTCCTATCCTGGCCTTAAAACTACCCTGCCTATCTATACCAGGCAGGACAGTTTTAAGGCGTTTCTAAGAAGCAGCTGGGTCAAAATCTCTTCTCCTTACTTATTTAATCTGACTTGACCAAGACAAGGTTGACGGATCTGAATGTGAAACATTGAAGTAGTATGTGCAAATCATAATCAGGAAATTTACCATTTCCAATACTAATGAGCCACCGCGGTACGTTTGACAGATGTGAATGTGAAATATCGAAATCGTGCAAATCATATCATTTCACAATAAGTAGAATTGATGTCCAGACTCAATGATATTATTCGCCATATTGCATTAGTAATGAGGCAAGAAACAATTGATGACGCTCTATTAGGGACATAGAATTACGCGGTACGCCTGCATTGGTACTATCAGGGAATCTAATTCATATGCAGGTAGAGTCATCTCATAATTTGTTTGTATTATAATGATATTACAATGTATGTAGCCGACTACAAACACGGTGTATCAGTACTAAGGCAATAAGGTTCAAAGGGTGTCCGTAAGTTTGTGACGTGAAATATATAACGCCACAGGGTAAACTGTCGGTACGCCAATATAAAAAATTACAGTTTGCTTTGTACGAGTTTTTGTCACTAGTCGCCGTGAAGAAGTTAGCTACAATTTGTATGGCATCGAATTACCAAATGCATACACCTCCGTTCCGTCGTGGGTAATAACGTGGGTATAAACACACATCTTTTCTAATTGGCATTAAAAAACCGGCCAAGTGTAAGTTAGATTCGCGCACGAAGGATTCCGTACCAAACATTTAAAAAAAACACCATATTGTTTGTTTACCTAAATATTTATTTGATAATCAAATTTTAAAAATTATAAATACACCAATCTGTGAAATTTTCAAATATACATACATAGCTATCACAGTTCATGAGATACAGCCTGGTAATAGATAGACAGACAGACGGACAGCGGAGCCTTAGTTAGTAATATATATTCTTTGCCTTAGGGTCCCGTTTTTACCCTTTGGGTGCGGAACCCTAAAAAGTAATACAGAAAGAATTTAAGAACCAATTATTTATTTAACTACTGGTGCTTACATCTATTAAGTTGACCATAACTGCTGATATGAATGTTATTAACCATAACGACACTTTCTGGTGAGTAACCTAAGCATTTTACTAGAAAAATGTCACTTTCATACAAACACTTTCACTGCGGGTCACTATTATGCAAAAGTAACTACTAGATGAAAGCTACATATTAATTTTATCTGTGAAATACATCTATAAAACGCGTTTTTCCTATAAACATGTAGACATATACAATGTGACAGGTTCTTGTCACACGCACGTTTTGGACCGCGGGAAAAACCAACCGTTCCAGCCCACGCGCCGAACCGAAGGTGTAAATGCGCAGGGCCAACAGTCGCATTTTCCACAGTTTAAATCGCGCGCAATGACGTATTTAGCGTCGTAAATTACGTAAGACGCAGGCAGTTCAAACCGTAGACGAATTTGGCGTCGTAATTAGTATTCTTCGACAGTTCGATTCGCAGTCCAAACCGCACAGTCCCAGGCGTGGTTAGAAACGCAGTCCGATGCGCGGTCCGAACTGTTCGTGTGCAGAGCGCTATTATCCTGTTGCAATTCTCGCTTATCGAATACTGCCAAATGTCTGGCCTCTTCTTTTCTTAAGATGATTTACATTTTAATTATAGAAGTCAAAAATCTTTCATTGTATGCTGTATGGTAGGCAAAAAAGTAAAGTTTGTGAACGTAAGAGTTTGTAAAATGAACTTTAAGTACTACACTGTCTGGTGCAATTTTGTTTGCAACAATGTTCAGTAAGTGTGATACTCTTATTAGATACAGAAATACTAGATAGTAAGTCGAGATCCTAGATGATAGGTATTACTTATGAACAAATTATATAGTTACCACAGAGACACAGACCTAAAAAGTTCAAAAATATCGTACCGGGTTCTAACTTTAAACGTTCAAAATGTTTATAATCTACACTCTACAGTCTAGTCTTATAATAATATTAGATGCTGCCCGCGACTTCCCAAAAAATCTTCGTAATTTTGAAGTCAGTACCAGCCAACTTAAACGCGAGCTCTAGTAAATAGTGATTTATCAGGATATTGTTTGGGCTGGTACCGACATCAAAATAATGAAGATTGTGTGGAGAAATATTTAGTTAAAATTTTAGCCGAATTTAAAAGGGGAATTATTTAGAATATAATATTTATTTCTTACTTTTTTGTGTATTTATTTTTACTTTGGAAGAGGGTTTAATTTTTTGTTTAAAAATAATAATTGACAGTGCAAGTCATTTACTCTCGTCTTGACTCTTGACATAGTTTTACATGAAAATATTTTTGTGTGTATAATATTAAGTATATTATAAGAACTTATTGGCCATATCTTACACATTGCAACTCTTTGCCGCCATCAGATTAGTTAGCGAGTTGGTAAATTTTATCAATCCAGAAAGTTTGTGCCGAACTGTCGAGCCAAGCCAAGTATTTCGTGATCTTTACACAACATACTTTCAAAGTTGTGACTGTTTGTTTACAAATTATAGCAAAAACTCGTACTTCAGTATACAGTATAGCAGTGGCGTGGGGTTCCTATAACTCCATTCCTATCGACTTCACTTACCACTTACCTTTTGAACACCCAAATCATCCAAATCCCTACCTATTGTACCGGCTATTCCCTATGAATGAGAACCAGCAATATAGTCGGTTACAGTATGTAAAGTCAAATCTAATGCGGGTCTCGCTGACATGCAACGCGTAACGCGTAACGCGTAACGCGAACGCATCAACCTAACAAATGCACCTTTATGAATCTATCTACCATAGTACGATTTAAGGGCGTCAGAGACGGCAAAGCTTACTTCATTATTGTATACGATTCCTGGATATATTTCATGTTATACGTAATATGAAAATATATAGTATCTAAGGCTGGGACTATATTATGATCCGGAATCCAGCGGGCTCGGGACAATTCGGAGCACTGAAAATAGAAGTGTCGAGCTGCCAAATATGACATTGACATTTGACTCGATACTTGTTTGTTCGGTTTTTCTCCAAAAATAAAAATATATATATTTTATTGTGAGTACCGTATTTAGTGAAAAGCTGTTAATTAAAAATTACAAACAGACAACAACAATTTTATTTATTTGTATAGACAACATCGGTCGAAAAGATTTAACACAAATTCCGAGAAATCAGAGAAACCAATAATTGCTTTCCTTCAATATTATAGCAGTTCTAATTGGGAATCATAAAAGTATCGACTGCGACAGATATTAAAACTTAATTGCAGTCATTAGAGGAAAGAATTTTATCTGCGCCAAGCTGGTTTATACTCTCCGGCTTATATTTTGTCCGGAAACATGAGAAACATTAAAATAACTACGATTTTTATAAAAAAAAGCTATAGCCCGACCACAGAATAAAGCAAGACGAACAGATAAATAGCTACATAGTTACCTTTTGATTTGATTGCACTAAAAAAAATAACTCCCCACCCTGATTTCGGTGACGGTGGCCAGTTTCATTGAAACCAGGCCAGTTTAGGCCAGGCCAGGAGTAGTTTTATAGTGGCCAAGTGTGTGCGCAGTGCACACGAGCACTCTCTCTTCCTTTACTCTCATAACCTATTGGGACGGATAACCGACACGACTGGCGAGAGATCAGGCGCAGGTCCGACTTGTTACATGCCCATCCGACGCATGGATCATCTTTCTTGTCAGACAATCAGGATCAGCCTGCATTTTCGTAAGTCCTAACTAACTAACATTGGAACTAACATTTTGTTGTTCAAAAGTCGAGAGCCAAGCTCTAACCACTAGACCACGGAAGCTGTTTTTTGTTTTATTGATAGCGTTACTACAAGCATTTATGTGTCCACGACTGTCTGGAAAAATTGTAAGCCGTTGAAGGAGACCTCGAAATTTTCAAATTTGGATCGATTTGGATCATTCTATGAAAGCTGTTTCTCTGTATGTAAGTACCTACATATATTTTTTACTCTGTGACCCTACTATGTGGCATACATAGGCTATATAATTATATTATATAGCCTATGTTACCCGGGCTATTATTACGAATCTATTGACATCTCATATATTAAAAGACTGACAAAATCATTATCTTTGGCTTCGCTGTAGCCGGGTCATTATTATGTGTATACGCTCTACTTTGTTACATCAGACGAAAGCTCTGCCGCATTAGGGTTAGTTCACACCGAAACTAGATGGAACGTGACGCAGCGCACCATTTTTAAGATAGCTATTCAAAATTGAACTTTATTCACTACACTAAAACATACACGCCTTATTTGACATCAGTCATACACTAGACATGCGCTGTGTAGCGCGGTGCAACTAGAGATTCTAACTCTTACAATGCAATGAATCGTCACAAACCTTCACATTTATAATAGTAGTAGGATCCAGTAGAAAAGGCTGGTTCATAGGGAAGCTCTAGCCTGTATAATAGGTAGGGATTACGATGAGGGTCTTCAAAAGGTAAGTGGTATGTGAAGCCGATAGGAATCTAGTTATAGGAACGCCACGCCACTGGTAGGATCTTTAATTTTGTGTAACATTGGCGCCTGCACTAGGCTTAGCCTATCCTGCAGGTCACCAAGATTCAGTTGTAATTTCACATACTTGAAATACAAAGTTATCAATATACCTGGATAGAAGGCCTGTTTTTTAATGTTTCACTTCTAATGCGTATAGATTGTACACATGATTTTTTCATATATATGGGTTAATTCACACCGCAAAGAAACGACACGCAACGGGGTGCTGTATTTTAAAGATGCAGCTCCGCGTCACGGCGAGTCTCGGTGTGAACTGACACTTAGGCTGGGGGACTATATGTGCACATATATGAAAATAATATGAAAATTCAGTGCACTAAAAATAGAACTCTACGCTAATACAATAATTGAAAATCGATATGTCGAGTGTCGAGCAGCGAGCTGTAAAGGGAATATAATTACATCGCATAATTACATTGACATTTGACTCGAAACTTGTGTGTTCGATTTTCAGCTCTATTGTATTAGAGCAGAGTTATATTTTCAGTGCACTGAATTTTCCCGGGACCACTGGATTCCGGATCTCATAGTCCCAGCCTTAGGTATAGCCTGTAAGTAAGGTGTTGTTTTTTTTGGGTATTTGTCAACTAAATTACTACGATCCTTGAAATAGCAATACAAAGCTATGGAAGAGACTGATGATGATAATATTCTTAACATTTCAGTCCACGGTAACTCGTGACCCGGTGATACGACTGACCCACTGTTCGTATCGATTGTTGTGACGCTCACACGTCATTACATTTAACTGGCTATTTCGCGCGGTATACATTTTCTTGACCCCATCTCATCGCCATGAAAGTCATAACTATTTTCAGTTACGATAGGTTGTTGCATTGAGAAGGACACAAATCGCAATGCTGTGGCAATGTGCCGGTCAAGCTTGGCATAAACTTATTGTGAATCTATTATTGCGCTCTTCACTGTATCTATATTTTATTGCTAATCTATTCTTGTGCTCTGTGTCTATATATATCGTATCGTATAGTACAAACAGAGTTAGTTTAATCCTTACTATAATATTATAAATGTATATGTGAGTTTGTTTGTTTGGTTGTTACGCTTTCACGCAAAAACTACTGAACCGATCGTCATGAAATTTGGCACAAATATAATGTAGACCACGGGAGAGGTCATAGACTCTTTACATTCTATAAATTTAAAAAAGTTGTGAAAGAACGTTTGTGTGGTAAATCTTATTATAAGGTCAGTGATTTCATTAACGATTGCACACCTTGGGTAAAAGATGGCCCCCTGTAAGGCTGTTTCTATGTACTTATGACTTCTGTTATATAAGTAGATTATGTTACAACATTGTAAAAATATTTTTTTTTCAAAAGAACAATTTTACCATCTTCTTGCTAACCCGTGCGAGTTTCTTACGCCGGTTCTTCTCGTTAGTTTCCGAACCGGTGGTACGCATTATGTAGACCGACGTTCAGAAAGTGTATAAAATTAACCAATTTTGAATAAAACAATTTTGACTTTGACTTTTGACTTTATCTCGGGAAAATGTACGGTTCCCATTTGATACTGTATTTACGCGGGCGAAGCCGCGGGCAAAAAGAAAAGCGGGCTAGTGTTTATAAATAAAAATGAATTACCGAAATGATTGTACGCGCATAACTTCCAAACGACTGCACCAAATTGGATAAATCTTTCTTTAATGTGTTCGTTATTGTCAGATGGTTTGTAAAAAAAAAAAGATGGCAAATATTTAAAAAAATGTGCCGGTACGAAGTTCACCGGATCAGCCAGTTAATAATAAATTGTATATAGCTTTTTGTTTGAAACTAGCGCTAGTAGATATTTCAAAACTTCCTAGGCTTAATTATTATTAGTTTATTTTTAGTAAACATAGCACTTAGGTAGTTCCTATTTTCCTAGGCTTTACCTTTATATTATTTTCTTTTTTTCCGCCGAGGCGGACTAACCCCGATTTAAATCACCGATAAGGGGAAACGAACACTTGAGCCGCAAAAACGACTTTTAGACAAGATACAAGAACCTTCAGAAGATTGCGAGAAAAGTTCACGCAATATTTTTTGACGTGATAACGTCTTATAAATCGATGGAGCCGGCTGCACGCACGAAAAAACATGACTCATGCGTTACCTGTTACCTGTTACCGTTACCAAGTACCAGCATAACCTCGCATTGCCTTTACCTCAAAATTATTATTATCATTATTATTGTTGTTGTTTTTGTTGTTGTTCTTGTTGTTGTTGACGTTGTCACGTTCAACTATCGTCAGTAAACCGACTTTACAGACGACCCATTTATTTTTTCTTTTTTTGTTTTTATATGTGGCAAGCCTGAAGCCCGTTCCTCGTATTTAACTTAGGCTCTGTTTCACATCACATCTATTAAGTGTCAGATAGCTTATTTAGCAGTTTTGTTTGCTATTTACAAAAAAACTGCATTAGAATAATATCCCAAATAAGAAATTGAGATAGCTACAGACCATACATTATTGAATACAACCTTTTAACACTCCCATCTATTTACGTACAGGATATTAGTTTGTTTGTTTTTAAAAATATAGACTATTTCACAAAGGTTAAAGATACCCATAACATCAATACTAGAAATAAAGACAGATTACACTTACCATATTCTATAATAGAAATGCTTAATAAAAGTCCATATTATATGGAAGTAAAGATATATAATAGACTACCAGATAATATAAAAAAAAAAACAAAATTATTAACATTTAATAGAAAATTGAAAATATACTTATTAAAAAAATGCTTTTTATTCCATAGAAGAATATTTTTCAAAGGATGAATGAAAATTAAATAATATATAAAATAATAAAAGTTCACAAAATATGTTATAAGTACTAAAGATAATAATTAATAAACCTTATATATTATGTTGTGAGTATAAATTGTTATTAAGTTTGTCCTGTCAATATTTTTGATGTTGTACCTAATTAATTTTGCTAATAAAGTTTTGAAGTTTGCTTACTTTATGTTGAGTGACAGATACAAAACATGCAAAAAAGCTATCTGACACTTATCAGTGTATTAGGAACAGGCCTTTAGACTTTCAATTTTCTTTCTATTCGTTATAAACGAATCGTCTTAAATATCATAAACTGACTTTGGAGAGTGGACTAATCTGAGCGCGTTTGATGTTGGTTTAACATTTATGAGAACACCATTTTAAACGACAGTTCTTTTTACAGTGAATTTCCGATTTGTGCAGTGTTTCAACTCTCAAAATTATTTCTCCCCAAACTTAAATAAACTAGCTGATAAACATATAATAATAAAAAAAAACAATGTTCTGTAATATTATTCTGTGCTTAATACATTATAATAATATAATATAATATATACTTCCAAAAGTTTTTTTTCTACAGCTTGAATTTTCAAATCGCTTGTCGATATAACAGTCCAATAGCTTTATTTGATTAAGAACAAGAAAATACAAAAACCCAAAAACTAACCTTAAAATTCCTCCCCCCAGAGGATTATTCCCCTAATTTTAGAGATAAATGCCTAAGTTGGCAACCAAATCAGCTCCGTACCAAGGCCATCATAATAATCCACGTGTGTTGCAGCTTTTAGTGTCCGCCATCTTGTTTCCACAAAACAGATGACTCTGAAGTCTCGCCAATCACCAAACTGGCCAGTAGCCGACCTTAATACTGAGATTGTTTTCTTACATCTATCACGACAAGCAATGAATATTTTTAAGAGTTCCGTACCCAAAGGTTGAAATCTGTCTATCACCAGGCTGTATCTCGTGAACCCAGATAGCTCGATAGATGAAATTTTCACAGATTTTGTATTTCTGTTGCCGCTATAATACCAATTTATACTCAAAACAGAATAAACATTTAATTGGGCTCCTATACAATTAAAGTGTTTTTCTGCCGTTTTGTGCGGTATACTTCGTGCGCGAGTCCCGGATTTATTATTTGGTCTTTTGAGGGGTAAATATTATTAGCAGGAAGTTTTATTAAAACATTCATCCTCCTTTTTCATGTTCATTGTTCAGTGTTCACAGCCGCACGCGGATGATCCTCATGTATCCGAATGTAGATTGTGTACCCATCGTGTTACAAAAATATCATCCTCTTTTATTTGACAGTCAGGTAATTAGTGCCAATATCTGATATCAGTAATTTTATTGATCTCATTTGTCATACATTTTACTATGTTGGTATAATTCGTTTACTATGTTGTAAGAGACCACTTGAATTCTGAAAAAATCGCAACATGTCGAGACCGAGAGTAATGGGTAAAAATACCGGTTGTCTGTAAAGTCGTTTTACTGACGATAGTTGAGCGTGACAACGTCAACAACAACAACAACAATAATAATAATAATAAAGTAAAGTACTTGGTAACGGTACTTGGTAACGTGCGTGCAGCCGGCTCCATCGATTTATAAGACGTTATCACGTCAAAAAAACAAACGAATTTGGAAACAGTGCCCGTGACGCATGATGAATTATAGCTAAGAACACTCTCGATCGTGCCACCTTCCAAACAATAAAAACGCATCTAAATCGGACTTTTTCTACGATGCCACGGACAGACACACAGACAGACATGTGAAGCCTATAGCACCCCTCTTTTTGAGTCGGTTCCTAAAACATGAAACAAATCACAAAGTCAATCATTATGACACATGCTCGCTAATGATTACGCGTCTGCTGATGATTATAAAATGGCACACTTGTATGACCGTCATTACATTAGGAAGTTTACTTTTACTAGCACTAGCCAGCACTGCGGCACGCGGCACCGCACGCAACACTTTCATCCACACGATAGTTTTTATGTTGTTGCTAAGGAATTCTTGTAACTGGCTGAAAATATGTTGCCACTTGGTATAGCAACTACAAATTATGTTTCTCATATCTGTAAAATAAATAAGAAAACCTTGCCTGAAATCAATGTGTACGTTTACTAGAATATTATAAAGAGTAAAGGTTTGTTTGTATGTTTGTTTGTTTGCATTGAATAGGCACCGAAACTGCTGGACCGATTTTGATGAAATTCAGCACAGATGTAGAGTAGACCACCAGGAAGGACATAGGCTATTTTGTATCGCGGATCTTCTTTTGAGCGCACTAATATAGAACAGCTAGTATCTCATAAAATTGGCTTGGTTGGTAATTATAATGATGATGATGTTGGTAATGACAACAAAGACAACAATAACGATAGAGCAACAATATCTAATGAAATACATACAACAATATATTTTAATCGAAAACAATAGCGATGGTATTATTTTCGATTCGCAATTCGGTTACTTGATTGCGATGTTTCGATAATCGAATAAAAATAAAGTTGCTTGTCTGATTCCATTCCTCGCTATGGATATTTGTGAATTGATATTTATTATATTATATTCCTCATCATCATCAAGCCTAAGATACAACAAAAATCGCTAATATTATAAAACCTATCTTTCTACCAGTGTAGTGGGTGTCTGCTTATGGTTATGCTTATGGCACTAATAAAAATTTTCGGGAGCCGTTATGAATTATTGAATAGATAAGTATAACACAAACTTTCCTTTAACGCTGGTTTTGTGAGAGGCCGTGGTGTTACCCAGTTTGTGCCATAAATAAGTAAATAAAAATATTTTTATTCAGAATATAAAACAAGGTTTTGTTTTCTAAACGTTAAACAAAGAGAAAAAAAAACATGGCTCCCCTACGACATATCACACAATACACATAATATTATAATATTATCTGTGTATTATGCCTGCGGTAAATGAGCATAAGGCTATTTACAATATTATTATGATCCGGAATCCTGAAGGCCGGGGAAAATTCAAAGCACAGAAAATAGAACTCTGCGCTAATACAATAGAGCTGAAAATCGAACACACAAGTATCGAGTCAAATATCAATAATGTCACTTAAGACAGCTCGACACTCGACACTTCCATTTTCAACTCTATTCTATGAGCGCAGAGTTCTATTTTCAGTGCTCTGAATTTTCCCGGACCCGCCGGATTCCGGATCATATAGTCCCAGCCTTAGTTAAATTCATATTTTATTTAACTATTGTCGTAGGCATGTAACATGTAGCCGGGAGCCGTCAGCCGTGTGGCCCATTTCCCACATAGCTTAGCGAATTAAATTATCCAAATAAAATAATGTTACTAAGCAAATAATATATGTTTGTACTAGCTGTTGCCCGCGGCTCCGCCCTCGTAAATACAGTATCCCAGTATTAACAGCCTCCGTGGTCTAGTGGTTAGAACTTGGAGCGTCGATTCGGAGGTCGTGGGTTCGATTCCCGCATTGGAACAACAACAAAAAAAATGTTGTTTCCAAGTTTGGTTAGGATAATGCAGGCTGATCACCTCGTCGATCGAATGATTGTCTGACAAGAAAGATGATCCATGCGTCGGATGGGCATGTAAAAAGTCGGACCTGCGCCTGATCTGGTGCCAGTCTTGTCGGTTTTCCGTCCCACTGGGTTACGAGAGTAAAGGAGGAGAGAATGCTATTGTGTACTGCGCATACACTTGAGCACTATAAAATAACTCCTGCGTAGCTGGCCTACCGTCACCGAAATCGGTGTGGGAAGCTTTAAATACTATATCCCACGGGGATACTGTACTTTTTCTGGTTAAAAAGTAGCTTATGTGTTAATCAAGAGCTTAAACTACTACCATGCCAAATAGTTACCTACAAGTTAAAATCCGTTCAATAGTTTTTACGTGACAGACTAACAAACGTCCATCCGTTCATACATCCTCACAAACTTTCACATTTATAATAGTAGTGTAGATATATGATATTTTCTAATTGTGTATACAGAGTGTTTGGTCGAAAGTAGTAAATCCGTGAAACAGAGATCCGGGGCTGAAGTCAAAATATCATTTGAACCCCCCACATATATAATATGGCCGATATAAGACAGTTTGTTGAAATATTTGCCATTTTGCATTTATTTCAGAACCCGACCTGTTTGGGCCATAACACGAGAATGGGGCCTTTGGTCATTGACATTTTTGCTGATCGCACATACCTAGGGCTTAATTTAAGGCTCCAACAGACGAGAGGCCGATCGTTTCAGTTAGAACTGACGTCATTTCGGCCTGAACGGATTCGAGCACATAAACGGAAAAAAATCGCATCCGACCCAACTGACGTCATTTCGTCCTGAACGGATTCGAGCACACACACGGAAAAATCGCAACTTACCTGGTACCTACCAAAACTACCTGTTTAATTACTACATTCGTAATATTTCTTAGTATATTTTAATTTCACGATAAAATTAATAATATAATGCAATAAATAATAAAAATTTAATATAACTTATATAAGTTATATTAAATTTTTATTATTTAAACTAACTTTAGGTTTTAAAGTGCACTGACATTTTAGGGGATTTAGGGATTCCTAAGTCGAGTAGCTTTTTTGATAGTTTTCAGTATTCTTTTAGTAGAAATCTACGCGAGTTTAGTAGTTTCGCAAGAACAGAGCTGCCAACACTGGAGTCTGGAACGAATCGCTTCAGTCGATCCAGCCGACTGATGCGATCTCGAAATTGCACACAGACGATACGATTTTGCATCCGTTCAGGCCGAACTGAATAAAAACCGGACCGTATATGGGGCCCCTTAGTAAAGTAGGTAATATTCTAACTAGTAGTCTGCCTTGGGTGTAATGAAATGGCATTTAAGTGTTCCATAATATTGTGTTTAACAAGCATGTAACCTGATTCTAGATATTATGCCTATATAATATGTAGGTATATATACAAAGCACAGGCGAGGCGAGCATACAAACCGGCTCCCTTATGCTCGGCTTATGTAAATTATTTACTATAATATCAATTATTTTTTTAAAATAACGTTCATAACTAAAACAATAATTTGCACTCAGAACTATGGGTATAAGGGTAATTATTTTGACAGTCTATGTGAGTATGTTTATTCCATCGTAGCGCCTAAAGAGGTTAAAAAATAGAACTCTGCACTAAATAAATATACTGGAAAATCAAAGTGTCGAGTGTCGCATTATCATATATGTTATTAACATTTGACTCGACACTTTTGTGTTCGATTTTGAGCTCTATTGTACTAGCACAATGCTCCAATGCTCTGAATTTTCCCCGGCCCACCGGATTCCGGACTACATAGTCCCAGCTTATTAGCTGTTGCTGTTCTAGCACAATATAAATAATATATAGTAACGGACTAAGCCGTGTCCTTGAAATTTTTACCTACGATTGAGCGTGGCCGAGCGGAGCGCTAGGGCTGGTACCTCTACAAACAAGGCGTTGACAGCACGCAAGCATCGCGGCACAACTAACAAAAATCGTTGGTTGTCAATGCAGCGACAAGTCTTGACGGCGCGACGCGCGACGTGACACTTCATACTTCTGTTATCTGAGTTTTCGTTAGCGGCCGTGTAAATGACGCGTATGTGTGCGTGCGCCGATCCCGGTGGTCTTGTATGAAGATGGTCTACTGTCGTACATTATTTATATTGTGGTTCTAGCACGCTCCTATAACACGACCAGTATTATGATATCATCATACGAAGTACAAACTATTAGTCATCTCATTTCGCAAGGCATTTTGGAGGCGAGACTCTTGCGACTAGAACTGAACATAATGTAGAACCCGTTGTGTCGTGACTCACGCAGTAAGGCGATAACGGTTTTTCTAGTACTCCAAATAGATATAGAAATATGAAAGATATGGAAATAGGCTTAGGTTAAAAGATATGAGAAACAAAATTATGAATCACTAGCTGTTTCCCGCGGCTCCACCCGCGTAAATAGTAATATTGGCTATCCCGAAGGAATACTGTACTTTTGCGGGAGAAAAAGTAGCCTATGTTTTAATCCAGAGCCTAAACTACTACCATACCAAATTTCATCAAAATCGGTTCAGTAGTTTTTGCGTGAAAGAGTAACAAACATCCATCCATCCATCCTCACAAACTCACAAAGACCTGCGTTAAACATCCACTGGTAACTTGTAAGTTATTTTTAAATAAGTACAAAACGAGAGCTACTTAAAGGAACAAAACTTCTAAACGACCAGAATGTTCACTTACTATCGTCAAAGAATATTCACAACAAAATAGGGTTAAAAGTTCGCTATCGGTCTTTTAAAACTTTTAAACAACTTTCAGCTACTCAGCGCCATTAATATTATTTCCCTCATATAATTACTAGTTGTTGATGGCAATTGGCATGTCTATCAGATTCCACTATATGACAGCGGTGAAGTGTCAGGCGCCGGAGAAAGGTCGCGGCTTCGAATTCCGCCAACGTTCATATTAATTAACTGCCAATTTGAATTAAGCTTGTTATCGGATTAAAATTGTATACCGTACCATAGATTAGTAAACTTAGATATGAAAATAACATCCCGTGGCTAAGAGCTTGGCTCTCGACTCGGAGGTCGTGTGTTCGATTCCCGCATTGGAACAACAAAAATGTTTGTCCATGTTTGGTTAGGACAATAGACTGATCACCTGATTGTCTCACAAGAAAGAAGATCCATGCGTTGGATGGCCATGTAAAAAGTCGAACCTGCGCCTGATCTCTCGGCAGTCGTGTCGGTTATCCGTCCCACTGGGTTATGAGAGTAAAGGAAGAGAGAGTGCTCTCGGGTAGTGCGTACACACTTGGCCACTATAAAATTACTCCTGCGTAACTTGCCTGGTTTCAAGGAAACCGGCCACCGTCATCGGAATCGGTGTGGGGGAGTATTATATGACAATTTTAGTGAACACATGCTCAATGTGCTCAAATCTTAAATATGTATCTTAAATATGTATCTTGTATATGATCAGAGACATATTTTCTCCTTTAGACCTCTATTAAGATTCTGACAAAGTAACACATCTTTCCTTTTCCTATATTTTGTCAATATGGTTGTTATCTATACTAATATAATAAAGGGGATAGGTTTGCTTGTTGGCATAAATAGGCTCCGAAACGACTGGACCGATTTTGATGAAATTTGGCACACACTTATTATATATTTCGGCAAAATATACGGTTCCCGCGGGGTAGCTTTTTGCGCGCACGAAGTCAACGTCTAGTAGAGAATAAACTTACTAAGCCATCCATAAAATTGCTGGCGTAGGAAGATAGATGGGATGACATTGACAGATTCTAAAACGATCGAGGCTTTCCCAGCCATTGAGTTGATAAAATAAGTAGTAAATAAAAATGAAATAAGAAAAATGCAGTCTCACACCGAGACTATACTACACAATACAATACTGCAAACTTTACCAATTTAAAAACTTTAATGCCGGAATTGTTACATAGTTCCGTCCCATCGCAGAAGCGCTCCTCCACATAGAAAGAAAGAGAAAAAATGTTACGCATAAAAAATCCGAATTTTTAGGTATTGACGAATTCCTTAAATATGACAACTTCTATATTTAAATATTTTACTCTTTTTTTCGCCCTAAATCCTTATCCTTATTAATATCATAAACGCGAACGTTTGTATGAATGTTTGTGTGGATACCACTTATGGATGTATGGATCTTTGTCTCTCTTTCACGCAAAAACCACTGAACGGATTTTGATGAAATTTGGATCGGTATTAGTTTAGACTCTGGACTATCACATAGGCTACTTTCATCCCAGCAAAATGTACGATTTCGGCAGGATTTCGTTCCGCGCGTACGAAGTCGCGGTCAGCATCAAGTCATCTATAATGCCTTTATACTTATGACAAGTAATATACGCAAATCTATTGTACGTTACAAAGTAATACTTGCGTAAGTAGATGCCCTTTATGTTCATACGTCGACCAAATTTGTGTTGGTTGAACTTTAAGGGTAATTTCTAGCGATCATTACGATCGGCCTACGTTTAATAATCTGATAATAATTGCCCATAAAATATATTACTTTGACGATTTTCATAAATTCTGCTGCATTGTCGTTACTGATTGATTTTTGGAGCTTAACCTAATGAACGAATCGCGCTGATAAGTCACACAAATGGCGTAAGAATCCCATAAAATAGGATTTACAAAAATTCACACCCTACAAGCATGAAATGGGGGTCCATTTGTTGAAAATCAAGCTGAATACAACGGACAGCTTAGTTATATGATATCCTACTACCGTAATTATAATTGTGAAAGTTTGTGAGGATGTATGGATGGATGTTTATTACTCCTTCAGGCAAAAACTTCCAAACGGATTTTGATAAAATTTAGTACTTTTCCCCGCGGCTCCGTCCGCGTAAATACAGTTTCCCACGAGAACACTGCACCTTTTCCGGATAGAAAGTAGCCTATATGTTAATCCAGAGCTTAAACCACTACAATATCAAATTTCATATAAATCGGTTTTATAGTTTCTGCGTTAAAGAGTAACAAACATCCATCCATCCATACCCACAAACACACATTTATAATTATAGTGGTAGGATGGTAGATGTTTAGTTTTTAATTTTATTAAAATTTTATATTTATTAAAGTACATTAATTTCGTTCACTGTACAAAATTCTTGTTTCAAACACTAATCCTAAATCCAGGTTTCATAATATCAAATGCCCTTCAGCCTTTGTAGTTGGCCGTCTGCGGGCATTTCATGGACGTATGGTTAGGGATTACTATTGCTAAGCTGGTTAGGGATTACTATTGATAAGCTTTGCTTAGAAGTAAGAACCGCGTTACTACTACTTAATGACTTTTCTTAATAAACTTACCCTCTGGTTTGTCGTACTTCATGTACACCTAACCAAGGATATGTCTAAGGAGGGTTCCGTAACTATCAATGCGCATAGTATGATCTCCTATAGTTTAGAATGCCAGCCCCCGAGGGGGTGCAAGTTATGTTAGAACTAAGTTAACCACTTTGGAGGCCGAATCACTCGAAAATATTAGATTTAGTAAAAAGTCATGTATCAAACTTTGAGCTTATTTAGAAAGACCTATTCGACGATAGGGTAGGGAAGGGATGTAGGGTAGACGTTGTGCGACGGGTAGGGTACCCCACACGATGGGGTAAAATGAAAAAATATTTTTGTTTTACGACGCCAAAGCCGAGATCCATGTACAATCTAAACTAAACCTACTCCTACACCTATATACCTGCACCTACTTGTACCAAGCTACTGGGGACGGACGATTTTTCGAAATAAACCAAGCATGTCAACTAAACGCACCTATAAATAGTTCATAGTCAAGTGTCAAATTGAACATGTATGCGAAAATTCAATCATCGTTTTAGTATCATACCCGCAATCTTCCAATACTTCCTACCGTTTAAACCTTCCCTGAACATTCACTTATTTCGAAAATTATTTTGAGATCAAAGTGAGCCAAATCGGTCCAGCCGTTCTCAAATTTTAGCGACACATGGGAATTGCAATCTATTCTTATTTTTATGAAGATTTGAAAACTATTTCCATACAGACATTGAGATAATGTCAACAAGCTAATACAGGTAAGGCGACGGTACACGAGGTGAATTCTGTCGCACGAGTGCACCGTCCTTGTACTAATTGAATAGGAAATTTAATGAGATACATATGAACTTTCGTGTGCCTAAGATTATAGGCAATAAATATTAAGATATTAGTAAACTTGAGAATCATCGGTGAAAAAATACTAGTTATCAGTAGCGATGCATCTATACATCTGGACATCAGAACGGCTTCCGTTATGAATATTGCTTATCAGTAATTTAAAAAATAATAATAATTAGCGCCCAATGTACCCAAAAAATTTACCTTGTGTTACTAGTTCAGTTCAATGAATACTGCGGCACGAGTCTCTTCTCAATAGTATGTGCAGTAATAGGCGTTGACAGTGCGCAAGCGTCGCACAATTAATTAAAACTCGTAAGTCGTTTAATGCAGTGAAAGGTCTTGGCGGAACAGCGGCGCGGCGCGTGGCGTGACACCCCATACTTCTGCTTTTTGAGGTTTCTTTAGCGGCCGTGTAAATGACGCGTACGTGTGCGTGTGCCGATTCTGGCGGTCTAGTATGAAGATGATCAACTGTACATTATTTATATTGTGACACTAGCCTTCTGCGGCTAACGCTTTATCGTTCATTGTTATTATGTGGGTCAATTTGAAAGTAAGGATATTATCGATTGATATTACCTACTATTAATCATACTCGGTCATATTGCCACACGAAAGTGTCTCCGTTACGTTATCAATAAATTATAATAACTATTATAAAGATTTAATACAGCCTAAATAGACGGTTCTATAATAGTCTAATTAAGGTTTTATAATTGACTAGCTTTTGCCCGCGGCTCCATCTGCGTCACACGGGAACACTTATGTGCTAATCCAGAGCTTAAACTACTACCATACTAAATTTCATCGCAATCCATCTAGTAGTTTTGGCGTAAAAGAGTAACAAACATCCATCCATCCATCCTCACAAAGTTTCACATTTATAGGACTGTTATATAATAGAATAGTCTATTATAGGTTTAGATGTAGCCTGTAGACTTAAATTACACTTTCACTAAATTATCTATAAAGCTACAAAACAGGATTGAGGAAGACGGAAATGCCGGAAAATATCAGCAGCCCAAGCAGGAACAATTGACAAATACGTATTCGTAACGTCACAATTTTCATACATATCTCTTTCGACAATGTTACGAATACATACTTAAAGTGCTTAACCCCTGTGGGGTTAAGCACTTTAATAACTACTGATAGTATGTTTATTTTAGCGAGATAGCAGCTAGCACTGAGATAAACATCGTGTTCGATTATATATATTGATGAATGTTGATACTGTCAATGCGTTTGTCACAGTATTAGCTCGCCGAAATAAATAGATTATATCATTACAGAATATAATAAAAAAGTTAAAAACTATAACCAGACTATATAAATTATACATACTATGTTATCCGGGCCATTATTACGAATCTATTGACCCCTCAATCATTAAAATCGGATCAGTAGTTTAGGCGCTACGATGGAACAAACATACATGATACAATCATTATAAACATACCCTTCCTTTTGGCTTCGTCGTAGTGTATTAACATAAATATTAAAATAAATATGAATTTGTTGTCTCCATCTTACTATTAATGTCAGTTTAAAATCTTTATAGCTTTGTTATTCCAAAATAATTCTTAAGTTGAACTATTTTGATAGTATTCGACAAGCTTTTATATTGCACAACTAGTATAATTGCCCGCCCGCGTGCAATTAGGTTTTAAACTTTCATCCCCTATTTTACCCACCTAGCTGGCTGAATATTAAGAAACCCTGAAATATGTTACTCATTATTTTTCCGTACTAAATTAATACGAAATATCATGCAAATATGTCCAAGGAATAAAAAGTTTCATACATACTTTCATCGCCTATTTCACCCTCTTGGGGGTTGAATTTTGAAAAATCCTTCCTCAGTGGATGTCTACGTCATATGTGAAATACGTGTGAAAAATTTCAATTTTCTAACCTTAAGGGCTTGGCCTGTGCGTTGTGTGTTATTCGAATCTTGGAAACTAAACTACTTTAATGTCCGAATGGAATCAAATTTATATTTTGTCATAGCTTCTGCCCGCGGCTCCGCTCGTGTAAATAGAGTATCCTACGGGAAAAATATTCATTTGTCGTATAAAAATTAGCAGATGTGTTAATCCAGAGCCTAAACTACTACCATACCAAATTTCATCAAAATCTGTTCAGTAGTTTTTGCTCGAAAAAGGCATAAACCTCCATCCAATAAAAAAGTGAAGACAGAGTTCTGCAAACCACAAAGTGAGGCCGGTCTAAACTACGCCTCGACGTGTTATTACACAGTGTAACGTAGACTCATGTAACGAAACTATACCCTTCTTTGTCGCGGTACGGTTTTATGTATGTAGGGCATAGATACACGCGCACTACATGCATCAAAAACCGGCCTCCGTTATGTTTGACAAATCTCTGTCTTCACTTGTTTAATTGGTCTCAGCTCGATGATGTTTTCATTCAGGAAACGCACAAAATTTCTGAAATAATTATTCTGTTACGGTAATAGGATAGACCAGTTAATGAACAAGATTAGAATTCTTTCCGCTTAGAAAGATATAAGATAAAAGGAAACGAGCACTGATTATGCGGTTTGGATAGGAGGTAATAGTACATTTTCATACATAAACATACGTACCTATATCTATAATAGCTTTTACCCGCGGTTCCGCCCGCGTAAATACGTGGAATAAATATCCCACAGGAACTCTGTACTTTTTCGGGATGAAATAATGTGTACCATACAGAGCTTAAATTACTATCATACAAAATTTCATCAAAATCCATTCCGTAGTTTATGTGTGAAAGAGTAACAGACATCCATCCATCCATACATCCATCTTCACAAACTTATAGATTTATAATAGGAGTAGGATATCTAAATACTAGGCGTTTAATACTAGATATCCTACTAATATCATAAATGTGAAAGTTTGTGAGGATTATGATGGATGGATCTTTGGATGGATGGATGGATATTTATATGGATGGGTGTTTGTTACTCTTTCACGCAAAAACTGTTGAAGGGATTTTGATGAAATTTGGTATGATAGTAATTAAGACTCCGGATTAACACATAGGCTTTTTATCGCAGCAGAATGTACGGTTCCCTTGGAAGCTGAAGTCTTTATTTCTTTTTACGCGTACGTAGTCGCCGAAAACATCTAGTCTTGTTATAATTGAAACAAATTACGAGGAGGATTTAAGTTATAAATATATTTTTCTTTTTTTACAGCTCTCTTCCTCTGTGTTCACTCAGAAGAAACGACTAAGGATAGCAAAGATGTCCAGGCTAAGGACAAAAGGCAGACCCAGGGGGAGTCCCAGCCCCATATAATATACAGGACAGCCAGAAAACAGGTATACAGTACGGTCCTATACTTAGCACCCGAAATGAACTACTCGTCCATAGCCAAGAACACTGAAATAGCTTATTTTATCTGATAGGTACACAATCATTATAAATAACTGTCGGCACTTGGTAGGAAATAAACTAGGTCCAAACTTAGAAACACTGTTTATTCGGGCAGAGTAACACCCTTTTAACAACCGTTATAATAATGGCACCAACAACAGATCTGCGCGCCCTTTTATACTTAAAGTAATCAGTTGACATCCTCTAAATTACAATTTACAATAATTCATAATTAAATTATATTAATGTATATTTTACATATTTATCAGAACTAAATCAAGCATAATATATTTTAAATAATACGCCAAATTAAATCAGCAGTTCTATCGGTGAGCAATTATAAGTGTGGTCAATAATTGGCCATCTCACATCCGCTTAGTATTTCCGGAAGTTGGTAACATAACCTAAGTAAGTGGACAGACGGATAGATTCAGAATTAGGCCCATTTATAACAATATTTATTTTTGTTAAATAGCTAAACATCCAAAGATGGTTTCAACGCTAAACGCTGTAACTACATCTACATAATTCCGACGACCTCTGTGGCACAGTGGTGAAGCGCGTTGGTGCATTTTCTGTGTTCCTGGGTTATGGATGTGTATTTAATATGCGTATAATATAATAATAATGATTATAATAATATATTTATTGGCAAATGAACATCTTATTACAGTATCAAACCCGACAAACTGCGTCACTGTTTGTCGGCAGGTATTGCGCTCGTTAATAACATCTTTTGAAACTTTTCAAATTAACAATAGTTATAGTAAACATGTTTAGCAACACTAACACTATTGTACTTAACAGGGAGGTCCTACTTTTACTTATTACCTATTAAACTTAAATATAATAAAGATGTTAAATATATGTATAATATAAAAGTATTTATTATACTTCCCGTTGTCTGGTCCCCGTAACACAAGTTCTTCGAGTACTTAGCTCGGGGCCATATCGACGTGGTGCGAAGCGTCCATAGATAGACATTGATATTATTATTATGAAATAATAATTCGCTGTTGGTTAGTCTTTCCACTAGGTATTAGACAAGTCGGGTGGACCATCACGTTACTATTCCGTTCTACCCGAGCGGAGTCGCGGGCATCCAGCAATTAATACAGACGGAATGCCAGTAATTTGCATGGTAATTATTTTATCAGTGAAGGGGATCGATTGCTGATGCAGAGAGAGGTCCCTCAGGCCTTGAGAGGGACCGAAAGTCGAGACAAGGTCCTAACGTTCTTATCTTTAGTTATCTTTTCGACAGTCACAGGAAATTAGGGGCATAGATTGATTAAATTATTATAAATATGCCTGGGATTCCCGATAGATATTCTGACATTTAATATAAGATTTCTTTCACAGATAAAAATTAAAACAGCGTATGCAATCGCTTGATTAAGTAGGATTCAAAATGCTAATTTATACATCTATACAAATAAATAAAATTGATGTGTCTGTTTGTAGTTTTAAATAATAAATAGCTATATATAAATAAATAGCTTTTTACGTCATTCATATTTTGCAAGTATATTACGGTACTTACAATAAAAATCTATTTTTAAAATTTTTGTCTGTCTGTGAATCTGTTCTTCCGGCTAATCTCTGGAATGGCTGGACCAATTTTCACGGAACCTTCACTGGCAGGCAGCTGAGGATATAAGGTATAACATAGGCTACTTTGTCTTAGGGTTCCGTTTAAAAAAACAGATTTCCGTTTCCGTTAGTTCTACGCAAACAAAGTAAGATAGCTGGTGCCCCAGCTAGTTGAAAATAATTTTAGTATTAGGCATACCTTCTTGGGATCTTATAAAGATAATGGTCCTACTACTATAGGAAGGAAGTATGGATGGATGGAACTTCTGAACAGTTTGGCTAGCATGAATAATTGATAAGTACATATTCGTAAAGTTATCGAAAGAGATTTGTTTGAAAATTATAACATTCGATAAAAGGAACTTACGAACAACAAGATGGCGTAACTTTTTCTAGTAGGAAGATTTGTTCTGTCAAATGTACGTCATAGCCCATCCATAGTTTCGAAATATTTACAATTTAACATTAAAGGAGACAAACAAATGTAAACTTACATAATAGTACACAATATTTTCTAATAAATATTTTAGTTTTGCTGTGATTTGTAGCTGTATATTTTTACCTTGACGGCTGAGTTCCCAACGAAATTGGTTAATGAGGTCTAATAATGTATTATTATCAGTATGAGGTCAAAACGTTCGAGAACTTTCACTGCAATAGACTTGCGAAAATAACAACTATAGAATTAAAAAATTGTGTTTATGGGACTCATTGTCGAATTAATACTTCTGTTATGGCCTTAATCTATGATCATTATAAAAAATACGGACAAGAGCTAGACGAATTTGCCCGCCAAGGGTTCCGTACAAAGAAGAAACGTCATAAAAAGTTCAGTAATCTAGTCTCGCAGTTTTTTTCCTACCAGAAAGTTTGTATGGAGAAGAAATTATTTTCGACAGTTCTCATTTATAACAAAAAATTAGGAGTGGTAAAAAAATTAAATTTGTTTTGAAATTCTCACATCAAGGCCTTTCATATAATATCCCATTTGAACTAGAAGCATGAATTTGACATTTCGACCCCCTCTTAGATTTCTGACTATTTTTTAACCGACTACGGCGAAGTTACAAGGAAGGGTAATGATTTTGGCAGTCTATGTATGTATGTATGTTTGTTCCATCGTAGCGCCTAAACTACTGATCCGATTTTAATAAATGAGGTGTCAATAGATTCGTTATAATAGCCCGGGTAACATAGGCTATATAAATTTAGGTAGTCGGGTTATAGTTTTTATAAAAATTCTAATTTTTATTGACAGACTTCAAAACTTTTGACCTTTACGACTGTTACTATTGCGTACGATGTACGATATTCTGCAGTAAAGTACACTGCAACATCGTAACGACATGTTGTAAGGTTCTATTAAAATAGTATTAGCTCGATACCTGCTAATTTGCTATGACGATATTCATTAAGTTTCATAATGCTAAATGTGTGAAAGAACACTGGACATTTTCTATGGGACGATTTCCTACGGTGACCAAAGACAGAGTAAGGCTAGACGCAAGCGTAATTACACGAAGATTACGACGACACACGTCGCATATCTGCAGGAGGTGGTGTGAATTATCATGCATTTTTACTCATTCCAATCTTTATATATATAATTCTATTGTACGTGTGTATGTCACTGAACTCCTCCTAAACGTTTAGACCGATTTGAATGAATTTTATTGTATTATATTTTATTGTGCGTTTGGTCGGCGCCCTGGATGGTTTAGATCCACAAATCAGCCCGGCAGGACAACGTCTGTCGGGTCCGCTCGTATTCATATAAAATATGATTAAGTATATTGATTATCTCCACTTCTCCATGGATCTGAATTAAAATAACTACAAGAAATGAAATGTGAACAGGAATTGTACAATCTAATAGTATTTTGGTTTGTGGCCGACACTTTTTTAAACAACGGGTCGTAAACGCCCTATGTCTTCTCAATCATATTATAATTATTATATCTACATGCGTACATACAAGGCTATGATAAAAAAGTTTATGAAATGGGCCAGGAAACGAGCAGACGGATCGCCTGATGCTAAACGATTACCACCGCCCATGGGCAACAACATCATCAGAGATACTTGTGACTCCTTTGGTGTTGCGCTCTTTAAATATTTAGGCGTTACGAAGTCGCGTTCGTTGTAACGAAGAGCGGGAACTATACATTTTGCTGCAATAATCATTTGCCTAAGTGACAATCTCTAGAAATCAGGATGTCCAAAACCAGGGACACGTTCAAGCGCAGGGTTCGTGAATTTTATTTTAAGCAATTGGCAGATATTTAGTATCTGTTATATGAATATTGTTGTAATGTATCATGATTGTATCCCTATTTCATCTGGGAATTTTTTATTCTATTCAGCTTCTGTATATTTTTTTTTCTCACTTTACCGGCACCTATACAATTTTGCTCCTGTAACGCCCAAAGGTTGACTGGTAGATAATGCCATAAGGCATTAAGTCCGCCTTTGTACATGTTTGTGCATTAAGTTTCAATAAATAAATAATCCAGAGTCTCAACTACTACCATACAAATCTTATCAAAATCCCTTCAGTACTTATTGCGTGAAAGAGTAACAACATCGATACACCCATAAATAGTACATACAAACTTTCGCGCATATTAGTAAGGATACAGGGAAAACCCGATAACTTAATACTTATACAAATAAAATTACGAATAACTTGTCATAACTAAACTTACTCCGTATTGGTATTCATTCCACGAGCGGGCGCTTCACCTGATCAGGTAAACCGCCCAACCCCTGACCCACAGACATTTGAAATGGTAATGTAATCGAGACGTACGTTTGGCTGACGTTTTTCTGAAAGGGAATAAACATACGGGCCATTCATCGCTTTCCAAGCAGGGTAAGCATCTACCTTTAGAACAATAGTTACAACATACTCAATTGAATCAAAATTTAAAAAAATAGTAATTATAAACACAGAAGGAACTTCCATGGGGAAGGGAATACTACTAACGCGATACTTATCACGTGAAAATGTACGGTTCCTGCTAGATTTTCCCTTCGCACGAAGCACGGGGAACATCTATGACGTCAATAAACTCATCTTTATTATAAAGAAGGTAAACAAATACTATGCTTCGTTTGTGTTACCGCCAAGCCCTGACCAGTCTTGTCTTCTTGAGAACAATAAAAGGGGGTCGTCCTCCTCGAATGGGTGTTAACCCCTTCTAAAAGGGGGTAATGTGTGTTCCGTAGTTCCCCCTTCACTGAAGTAATAAATAATTATACTCCAGCGACAATTCTGACAACATTCTTGCAGTACAATTAGACATTTTGAAACTACGCTAGTATTTATGTACTTTGTAGTTTATTTCTTAACGTCCAAGTTAGTTGTTTAACCGTTCGTCCGACACGAAAGGAGTGCTCCATAATTTATTACTAAGTAGCTTATATCAATCTACTTGTATATAAAACAATTGAACCGCTTGAAAAATGCAGCTGCTTTGCGCGATTTCTTCATAGATAAAAATTTGTTTTCCTTTTTCGGAATAAAAGTGTCTTTAGCAGATAAATGTACTGAAATATCCCATTTATCACCGTGGCGCTGCTGGAAGAAAGGACATGAGGAATTTCACTATGGAACAATTAGGCACGGCGACCAAAGATAAAATTACGTTAGATGTAAGCGTTATTGTAAATAGATTACAAAGGTATAGATCGCATGTAATAATAATAATAATAACAATAATAATAATAATAATAATAATAATAATAATAATAATAATAATAATAATAATAATAATAATAATAATAATAATAATAAAACATTTATTCGACAAAATAAGACATTACAGTACATACATAGATTTACGCTGTAAAACATAATAACATGAAATAAACAAACATAATACATATCTGCAGGAGGTGGGGAATACAGTGATATTTTAACTAATTTCCAATTTATAAAATATGAATAACAATTTATTGATCGTCTCCACTTCTCCACGAATCTCGGACGGGAAATGAAAAATGAAAATTGTACAATCTTAATAAAATATAGTATTTTGGTTTGTGGTCGCCACCTTTTTACCCGACTACGGCAAAGCCAAAAGGAAGGGTAATGATTTTAGCAGTCTATGTATGTATGTATGAATGTAGGTACAAAAATGGTTAAGGTAGAGCCGTGGTCGCACCGACTTTAGAAGGTTCGGAACAGTCGCTGTCAAATCATAGCCGTCTGTATCTATCTTGGGGTATGCATGTGTATGACAAATACCTATACGCATTTTCTAGAAACTTCTCTAGGCCTTAGGGTCAGCTCACTCCTAGACACGACACATCTCGGCGACTGACGCTTAGATGCCATTAGTAGGTGCGACCACGGCTCTAGCTACCATTTTTGTGCCTATGCATTTCTGGATTTCTATCTGAATTATTTTCTTGTTTCAACCTTTTTTTACAACTTTAATTATTAAACAACGGGTCTACAACTTCCAAATCCCAATGTACCTTGTCTTGCCGTAAATACTGAAACAAAGAAAAAAAAATTCTATTGCAAATAACATTTATTACTTTTACAGTGTGTTACTTTAATACATAAATACAAAACAATTTAAAATATAAAAAGCTTATTCGAAGTGGTCTCCATTGGCTGCAATACAGTCCTTTAAACGTTAAGGCCAGTTATCAATAGAAGCACGCACTCTTTCCATGGGAAAATTCTTCACTGCCAGTACGGATTGTTTTAGGGACTCCAAATTATCATGGCGTTTAGAGCAAGCCGTACTCTCTAAAACTGACCATAAATCATAATCCAGAGGATTAAGATCGGGACTAGATGACGGCCAGTCTTCAGCTCTGATGAAGTCCGAAATGTTCGTTTCCAACCAAGAGGTTGGAAACTAATATTTCGTAGTAGAACATGCGTAGACCGAGCTTTATGACCTGGCGCCGAGTCTTGCTGGAAGGACCATTCTTGGTTATTGAACATGGTGTTTTTAAGGGGCTTCACTACCTTCTCAAGAATGGTATCTTGATACACTTGTGCCGATGTTTTGATACCTTTTTCACAAAAGTATGGCTCAGTCACTCCTTCATAGCTAATATATACCCCACCAAACCATCACTGAAGTCGTATAGTGCCCACGTTGCACTCTATCGACTAATTGGGAAGCTTCCTTAGAGCCTTGAGCATAAATACGGTCATTTTGTTTGTTAAAATGTTGCTCAATTGTAAAGAAATTCTCATCCGTAAACAACATTTTTCTGTGACCTCCCTTTGCGTACCGCTTCAGTAGTTGTATCGATTTTACCACCCTATTCTTTTTTAAATTATCAGTTAAGAAATGACCAGTACGTCTCTTATTGGCTGCAAGTCTTAAGTCATCTTATAAAATACGCGACATGGTTCTAGGTGCTATCTTCATCTCCCGACATAAAATCTTTTGCTTTCGGACAGGATTTCTTCGAATTCTTTACTTTACTGCTTTGACCACCTTTTTCGTACGAACACTACGTGGACGGCCAGATCTTTTTCTGTCACATACAGAGGAGGTCTCATTGTACCTATTAATAGCCCGGTACAAACATCTTACTAATATCAAGCGTATGGAGAGTTTTAATAATTGCATTTGGCTCCATACCTACTTTGTGTAATGCAATCACAGCGATTCGGTTCTCTTTATTACCCCACTCCATTTTAATATTGCAAAATATTGTACAATGTATTGGCGCCAAAATGAGGAAACTCCTTAAACAATCATATAAAAATGACAGATTCCAAATTCAAATGTAATATTTTTATTATTTTTAATTGTAACAATATTTATGGCCAGACTAAGTATATTCCTTTTAGAAATAAGTAGTACCTTTGTGTCGTCTTTCTCTCAGTAAATTGTTTATTAATTTATGTCTACAATAAATTATTGTTAAAATTAAATTAAAATATTTTCTTTCTTCTCAGGAACACGTTGCACCGGTGGAAGAAAATAGCGAAGACGACAGAGACACAAGGTATAATAATATGAAGATTGTAGTTTATTGTCGCCATTATAGATTTAGGATTGGTTATAGCTGAGATAGCCGTAATCGAGAAATTGTGACAGATCGTACATTTTAGTTTTTTGTTATTCCTGTTATGTTAACTGTAAAAGCTGGATCCATGTTTATTTCGTATGAAATGCTTTCCGAAATGTTAACGATTCCAATTCATAAATAAAACTTAAAGGCCTTGTCTGTCAAGCGGCTTTTCCCACGTATCAGATAGGGACAAAACATTTATTAGGAAGGGGTTATGTATATTGCATGTATGCATCCGATTTTAATTAATCAGTTGTAAATATATGGTAATAATGGCCCGGGTATCGTAGCCTACGTAATAATTTACGTAGTCGGGTTTTAGTTTTTATAAAAAATATATATAGTTATTTAGAGCACTACTTGTTTTAAAAAACTTTAACCCAACTACGTAAATTATAAAGCCTATGTACCCGGGCTCTTATTACGAATCAATTGACACCTCATTTATTGAAATAGGACCAGTAGCTTAGGCGCTACGTTGGAACAAACGCTACGTTGGAAGAATAATTTTCCTTCCTTTTAGCTTCGGAAGGATAATTATTCTGGCAGTATATGTAGTCGGGTAAAAATTACTGTCAAATACTCTATTTTAATTTCTAAAGACGGTTAATTTTGAAGTTATATTATGATATACGTGATATTTATGATGATGGTTTATCAGGGACGAGGAGTACCGGCCCGGCCAAGTGTTCTCGCTGAACACACAGGAGCTGCTGGAGCTACAGCCGGAGCGGAAGAGCGGACAACAGCTGCAACAATTGTACCCCGAGCAACAACAGAAGCAACAGATCTACTACCTCGAGCCACAAGTTGGCAGACAGGTAAAAAGCTGTAAGCCTTCCGGATTTCGGTTCATATAGTCCTACTATATGAACCGAAATCCGGAAGGCTGTAGAAAATTCGGAGCGTTCAAAATAGAACTCTAGTCCTAATACAATACAGCTGAAAATCGAACACACTAGTCTCGAGTCAAATGTCAATAGTCATATTATAAATATTATGACAGCTCGACACTTCGATTTTCAACTTTATTGTACTAACGCAGAGTTCTATTTTCAGTGCTCTGAATTTTCACCGGCGTTCCGGATTCCGGAGCATATACTTCTAGCCTTATGGTCTACGGATTCTATCAGAGAACCAATTCTCGTTATTAAAAAGTATCTTTCGCCCGCGGCTCCGCCCGCGTGAATAGAGTAATAACCACGGGAACACTGTACTTTTTTTGGGGATAAAAAGTAGCCTATGTGTTAATACATAGCTTAAACTACTACCATATCAAATTTCATCAAAATACGTTCAGTAGTTTTTTCGTGAAAACTCTTTCATGCAAAAACTACTCAACAAACATCCATCCATCCTCACGAACTTTCAGATTTATAATAGTAGTAGGATATTCAATTCGCAGGACGTTTTCAGTCTCAACTAAAGTGGTCGCATTTGCATCAAATCGTGCGCGTGCGAGTGAGACACAATATACTGAGACTCGGTCCATACTGCGAATTGAATATTTTAAATACGAGAATTAATTCGCCTTCAGAGTTTGTTATAGTGTTTGGATTTTTTGAAGCACAAGTTTCTCGTCAAGTTTACAATATACATGTATTGTTATCCGAATGAAATATTTAACCCGAAACAAGCCACAATAACTGTCATAACTTACGTAAAGTAAACTTATCTAATGACAGTGCGTATACATAAAAAGTGACGAAACTAAAAAGTGAAAATATTTTTTCGTTCCTGCTGCCATGACGCGGTGTGATACCCGTTTTTGTCAATCTGTAGGTACTACATTGAAAAAAATTAAACATGCTTAAAAGCTCGTGATTGTACCTACAGTGGAAAGTTAATTTTTTATTATGTCAAAAATAAGCAAATTATTTCAATTGAAATAACTCTTAGTTGAATAGCTAAATGTTATAATACAAAATTAGACTTAACAATTTCCAACTAACGCATTTTACTAACAGAAATTTAATTTGACTTAAATTAAACCTTTATACATTTTCTTTAGCGCACCCGTTTCGTTAGTCCTTTTATAAAGGATTTCGTTATTTTATTTCACGTTGCTAATACTAATTACTTTCATTACCAAAAGAACTGTGTTTATTTTAATTATGCTCTAGAAAATTATTAAAATAATGTCGAGATAAAACGGCACGTATTCGTATCATGTACATTTTGATTCATTAAAATTTGTTTTATTAAAGAAGTTTGTTATTTCGGGCGAGAATTTAAGAAAGTTGGTTTTAATTTTGTTTAAAACAATGCCTTATTAAAACTTTGCAATCCTCTTCTTCTTATGAACTGCAATTCCAATGTCTCACTAAAACTCGAAAACGGCTGGACCGATTTGGCTGATTTTGGTCTTGAAACAATTGTGAAAGTTCAGGGAAGGCTTAAACGGTTAGAAATATCGAAAAAAAAATGTATTGTCATTCCAATGTCTCCCTAAAACTCGCGTGAAAAATATTGGAAAAATTGTGGATAAACTAAAAACGACGAATAAATTATCCCATACTAACTGTTCACTGTGTTCCATTTGTCACTAGACTCTGCTCTGGATTAACACATAGGCTACTTTTTATTGTGACAAAATGTACGATTCCCGCGCGTAGTTTTTGCACAGCCGAAGTCGCGGACATCGAAATCCACACAGGCGGAATATCCAGTGATAATATTATAAGGTATATGCTTAAGAAGATGGCTAAAGTTTAGCATTCTGAGATGTCTAATAAAATTTTAACTTTCGGATATATAAGCCCATTACTAATCGTGTTTCCTGAGGTCTAGTTCACACCGTAACAAAACGATACGAGACGCAGATGCATTTTTAAAATAGTGAATCAGAATTGAACTTCATACAGTACACACTACAGGCTACAGCCTCCGTGGTCCCGTGGTTTAGAACTTGGCTCTCGACTCGGAGGTCGTGGGTTCGATTCACGCAATGGAACAGCAAAAAATGTTGTTTCCATGTTTGGTTAGAACAATGCAGGCTGATCACCTGATTGTCTGACAAGAAAGATGATCCATGCGTCGGATAGGCATGTAAAAAGTTGGACCTGCGCCTGATCTCTCTGCGGTCGTGTCGATCTGTCCGTCCCACTGGGTTTCGAGAGTAAAGGAAGAGAGAGTGCTCCTGTGTGCTGCGCACACACTTGGGCACTATAAAATAACTCCTGCATAGCTGGCCTGTTTTCAATGAAACCGGCCATCATCGCAAAAATCGGTGTGGGGAGCTATTACTAGTTCGACATTCGAAATCTTGCAATTAAACGTGTATCTTCTTGCGTAGTGCATTAATACAGTTCAATTTTGAACTTTTATCTTAAAAATGCGCACGTATCGCCTCGTCTCGGTGTGATCTAAGTCATTATTTTTAATTATTACTCTTAAGCAAACATTGTACGAGGCGTGTCGGGACAAAAAGTGTCCGCACTTAAACTGCCCTACTTCTGGGGTTGTTTGGGGCAGTCGAAGTTTGACAGTTTGACATATTATATGCTTTTCGCAGTCATTCAGTCCGCATATATATACCTAATTGTCAAAATCTTCTGAAATCGAGATGGCATAACTTTGTCCCTTGTGCATTTTTTCTGTCATTATAATAGCCCATCCTTATTTGAAATCATTGAGCGTAACCAACGATCTTATATTATATTAAATCAATGAGCGTAGCATTTAAATTCTTCCACCAATTCCAGGTTTACCAGCCGTCTCACGCGGTGATAGCTCGGCCAGATTTCTCTTCCAACGGCGGGGAGGCGTCAGTGGGAGCGGCCCTGTCCGTCAGCGACGGAGCCAACCCAGGCGCGACCTTCGACCAGGAGCTGCTGGCGTTGCTGGGCCAGGGTCAGAGGCAGGAGGAACGCCAGTATGCACCTACTAGTAAACCCACGCAAAGCTATGTCCCGCAGTATCAACAGGTCTGTATGTGTTGTGATTGATTTTGTTTTGGATTGATTGTACCTTATCATCTATATAATATTTTAATACATGAAGCGAAAACTTCTTACCCCCTTTTTACAAAAATCATGCAAATGGAGGGGAATGAAATTTGGCATTGTTAAAGTTTATGTAGAGGAAGGTATGAATAAATAACTCACACTACCATGCGTTTTTATAATAACAGTAGCTGTTGGTTTAACACAATAGTCAATCTGTTTTTTTCACATTCCTAACAACATTTACATAATATTTTTTGTTGCATATCTAAGAAGCAGAAGGATCCTTCTAAAGTTTAAACTAAAAATTTTAAATATTATGAAATATAGTGAAAATTCGATCACTAGATGACCTTCTAGTATTTTATCAAAGTGAAAGAATCATTTAAAATAACTGTATCTTATAATTTAATAGACAGTTATTAAATTGATCATCAGATTAAAGGAGAAACTGTCATATAAGCATGCTATGCTCTCCAGTACTAGCCCGTTACTTCTAAGCTCTAAAACTTTTCTTCGAAGATCATTTACTGAGTCTGTTTACTCGAAAGGAAATTCAATTTATATAATTTTAATTTATACGTCGTTAAACAGTGCATTAATGTGTTCCAGGTGGACATTCCCTACGTCCCAAAGCCAAGCAAGAAGCCCACAAAACTCCGCCCCAAAGTGCAAGTCGCCCCCCAGCCCGCTCTTGCTCCTCAACAGTACCTTATCGAAACAACCAACGTGCAGCAACAGCAATACCAACCGACACAACAATACCAGACAGTACAGCCTCAATACCAGATCCAAGCCCAGTACCGCCAACCGCAGAGCCAAAGAGTCCCGCAAACTCTCCGATATGTTCAAATCCAACCGACTCAAGCGACCTTCCAACAAGCGATCTATGAGCGACCAGAATCGTCCGGTCTCAAAATAGTTGCTCCACCAAAACTCCAACAGATCACCCCGGCAAACTTACAGAACCAAGTAAACTACAGACTAGTTCCCCAATACCAGCAAGAGGCAACCCCTAAGCAGTACAGAATCATTGAAGCCCCAAGACAACAAGCGAGACAGGAAAAAACTAGAGTAGTCAATATAAATGAGAGACCTGTTACCTATTTGAAGCGACTCCCTGAACCAATTCCCGAGGGTGTGAGTAACCAGAGAATAGCTCAAGGAGGTGAGCAGTTCTACGTCCGCCAGGTATACCGACCGGCAGAGCAAAGAGCCAGATATGAACCGGCGCCCCTAAGAAACGTTGAATCCCAACGGAACCTAGATTCTAAAACCCCACTATCAGCTATTTATGTTAGCCAAAACATACCTAAGAAAGCTGCGAGACCACTCGTTAGAACTGACTCTGGTGTCAAATATGAGCCCCGTGAAGTATACAGGGTTGAACCCTCAAGCGCAGAACAAGTTCAAATAACCCAGGGATCCAAAAACATACACGATCAGAGAGCGCATTTGCCTCCACCTAAGAACAATAAGGCGTATACTCCAGAGGAATTTTCTGCATTGATAGCAGCTGGATATTCCGTAACACCAATCCCAGTGGGCCAGGCTGGTAGTGAGACGGCTCAATCCAGGTCTTCCATAGATATAGCCCCTGCACCAGTCCGTCGCCCGTTACACAGCAGACGCAACCAGTATCTCCCCCTACGAGTTGACGACGCCCCTTAAGCCTTTGACCGAAATGTACATAAATAGAAAAATAACGTTTAATATAAGTTTATAATAATTGACTTTGTTTTTGATTTCCAACTAGATGGAAGGAAATAAAAATTTTTTGTTACATATAGCACTGGTAGTGCATGAATGGCAAAATTTAGACCTTTTCTGCCTATATTTTTTTCACGGTCGTTAAGTTAAAAAGTTACAAAAAGCAAACATATTTTGTATTTAAGCGACTAAAGGTCGTCCTCCGATATATGCGACCGCCACGACCCGCGAGCGCGACCAGCAAACCAGCCAATCAGGTTATCCGGCTACGCTTACCGGTCGCGCGTCGCGCGTCGCGGTGATTGTTTAGTGCTCTATAATATAAATTTATACTAAGCAGTGGCTCCGCGACCTTAATTCGGTCTCGAGTCGCGGTCTCGTGTCGTGTGCATCGGAAAGCTACCATTCGACTTTCGAAACAATTCTCAAAACAATTCCAATGTCTCTCATTAGCCCAGCTTCTCGCGACGGTGCGCGCTGTTGATATTTCTATAACAGTAATAAGAATAACCCTTCTTTGTTCGTTTGCGTTAACCAGTTGGCTTTCAGCAGTAACGCTAAGAGCCTTGTGACATTTACTGTCGCCGCCATTTTTACAAATGTTTTCCATTACGGCAGCTAGAAATCAGGGAAAAACAACCTTTTTCGTCAAACCTTCACGGATCATTAACATGGTCGTCGTCGTCATTTAAGACATATTTGGCGGGAAAGTGTTACTTACGCCTTATAACATTAATATTTTTAAATTAAATGATTAAGACTATGTTACAAATTGAACATATCTACTGCTTGCTATCTTCTAAATGTTATGAAATTGTGTTCAGGTGTGAGTTTGTGGCAGTGCCCTTCATATTATAATCTTTCTTGGGGATACCAAAGTTAAGTAGAGTCAGTTCATCAAAAATTCTTTATAACGGATTCCTATACAATATAAATTGTGACAAAAATTGTTATGATACCAAGTTTACAAAGAGGTGTTTCCAGTTACCACTCAGTTATCTAATATTTTATTTTTATTTTAAATTACATAAAGTACATAATAATATACTTTGTGTAGATACATAGCTTTAAAAATAACCATTAAATTAAGATTTTACCTTTGTAAATATAAATTATCTCTTTACAATATCTTTATTGCAACAAAAATACTAAGAAATATTTTAAGAAAAATTATATAAATATTGAACATCTGCTACAGACAGTGTGCTTAGTACAGAAATCGGTCAGTACGTTTTTGCGTAAAATTTGCTGTCTCCACCATCCTGACAAACGGATAAATAACGTAAATATTTTTTTGAATAATAATAAATGTCTAAAAATATTTTTAATTTAGAAATCAACATAAGAAAATGTTGTTAATATCTGTCGACTCAGAAGTTTAATTTTTTACTGCTGCATGGGATTGCTGATCCCTTAAAGTTTAAATAAAATGTAATTTATTTTTATACTTGTATTTAGAAGAACACAGACTTATTTTATAGTATTGTAAGTAATTTTTACCCGACTACCGCGGAGCCAGAAAGAAGGGTAATGATTTTTGCAGTATTTGTACGTTTATTTCCATCGTAACGCCAAAACTACTCTGATTTTAATGAACGAGATGTCAATAGATTCGTAATAATATCCCGGAAAACATCTTATATATAAAATTCTCCTCTAATATATAAAATGCTCGTGTCATAGTATTCGGGGGACACACTCCTCCGAAACGGCAAAAAATTTTAATTAGAATCGGTCAACGATTCTAATTAAATTTTTTTTGCACATTCGGTAGGTCTGAGAATCGGTCGTTATCTATTTTTTCAACCCCTAAATGAAAGTGACCCACACCAAAAAACATTTTTCCATTTTTATTTTATATGATGTGGCATTAAAAAATACATACAATGGCAAAACAACGTTTGCCGGGTCAGCTAGTAGGCTATGTGATTTGCGTAGTCGGGTTATAGTTTTTAACCTTTACATTTGTTATTAAATATTATGTTTTACATAACATCCATCTGCCACTCTTCCCATAATAATTAATATGCAACTAAACGCTCGTTATGCACTTCACTACAACTATATCATAAACTTTAAACGAGATGATCTTGTATATATATAATCGGTATCTCGGCAACGGCTACAAGCATTACTATGAAATTTAGTATGCAGGGAGTTTTGGGATATGAAAATCGATCTAGCTTATTTTTTATTATCCTTTAGAATCTGCGCATTTTTAAGCAATATATGTTTTTTTTTTCTGTCTGATTGGCAGCTTAGTATCTACGTACCTACGTACAATTTTTGCATTGTTTGGAAATTCGGGATGTGGTGACTTCGAATCTCGGTAAGATAAATATTTTTGTGATTCTTATTATTTATTTTATTTTTTTTTGATTAATTTTTAATTATTTTATTGTTCTACGAAAACCCCGAGCGAAGCTCGGTCTCCCATTTACTATTATTTTTATGTTTGCAGTGGGTGGACGCCTACAGGTTATGAAAATTTATTGAAATTGAAATGGAAAACGATGTAGATTGTTTAGCAATTCAAGATGTTATTATGTTGTTGTTTAGTTTTTCAATTCAGTGAAATTCAATTCACAGCAATAAAGCATCATCGAAGGAGATGCATGCTTCGGCACGAATAGCCTAAAGTGGGACATACGACAGCCTCACAAAAAATAAGCACGAAAATTTAAATTATAATAATGCAATAATAATAATATGTATGAACGCTTCACGCCATGTCAATCTCTAGTTACTCGAAGAACTTGTGTTACGGGGACCAGACAACGGGAAGTATATTTAATACTTTTCTTCTTGATGCCGGGTTGTGGTGTGTACTAATCATAATTTCTCCATAACCGTATACTGACGCTAGACTTAGTTTAATTTACCCCCAACTTCGGTGACAACCCTGACAAAATTTGAAACGTTCTATGAAAGCTGTTCCTCTGTACGTAAGTATATATTTTTACTCTGTGCTACAATACTGAATTATCAACGAATCCAAGAGTTTGACTCAGCGCCAACTTGAAATTAAGTTTCCTTATCACTTTTATTCTCCGCCTGGGCTATCTTAACGGTAAGTGGCTATTATTTCCGGTGATAGTCGGTAGGATTCCCAGATGTCAACTGTTCTTTTCAATAAATTGTTCAAGCTTATTTTCTAGAAGATTAGAAATATTAGTACGATTTAGTCCCAATCAGCAGAAGTTTCGTTGAGGCTTATTGTAGTAAGTGCACCTAAGGTTACACGTACAAACCGTATAACGTAATTTGGTTGCACAAAATATGTAAACAATACGTTTTTTCCTCCTCTCCCCCTTAAAAATGATAACAATCGTTAAAAAATAAAACGTCATTACAGATACAGCATTATAAATAACTCTGCGAGACAGAGTCGTCAATATAAGGTCAATGTTCAATTTGTTTACACATTGTACAAAGTTTTGGTTAATAAATCATTTTAATGAAACAATTGTCCCCTAACTAAGAAAATTATTTACACAACGGTAAACTTATACAACGTTGCTGTCTTTGTCTCATACGTTGAAAAACTTTTGCTTTGGAAAAAAACACTTTTTCAATGTATCAGACAAAGACAGCAAGTTGTATAAGCTAACCGTTGTGTAAATATTTTTATTAGTATGGATGTTAGTTTATTGTCTTCTTGGACATAATTATTAGGAGAACGCAAGAGAGATTTTGGTTACGGGGATGTCTATTTTTCTCACCAACAACCAAAGCTGAAAAAATGTTTAATGCTCATGATCTCTTATGGCCGCACTCAGAGACATTTAATGTTTACTTAAAGAGTCACTTAATAGAGATTTTGTCAGAAACTGTATGGACTTTATGCGAAAGTTTGTACTAAGCAGCTTCATATGTATTAAATGTCTCTGAGTGCGGCCGTTAGATCCTTGTTTAGCTGCAACATAACACAATTATTAAGCAACGTTTACGACACAAAATAATAAAATCAATAAGATATCTATAAAAATAAAGTTATTAAATGTCTCTGAGTGCGGCCGTTAGATCCTTGTTTAGCTGCAGCATAACACAATTATTGAGCAACGTTTATGACACAAAATAATAAAATCAATAAGATATCTATAAAAATAAAGATATTAAATGTATCTGAGTGCGGCCGTTAGATCCTTGTTTAGCTGCAGCATAACACAATTATTATTGAGCAACGTTTATGACACAAAATAATAAAATCAATAAGATATCTATAAAAATAAAGATATTAAATGTATCTGAGTGCGGTGCGGAGTGCCTAATTAAAAAAATATATACTTAATAATTTAAAATATTGTCTACTTTACACAAACAGCATTGTAGGTTCGATTTCAGAATAAAAAAATGTTTGATTCATAAAATAAATTTACAAAATAGTTATTACTAGAAGGCTCCACGCTAGATCAGGCGGCAGGCCTGTCTTATGGAAAATAAGACTTGTCTATTTTCTCAAAAATATTACGGACGTACAATCGGTGAATAGTGAAAACACATTGTGAGGAAGCCAGCCACCGTGGTGAACTGCAGCCGTTCCCTCATAGAGGAAAGACGTAGCCCAGGGGGCGTTTGTTGATAATGATGATACTTTCTTGTTTCTACATAAACTCATCCTACTTCCTACTACTATTATAAATGTAAAAGTTTTTGAGGATGGATGTATGGATAAGATGGATGAATGTTTGTAACTCTTTCACGCAAAAACTAGTGAACAGATTTTGATGAAATTTAGTATGGTAGTAGTTTAGGCTCTGGATTAAAACAAAAAGTACAGTGTTCCCGTGGGATATTTCGGTTACATGAGCGGAGCCGCGGGTAAAAGCGAGACTTTTCATAAATTATTAATTTTTGATGGACAGTTTGAAAAAGGTTTTATATCTTGTAATCGCCCTAAGGGTCAGAAGAAAGGGGTCTTAACAAGATTCACTTTATACGAACTGGCGAATCTTTCCTTGGAACTTGTGATTTGTTCAGTGACAAATCACTTATTTTACAGACATAATATTATCATATAATCACATAGTTACGGCTTTTGAGCCCAAAACTATTGTTGAAAATTGAGTTTTTGAAATACGAGTAAGTACTGTATAATACACGTCTCATTTTCTTGTCATTTATATAGTTAAATGTAATAAATTCTCTCATATTCGGAGATTCATAACTTTTTGTTCCTAAGTCCTAAAAATATAATATATATTTTTATTTAATAACTTTTTAAGTATTGTAAAACCACATATGTTCGAAACTTGGCCACTCTTGATGAAAAATCGGGCAGGATTCGCCAGTGTCCTTTGAAATCACAAACGGACATTTCAATTTATTTATAAAATAAACAGTAAAGTTCTCAGGAAAAATGGAAAACACAATTCACCTTATTAAAAACCGAAATCCGAGAATGATTAAACATTTCCATCGACTTAAAAATAAACATCAAATGATGATCTATAGTATTGTTGTTATATTTATAGTATTGTTATTTTACGAACAGCAACAACAAACACAAAGGATGCTGATGAAAAAGGAAATTGGCGTGCTCGTTATTGCAAAACCGAATTACTACAGAGCTTCGTGGGAATGGATGCGGGATAAATAAAAGAGCATTGTGGCCATAGATGTATAAAACCAAAGCCTCTTTGATAATAAAAAAAAATTACACCATATAAACGCTAATCCAAGTTGCCGTCTCTATCTGTCAAGTTGCTTTTCCATCGTATCAGACAAAGACAGACATGTTGGACTGTTAATCCGTGGTGTAAATATTGGAACGAAGTTCCTTATCGCTAGTTGCGAAAGGGGGCTAGACGGAAAAAATTAAGACTGTAACGACACTTTTTGCTATAGTTGTAAGCCGTGCGGCGTGCGCGTGTTTCTCTGTCTGTCTCTCTCTCTCTTTCAATTGTTACTAAAATTGAGCCTACTGATTAAGTTTATATTACATTATATTTGTTAATAATAAAAAAATATATTATTATAACTTAAAAAAAATAATACAATTCCTTCACTAATTAATCGAAAGGAACTTCGTTCCACCCGGGTACCCCTTGACACATCTCAAGTTTTTTTTTTAATAGTACGGATGTAAATATATAACGATTTGCTACTCAATGGATGAAACTCTTCGATAGGAGCCATCTTCTACTCTTCATCTATTTCTAATAGTGCAGTCGTCTTAGTCAGAATAAACCTCACCATAGCAGGACAATGACATGTCTATTGTCTAAGGAGGGTTCCGTAACTATCGACGCGTTTTAAATTGCTTCAAAAGTTACTGTCCATGATTTCGTTTAAAATAATTTTCCTACGGCCGGTTTCAATAACCTATTTACCAATGACTAATTATTAGTAACGTCACCTTTCGTGTCAGCGATCACCTCGCTGTCAGAGACAATGATTCCATATCTAAGTTCGTTTATTGAAACGCAAAAAACCGGCAAATGATACCAAAGGCAAACAATATATATTAGTAACGTAAAGTCGTCATTCCACTGATTTACACGAATGACAGCTCGCGGCTGCGTGTGTGCATAGCGAATGCGGAGGCGGGCGGGGCGTGAGATTTTTCCAGCCAGGACTTTCGTTCACGGGGCTGGCCGCTGGTCGTTCCGTGCTTTGACATAATTGACAGTGTAGTTTTATAATATTTATGATAGATTATTTTCTCGTTCGACGACGTTCAAAATTATTTTGGTGTCAACCTTACATACACAACATGGCTGACATTCGCCGGTGCTCGAGCTGTTATTTGTAGAGAGTGTCGCCCTTGTTCCAAATGTGACGTCTCTAACAAATAGTTATAGCAACATATAGCTATCAACATGGAAAATTGCAAGTTTATGGCTCTCATAGTTTAGAAATGCCAGGGTCAAGTAAACCACTTCGGAGGTCGATTACTAGAAAATGGCTTACGTTATAAAAAAAAACGTATGAAAACTTGCCTTAATTTAAACAGGGCTATTCGACGATATTATTATAGATAGATTATTATATGATGCCAAAACTAAAATTATATCATGCAATTTCAATTTGTATTGAGCGGTTCAAAATTATTCTCACCTACCCTCCAAATTACAATTGACTTTGTAATGTGGACCGCGACCCGCAGTCAGTCGCGAACCGCAGACCGCTACGCACGCACGTTTGCAATGTCATCGCACGTATTCGCATTCCCCACGTATTTCTCGTAGCTAACGCTTAAATATTGTTTGGAAAGTGGAAAGTTATGTGTTGGAAGAAAGAACAGGGTGCAAGACATCACATCCGAAGTCTAGGTCAGCGCATGTGCTAATTCCTAAAATAGGCTTAGGCGACAAATTTTTTTATTGCATAAATGGATAGTTCTCTTAAATGAGTAAGTTCTCAGAAGAAAGAAAGAAATTTTCAAAGCCAATAGCGATTTGTTTACAGAATTTAGCAAGTCTCGTGAAAACGCTCCATACGAAAGTCGTAACTAACTGTGACGTCATGATTAGGTAAAAGAGCATAATTTAATGATCCTTTACGTAATCAGTAATACAGGAACATAACTGAAAATATCTCCGTTTGGGCGTTTAAGTTCATACTTAATGTAATTATTAATGTTCTTGTATACGATGTAAGTAAACGTAAATATATGTAATTATGTATATTATGTACGATTTATCAGCTATTGCTGAGTGTTATTCTGTTCCTCAAATGACAGTATTTTTTTATTTTTTTTTCGAAAGGGTCTACGCTAAGAGTCGGGTTAAGACCGCTGTAGCTACATCGGACTATAACTAGCCTGCTGGCTAGTTTATTAGGTAAGAGTCGATGGGAGGGTTTGACCCTCCCTAACATCACCCGGGTGATGTTCAGACCGGATATTGGGGACAACTACGGGTTGTGAGCTATTTTTATGACAGGAGAGACGCGGGTCTCTCCTGCTAAGGGGTCCGGCCCCTTCCTAACTCTCTGAGGAGTGAGGTTGCTCACGCGCGGTAGCAAACACTAACGGCGAGCTAGTTATCGCGATAGAGGAGCTCTTGTTTTTGACGGTATCGGTACTGAGAGGGCCGTCCCTCTCCCCTTCCGCGTACGGTCGGAATGACTCGCGCGCGTAAGTCCTAATGTCGATGAGGTTCGCGGTATTGGTAGAGCTCTCTACATCAATATCGCGATCGCGGTCACTATTTTGAAGTATACCTAGACTACTAGGATGCGAACTCGAACTCGGGATCGGGTTCGGTCCCGTGTTAGGGTCGGTCTGTACGTCTGTACGTGTTGTCGTGGCGGATGTGGGACCTCGGGGTAGGCGTCGGCGTCGACCCCGGTGCGATACTAACCTCGCGGGTGCGTGTGATTTGTGTTTACGTAACTGTACACAGTACGTTACGTATTTTGTGATCGGGTCAACGGGATCGGCTAAGATATGCTTAGGCCGTTTGTACGGGTGTCGGAAAGTCTGTGCGTCGTGGTTATAGTCCAGGGCCTTTTGGATAATGGGGTTTGGGTGATTTTTGCCTTTATCAAAGAATCTCTCTACGAGTTCTTTGATATAGGCTTTAATAGTGATGATCTCGCAGTCCCTATGCAAGCCGATGTTACGCATGTACCAGGGGGCGCCTGATGCCATGCGTAGAAACCGGTTTTGGACTCTTTGCAAGCGGTCCAATTGAGACTCGCTTATCTGTGCGAAAGAGACGCACGCATAAGTGAGTATCGTTCTAATGCAAACTTTATACAATGTAAGCTTATGTCTTAGGGACATTTTGCTTCGCGAATTAATTAGCGGATATAATATGTAGAGTACAAATTTCGCTTTACGTAACGTGTTACTGATGTGACTCGAAAACGACATCAACTTGTTTAGTACTGCGCCTAAATATTTGACCTGAGTGACCTCTGGGATTATGTTGCCGTGCAGGCTTATAGGGCTCATTATTTTACGGGGGCAAGTACGCTTTTTTTGCACTTTTAATATCAAATTGGATGGCGTGACTTTTGTCGGGATTAACTTCGATTCTCCATTTGGAGAACCATTTACCGAGAGCGGTAACTGACTCCTGGAGGGCTTTAGACGCGGTACAAGCTCGTATGTGGGAATAATAAAGGGCTGTGTCGTCCGCCGTCCGTCTTCCGCATATGGAGGGTCTCTATGGACGAAGGCATGTGTCAAAGGCTCACATTGCACCTTAGCGTGTTCAGGGATGTCACTAGTGTACAGGTTATATAGGGAGTAATTTCTAGCGATCATTACGATCGGCCTACGTTTAATAATCTGATAATAATTGCCCATAAAATATATTACTTTGACGATTTTCATAAATTCTGCTGCATTGTCGTTACTGATTGATTTTTGGAGCTTAACCTAATGAACGAATCGCGCTGATAAGTCACACAAATGGCGTAAGAATCCCATAAAATAGGATTTACAAAAATTCACACCCTACAAGCATGAAATGGGGGTCCATTTGTTGAAAATCAAGCTGAATACAACGGACAGCTTAGTTATATGATATCCTACTACCGTAATTATAATTGTGAAAGTTTGTGAGGATGTATGGATGGATGTTTATTACTCCTTCAGGCAAAAACTTCCAAACGGATTTTGATAAAATTTAGTACTTTTCCCCGCGGCTCCGTCCGCGTAAATACAGTTTCCCACGAGAACACTGCACCTTTTCCGGATAGAAAGTAGCCTATATGTTAATCCAGAGCTTAAACCACTACAATATCAAATTTCATATAAATCGGTTTTATAGTTTCTGCGTTAAAGAGTAACAAACATCCATCCATCCATACCCACAAACACACATTTATAATTATAGTGGTAGGATGGTAGATGTTTAGTTTTTAATTTTATTAAAATTTTATATTTATTAAAGTACATTAATTTCGTTCACTGTACAAAATTCTTGTTTCAAACACTAATCCTAAATCCAGGTTTCATAATATCAAATGCCCTTCAGCCTTTGTAGTTGGCCGTCTGCGGGCATTTCATGGACGTATGGTTAGGGATTACTATTGCTAAGCTGGTTAGGGATTACTATTGATAAGCTTTGCTTAGAAGTAAGAACCGCGTTACTACTACTTAATGACTTTTCTTAATAAACTTACCCTCTGGTTTGTCGTACTTCATGTACACCTAACCAAGGATATGTCTAAGGAGGGTTCCGTAACTATCAATGCGCATAGTATGATCTCCTATAGTTTAGAATGCCAGCCCCCGAGGGGGTGCAAGTTATGTTAGAACTAAGTTAACCACTTTGGAGGCCGAATCACTCGAAAATATTAGATTTAGTAAAAAGTCATGTATCAAACTTTGAGCTTATTTAGAAAGACCTATTCGACGATAGGGTAGGGAAGGGATGTAGGGTAGACGTTGTGCGACGGGTAGGGTACCCCACACGATGGGGTAAAATGAAAAAATATTTTTGTTTTACGACGCCAAAGCCGAGATCCATGTACAATCTAAACTAAACCTACTCCTACACCTATATACCTGCACCTACTTGTACCAAGCTACTGGGGACGGACGATTTTTCGAAATAAACCAAGCATGTCAACTAAACGCACCTATAAATAGTTCATAGTCAAGTGTCAAATTGAACATGTATGCGAAAATTCAATCATCGTTTTAGTATCATACCCGCAATCTTCCAATACTTCCTACCGTTTAAACCTTCCCTGAACATTCACTTATTTCGAAAATTATTTTGAGATCAAAGTGAGCCAAATCGGTCCAGCCGTTCTCAAATTTTAGCGACACATGGGAATTGCAATCTATTCTTATTTTTATGAAGATTTGAAAACTATTTCCATACAGACATTGAGATAATGTCAACAAGCTAATACAGGTAAGGCGACGGTACACGAGGTGAATTCTGTCGCACGAGTGCACCGTCCTTGTACTAATTGAATAGGAAATTTAATGAGATACATATGAACTTTCGTGTGCCTAAGATTATAGGCAATAAATATTAAGATATTAGTAAACTTGAGAATCATCGGTGAAAAAATACTAGTTATCAGTAGCGATGCATCTATACATCTGGACATCAGAACGGCTTCCGTTATGAATATTGCTTATCAGTAATTTAAAAAATAATAATAATTAGCGCCCAATGTACCCAAAAAATTTACCTTGTGTTACTAGTTCAGTTCAATGAATACTGCGGCACGAGTCTCTTCTCAATAGTATGTGCAGTAATAGGCGTTGACAGTGCGCAAGCGTCGCACAATTAATTAAAACTCGTAAGTCGTTTAATGCAGTGAAAGGTCTTGGCGGAACAGCGGCGCGGCGCGTGGCGTGACACCCCATACTTCTGCTTTTTGAGGTTTCTTTAGCGGCCGTGTAAATGACGCGTACGTGTGCGTGTGCCGATTCTGGCGGTCTAGTATGAAGATGATCAACTGTACATTATTTATATTGTGACACTAGCCTTCTGCGGCTAACGCTTTATCGTTCATTGTTATTATGTGGGTCAATTTGAAAGTAAGGATATTATCGATTGATATTACCTACTATTAATCATACTCGGTCATATTGCCACACGAAAGTGTCTCCGTTACGTTATCAATAAATTATAATAACTATTATAAAGATTTAATACAGCCTAAATAGACGGTTCTATAATAGTCTAATTAAGGTTTTATAATTGACTAGCTTTTGCCCGCGGCTCCATCTGCGTCACACGGGAACACTTATGTGCTAATCCAGAGCTTAAACTACTACCATACTAAATTTCATCGCAATCCATCTAGTAGTTTTGGCGTAAAAGAGTAACAAACATCCATCCATCCATCCTCACAAAGTTTCACATTTATAGGACTGTTATATAATAGAATAGTCTATTATAGGTTTAGATGTAGCCTGTAGACTTAAATTACACTTTCACTAAATTATCTATAAAGCTACAAAACAGGATTGAGGAAGACGGAAATGCCGGAAAATATCAGCAGCCCAAGCAGGAACAATTGACAAATACGTATTCGTAACGTCACAATTTTCATACATATCTCTTTCGACAATGTTACGAATACATACTTAAAGTGCTTAACCCCTGTGGGGTTAAGCACTTTAATAACTACTGATAGTATGTTTATTTTAGCGAGATAGCAGCTAGCACTGAGATAAACATCGTGTTCGATTATATATATTGATGAATGTTGATACTGTCAATGCGTTTGTCACAGTATTAGCTCGCCGAAATAAATAGATTATATCATTACAGAATATAATAAAAAAGTTAAAAACTATAACCAGACTATATAAATTATACATACTATGTTATCCGGGCCATTATTACGAATCTATTGACCCCTCAATCATTAAAATCGGATCAGTAGTTTAGGCGCTACGATGGAACAAACATACATGATACAATCATTATAAACATACCCTTCCTTTTGGCTTCGTCGTAGTGTATTAACATAAATATTAAAATAAATATGAATTTGTTGTCTCCATCTTACTATTAATGTCAGTTTAAAATCTTTATAGCTTTGTTATTCCAAAATAATTCTTAAGTTGAACTATTTTGATAGTATTCGACAAGCTTTTATATTGCACAACTAGTATAATTGCCCGCCCGCGTGCAATTAGGTTTTAAACTTTCATCCCCTATTTTACCCACCTAGCTGGCTGAATATTAAGAAACCCTGAAATATGTTACTCATTATTTTTCCGTACTAAATTAATACGAAATATCATGCAAATATGTCCAAGGAATAAAAAGTTTCATACATACTTTCATCGCCTATTTCACCCTCTTGGGGGTTGAATTTTGAAAAATCCTTCCTCAGTGGATGTCTACGTCATATGTGAAATACGTGTGAAAAATTTCAATTTTCTAACCTTAAGGGCTTGGCCTGTGCGTTGTGTGTTATTCGAATCTTGGAAACTAAACTACTTTAATGTCCGAATGGAATCAAATTTATATTTTGTCATAGCTTCTGCCCGCGGCTCCGCTCGTGTAAATAGAGTATCCTACGGGAAAAATATTCATTTGTCGTATAAAAATTAGCAGATGTGTTAATCCAGAGCCTAAACTACTACCATACCAAATTTCATCAAAATCTGTTCAGTAGTTTTTGCTCGAAAAAGGCATAAACCTCCATCCAATAAAAAAGTGAAGACAGAGTTCTGCAAACCACAAAGTGAGGCCGGTCTAAACTACGCCTCGACGTGTTATTACACAGTGTAACGTAGACTCATGTAACGAAACTATACCCTTCTTTGTCGCGGTACGGTTTTATGTATGTAGGGCATAGATACACGCGCACTACATGCATCAAAAACCGGCCTCCGTTATGTTTGACAAATCTCTGTCTTCACTTGTTTAATTGGTCTCAGCTCGATGATGTTTTCATTCAGGAAACGCACAAAATTTCTGAAATAATTATTCTGTTACGGTAATAGGATAGACCAGTTAATGAACAAGATTAGAATTCTTTCCGCTTAGAAAGATATAAGATAAAAGGAAACGAGCACTGATTATGCGGTTTGGATAGGAGGTAATAGTACATTTTCATACATAAACATACGTACCTATATCTATAATAGCTTTTACCCGCGGTTCCGCCCGCGTAAATACGTGGAATAAATATCCCACAGGAACTCTGTACTTTTTCGGGATGAAATAATGTGTACCATACAGAGCTTAAATTACTATCATACAAAATTTCATCAAAATCCATTCCGTAGTTTATGTGTGAAAGAGTAACAGACATCCATCCATCCATACATCCATCTTCACAAACTTATAGATTTATAATAGGAGTAGGATATCTAAATACTAGGCGTTTAATACTAGATATCCTACTAATATCATAAATGTGAAAGTTTGTGAGGATTATGATGGATGGATCTTTGGATGGATGGATGGATATTTATATGGATGGGTGTTTGTTACTCTTTCACGCAAAAACTGTTGAAGGGATTTTGATGAAATTTGGTATGATAGTAATTAAGACTCCGGATTAACACATAGGCTTTTTATCGCAGCAGAATGTACGGTTCCCTTGGAAGCTGAAGTCTTTATTTCTTTTTACGCGTACGTAGTCGCCGAAAACATCTAGTCTTGTTATAATTGAAACAAATTACGAGGAGGATTTAAGTTATAAATATATTTTTCTTTTTTTACAGCTCTCTTCCTCTGTGTTCACTCAGAAGAAACGACTAAGGATAGCAAAGATGTCCAGGCTAAGGACAAAAGGCAGACCCAGGGGGAGTCCCAGCCCCATATAATATACAGGACAGCCAGAAAACAGGTATACAGTACGGTCCTATACTTAGCACCCGAAATGAACTACTCGTCCATAGCCAAGAACACTGAAATAGCTTATTTTATCTGATAGGTACACAATCATTATAAATAACTGTCGGCACTTGGTAGGAAATAAACTAGGTCCAAACTTAGAAACACTGTTTATTCGGGCAGAGTAACACCCTTTTAACAACCGTTATAATAATGGCACCAACAACAGATCTGCGCGCCCTTTTATACTTAAAGTAATCAGTTGACATCCTCTAAATTACAATTTACAATAATTCATAATTAAATTATATTAATGTATATTTTACATATTTATCAGAACTAAATCAAGCATAATATATTTTAAATAATACGCCAAATTAAATCAGCAGTTCTATCGGTGAGCAATTATAAGTGTGGTCAATAATTGGCCATCTCACATCCGCTTAGTATTTCCGGAAGTTGGTAACATAACCTAAGTAAGTGGACAGACGGATAGATTCAGAATTAGGCCCATTTATAACAATATTTATTTTTGTTAAATAGCTAAACATCCAAAGATGGTTTCAACGCTAAACGCTGTAACTACATCTACATAATTCCGACGACCTCTGTGGCACAGTGGTGAAGCGCGTTGGTGCATTTTCTGTGTTCCTGGGTTATGGATGTGTATTTAATATGCGTATAATATAATAATAATGATTATAATAATATATTTATTGGCAAATGAACATCTTATTACAGTATCAAACCCGACAAACTGCGTCACTGTTTGTCGGCAGGTATTGCGCTCGTTAATAACATCTTTTGAAACTTTTCAAATTAACAATAGTTATAGTAAACATGTTTAGCAACACTAACACTATTGTACTTAACAGGGAGGTCCTACTTTTACTTATTACCTATTAAACTTAAATATAATAAAGATGTTAAATATATGTATAATATAAAAGTATTTATTATACTTCCCGTTGTCTGGTCCCCGTAACACAAGTTCTTCGAGTACTTAGCTCGGGGCCATATCGACGTGGTGCGAAGCGTCCATAGATAGACATTGATATTATTATTATGAAATAATAATTCGCTGTTGGTTAGTCTTTCCACTAGGTATTAGACAAGTCGGGTGGACCATCACGTTACTATTCCGTTCTACCCGAGCGGAGTCGCGGGCATCCAGCAATTAATACAGACGGAATGCCAGTAATTTGCATGGTAATTATTTTATCAGTGAAGGGGATCGATTGCTGATGCAGAGAGAGGTCCCTCAGGCCTTGAGAGGGACCGAAAGTCGAGACAAGGTCCTAACGTTCTTATCTTTAGTTATCTTTTCGACAGTCACAGGAAATTAGGGGCATAGATTGATTAAATTATTATAAATATGCCTGGGATTCCCGATAGATATTCTGACATTTAATATAAGATTTCTTTCACAGATAAAAATTAAAACAGCGTATGCAATCGCTTGATTAAGTAGGATTCAAAATGCTAATTTATACATCTATACAAATAAATAAAATTGATGTGTCTGTTTGTAGTTTTAAATAATAAATAGCTATATATAAATAAATAGCTTTTTACGTCATTCATATTTTGCAAGTATATTACGGTACTTACAATAAAAATCTATTTTTAAAATTTTTGTCTGTCTGTGAATCTGTTCTTCCGGCTAATCTCTGGAATGGCTGGACCAATTTTCACGGAACCTTCACTGGCAGGCAGCTGAGGATATAAGGTATAACATAGGCTACTTTGTCTTAGGGTTCCGTTTAAAAAAACAGATTTCCGTTTCCGTTAGTTCTACGCAAACAAAGTAAGATAGCTGGTGCCCCAGCTAGTTGAAAATAATTTTAGTATTAGGCATACCTTCTTGGGATCTTATAAAGATAATGGTCCTACTACTATAGGAAGGAAGTATGGATGGATGGAACTTCTGAACAGTTTGGCTAGCATGAATAATTGATAAGTACATATTCGTAAAGTTATCGAAAGAGATTTGTTTGAAAATTATAACATTCGATAAAAGGAACTTACGAACAACAAGATGGCGTAACTTTTTCTAGTAGGAAGATTTGTTCTGTCAAATGTACGTCATAGCCCATCCATAGTTTCGAAATATTTACAATTTAACATTAAAGGAGACAAACAAATGTAAACTTACATAATAGTACACAATATTTTCTAATAAATATTTTAGTTTTGCTGTGATTTGTAGCTGTATATTTTTACCTTGACGGCTGAGTTCCCAACGAAATTGGTTAATGAGGTCTAATAATGTATTATTATCAGTATGAGGTCAAAACGTTCGAGAACTTTCACTGCAATAGACTTGCGAAAATAACAACTATAGAATTAAAAAATTGTGTTTATGGGACTCATTGTCGAATTAATACTTCTGTTATGGCCTTAATCTATGATCATTATAAAAAATACGGACAAGAGCTAGACGAATTTGCCCGCCAAGGGTTCCGTACAAAGAAGAAACGTCATAAAAAGTTCAGTAATCTAGTCTCGCAGTTTTTTTCCTACCAGAAAGTTTGTATGGAGAAGAAATTATTTTCGACAGTTCTCATTTATAACAAAAAATTAGGAGTGGTAAAAAAATTAAATTTGTTTTGAAATTCTCACATCAAGGCCTTTCATATAATATCCCATTTGAACTAGAAGCATGAATTTGACATTTCGACCCCCTCTTAGATTTCTGACTATTTTTTAACCGACTACGGCGAAGTTACAAGGAAGGGTAATGATTTTGGCAGTCTATGTATGTATGTATGTTTGTTCCATCGTAGCGCCTAAACTACTGATCCGATTTTAATAAATGAGGTGTCAATAGATTCGTTATAATAGCCCGGGTAACATAGGCTATATAAATTTAGGTAGTCGGGTTATAGTTTTTATAAAAATTCTAATTTTTATTGACAGACTTCAAAACTTTTGACCTTTACGACTGTTACTATTGCGTACGATGTACGATATTCTGCAGTAAAGTACACTGCAACATCGTAACGACATGTTGTAAGGTTCTATTAAAATAGTATTAGCTCGATACCTGCTAATTTGCTATGACGATATTCATTAAGTTTCATAATGCTAAATGTGTGAAAGAACACTGGACATTTTCTATGGGACGATTTCCTACGGTGACCAAAGACAGAGTAAGGCTAGACGCAAGCGTAATTACACGAAGATTACGACGACACACGTCGCATATCTGCAGGAGGTGGTGTGAATTATCATGCATTTTTACTCATTCCAATCTTTATATATATAATTCTATTGTACGTGTGTATGTCACTGAACTCCTCCTAAACGTTTAGACCGATTTGAATGAATTTTATTGTATTATATTTTATTGTGCGTTTGGTCGGCGCCCTGGATGGTTTAGATCCACAAATCAGCCCGGCAGGACAACGTCTGTCGGGTCCGCTCGTATTCATATAAAATATGATTAAGTATATTGATTATCTCCACTTCTCCATGGATCTGAATTAAAATAACTACAAGAAATGAAATGTGAACAGGAATTGTACAATCTAATAGTATTTTGGTTTGTGGCCGACACTTTTTTAAACAACGGGTCGTAAACGCCCTATGTCTTCTCAATCATATTATAATTATTATATCTACATGCGTACATACAAGGCTATGATAAAAAAGTTTATGAAATGGGCCAGGAAACGAGCAGACGGATCGCCTGATGCTAAACGATTACCACCGCCCATGGGCAACAACATCATCAGAGATACTTGTGACTCCTTTGGTGTTGCGCTCTTTAAATATTTAGGCGTTACGAAGTCGCGTTCGTTGTAACGAAGAGCGGGAACTATACATTTTGCTGCAATAATCATTTGCCTAAGTGACAATCTCTAGAAATCAGGATGTCCAAAACCAGGGACACGTTCAAGCGCAGGGTTCGTGAATTTTATTTTAAGCAATTGGCAGATATTTAGTATCTGTTATATGAATATTGTTGTAATGTATCATGATTGTATCCCTATTTCATCTGGGAATTTTTTATTCTATTCAGCTTCTGTATATTTTTTTTTCTCACTTTACCGGCACCTATACAATTTTGCTCCTGTAACGCCCAAAGGTTGACTGGTAGATAATGCCATAAGGCATTAAGTCCGCCTTTGTACATGTTTGTGCATTAAGTTTCAATAAATAAATAATCCAGAGTCTCAACTACTACCATACAAATCTTATCAAAATCCCTTCAGTACTTATTGCGTGAAAGAGTAACAACATCGATACACCCATAAATAGTACATACAAACTTTCGCGCATATTAGTAAGGATACAGGGAAAACCCGATAACTTAATACTTATACAAATAAAATTACGAATAACTTGTCATAACTAAACTTACTCCGTATTGGTATTCATTCCACGAGCGGGCGCTTCACCTGATCAGGTAAACCGCCCAACCCCTGACCCACAGACATTTGAAATGGTAATGTAATCGAGACGTACGTTTGGCTGACGTTTTTCTGAAAGGGAATAAACATACGGGCCATTCATCGCTTTCCAAGCAGGGTAAGCATCTACCTTTAGAACAATAGTTACAACATACTCAATTGAATCAAAATTTAAAAAAATAGTAATTATAAACACAGAAGGAACTTCCATGGGGAAGGGAATACTACTAACGCGATACTTATCACGTGAAAATGTACGGTTCCTGCTAGATTTTCCCTTCGCACGAAGCACGGGGAACATCTATGACGTCAATAAACTCATCTTTATTATAAAGAAGGTAAACAAATACTATGCTTCGTTTGTGTTACCGCCAAGCCCTGACCAGTCTTGTCTTCTTGAGAACAATAAAAGGGGGTCGTCCTCCTCGAATGGGTGTTAACCCCTTCTAAAAGGGGGTAATGTGTGTTCCGTAGTTCCCCCTTCACTGAAGTAATAAATAATTATACTCCAGCGACAATTCTGACAACATTCTTGCAGTACAATTAGACATTTTGAAACTACGCTAGTATTTATGTACTTTGTAGTTTATTTCTTAACGTCCAAGTTAGTTGTTTAACCGTTCGTCCGACACGAAAGGAGTGCTCCATAATTTATTACTAAGTAGCTTATATCAATCTACTTGTATATAAAACAATTGAACCGCTTGAAAAATGCAGCTGCTTTGCGCGATTTCTTCATAGATAAAAATTTGTTTTCCTTTTTCGGAATAAAAGTGTCTTTAGCAGATAAATGTACTGAAATATCCCATTTATCACCGTGGCGCTGCTGGAAGAAAGGACATGAGGAATTTCACTATGGAACAATTAGGCACGGCGACCAAAGATAAAATTACGTTAGATGTAAGCGTTATTGTAAATAGATTACAAAGGTATAGATCGCATGTAATAATAATAATAATAACAATAATAATAATAATAATAATAATAATAATAATAATAATAATAATAATAATAATAATAATAATAATAATAATAATAATAAAACATTTATTCGACAAAATAAGACATTACAGTACATACATAGATTTACGCTGTAAAACATAATAACATGAAATAAACAAACATAATACATATCTGCAGGAGGTGGGGAATACAGTGATATTTTAACTAATTTCCAATTTATAAAATATGAATAACAATTTATTGATCGTCTCCACTTCTCCACGAATCTCGGACGGGAAATGAAAAATGAAAATTGTACAATCTTAATAAAATATAGTATTTTGGTTTGTGGTCGCCACCTTTTTACCCGACTACGGCAAAGCCAAAAGGAAGGGTAATGATTTTAGCAGTCTATGTATGTATGTATGAATGTAGGTACAAAAATGGTTAAGGTAGAGCCGTGGTCGCACCGACTTTAGAAGGTTCGGAACAGTCGCTGTCAAATCATAGCCGTCTGTATCTATCTTGGGGTATGCATGTGTATGACAAATACCTATACGCATTTTCTAGAAACTTCTCTAGGCCTTAGGGTCAGCTCACTCCTAGACACGACACATCTCGGCGACTGACGCTTAGATGCCATTAGTAGGTGCGACCACGGCTCTAGCTACCATTTTTGTGCCTATGCATTTCTGGATTTCTATCTGAATTATTTTCTTGTTTCAACCTTTTTTTACAACTTTAATTATTAAACAACGGGTCTACAACTTCCAAATCCCAATGTACCTTGTCTTGCCGTAAATACTGAAACAAAGAAAAAAAAATTCTATTGCAAATAACATTTATTACTTTTACAGTGTGTTACTTTAATACATAAATACAAAACAATTTAAAATATAAAAAGCTTATTCGAAGTGGTCTCCATTGGCTGCAATACAGTCCTTTAAACGTTAAGGCCAGTTATCAATAGAAGCACGCACTCTTTCCATGGGAAAATTCTTCACTGCCAGTACGGATTGTTTTAGGGACTCCAAATTATCATGGCGTTTAGAGCAAGCCGTACTCTCTAAAACTGACCATAAATCATAATCCAGAGGATTAAGATCGGGACTAGATGACGGCCAGTCTTCAGCTCTGATGAAGTCCGAAATGTTCGTTTCCAACCAAGAGGTTGGAAACTAATATTTCGTAGTAGAACATGCGTAGACCGAGCTTTATGACCTGGCGCCGAGTCTTGCTGGAAGGACCATTCTTGGTTATTGAACATGGTGTTTTTAAGGGGCTTCACTACCTTCTCAAGAATGGTATCTTGATACACTTGTGCCGATGTTTTGATACCTTTTTCACAAAAGTATGGCTCAGTCACTCCTTCATAGCTAATATATACCCCACCAAACCATCACTGAAGTCGTATAGTGCCCACGTTGCACTCTATCGACTAATTGGGAAGCTTCCTTAGAGCCTTGAGCATAAATACGGTCATTTTGTTTGTTAAAATGTTGCTCAATTGTAAAGAAATTCTCATCCGTAAACAACATTTTTCTGTGACCTCCCTTTGCGTACCGCTTCAGTAGTTGTATCGATTTTACCACCCTATTCTTTTTTAAATTATCAGTTAAGAAATGACCAGTACGTCTCTTATTGGCTGCAAGTCTTAAGTCATCTTATAAAATACGCGACATGGTTCTAGGTGCTATCTTCATCTCCCGACATAAAATCTTTTGCTTTCGGACAGGATTTCTTCGAATTCTTTACTTTACTGCTTTGACCACCTTTTTCGTACGAACACTACGTGGACGGCCAGATCTTTTTCTGTCACATACAGAGGAGGTCTCATTGTACCTATTAATAGCCCGGTACAAACATCTTACTAATATCAAGCGTATGGAGAGTTTTAATAATTGCATTTGGCTCCATACCTACTTTGTGTAATGCAATCACAGCGATTCGGTTCTCTTTATTACCCCACTCCATTTTAATATTGCAAAATATTGTACAATGTATTGGCGCCAAAATGAGGAAACTCCTTAAACAATCATATAAAAATGACAGATTCCAAATTCAAATGTAATATTTTTATTATTTTTAATTGTAACAATATTTATGGCCAGACTAAGTATATTCCTTTTAGAAATAAGTAGTACCTTTGTGTCGTCTTTCTCTCAGTAAATTGTTTATTAATTTATGTCTACAATAAATTATTGTTAAAATTAAATTAAAATATTTTCTTTCTTCTCAGGAACACGTTGCACCGGTGGAAGAAAATAGCGAAGACGACAGAGACACAAGGTATAATAATATGAAGATTGTAGTTTATTGTCGCCATTATAGATTTAGGATTGGTTATAGCTGAGATAGCCGTAATCGAGAAATTGTGACAGATCGTACATTTTAGTTTTTTGTTATTCCTGTTATGTTAACTGTAAAAGCTGGATCCATGTTTATTTCGTATGAAATGCTTTCCGAAATGTTAACGATTCCAATTCATAAATAAAACTTAAAGGCCTTGTCTGTCAAGCGGCTTTTCCCACGTATCAGATAGGGACAAAACATTTATTAGGAAGGGGTTATGTATATTGCATGTATGCATCCGATTTTAATTAATCAGTTGTAAATATATGGTAATAATGGCCCGGGTATCGTAGCCTACGTAATAATTTACGTAGTCGGGTTTTAGTTTTTATAAAAAATATATATAGTTATTTAGAGCACTACTTGTTTTAAAAAACTTTAACCCAACTACGTAAATTATAAAGCCTATGTACCCGGGCTCTTATTACGAATCAATTGACACCTCATTTATTGAAATAGGACCAGTAGCTTAGGCGCTACGTTGGAACAAACGCTACGTTGGAAGAATAATTTTCCTTCCTTTTAGCTTCGGAAGGATAATTATTCTGGCAGTATATGTAGTCGGGTAAAAATTAATGTCAAATACTCTATTTTAATTTCTAAAGACGGTTAATTTTGAAGTTATATTATGATATACGTGATATTTATGATGATGGTTTATCAGGGACGAGGAGTACCGGCCCGGCCAAGTGTTCTCGCTGAACACACAGGAGCTGCTGGAGCTACAGCCGGAGCGGAAGAGCGGACAACAGCTGCAACAATTGTACCCCGAGCAACAACAGAAGCAACAGATCTACTACCTCGAGCCACAAGTTGGCAGACAGGTAAAAAGCTGTAAGCCTTCCGGATTTCGGTTCATATAGTCCTACTATATGAACCGAAATCCGGAAGGCTGTAGAAAATTCGGAGCGTTCAAAATAGAACTCTAGTCCTAATACAATACAGCTGAAAATCGAACACACTAGTCTCGAGTCAAATGTCAATAGTCATATTATAAATATTATGACAGCTCGACACTTCGATTTTCAACTTTATTGTACTAACGCAGAGTTCTATTTTCAGTGCTCTGAATTTTCACCGGCGTTCCGGATTCCGGAGCATATACTTCTAGCCTTATGGTCTACGGATTCTATCAGAGAACCAATTCTCGTTATTAAAAAGTATCTTTCGCCCGCGGCTCCGCCCGCGTGAATAGAGTAATAACCACGGGAACACTGTACTTTTTTTGGGGATAAAAAGTAGCCTATGTGTTAATACATAGCTTAAACTACTACCATATCAAATTTCATCAAAATACGTTCAGTAGTTTTTTCGTGAAAACTCTTTCATGCAAAAACTACTCAACAAACATCCATCCATCTTCACGAACTTTCAGATTTATAATAGTAGTAGGATATTCAATTCGCAGGACGTTTTCAGTCTCAACTAAAGTGGTCGCATTTGCATCAAATCGTGCGCGTGCGAGTGAGACACAATATACTGAGACTCGGTCCATACTGCGAATTGAATATTTTAAATACGAGAATTAATTCGCCTTCAGAGTTTGTTATAGTGTTTGGATTTTTTGAAGCACAAGTTTCTCGTCAAGTTTACAATATACATGTATTGTTATCCGAATGAAATATTTAACCCGAAACAAGCCACAATAACTGTCATAACTTACGTAAAGTAAACTTATCTAATGACAGTGCGTATACATAAAAAGTGACGAAACTAAAAAGTGAAAATATTTTTTCGTTCCTGCTGCCATGACGCGGTGTGATACCCGTTTTTGTCAATCTGTAGGTACTACATTGAAAAAAATTAAACATGCTTAAAAGCTCGTGATTGTACCTACAGTGGAAAGTTAATTTTTTATTATGTCAAAAATAAGCAAATTATTTCAATTGAAATAACTCTTAGTTGAATAGCTAAATGTTATAATACAAAATTAGACTTAACAATTTCCAACTAACGCATTTTACTAACAGAAATTTAATTTGACTTAAATTAAACTTTTATACATTTTCTTTAGCGCACCCGTTTCGTTAGTCCTTTTATAAAGGATTTCGTTATTTTATTTCACGTTGCTAATACTAATTACTTTCATTACCAAAAGAACTGTGTTTATTTTAATTATGCTCTAGAAAATTATTAAAATAATGTCGAGATAAAACGGCACGTATTCGTATCATGTACATTTTGATTCATTAAAATTTGTTTTATTAAAGAAGTTTGTTATTTCGGGCGAGAATTTAAGAAAGTTGGTTTTAATTTTGTTTAAAACAATGCCTTATTAAAACTTTGCAATCCTCTTCTTCTTATGAACTGCAATTCCAATGTCTCACTAAAACTCGAAAACGGCTGGACCGATTTGGCTGATTTTGGTCTTGAAACAATTGTGAAAGTTCAGGGAAGGCTTAAACGGTTAGAAATATCGAAAAAAAAATGTATTGTCATTCCAATGTCTCCCTAAAACTCGCGTGAAAAATATTGGAAAAATTGTGGATAAACTAAAAACGACGAATAAATTATCCCATACTAACTGTTCACTGTGTTCCATTTGTCACTAGACTCTGCTCTGGATTAACACATAGGCTACTTTTTATTGTGACAAAATGTACGATTCCCGCGCGTAGTTTTTGCACAGCCGAAGTCGCGGACATCGAAATCCACACAGGCGGAATATCCAGTGATAATATTATAAGGTATATGCTTAAGAAGATGGCTAAAGTTTAGCATTCTGAGATGTCTAATAAAATTTTAACTTTCGGATATATAAGCCCATTACTAATCGTGTTTCCTGAGGTCTAGTTCACACCGTAACAAAACGATACGAGACGCAGATGCATTTTTAAAATAGTGAATCAGAATTGAACTTCATACAGTACACACTACAGGCTACAGCCTCCGTGGTCCCGTGGTTTAGAACTTGGCTCTCGACTCGGAGGTCGTGGGTTCGATTCACGCAATGGAACAGCAAAAAATGTTGTTTCCATGTTTGGTTAGAACAATGCAGGCTGATCACCTGATTGTCTGACAAGAAAGATGATCCATGCGTCGGATAGGCATGTAAAAAGTTGGACCTGCGCCTGATCTCTCTGCGGTCGTGTCGATCTGTCCGTCCCACTGGGTTTCGAGAGTAAAGGAAGAGAGAGTGCTCCTGTGTGCTGCGCACACACTTGGGCACTATAAAATAACTCCTGCATAGCTGGCCTGTTTTCAATGAAACCGGCCATCATCGCAAAAATCGGTGTGGGGAGCTATTACTAGTTCGACATTCGAAATCTTGCAATTAAACGTGTATCTTCTTGCGTAGTGCATTAATACAGTTCAATTTTGAACTTTTATCTTAAAAATGCGCACGTATCGCCTCGTCTCGGTGTGATCTAAGTCATTATTTTTAATTATTACTCTTAAGCAAACATTGTACGAGGCGTGTCGGGACAAAAAGTGTCCGCACTTAAACTGCCCTACTTCTGGGGTTGTTTGGGGCAGTCGAAGTTTGACAGTTTGACATATTATATGCTTTTCGCAGTCATTCAGTCCGCATATATATACCTAATTGTCAAAATCTTCTGAAATCGAGATGGCATAACTTTGTCCCTTGTGCATTTTTTCTGTCATTATAATAGCCCATCCTTATTTGAAATCATTGAGCGTAACCAACGATCTTATATTATATTAAATCAATGAGCGTAGCATTTAAATTCTTCCACCAATTCCAGGTTTACCAGCCGTCTCACGCGGTGATAGCTCGGCCAGATTTCTCTTCCAACGGCGGGGAGGCGTCAGTGGGAGCGGCCCTGTCCGTCAGCGACGGAGCCAACCCAGGCGCGACCTTCGACCAGGAGCTGCTGGCGTTGCTGGGCCAGGGTCAGAGGCAGGAGGAACGCCAGTATGCACCTACTAGTAAACCCACGCAAAGCTATGTCCCGCAGTATCAACAGGTCTGTATGTGTTGTGATTGATTTTGTTTTGGATTGATTGTACCTTATCATCTATATAATATTTTAATACATGAAGCGAAAACTTCTTACCCCCTTTTTACAAAAATCATGCAAATGGAGGGGAATGAAATTTGGCATTGTTAAAGTTTATGTAGAGGAAGGTATGAATAAATAACTCACACTACCATGCGTTTTTATAATAACAGTAGCTGTTGGTTTAACACAATAGTCAATCTGTTTTTTTCACATTCCTAACAACATTTACATAATATTTTTTGTTGCATATCTAAGAAGCAGAAGGATCCTTCTAAAGTTTAAACTAAAAATTTTAAATATTATGAAATATAGTGAAAATTCGATCACTAGATGACCTTCTAGTATTTTATCAAAGTGAAAGAATCATTTAAAATAACTGTATCTTATAATTTAATAGACAGTTATTAAATTGATCATCAGATTAAAGGAGAAACTGTCATATAAGCATGCTATGCTCTCCAGTACTAGCCCGTTACTTCTAAGCTCTAAAACTTTTCTTCGAAGATCATTTACTGAGTCTGTTTACTCGAAAGGAAATTCAATTTATATAATTTTAATTTATACGTCGTTAAACAGTGCATTAATGTGTTCCAGGTGGACATTCCCTACGTCCCAAAGCCAAGCAAGAAGCCCACAAAACTCCGCCCCAAAGTGCAAGTCGCCCCCCAGCCCGCTCTTGCTCCTCAACAGTACCTTATCGAAACAACCAACGTGCAGCAACAGCAATACCAACCGACACAACAATACCAGACAGTACAGCCTCAATACCAGATCCAAGCCCAGTACCGCCAACCGCAGAGCCAAAGAGTCCCGCAAACTCTCCGATATGTTCAAATCCAACCGACTCAAGCGACCTTCCAACAAGCGATCTATGAGCGACCAGAATCGTCCGGTCTCAAAATAGTTGCTCCACCAAAACTCCAACAGATCACCCCGGCAAACTTACAGAACCAAGTAAACTACAGACTAGTTCCCCAATACCAGCAAGAGGCAACCCCTAAGCAGTACAGAATCATTGAAGCCCCAAGACAACAAGCGAGACAGGAAAAAACTAGAGTAGTCAATATAAATGAGAGACCTGTTACCTATTTGAAGCGACTCCCTGAACCAATTCCCGAGGGTGTGAGTAACCAGAGAATAGCTCAAGGAGGTGAGCAGTTCTACGTCCGCCAGGTATACCGACCGGCAGAGCAAAGAGCCAGATATGAACCGGCGCCCCTAAGAAACGTTGAATCCCAACGGAACCTAGATTCTAAAACCCCACTATCAGCTATTTATGTTAGCCAAAACATACCTAAGAAAGCTGCGAGACCACTCGTTAGAACTGACTCTGGTGTCAAATATGAGCCCCGTGAAGTATACAGGGTTGAACCCTCAAGCGCAGAACAAGTTCAAATAACCCAGGGATCCAAAAACATACACGATCAGAGAGCGCATTTGCCTCCACCTAAGAACAATAAGGCGTATACTCCAGAGGAATTTTCTGCATTGATAGCAGCTGGATATTCCGTAACACCAATCCCAGTGGGCCAGGCTGGTAGTGAGACGGCTCAATCCAGGTCTTTCATAGATATAGCCCCTGCACCAGTCCGTCGCCCGTTACACAGCAGACGCAACCAGTATCTCCCCCTACGAGTTGACGACGCCCCTTAAGCCTTTGACCGAAATGTACATAAATAGAAAAATAACGTTTAATATAAGTTTATAATAATTGACTTTGTTTTTGATTTCCAACTAGATGGAAGGAAATAAAAATTTTTTGTTACATATAGCACTGGTAGTGCATGAATGGCAAAATTTAGACCTTTTCTGCCTATATTTTTTTCACGGTCGTTAAGTTAAAAAGTTACAAAAAGCAAACATATTTTGTATTTAAGCGACTAAAGGTCGTCCTCCGATATATGCGACCGCCACGACCCGCGAGCGCGACCAGCAAACCAGCCAATCAGGTTATCCGGCTACGCTTACCGGTCGCGCGTCGCGCGTCGCGGTGATTGTTTAGTGCTCTATAATATAAATTTATACTAAGCAGTGGCTCCGCGACCTTAATTCGGTCTCGAGTCGCGGTCTCGTGTCGTGTGCATCGGAAAGCTACCATTCGACTTTCGAAACAATTCTCAAAACAATTCCAATGTCTCTCATTAGCCCAGCTTCTCGCGACGGTGCGCGCTGTTGATATTTCTATAACAGTAATAAGAATAACCCTTCTTTGTTCGTTTGCGTTAACCAGTTGGCTTTCAGCAGTAACGCTAAGAGCCTTGTGACATTTACTGTCGCCGCCATTTTTACAAATGTTTTCCATTACGGCAGCTAGAAATCAGGGAAAAACAACCTTTTTCGTCAAACCTTCACGGATCATTAACATGGTCGTCGTCGTCATTTAAGACATATTTGGCGGGAAAGTGTTACTTACGCCTTATAACATTAATATTTTTAAATTAAATGATTAAGACTATGTTACAAATTGAACATATCTACTGCTTGCTATCTTCTAAATGTTATGAAATTGTGTTCAGGTGTGAGTTTGTGGCAGTGCCCTTCATATTATAATCTTTCTTGGGGATACCAAAGTTAAGTAGAGTCAGTTCATCAAAAATTCTTTATAACGGATTCCTATACAATATAAATTGTGACAAAAATTGTTATGATACCAAGTTTACAAAGAGGTGTTTCCAGTTACCACTCAGTTATCTAATATTTTATTTTTATTTTAAATTACATAAAGTACATAATAATATACTTTGTGTAGATACATAGCTTTAAAAATAACCATTAAATTAAGATTTTACCTTTGTAAATATAAATTATCTCTTTACAATATCTTTATTGCAACAAAAATACTAAGAAATATTTTAAGAAAAATTATATAAATATTGAACATCTGCTACAGACAGTGTGCTTAGTACAGAAATCGGTCAGTACGTTTTTGCGTAAAATTTGCTGTCTCCACCATCCTGACAAACGGATAAATAACGTAAATATTTTTTTGAATAATAATAAATGTCTAAAAATATTTTTAATTTAGAAATCAACATAAGAAAATGTTGTTAATATCTGTCGACTCAGAAGTTTAATTTTTTACTGCTGCATGGGATTGCTGATCCCTTAAAGTTTAAATAAAATGTAATTTATTTTTATACTTGTATTTAGAAGAACACAGACTTATTTTATAGTATTGTAAGTAATTTTTACCCGACTACCGCGGAGCCAGAAAGAAGGGTAATGATTTTTGCAGTATTTGTACGTTTATTTCCATCGTAACGCCAAAACTACTCTGATTTTAATGAACGAGATGTCAATAGATTCGTAATAATATCCCGGAAAACATCTTATATATAAAATTCTCCTCTAATATATAAAATGCTCGTGTCATAGTATTCGGGGGACACACTCCTCCGAAACGGCAAAAAATTTTAATTAGAATCGGTCAACGATTCTAATTAAATTTTTTTTGCACATTCGGTAGGTCTGAGAATCGGTCGTTATCTATTTTTTCAACCCCTAAATGAAAGTGACCCACACCAAAAAACATTTTTCCATTTTTATTTTATATGATGTGGCATTAAAAAATACATACAATGGCAAAACAACGTTTGCCGGGTCAGCTAGTAGGCTATGTGATTTGCGTAGTCGGGTTATAGTTTTTAACCTTTACATTTGTTATTAAATATTATGTTTTACATAACATCCATCTGCCACTCTTCCCATAATAATTAATATGCAACTAAACGCTCGTTATGCACTTCACTACAACTATATCATAAACTTTAAACGAGATGATCTTGTATATATATAATCGGTATCTCGGCAACGGCTACAAGCATTACTATGAAATTTAGTATGCAGGGAGTTTTGGGATATGAAAATCGATCTAGCTTATTTTTTATTATCCTTTAGAATCTGCGCATTTTTAAGCAATATATGTTTTTTTTTTCTGTCTGATTGGCAGCTTAGTATCTACGTACCTACGTACAATTTTTGCATTGTTTGGAAATTCGGGATGTGGTGACTTCGAATCTCGGTAAGATAAATATTTTTGTGATTCTTATTATTTATTTTATTTTTTTTTGATTAATTTTTAATTATTTTATTGTTCTACGAAAACCCCGAGCGAAGCTCGGTCTCCCATTTACTATTATTTTTATGTTTGCAGTGGGTGGACGCCTACAGGTTATGAAAATTTATTGAAATTGAAATGGAAAACGATGTAGATTGTTTAGCAATTCAAGATGTTATTATGTTGTTGTTTAGTTTTTCAATTCAGTGAAATTCAATTCACAGCAATAAAGCATCATCGAAGGAGATGCATGCTTCGGCACGAATAGCCTAAAGTGGGACATACGACAGCCTCACAAAAAATAAGCACGAAAATTTAAATTATAATAATGCAATAATAATAATATGTATGAACGCTTCACGCCATGTCAATCTCTAGTTACTCGAAGAACTTGTGTTACGGGGACCAGACAACGGGAAGTATATTTAATACTTTTCTTCTTGATGCCGGGTTGTGGTGTGTACTAATCATAATTTCTCCATAACCGTATACTGACGCTAGACTTAGTTTAATTTACCCCCAACTTCGGTGACAACCCTGACAAAATTTGAAACGTTCTATGAAAGCTGTTCCTCTGTACGTAAGTATATATTTTTACTCTGTGCTACAATACTGAATTATCAACGAATCCAAGAGTTTGACTCAGCGCCAACTTGAAATTAAGTTTCCTTATCACTTTTATTCTCCGCCTGGGCTATCTTAACGGTAAGTGGCTATTATTTCCGGTGATAGTCGGTAGGATTCCCAGATGTCAACTGTTCTTTTCAATAAATTGTTCAAGCTTATTTTCTAGAAGATTAGAAATATTAGTACGATTTAGTCCCAATCAGCAGAAGTTTCGTTGAGGCTTATTGTAGTAAGTGCACCTAAGGTTACACGTACAAACCGTATAACGTAATTTGGTTGCACAAAATATGTAAACAATACGTTTTTTCCTCCTCTCCCCCTTAAAAATGATAACAATCGTTAAAAAATAAAACGTCATTACAGATACAGCATTATAAATAACTCTGCGAGACAGAGTCGTCAATATAAGGTCAATGTTCAATTTGTTTACACATTGTACAAAGTTTTGGTTAATAAATCATTTTAATGAAACAATTGTCCCCTAACTAAGAAAATTATTTACACAACGGTAAACTTATACAACGTTGCTGTCTTTGTCTCATACGTTGAAAAACTTTTGCTTTGGAAAAAAACACTTTTTCAATGTATCAGACAAAGACAGCAAGTTGTATAAGCTAACCGTTGTGTAAATATTTTTATTAGTATGGATGTTAGTTTATTGTCTTCTTGGACATAATTATTAGGAGAACGCAAGAGAGATTTTGGTTACGGGGATGTCTATTTTTCTCACCAACAACCAAAGCTGAAAAAATGTTTAATGCTCATGATCTCTTATGGCCGCACTCAGAGACATTTAATGTTTACTTAAAGAGTCACTTAATAGAGATTTTGTCAGAAACTGTATGGACTTTATGCGAAAGTTTGTACTAAGCAGCTTCATATGTATTAAATGTCTCTGAGTGCGGCCGTTAGATCCTTGTTTAGCTGCAACATAACACAATTATTAAGCAACGTTTACGACACAAAATAATAAAATCAATAAGATATCTATAAAAATAAAGTTATTAAATGTCTCTGAGTGCGGCCGTTAGATCCTTGTTTAGCTGCAGCATAACACAATTATTGAGCAACGTTTATGACACAAAATAATAAAATCAATAAGATATCTATAAAAATAAAGATATTAAATGTATCTGAGTGCGGCCGTTAGATCCTTGTTTAGCTGCAGCATAACACAATTATTATTGAGCAACGTTTATGACACAAAATAATAAAATCAATAAGATATCTATAAAAATAAAGATATTAAATGTATCTGAGTGCGGTGCGGAGTGCCTAATTAAAAAAATATATACTTAATAATTTAAAATATTGTCTACTTTACACAAACAGCATTGTAGGTTCGATTTCAGAATAAAAAAATGTTTGATTCATAAAATAAATTTACAAAATAGTTATTACTAGAAGGCTCCACGCTAGATCAGGCGGCAGGCCTGTCTTATGGAAAATAAGACTTGTCTATTTTCTCAAAAATATTACGGACGTACAATCGGTGAATAGTGAAAACACATTGTGAGGAAGCCAGCCACCGTGGTGAACTGCAGCCGTTCCCTCATAGAGGAAAGACGTAGCCCAGGGGGCGTTTGTTGATAATGATGATACTTTCTTGTTTCTACATAAACTCATCCTACTTCCTACTACTATTATAAATGTAAAAGTTTTTGAGGATGGATGTATGGATAAGATGGATGAATGTTTGTAACTCTTTCACGCAAAAACTAGTGAACAGATTTTGATGAAATTTAGTATGGTAGTAGTTTAGGCTCTGGATTAAAACAAAAAGTACAGTGTTCCCGTGGGATATTTCGGTTACATGAGCGGAGCCGCGGGTAAAAGCGAGACTTTTCATAAATTATTAATTTTTGATGGACAGTTTGAAAAAGGTTTTATATCTTGTAATCGCCCTAAGGGTCAGAAGAAAGGGGTCTTAACAAGATTCACTTTATACGAACTGGCGAATCTTTCCTTGGAACTTGTGATTTGTTCAGTGACAAATCACTTATTTTACAGACATAATATTATCATATAATCACATAGTTACGGCTTTTGAGCCCAAAACTATTGTTGAAAATTGAGTTTTTGAAATACGAGTAAGTACTGTATAATACACGTCTCATTTTCTTGTCATTTATATAGTTAAATGTAATAAATTCTCTCATATTCGGAGATTCATAACTTTTTGTTCCTAAGTCCTAAAAATATAATATATATTTTTATTTAATAACTTTTTAAGTATTGTAAAACCACATATGTTCGAAACTTGGCCACTCTTGATGAAAAATCGGGCAGGATTCGCCAGTGTCCTTTGAAATCACAAACGGACATTTCAATTTATTTATAAAATAAACAGTAAAGTTCTCAGGAAAAATGGAAAACACAATTCACCTTATTAAAAACCGAAATCCGAGAATGATTAAACATTTCCATCGACTTAAAAATAAACATCAAATGATGATCTATAGTATTGTTGTTATATTTATAGTATTGTTATTTTACGAACAGCAACAACAAACACAAAGGATGCTGATGAAAAAGGAAATTGGCGTGCTCGTTATTGCAAAACCGAATTACTACAGAGCTTCGTGGGAATGGATGCGGGATAAATAAAAGAGCATTGTGGCCATAGATGTATAAAACCAAAGCCTCTTTGATAATAAAAAAAAATTACACCATATAAACGCTAATCCAAGTTGCCGTCTCTATCTGTCAAGTTGCTTTTCCATCGTATCAGACAAAGACAGACATGTTGGACTGTTAATCCGTGGTGTAAATATTGGAACGAAGTTCCTTATCGCTAGTTGCGAAAGGGGGCTAGACGGAAAAAATTAAGACTGTAACGACACTTTTTGCTATAGTTGTAAGCCGTGCGGCGTGCGCGTGTTTCTCTGTCTGTCTCTCTCTCTCTTTCAATTGTTACTAAAATTGAGCCTACTGATTAAGTTTATATTACATTATATTTGTTAATAATAAAAAAATATATTATTATAACTTAAAAAAAATAATACAATTCCTTCACTAATTAATCGAAAGGAACTTCGTTCCACCCGGGTACCCCTTGACACATCTCAAGTTTTTTTTTTAATAGTACGGATGTAAATATATAACGATTTGCTACTCAATGGATGAAACTCTTCGATAGGAGCCATCTTCTACTCTTCATCTATTTCTAATAGTGCAGTCGTCTTAGTCAGAATAAACCTCACCATAGCAGGACAATGACATGTCTATTGTCTAAGGAGGGTTCCGTAACTATCGACGCGTTTTAAATTGCTTCAAAAGTTACTGTCCATGATTTCGTTTAAAATAATTTTCCTACGGCCGGTTTCAATAACCTATTTACCAATGACTAATTATTAGTAACGTCACCTTTCGTGTCAGCGATCACCTCGCTGTCAGAGACAATGATTCCATATCTAAGTTCGTTTATTGAAACGCAAAAAACCGGCAAATGATACCAAAGGCAAACAATATATATTAGTAACGTAAAGTCGTCATTCCACTGATTTACACGAATGACAGCTCGCGGCTGCGTGTGTGCATAGCGAATGCGGAGGCGGGCGGGGCGTGAGATTTTTCCAGCCAGGACTTTCGTTCACGGGGCTGGCCGCTGGTCGTTCCGTGCTTTGACATAATTGACAGTGTAGTTTTATAATATTTATGATAGATTATTTTCTCGTTCGACGACGTTCAAAATTATTTTGGTGTCAACCTTACATACACAACATGGCTGACATTCGCCGGTGCTCGAGCTGTTATTTGTAGAGAGTGTCGCCCTTGTTCCAAATGTGACGTCTCTAACAAATAGTTATAGCAACATATAGCTATCAACATGGAAAATTGCAAGTTTATGGCTCTCATAGTTTAGAAATGCCAGGGTCAAGTAAACCACTTCGGAGGTCGATTACTAGAAAATGGCTTACGTTATAAAAAAAAACGTATGAAAACTTGCCTTAATTTAAACAGGGCTATTCGACGATATTATTATAGATAGATTATTATATGATGCCAAAACTAAAATTATATCATGCAATTTCAATTTGTATTGAGCGGTTCAAAATTATTCTCACCTACCCTCCAAATTACAATTGACTTTGTAATGTGGACCGCGACCCGCAGTCAGTCGCGAACCGCAGACCGCTACGCACGCACGTTTGCAATGTCATCGCACGTATTCGCATTCCCCACGTATTTCTCGTAGCTAACGCTTAAATATTGTTTGGAAAGTGGAAAGTTATGTGTTGGAAGAAAGAACAGGGTGCAAGACATCACATCCGAAGTCTAGGTCAGCGCATGTGCTAATTCCTAAAATAGGCTTAGGCGACAAATTTTTTTATTGCATAAATGGATAGTTCTCTTAAATGAGTAAGTTCTCAGAAGAAAGAAAGAAATTTTCAAAGCCAATAGCGATTTGTTTACAGAATTTAGCAAGTCTCGTGAAAACGCTCCATACGAAAGTCGTAACTAACTGTGACGTCATGATTAGGTAAAAGAGCATAATTTAATGATCCTTTACGTAATCAGTAATACAGGAACATAACTGAAAATATCTCCGTTTGGGCGTTTAAGTTCATACTTAATGTAATTATTAATGTTCTTGTATACGATGTAAGTAAACGTAAATATATGTAATTATGTATATTATGTACGATTTATCAGCTATTGCTGAGTGTTATTCTGTTCCTCAAATGACAGTATTTTTTTATTTTTTTTTCGAAAGGGTCTACGCTAAGAGTCGGGTTAAGACCGCTGTAGCTACATCGGACTATAACTAGCCTGCTGGCTAGTTTATTAGGTAAGAGTCGATGGGAGGGTTTGACCCTCCCTAACATCACCCGGGTGATGTTCAGACCGGATATTGGGGACAACTACGGGTTGTGAGCTATTTTTATGACAGGAGAGACGCGGGTCTCTCCTGCTAAGGGGTCCGGCCCCTTCCTAACTCTCTGAGGAGTGAGGTTGCTCACGCGCGGTAGCAAACACTAACGGCGAGCTAGTTATCGCGATAGAGGAGCTCTTGTTTTTGACGGTATCGGTACTGAGAGGGCCGTCCCTCTCCCCTTCCGCGTACGGTCGGAATGACTCGCGCGCGTAAGTCCTAATGTCGATGAGGTTCGCGGTATTGGTAGAGCTCTCTACATCAATATCGCGATCGCGGTCACTATTTTGAAGTATACCTAGACTACTAGGATGCGAACTCGAACTCGGGATCGGGTTCGGTCCCGTGTTAGGGTCGGTCTGTACGTCTGTACGTGTTGTCGTGGCGGATGTGGGACCTCGGGGTAGGCGTCGGCGTCGACCCCGGTGCGATACTAACCTCGCGGGTGCGTGTGATTTGTGTTTACGTAACTGTACACAGTACGTTACGTATTTTGTGATCGGGTCAACGGGATCGGCTAAGATATGCTTAGGCCGTTTGTACGGGTGTCGGAAAGTCTGTGCGTCGTGGTTATAGTCCAGGGCCTTTTGGATAATGGGGTTTGGGTGATTTTTGCCTTTATCAAAGAATCTCTCTACGAGTTCTTTGATATAGGCTTTAATAGTGATGATCTCGCAGTCCCTATGCAAGCCGATGTTACGCATGTACCAGGGGGCGCCTGATGCCATGCGTAGAAACCGGTTTTGGACTCTTTGCAAGCGGTCCAATTGAGACTCGCTTATCTGTGCGAAAGAGACGCACGCATAAGTGAGTATCGTTCTAATGCAAACTTTATACAATGTAAGCTTATGTCTTAGGGACATTTTGCTTCGCGAATTAATTAGCGGATATAATATGTAGAGTACAAATTTCGCTTTACGTAACGTGTTACTGATGTGACTCGAAAACGACATCAACTTGTTTAGTACTGCGCCTAAATATTTGACCTGAGTGACCTCTGGGATTATGTTGCCGTGCAGGCTTATAGGGCTCATTATTTTACGGGGGCAAGTACGCTTTTTTTGCACTTTTAATATCAAATTGGATGGCGTGACTTTTGTCGGGATTAACTTCGATTCTCCATTTGGAGAACCATTTACCGAGAGCGGTAACTGACTCCTGGAGGGCTTTAGACGCGGTACAAGCTCGTATGTGGGAATAATAAAGGGCTGTGTCGTCCGCCGTCCGTCTTCCGCATATGGAGAGTCTCTATGGACGAAGGCATGTGTCAAAGGCTCACATTGCACCTTAGCGTGTTCAGGGATGTCACTAGTGTACAGGTTATATAGGGAGGGCGGGAGGACCGAGCCCTGAGGTACTCCCGCCTCCATATAATATCTTGGCGACGACAGTGCGCCTTCTACGCGGAAATGAAACTTACGATTTTTTAGAAAGTTACTAATTAGTAAAACAAGGTAATCGGGTATGCCCATTTGATAGAGTTTGTATAACAGTCCGTTATGCCAAATTTTATCAAAAGCTTTTGCAATATCAAAGAATACGGCGCATGTCGTCTTCCTGTCGTTTTTGCTAGTAATTATGTACTCCGTTAAGCGGTGTACTTGAGCGGGACAGCTGTGCATTTTACGGAAGGCAAACTGCTCGTCTGGAAGGAGTTTTTTGTCGGTTATGACGTCATTGAGGCGCCTTTTAATTACTCTTTCATAGACTTTTCCAAGGGAGCTAATGAGACTTATTGGACGGTAGCTACTAGGCGCCTTCCGGGGTTTCCCCGGTTTGTGGATACCTATGACAATAGTTACTTTCCAAATGTCTGGAAATGAACATCCAACTAAGAGGGCGTTAATGATGTTCACTAGGAGTTAAATTAGCTCGGACGGTAACATTTTAAGTGTTTTGTTTGAAATACCGTCAAGTTCTGGGGCCTTTTTGGCATTCATACACTTAATAATGTCATTGACCTCCTCCGAGTCCACCATACTCACCATATCTACATCATCAGGTGGCATCAAGAGTCGGCTGTTAACCTCACTATTCACTAAGCTAAGGTGCACGGGATCAATCGGGAGAGTACTCGGCCGGCACTGTTGTTCTAAATTATCAGCTAGGAATTCGGCCTTGTCTATGTCTTCGAATACAGGAAGATGGTTTGGTCTGTCTAACGGAGGCATGTCGCTCTCCGTGTTATATTTGAGGGCCTTCGCGAGTGGCCAGTACGCCACGTGTGACGGTCCTAAATCGCTGAGAAGTCGATCCCAACACTCGGCTTTGTGCTGTTTAATCTTAGACTTTACTTCCCTCTCGTAGTGACGGATGGCTTTCCTCCACTCTTCCAACGGGTAGCGATCATATGTGCGTTTGGAAGCATTCCGGAGTCTGATGGACTCCTTTATGTCCTCAGGGAGGGGCCAACGGCCCTTTGGGGTCGTTGGAACCTCCCTAGATGAGTTTTCTATGGTCGCTACCGGGTGATCGGTCAAGTGGGAGGCGGCCTCTATGGCTGTCTCTTTACTATCTATACAATCGAGAATTTTATCGAGGCGACTAGATTAGAGGACTTTGATTTTCTCCGCTAATAATTTATTGTCTACTATCTTCCTAGTACTAGAATTGTTGGGGTTAAGACTACCAAGTGTAATCGTAACCGGCCTGTGGTCCGAGTTAAGCTCGTACTTACTCGTTAAGTTCATGCAGTTAGATTGTGGAACTCTCTTCCTCACACCATTCGCGACAGTCCTAACATCGATGTATTTAAAAGACGCTTGAAAGAGCATTACCTCAAATCTGAATCCATATAGATACCGTTATTATGTATACATATAGTATTTATATATTATAGTTATAATAATATATTAGTATTTATATATATTAACTAGCTATAATTTTTTATTTATTTATTTAGCTTATTTACTATATTTTATTTTATTATAGATATAAATACATATTTGAATTATTATTTCTACAATAATTGTAGAAATAATAATTGCGCACGTATGTGTAATAATGTATTGCGCACGTCCTAACTGCTATATTTCATCCCATTTCTCTCATAATTTGTGTGTACAATAAATTGTTAAATAAATAAATAAATAAGCTAGTGGAGAGTCTCAATATAGATATTGAGAGAAATATTTTTGACTAAAGCTTTGTCTATCGTACTAGGATCGCGTATGACACCGTTGATGTTTTCATTGGTGTCATAGCGAGTGGGATCAGTGACCCCACTCGCTATGACACCAACTCCTATTAGCTCCCACTGGGGAGCTAATAGAGCAAAATTTAGAGCATCGGTTAAACTACAAAGAATGATGCCGTTTCTATTGTTACGTACGTTGCCCCACTCAGTGTGTTTGCAATTTAGATCGCCCGCAATGACGACGGTGTTGCCTAAGTTAAATAGCGATTGGTCGCTAGAATGTAATTCTTTGTTTCACGCTAAGTACGCGCTTACTATTACAATTGGTCCGTGACCGGACATTCTAATGTGGCATATAGAAGTCTCTAAAGTTAGTGATGGTGGTGGCTCTAAAGGAATACAATGTAAGGATTTTTATAGTAGATAAGAGTACCTCCGAGTCGGGATCGAGTTCTATCGTTTCTAACTATTTTGTAGTTTGCTATTTTTGGGCTCCTCATACTAGGTTTTAAGAACGTCTCCTGTACTAGAAGATTGTCGACATTTTGGCTGCTTACAAAATCGCGAATTTCGCTTATGTTATTCCTAATGCCGTTCGTATTGAACAACACTACGTGTAACGAGTGCGGCTTTGTCCTTCCCGAAGGCTCCATTAATTACTGTCGGGGGAGAGCGCCTTGATCTGACGGATCAAGACCTGATGGTCTGACATAGCTCGGATGCGGTCTGTGGCCGACCCTTTTAGCTTTGACGCTAAAATAGAAAGCTCGTTCGGGTCAATAGGCCCGATGTTGCTAAAGAACTGCGTGACGAAAGAGAGGTCTGCAGTGAAACTGGGAGTGGGGGGGGGCGTGGCCTTAGGCGCTTTGGGCGCGGAGGGTATGGCTTATTGGGAAGAACCGCTAGGCTTTCCCCGCTCTTCCCAATAAGGCCAAATTTGAACTAATATTCTGCGTGGGCTTGAACCACGCTGATTGGGAGGGTAGGGGGCAGAGACGAATCTCTGCTTGGGGGGGCACCTTTCGTATGTGGTGCAATGCGCTTTTTTACTTTGGGTGCTTTTTTGCACCCTCTGTAATTGGCGGGGTGTCCTTGGGACTTACAGATAACACAGCTGGGTGGGTTCGGACTCCTCAGCTGGGCTCTTACGGGGACAGTCAGAGGTGCCGTGGTCTCCCAGGCACTTGACGCAACGCGGCCTAGCTTGGCAATTTCGTGCCGAGTGCCCGTAAAGTTGGCATCGGTGGCCAGGGATGCCCCTTTTACGGAGGGGCTCGACGCGGATGCCCGTAATGTGACAGATGGCTCGGATATTGAAGATATCCTTGCTCTCTGGCGTAAGAGAGAGGGTTACGAGTACCATATTGTACTCGTGTTTTTGATCGGATGGTATATACGATGTACCTCTGTGGCGGGATAACCCTGGGACCGGATGTCCATGAGTACCTCTTTTGTGGAGAGGCACTTATCGACACCGGTTATGACGACGCGCTGAACGCGCTCGTCCTCGAGAGCAAAGGTGTGGTAACCTTTGTTTTTGGTGCGTAGGAACGCGGCGAGGAGGCGGTGATCCTCCGAAGTCTTTACTTGGACTTTTATACCTATGGGGGTCGTATGAGCAGAAGAGTAACGAAGCTTATGCTCGTTAATCGCTGCGGAGATTAAGTTCCATTTGGCCTTCTCCTGTATGATTACAGGAGGAGACATTTTTGGAGATCGAACGGCCTGAGAGGCCTGGGACGCCTGAGGGGCCTGAGGGGCCTGGGAGGCCGGAAGGGCCTGGGAGGCCAGAGAGGCCTGGGTGGCCAGAGGGGCCTAGGAGGCCAGAGAGGCCGGGAGGGCCGATGGGGGATCTCTGATGGAGGTGATAGGGATTCGGCTTCGGCCGGTATTAACGGGACGTCGCTATCGGGCGAGGTGAGTCTGCTTCGTGTATGCGCACGAAGCTTTCCCATTTGGACGCGACATCGGGAATTTCAGCTTTTAAAAACTCCAGGAACTTTCTGATTTTGGCGTCAGACATAATTAGAAAGTTTATCCCGGGAGTGGGATTCTGCTCTCTATTAATTAATTATTGGGGATACAGTCCTTCCCGGCGACCGGGAGGGGAGGTGTGTAGGGAGGAAAACTCATCGTGTAGTGTGCCTAAGCGTGTCACGGTACTTACAATTGTTCTTCGGGCGGCTGGAACTCACTCACAAACGTTACGCTAAACACTAGGGCGCTAGTGTTCGCGAACGAGAACGCGGCGGAGCGCGAGCGGAAGGCTCGCGCTATAAGCGAGACGGACGATGCGACCGGTCGCACGCTCGTCCTAGCGCGGCGGGTACTACGCGGCGGGGTGTGAGCAGAGGGATCGCACCAAAGAGCGAGACGGACGATGCGAGCGGTCGCATGATCGTCCGGTACGCGGCGGTCGCGGCGCGGCGCGAGACACGGTACGGCACGGGTCGGGCGGAAAAGGCGGTTGGGTGGCGCCTTGTCTTCATTACTCTTGAGTCTTGACTCTTGAGGCTTGACTCTTGAGTCTTCGATCTTCTGTCTTCTTTCTTCCTGTTGATTCTCTTTCGCGAGCGATGGCACACGCGAGAGAGGGAGAGCGCAATACTGCGAGAGCGAGAGCGCTTAGTGAGCACTATCGACGAAACGACGACAACGATCGGAGCTGTTGATCGGACGGTGTCCCTCAAATGACAGTACCGATGGAACCACATAATACCGGGCACTGTGGTGTTTGCGCCATTCGCCTTCCAACAAGAAGCCCTTGATGAGGCTCATGGCTCGAACCATCTCCCAGTCCTGACCTGCATCCGCGCATCACCCGCGAGTGTCCTCCCACCTCCCCCCTTACTCGGTTCTTGATTGGGAGATTTGCACAGCGCGTCTCCACGAGAGCACACCTAATTTCCCGGTCGATTCTGCAGAGGCCGTCGAATCGATGACTCTGCAAGTCACAGGGAAATTTCCGCTGCGAAGGAAGCGGCTACCCAACCGTCAAATCGACGGCAGCACAGAAGGCCCCCCTACCCCGCCACATTGCCGAGCTAGTGGCGGAAAAGAAACAACTGCGCCGCCGATGGCAGCGCACCCGCTGCCCTGTGATGAAGAGCCAGCTCAACCACCTCACTGCCAAGGTAAAGTCCTTTTTAGTTGACCTAAATGCCGAAGACTGGACTCTGCGCATCCAGGAGGCGGGCGAGGACTGGCCCTCCCTTCACCGTTTCTGCCGCAGGTTGAACGGAACTGCTGCTCTCGTTTGCCCTCTGCTGCACCCAGACGGCAACTTAAGATACCGAGCAGAGGATAGAGGAAAAATTCTTGCCAAGCACTTGGAACGCCAATTCCAACCGCTGCCCGCGACCGCATCGGATCCGCCCGGATGGTCTCCGAGGAGGTAAAGGTTTTTCTCCCCCCCCCCCCAATCTTCTCCTTTTCCCCGAGAGAGGTCCAAAAGACTCTCTCTCGTCTTAAACCTAAAAAGGCCCACGGCGCGGATGGTATTCCCAACGCAGCCTTCCGTCACCTTCCTTTTGGAATGGTGGCCGCCCTCACCCGCCTGTTTAATGGCATTATGAGGACCGGCCACATCCCCACCCCCTGGAAACTAGGGTTAATAATCAATATTCCCAAGCCTCATAAGAATCTGAGACGGGCCGAGGGCTATCAGCCCATAACCCTGCTCTCAACCCTCTCTAAGACCTTTGAAATCTTACTCCTCAAATACCTCTCCCCGTACCTCCCTTCTCGCGAGGAACAATTCGGCTTCAGGTCCCAGCTGAGTACCACCTTCCAGTTGGTACGCGTGATTCACCACCTTTTCGTTGCGGCTAATAAAAAGAACTCCTCAGTTGCGGTCTTCCTAGACATGGAGAAGGCGGTTGATAGTGTTTGGCACGAGGGCCTGCTCTACGAGCTCATCCGTGCCGACGTTCCCCCCTCCCTGATAAAGCTAGTGGCCTCATTCCTCTCCGGTCGGACCTTCCAGGTCCGCGTTGATGGAATCCTTTCAGGTGAGTACTCCATAGCAGCGGGAGTCCCCCAAGGCAGCGTGCTCTCTCCGGGGCTATACAGCTTCTTCGCCAGTGATGTGCTGAGCAAATGCAGACTTGCGGTTAACGCAGGTAAGTCCCAGGCGCTCGCCGTCACCACGAGAGCAAGTTTCCCAGCGCCTCTGAAGATTGGAGACGCCGAGATCCCATAGGGAAGAACGGCGAAATATCTCGTGGTAATAATCGACTGCAGAGAGCCCAGAACCGAGTGCTGCGCCGGGTCGCAGGTCCCCCGCGTTGAGACTTTTGCGACCCAGCTCTCCTCCAGACTTTTCGTGCGCGCGGATGCCTCGCGCCTGGTCGAATTAACCGACCTGGTGCCGTGGCACGCCCGCCCGCCCGACCGCCACCGCCTGCCCAGGGATGCCGTCCCACCAGAGGACCCAGCGGAGCCACGCAGCTCGCCCCGCCACTCTGACGCATTGATGCGCCACACCCAGGATGCGCCCAGGCGCAACAGCGCCCCACACATCGCGGGATCGTATCCCCTCCCCCCCACCCTTTCTTACACCGGCAAACCTGATGCCGGTGTAATCTCGTCTGACTCGCCCGGAGTATGACGAGGGGCAGCCCTATTGCCCCTTACGTCAGCTCCGTGGCAGCCTTTCCCCCCCGACATCAAAAGTCCGAGGCCCGGGAACACATCCCCCCCCCCCTCCTTTCCCAGGTCGGTTGTGTCCGTGAACGGCAAAGCGGCGCGTGCGGGAGTGGACCCATACACGCTTCATGGTCCCCGGACCAGGACCCCACGCGTCGCCGGTGTCGACCGCAGGTCTCAACCGTCCGCGGCCCTCGCCACCATCGTTTTCCATTAACACCTCGGGTTTCCCCTGCGTTCTGCCGCGGGGGGTCTTCCCTCAAAACTAATGACCAAATGCGTCCAGTATTAGTACTGGGCGCGTCATCCCACCCAAAGTAGAGGGGCTCTGCCCTGGTTATGGTTCCCCGCCCAAGGCCCTTTTCAGGGGCCCGGCGCGAGAAGACGTCTCCGGAATTGCGCCATTGCAAAGATTCCAAAACCGGTTTCTACGCATGGCAACAGGAGCCCCCTATTACATGCGTAACATCGACTTGCATAGAGACTGTGAACTCATCACTATTAAAGCCTATATCAAGGAACTCGTAGAGAGATTCTTTGATAAAGGTAAAAATCATCCAAACCCCCTTTTATCCAAAAGGCCCTGGACTATAACCACGACGCACAGACTTTCCGACACCCGTACAAGCGGCCTCGGGATCGACGCCGGCGCCAACCCCGAGGTCCCACATCCGAATCGACAACACATACAGACGTACAGACCGACCCTATCACGGGACCGAACCCGAACCCGAGTTCGAGTTCGCATCCTACTCGTAGTAGCATAAGTACACTTCAAAATAGTGTCCGCGACCGCGAAATTGATATAGAGAGCTCTACCAATACCGCGAACCTCATCGACATTAGGACTTACGCGCGCGAGTCATCCCGACCGTACGCGGAAGGGGAGAGGGACGGCCCTCTCAGTACCGATACCGACAAAAACAAGAGCTCCTCTATCGCGATAGCTCGCACGCCGTTAGTTTTTGCTACCGCGCGCGAGCAACCTCACTTCTCAGAGAGTGAGGAAGGGGTCGGACCCCTTAGCAGGAGAGACCCGCGTCTCTCCTGTCATAAAAATATCTCACAGCCCGTAGCTGTCCCCAATATCCGGTCTGAACATCACCCGGGTGATGTTAGGGAGGGTCAAACCCTCCCATCGTCTCTTACCTAATAAACTAGCCACCAGGCTAGTTATAGTCCGATGTAGCTACAGTGGTCTTAACCTGACCCTTATCAATGACCCTTTCGATAAAAAAAAATTATTTTAATATTCTTTTGTTGTGATTTTATTGTAATGAATATAATATCTTGTAGTGTAGGTCAGAATTTGTCAAATAAACGTTTTTTATTTAATTATTTAAGCTATAAATGTTGATGTTTTTTTACTAATGAAGCTAAAAATATTGAAACTTTTTTGGGATTACTAAACAACATATAGAATTTTATATTATTTTACGTGTGTCAAGTAGTGATACTTCAATATTTCTGAATATATAAATTAATCTAAATATTTTTACATATAAACGTCTCCCCTATTATGGTGATTTACATAAATTAGCCCCAAGGACGACCAATCGCCAAATGTTCATCACAATTGACTTCAAAACAAAATATCCAGTCGACTGTGGAATCAATTACTAATTTATTTTATCCAAGACCGAGTACAGAAGCTACGTAACATGCAGACAAATTTTTCAGTAAAATAAAACAGAATAGCGTTATTTTTATGAAGAGAAATAAAAATCATTTTTGTACGCTGTCGCCTGTCCATTCTGTTATTTTGAAGTTGATTTATATTTACAAGTTATTCTTTAGGTTAGTCTACTTGATTTGCATATTTTATAGAGTTCCGTACCCAAAAGGGTAAGAACGGGATCGTATAACTTAGGCTTCGCTGTCTGCCTGTCCGTGCGTCTGTCCCGTCCGTCTGCTGTCACCAGACTATGTCTCTTGAATGGTGATAGCTAGAGTGTAAATTTTCACACAAGGTTTACTTCCGTTGCCGCCATGAGTAAAAATACAAAAAATAGATTAAAATATAACAGACGTGAATGTCGTGCACAAGTCCGACTCGAACGTGGCCGGTTTTTTTTTAAAGAATCCAGTGAGCAAAACAACATAGATAAGGTTATCTGCGAAAGCAATTGACCCAATTTAACAGTTGCCCCATTTTAGCCCCAAAATAAAGTATGCAGCGAAAAACAGACAACTAAATTCTGGCGTGCAAGGAATTGATTCTCTCTTATCCGATAGATTATGAAATCTCTGTTAAAATATTCACAAAAAATGCCAAAATCTATCAAGGCAGATTTTTCAGCAAAATATCATTATTTTGAAATGATCAAAACATACTTAATTTAAGTAATCTAAGAAGTTTATCGACCTTCCTCTGACATAAATGGCAAAAGTCTAGCTTTCCTGAGCTACGAATTTCAATAGCAATTTAATTTGACTTGACTCCTGGCCAGCCCCAGGCGTGAAAGCATTTGCTTTTACAACCGTTACATCTTTATTGCTTCTCGTGGGTTTTGTTTTTCAGAAAAGAATATAAAAACATTTAATAAACCAAAAAAGACTGCAAAAGAAAAAAGTTCGGGATTTTTTCTAAGACCTTACTTTTTAATACTTAAAACGAAATCAAAAGAGATTATAATTTATATAAATTTGTTACTTAATAGGTACTTACTTTACTACTATTTTTGAAAAAAATTCAATTCACAGTTACCCAGTTACTTAAAACCGAAGAAGATAATAAACAAACAAAATAAATTATAGTTTAAAAAAAAACTAAATAAACACGCTTTTACAGAAAATCTAACTAAAAAATAAAAAATAAAATTTAATAAATTTGGATTAAGAATAGTGTAATTGAAAAATAAATGTTTATTATTGTAAAAAAGCGTGGGGTGCAGTGTCTTCACCTGTGCGTTTGTTTGTATGTATGTAACCGACTCCAGTGGATTTGATTTTAATCCAATTCAAACGGTTAGATTTCGTTTAAAGTGATTTTTAAGATATTATTAAGTGAAGATCCTTCTCATATCTGCCAATAAAATGTTTATAACTATTGACACTATGCACCCCACGCTTTTTTACAATAATAAACATTTATTTTTCATTTACACTATTCTTGATCCAAATTTATTAAATTTTATTTTTTAGTTAGATTTTCTATGAAAGCGTTTTTTTTTAGTTTTTTAAACTATAATTTATTTTTTGCTTTTTAGTACGATTTTCCAAAGAGTAAGCCTGGAACTGCACGCATGCGTAGTTCGCGCACGAGTTCTATCTCTCTTACTCTCATGCAAAGGATGCGGAAAGAAATTAATGAATCCTGGCGAATTTAATCAGGATAATCGGATATTTTAATCGAATTATTGCATTGTCATCGGTCTTTGACAGGTGTGCAAAGTTTGAATTAAATCTGATCATTTAAATTAGGACAAAATCGAGCCCAAAGGAGTCGGTTACAAACAAACAAACAAGCAAGCAAACATACAGGTGAAACTAATAAAAGCGTTATAAAAGAAGCTTTATTTATGCATTTTTATATAAACCTAGACTTACACGCCATTATACAGAACCCTAACTTCGTGGACTTTGAGCTTATGTCTACAAGAATCTCATCACGTCTTTCGTTGTCAAAGTCAAAAAAGAGTTCAGATAAAGTCCAAGTAAACAGAGTTCAACGACCCTGACGAGACGGGCAATATTGTTTTATTACAGAAGTATTGGTAATGTAATAAGTAAGTGTCGTGTTCGAGTCAACGGCCTTACAACATTCTGAATACACACCTTATTTCATAAGAAAATCATTGTTTTTCGATAAAATTAAAAAGTAAAAAGATGTTTCGTGAAAGCGGAACAAACAAGTTAAGTAAGTATTTTAAGTTTTAAGCATTTTCCATTCACGTACACTTACAAACATTCGCGCTTGGCATGGTATAGAAGAATACGTAATATAATTGGGTTGACAGATAAAGGAAGGACAGATAAAGTATGTCCTTACTTAACTTTTATATTTGCAATTTCAGCTGAAATAGTTAACTTCGCAATTCAGTTAAATCTTTTCACGTTCGTTTCATCGTTATTTCAAAATTTTGTCGAAAAAAAAACTTATAGAAATAGTTAATTTATGTTTTTCATCCGTGCACTGAATTTTATACCGCATAGGCGCCTAAGGGCCTGCTCACACCGAATAACGCGACACGATGCGGCGCTGCATCTTTAAGATAGCGATTCAAAATTGAACTTTATTAACTGCACAAGGAAATTCATCATCTTGTGTGGGTGAATAACGTCCAATTTCGAATCGCTATCTTATAAATGCAGCGCCGCGTCGCGTCGCGTTTTGATGGGAGCTGGCCCTATTGTGTCCGTTTTAAAACACATGTTTTAAGTATTTTTATCCATTAATATTTATTACATTTGGTTACAATATTGAACTTTAATAATAAATAGCGACCCGCCCGAAACACAATTGATAAATTATGGTTTTAATCTAATCTTATCTAACCAAAGTGCGGTTTCAAAATTATCCTTAATACCGAAGTTTTTATTAAGTATGAGCTAACGATTAAAAATATTTTATAATATAAAAAATTAAAGTTAGACATATTATGTTATCGCTGACTTTTTTGTATGCATTATCAAGATCTACAACTTTTCTCTAGGACTTAATCATATTTATTATATCCCATCGCTAAGGCAGCGTTCGTAAGAAACGTTTTCGTGCGACCGTTTTTTCTCCGACTTACTTTGCAAATCCGGCTACCACCAAAAAGTATTTTCATTTTTCGGGTTAACATATAGCCCATGTCACTCACAAATAACGTAGCCTTCTATTGATAAAAGAATTTTCAAAATCGGTTCAGTAGATCCAGAGATTACCCCCTATAACCTCACAAACTTTACCTCTTTACAATATTTTTAGTACGAAGTATATAAGTATAGATAATAATCGTACCAAAACAAAGCTATTTTATTCAGTGACATGAGGCGCGGCCAATCATATTTGGCGCTGTTTAAAGAGGGGTAATGTGATATGTACGGTGGTCGGTGTGCGCAGTTGCTTTGACGTCTTCGTGGTTAAGGCCCGGTGCAGGCCGGCCACATAGTTCGCCATATGTACAGTACCATGTTGCTAATGGCACTCGGAAATCTTCGTTATTGTATAGAAATGATGTATGAAGGGAAAAAGGGAAGATTGCCGAAAGACATTGAGGTCGTGGTCGCAATGTATGAAAAAGCGTGTCTACCATTTTATGAGCTCCATGGTGTCAATATAATATAAGCCCGGGGTATGAAAATATATGGGAGTAAAATCAAATTCACGATGTCACACGGTCACATCGTACCGTATGACCGTGTCACACGATGTTAGCCGAAGATACGTCGGTCCCTTTGCATTGCACACCAAATTTTACTTTTGTGTTAGCTCCAGTCGTTTTTTGGAGGCTAGAGAAAACACACACACTTCTTGTAGGCTAGAGACGGTAGAAATGTCAACCTTACACAATATCTCATAAAGAGTCAATGCATGAAGCATTGTGCAAACTTACTGATTTACTATCGATGTCCAGCAAAAAGTCGGTCGTATGCGAACCCTACCATCTAAGAACTTCGTTAGGTCCGACGACAGATATTAAATTAGGCCAATTCATTACTTGCAGTAATAGAATATCAAAACTGGGTCACCTCAAAGTTCTACGACGTACAGGCAGTGTGCCCCGGTAAGAAATTATATTCCTGAGATATATTATATATTATATTCTTCTTCTCTTCTTCTTCTTATACATAAAAATGGGCTGCAATTCCAATGTCTCGCTAAAACTCGAGAACGGCTGGACCGATTTGGCTAATTTTGATCTTAAAATGGTTTTGGTAGTACAGGGAAGGTTTAAAGGGTGAGAGATAGTCCCATACTAACTGTTCTCTGTGTTTAATTTGTCATTTGGCCGTTAAATAATTATAGGTGCGTTCAGTTTACCTATTTGCTTTTTTATTTAATCCAGAACAACATGTGTCGGGACAGCTAGTTATTTATAATATATGATTTATTTAAAAAAGTCTATCTGGTTTGATAAACCGTGATTAGTTCTTGCATATCATTGAAAATAACCTTAAAAATGTTGAGGATCACCTATGATTTCTAAAGAGAAATAAACTTGCCTAACTAGTTACTACTAACTAGAGCATTTCGGATCTTAATTCGAACCGCAACCAAAAAGAAACCCCAAAAATCTTGTGAAAAAATCAACAAAATTTAAATAAAACGCTCCTCAATATTCGTTCATTCGCAAAAGCTATCCATCTCGAACCGTTCACTCAACCAACATTCGGCACACTGTGGCAAATTGAACGACAACCGAGAATTAATCAACCCGTGAACGACCGGGTATGTCGGTCAGTACCTGTCACAATCTCGTAAATTGGGACGGGATTCGTCACCTTTTTTTAATTCTGCTCTCAAATTCCGATTTGGGCGGCAGTCAGATTTGGTAACGCTCAACTGCTAAAGTTAATGCACAGTTCTTTATTTGAAGTGATTATTATAATACGCTACACAGTGCCAGTGCCTTCACCTCGGGGCTTCAAGCATCGTTGTGACGCCGGAATTGTTCGCGGGTTCCATCACGACCGTTGGGTTTCCCGCCGCAACCGTTATTTTTCGCGGCGACCGTTATTTTTAGGCGCGACCGTTATCTAACACTTTTCCACCTTCGCGATCGCTTCGCATAGCGATAGTGTAGTGTCGGTGTGTTCCTGCGTCCGAGGAACAAAAGAAAAGTAAGTAAAGTGAAATTGTCGATTAGGATACACACCTGTGGACTCCTCCACGCACACACCTCCCCCCCCCGGATGCCGGGAGGGGTTGAATCCCCAAATTAAATTTCCAAATAGAGAGCAGACCAAAGAGGGTCAGGGTAAACGGCGCTACCATGGAAAACACCACGGTAAAGCTGTTCCTGTCCTTTTTGGAACAAACATTCCCAGGAGCATCAAAGGCCTGGGATGAGTTCATAAAATTGCATCCCATCCCCGCTAGCTCTCCGGCTTCCCCGGCAGCTACGTCCGAAGAATCGCCGTCGTCACCGGCGACGACGGCGACTACAAAGTCATCGCAAGAGAGCGATGACAATTATACTGATGTATCCCAGTCGGAGATGTCCTGCTCCGAGCAGGAGACCTCCGAGGGGGATGACGGTTTTCAAACCGTAAAGAGTAAAAAGACCAAGAAGAGGAAACGCGCGAACGGCGCTTCCTCTGCGGCCTGCTCCTCGCCGACACCACCGGCAAAAACCGCGAAAAGCGGAAACGGTAGAGTCTTCAGGGGTTTTAAACCCGGAACCCCACCCCGTACTGAACCCATGCAGACTGACGACCAAACAGTCGCAGCCCCGAACAGCCCCAAGGCCCCCAAATTGCCGCCTCCTGTTATAGTACAGGAGAAGGCAAAGTGGAACCTTGTAAATGCAGCAATAAACGAGCAGTGTATAAACTACTCGTCAGCCCGCAACACCCCAAACGGGATCATGATGCAGGTCCCAACCCCAAACGATCATAGGAAACTGACTGCTTTTCTCAGAGAAAAGCAGATCGGTTATCATACGTATGCCCTGGAGGACGAACGCACTCTGCGAGTCGTCATCAAGGGTGTCGATAAAGAGCTCTCCACAGACTCCGTCCTCGAGGACCTCTGCAGACAGGGGATCCCCGCCAAAGAGGTACACAGGATGTACCACCCAACAAAAAAGTACCTATACAACATGGTACTTGTCGTGCTTCCCCTCACTCCGGAGGGAAAAGCCATCTTTAACATTAAAAATATATGCCACATTACAGGCTTAGCTATCGAACCCCCCTATAAAAGGGGAATGCCGGGGCAGTGTCACCGCTGCCAACTATACGGCCACTCAGCGCGGAACTGCTTCGCCAGACCGCGCTGTGTCAAATGCCTGGGCGACCACGGCACGTCCGAATGTCCGCGTAGGAACCCAGCTGAGGAGACTACTCCCCCCAGCTGCGTCCTATGCAATTCTTCTGGCCATCCGGCCAACTACAAAGGGTGCAAACGCGCACCCCAAGCAAAGAGGCGCAAAATTCCTCCAAGTAGAGGTGCCCCTCCCAAGCAGAGGTACGTCCCTGCCCCTCCTCCCTCCAAACCTGCTTGGGGTTTACCAAAAAAGAGTCCACAAGGACCTCCTCCACCTCCTCAAAGGTCGACGGCCCTCCCAGCCAGTCCGACAAAGGTCCTCCCTTCCCCGGCCAATAGGGCCACAGAAACGGGACCTGCAAAACCGCCCCCGACCTCCAATTTCGGCGCCGACATAGCGTTCGCAGCCAGATTTCTCAGTGAAATAGATTCGACGGAGCTAAACGTCTTCGTCACAAAACTACAAGGTTCCTTCGAGGACCGCATGTCAGCACTAGCAAGTCACACGGACTTGATAAACAAAATAAAGGAGTTCTCCTAAACACAAAACATGCACCCGCGTGATTAGAAAAGCACCGGGGTAGACGCCGGCGCCTACCCCGAAGTCTTACACCAGACACGATCACACGTAAAGACTTACGGACCGACTCTAACACGGGACCACCGGACTCGAACCCGGATACGAGTTCGACTCCCTTTAGTGTAGACAAAAATAATTATGACCGCGACCGCGATATTGTTATAGAGAGCTCTATAAATACTGCGGAAGCACTCGACATCAGGACATTCGCGCGCGAGTCCACCCGACCGCACGCGGAAGGGGGGAGGGACGGCCCTCCCAGATCCTTAAAATCGAGCTTCTCTATCCGTACAAATACGCCGTTAGTTTGTGCTACCGCGCGTGAGCAACCACACTCGTCAGAGAGTGTGGAAGGGGTCTGACCCCTCAGCAGGAGGGACTATCTCTCCAGTCCTAAAAATAGCTTAACCGAGGTTATTCCCAAAAATCTGTTAGCACATCACCAACTAGGGGGTGATGTAAGAGGGGGGTCAAACTCCCTCTTTGTTTTTCCCACCAAACGACTGCCAAATGGCAGTCACCAGACCGACTAAGCTAAGAGGGCTTAAAGCCATTAGCGTAGACCCATTCGGAAAAAAAAAAAAAAAAAAAAAAAGTCACCTTTTTTGGCAATTTTAAATACGGAACATTCTAATGGCGAACATTCTTTTGCAATAATATGTGTAAGGCCTTGACTGCGCGTGTTTTTTCGTAACATTACACAAAACATCGAAACATTGGGGCGTGGCTATACACATTTGTGTACGAATACACAATGTTTTTGTCTTCCGAGACGGACGGAAAACATTCCCGCGCATGTTTTCTGTGTAATGTTTCGAAAAAACATGAGTAGGAGTCATGGCTTATATATCAACCTAGCTGCATAATATACATAAAATAACACGGCTACACTTACATGTTAAGTCTACTTAGTTCCTTAAGAAATTAAAATACTTTTAATTTCTTTGTTTTATGGTTTTTTTTATCCTTAATGAGCTGTTTTATTATATTTCACACCATTGTTTTAATTGTATTGTTGTTATCTATGAAAACTGAGTCATGCTAGAAGATTGAAAATAGAAAAATCAATTTTCTTCATTGAGCGATTTTTTTTCTTTGAAGCATATATAAAAAACCTTATATATTGACAGCTACTATGCAGATATGTAGAAAAACATCTACGCTTAAACTACTATCCAACAATATTGATTGTGACCTTATATAAATGACCACGGCTCTAAATTGACCCTTTTGTTCCTATGCATTTCGGGATTTCTATCTGAATAATTTTCTTGTTTCGGCCTTTTTAGACCCCATTATTACATAGTCGGGTTATAGCTTTTTAACATAATTTTATGTATAAAAAGAAGATAGATAATTATTATAGTTGATTATGGCCCGTTAAATTATTATCTTAGGAGCTAGAACATACACTAATGTAATATTTTTGTCAATCCACCAGTTACGTACCCCTGCAGCTCTATCTTTCGTATCTAAATTTTATAGCCACTGAGGCTAGTTCATACATTCTGAAAGGTATTCGGCAATCCTTTCATTTATAGAAATAGCTTCGCATTGGTAGGTATATCGACTGAACCTTTTATGTATTGAGACAAAAATATCTGAAAATTCAATTTTCTACAGGTAATGGAAATTTGGGTTTGATTTCTTAAAGTTCTAGATTGCCCGCGACTTCGTGCGCGGAAAAGATAATACTGCGAGGACCGTACATTTTGCCACAATTAAAAGTAGCATATGTCCTGCCCCGCGGTCTTCTCTATATCTGCGCCAAATTTCATCAAAATCGATCAAGTAGTTTCGAAGTCTATACGATGCAAACAAACATACAAACAAACAAATCTTTCCTCTTTATAATATTTGTATAGATTAAATCAAACTATTAATAAATAGTAGTTAGAACTTAGGTCTAATTTTATGCTGTGTTTCGTAGGTGTATGTAAAAAAATACCTTTAATATATAAATTTTCTTTTATCAAAATCAGGTGATCGTTCAGCCAACATAAGATACCTTATTGCCGAAAATATAATGTAATAGACGATAAAGTAAAAAAATACAGAAAAGAATCAATACATCGTGTTAAATTACGGTTGTAATACACATGAAATATTACCTTCTACGCATCGCCTCTGTGTACGAATATTTATCTCAAAGCTAGGTTTTTCTTTTATACATTTAATATTACTATTTTTTTAATAAAAAAAGAACGAGCCTTAGGGCGTTTGTCCACCGCCATTGTCACCGAGATGTCAACGAGAATGAGATTATTTCTGGCCGAGATAAGGTTGACGTGAAAGGCGTACGGTGGACACACGGCTGTGGCTATAGTAAATGTATGTATACATTTACTACTGTCACGTCAATCTTTTTTTTTTTTTTTTATTTATATATGGCATCGGCTTATAACCATTTGCCAGTGTCAAGTTAAAAAGGCGGGAAATAGAACTTTCGTTTCAATTTTCAATACCGTATTCCTAAATCGTCAAGTCTAAAGTCTAGTCAAAGTCCAAATAAATAGTCAGTGCAGTTCATGAGTCATGTCAGTCGATTCAGTAAAGTGGTAGAAGCTTTACTGAAAGTTCCTAGGGAGTTTTGGAGGGAAACTCAAAATAGCACGTTTTTAGAAGTTGTACCACTTGCCCACACTTGTACACGTTAACGAATATTTAATGGTTAATATACTACCAATATTACACATTAAGAACCGAAATAACACAAATTTATGAAGGAAATGCAAAATCCAAAGGTCACCCATTGAATTTCCCGGCAAAACTCCCGTCAATCTTATATCGGCCAGAAATAATCTCATTCTCGGTGACATCTTGGTGACGCTGGCGGTGGACAAACGGCCTAAGGTTCGTTCTTTTTACATGTATCGCTACTTCGGCACCGTCTGCGTCATGTCGTTCGCGGTGACGTGACGCCACGACGGTGGCGCACACACAACACAGTACTGCCGACTGTGGTCCGGTCACCGGACCAAACTCACAGATCAAAGAAAGCTAGGACCAGATAAATAGCTACATACTAAATTTTCGATATCATTGCACTACTACAAGCATACGGGTGTGTCCATAATTATTATCTTATCGCGTACGTGGCAAAACGCGGTAGTGGAAAACTATAACTAATAAAAAATATGACGTCGAAGCGACGCGACGTCTAAATTTTCAAATTTCGTGTTTGAGTTTTTATGTCATGTTCTTAAGAATTGTGATAATTATGTTATCGGTTGTCATGACGACAAATAACAAATTATTTTTGTTCGCGCCAACACTAGCGCGACGTTTAGAATAAACACAAAGGACATCACTACGTGATGTATGGCCGACCGAAAGGGGCGCTGTCAGAGAGTGACGAACACTTGCATTTAGATCCCCTTCAGCGCCGGATGCATTTTCAGCTCATCCCGAAACCTAGTGAACGCGAACGCGTGTGCGCATATTTATTTGTGCTCGTTAATATAATACCGAATTCGCCGGCGAACCGCGATAAATCTATCGATAATCCGCTCAACAGCTGTGTAGTGTAGTGAGAAGAAACCTCCGCTCAGATCCAGAACCACCAGCTCAACAATAAGGTCAGTCCCAGATTTCTCCAGCCCTCACATTAACCTATATACCTACTTCCCTCAGCTCATAGTCGCATGTGTAAGTTCCTAGCTTACACATTTCTTGGTCCATCGAGCCTTCGTGAAGCCCTTCTCCCTATTACCGGCGTTGGGCCTCATTAGAACCAGCACCTACAGTTCCACTCCGCCCAAATCTGCACATAAAATCAGCTCGATTATTTATATTTTGTCCAATTAATTCTGGCCAGGCCGCCCCGCCATTTTAAAACCAAGTTACAGTCCATTCCCATTATCAATTCGGCACATTTAACATTAAACCCCTATTCTGTACTTTGATATTAACCTATATGTTAATTATTTAAATTATTTTGTGCATATTTCGGCCCATAAATTCATAGGAAAAACCCAAAAAAAAATAAAAAAAATAGTGGGTAGGTTGTCGGCTTATTGTCGAACAAAGAACTCGAACATTCCAGAACTTCCCTAACGTACCTAATACATAATTTGTGCCAATAATATCTCATATAATTTTCTCAGCTCTTAATTACTTACAAAATATTTTAATGTTTGATTCGCATATAAAATAAGTAATAACTAGTGCGTATTGTGAATTACGTTCGGCTCATAACAGAATTGTGAATCGTCGTTGCATTACTAAGTATTTTATCTATATATAACGTTTATATCTTCATATTCTCAATTTTTAAAACACAATATTAATTAACTTAGCATTATTTTAATAGTTATGAGTCGCATAACATCTCAAGTGCCCATACAAACATCGTCGGCTCGCTTCGGTACTTGATTTTTGTGCATTCTGTAGGTAATAGGTACCTACACGGCGCCCGTGCGTAAACAACAGCTGGTTACATTCATTCTCAATTAGGTATTCTTCATAGAATAAATAGTGACCTTCACATTGAATTCATATCTTATCTACGTTCTGTGTCTATACAAAAATATTATTAGGTATTACGTTACAGCTGTTTTAAATAAGAATTCTTATCGACGTTCTGTGTTTATACAAATATATTATAGGTGTTACGTTACAGCTGTTTAGAATAATTCGGCACACTATTGAGATTGAACCTGCTCATACCTACTTACATTGTTTTCATTGCGTTATTTTGTTTCTAACGCGCCCGCTAAGATTTTATATTCAAACTTCAGGGCATTAAAATAACATTACAGACGACTTCTAACGCATTAATCTCCGCTCATCAAACATACACTAATACTATATTAGCATCAGGCGATCGGTCAGCTTATTTGTTAATTAACTCGTACACATTTTATGATAAAATTGTATACATTGTCGGCACATTATTAAAATCTATTTTCTGCGTTTTAATTAATTGCGCGCGTATTTTCCGCTCATTACTTTTAAATATTTAACTTAGTTACACGCATATATTTTTAAACATGCCTACAAAATCGCAAGCGGCCATATTTAGGCAAACTATAAAATCTATTAGTCGGCTCAGAGAGATCGCATTGGCATTACACAAAGGTGACTCAAAGTCTAACAAAACGGAGTTTAATGCGCGTTTTAAAGACCTACAAAATTTGAAACAAAAATTAGAAAATTTATACTGCGAAATTTTAGACGACGGCAGTGTTACAGAAGAAATTGAAAAGTTTTATACAGCCGGTTACGAGAACGCGCTATCCGAATATTATGATATTTTAACTGCAGCGGAAAATATAAGTTCCACTTCAGAGTCAAGTCAGCTCACTTCTGCCGTTCTGCCCAAAATTGAACTACCAAAATTCAGCTCACGCGTTGAGGACTGGCCATCGTTTATTACGATTTTTAGGAGTCTTACAGACGACATGACGTCACTTACAGATGCAGTTAAGCTGCACTATCTTTTGTCTTGCTTATCGGGGGAGGCGCTCAGCATGATTGCGCATTTAAAAATCACAAATGATAATTACAGCGTCGCGCTCGATATACTCACACGTAGGTATGAAAACCGCCGTGTTCTGATAGATGGGTTTGTTGATATAATACTCGGCCTACCTAATATTCATATTCGATCAAGCATACGCGCGACGTTTTTAACTCCGCTCATTTCCGCACAAAGCGCATTAAATAATCTGCGTTTACCTATGGATAGTAATTACGTATTTGTGTCTATTGTAGTTAGAAAATTACGAGGCGAGCTCCGCACCCTGTTCGAAAGAAGATACGGCATCTCGGACACTCTGCCCACCTTAGGTGATTTGATTTCTTTTTTAGAGGAGCACGCGCGCTGTATCGAAACCGAATATTCTAATGCAACGCGCGGTGTTACCTACTCACCACAAACTGGGCCCTCTCGTCAACACACACCCCCCGCAAACTCTCCGCGCAGTCCACGCTTTAGACCAATTAGTCCCGCGTATCCTCGTAATACTCAGCGCTCGCTATCGGCTCACACTTTAAGTAGCTATCACGTCAGCCCAGTTCCTCATTACCCTCAACGCTACTGGCCCCCCTCCCCCCGAACAGAGCGGCGCGAGTACTCAGCCCGGAATACAGATAAACACAAGCGATTCTACTGCCCCTATTGTAGGAATACAGAACACAAACTTATCGCGTGTCCGAAATATAATCATCAGCCCACTCAAGGTCGTTGGGATTTCATAGAAGCCAACGACAGATGTCGTAAATGTCTAGGTCCGCATTTTCATAATGAATGTCGTTCGACAAACTCATGCAAAGAGTGTGGAAGTGCAAATCACCACACCTCGCTTCATCGTCACGGAACTCCAAATTCTCCGGTGTCGTCAGCGCATTTGCTTCCTCCTCATTTACGTGCACAGCCCCGCCGGCGTGCTCAAGACAAGCCACATACCTACACGGCCTACACACAACATACGCGTGCACATCAATCATCATCATCAGACCCCAACCAATCGTCTGATCATGCACCGTCTACAACTCATCAATCTCAAAACAAAAAACAATGACTACCTACAATCACGGAGCACATAGAATTAGAAGATCAACCCAATAATTTAAAATGTCATTCAGCTCATAGTACACCTGCATCCCATTCAGCTCATAAAATATCTAAATCTAGTTCAGCCCAATATTCTGTAGAATCAGCCCAAGTAAATTCAACTCAGCACATAGAAAACCCATTAAAAACTCCAGTGTTACTTCCCACAGTCGTTTTAAATATATCTGATAAATGCGGAGAATATCACAAAGCTCGGGCTTTATTGGACTGTGGTAGCATGATAACGCTCATAACTCAGCGCATGACTAGAAATCTTAATTTGCAACCAAAACAATGTTCATTAAAAATTACAGGTGTAGGTGATCAGCACATACAAAATTCTAAAGGTTGGGTCACAATAACATTTAGGCCCACACACCATGACACGCCATCTATTACTACTACCGCTCATATTCTCAAAGACGTTACAGGTTATTTACCTTTGCAAAAAATACCAGATGTTGTACAAGACTCAGCTCATCAGCTCATTCCATTGGCGGATCAAGCATATCATACTCCTGCGCCCATTGATCTCATTTTAGGCTCAGACGTTTTGGGTCACGTTTTGGATGGTACTAAGATTGCTTTGGGCCCGGGGAAGCCCATAGCCTTCGGCACGATTTTTGATTTTGCACTCATAGGACTCGTTGAGCACTCATGCGATTCACCTGTAGCTCAAGTTGGCTCTGCTCATGTTACTCATACTCATTATACTCAGTCGGCTCACTCTACACATTCTGCTCATTCTACTCATGATATTTGCAAAAGCCTGGAAAGATTCTGGGAGTCGGAAGAACCCCAGCCTCGTTCTGCTCATTCAAACCCGCTACACGAGCAATGTGAACACATATTCAGCTCAACCACCATTCGTGACGATTCAGGCCGTTACATGGTGACTCTTCCCTTCTTATCAGATGCACCCGTATTAGGTAGTACTCATGCTATTGCTCTACGTAGATTTCTCAATCTAGAAAAACGGTTGCAATCCGATCACACACTGCGACAAAAATATATAGAATTCATGAACGATTACATAAACTTAGGACACATGACACCGTGTCATCCGTCTACATTTACTCATAAACCTCATTATTATATTCCTCATCATGGCGTGTTCAAATCAGGTACTGACAAACTCCGCACAGTATTTGATGGCAGTTGTAAGTCATCCAATGGAGTCAGTTTAAACGATTGCCTGCACACAGGTCCAGCACTTCAACGAGACATTGTAGATATTATTATATCATTCCGCGCACATCGTATAGTATTCAGCACTGACATAAAAATGATGTTTAGAAATATTCTCTTAAGACCAGACCAAAGACACTATCAGCTCATACTCTGGCGATCGTCTCCAGATCGACCTCTGCTCACATATGCACTCAACACTGTTACATACGGATTGCGCTCAAGTCCATATCATGCTATCCGCACATTATTACAATTAGCTGAAGATGAAGGTCATCGCTATCCTCAGGCTGCCGAAATTTTGCGTAAATTTGTTTTCGTGGATGATGTACTTTGCGGCCATGACACCATAGAAGAAGCATCAGCACTCCAAACTCAGCTCATTGATTTGTTATCACTCGGTGGATTTAAACTTAGTAAATGGACATCAAACACACCTCAGCTCTTGCAAAGATTTCCAGACGATCAATGCGAAATGCCTAAAGACTTTGACATCAGCGCAGAGTCTCAATCAATTAAGGTTTTGGGCATTAGATGGATTCCCCGGTCTGATGAATTTACATATCACATCTCATTACCACCAGTTACCCACATTACAAAACGTTCAATTCTTAGCACAGTAGCTTCTCTTTATGACCCAAACGGTTGGGTTACACCCGTCATATTCCGCGCAAAAATACTTCTTCAAAGGTTATGGTTAACTAAATTGGACTGGGACGATCCCACTCCAAATAATATTACAGATGATTGGCAGCGCATCTATCATGATCTTCCGCACATCTCAGATATACATTTTCCCAGACATATTGCTCCACACAAATTCAAATCAACATACTCACTTCACGGATTCGCAGATGCTTCGGAAAGCGGTTTTGCTGCAGTGATATATTTACAAGAATCAGCTCACAACGGATCTGTTAACGTTCACCTCATAATTGCTAAATCTAAAGTCGCACCGATTAAAAATAAACTCACAATCCCCAAATTAGAGTTGTCTGCTGCAACTCTATTATCTCAGCTCATGTTGCGTGTCTCCCAACAATTGTCTGCTCATCTCACAATTACACATCACATTTGTTGGTCAGATAGTACCATAGTGCTTGCATGGATAAAAACTCCGCCCCATCGTTTACAAACATTTGAATCAAATAGAGTAACAAAAATTAACTCAAATTCACTCACACTTAAGTGGCGTCATGTACCTTCCAAATTAAATCCTTTTGACTGTGCAAGCAGAGGATTATCAGCTCAAGCTCTCTCCGCTCATGATTTATGGTGGTCTCCTCCTTGGCTCAAATTGCCAGAGGATACCTGGCCCAAGATGCCTTCAGCTCATACTCGACAAGACTTGCCAGGGCTCAAACCAAAATACGTACCATGCAATTTCTCGATACCCGGTGTCGATAGTGATCTGCTCACTCGCTTCAGCTCTTTAGAAAAACTAACTGGTGTCACTGCCTACATGAGGCGATTCATTCGTAACTGTAAACTAAATTCAAACTCGCGACAACTAGGCCCTCTAACTGTAAGTGAACGTAGAGAAGCATTACTTTTCTGGATCCGCTCTGTACAGCAAAATGCATTCGCAGAAGATATTCACCGCCTGCAAACCGATAGAATCTGCACAGTACGACTACAACGTCTGTCGCCTTTTACGCAGGACGGTCTCCTCAGAGTAGGAGGTAGACTCACTCGTTCGGAACTCACATACGATGCTCAACACCCATTCATTTTGCCTAGTTCTAGTCCGCTCGTAGACCTCATAATAGATCACTATCATCGCATACACTGCCACCCTGGCACGGACACGCTACATGCTATTTTACGTCAGCAATTTTGGATATTATCTGCCCGCCGCATTATAAGGCACAGAACGTTTAAATGCATAAGATGTTTCCGTTGCCGCGCTCAGCCCGAAGTACCTATCATGGCTGACCTGCCAGCTGATAGAGTCATACCTCAGCCCGTATTTAGTCACGTATCAACAGATTTCGCCGGACCGTTTCTGCTCAAATCAAGTCAATTACGTAATGCTAAGTTAATTAAGGGATATTTTTGCATATTTGTTTGCCTCACTACAAAGGCGGTTCACTTAGAACCAGTCTCATCGCTCACTGCCGAAGCGTTTATTGCAACATTACAAAGGTTCTGCTCACGTCGCGGACTTCCGGTATTGATACGTTCGGATTGTGGCACAAATTATGTAGGAGCTAGGAATTATCTACTAGAGGTACAACAATTTCTCAATGACAATAACGACGCCATTTCTCATAAACTCTCAACTCAAAATATAACTTGGTTACTCAATCCGCCTAAAGCCCCATGGATGGGAGGTATCCATGAGATTAATGTTAAATCCACAAAGCAACTTCTATACCGTGTTATCGGTGAGCAACACCTCACTTTCGAGGAATTCTTAACTCTGCTCACTAGAATCGAAGCTGTGTTAAACTCTCGGCCCATCAGTCCACTTTCGTCCGATCCCACGGACTATCAGCCCCTTACTGCTGGCCACTTTCTCATTGGCCGTCCGCTCACAGCTCTCCCCGAGCTGACTCTAGATGAAAGAGTAATATCTCCGCTCAAACGCTTTCAGCTCATTCAATCACTCTCTCGGCGCTTTTGGAACCTTTGGACCAAGTCCTACCTCCATACCCTTCAAATCCGCTCCAAATGGCTTTCCTCTTCCTCTCCACCCAAAATTGGAGAACTGGTTCTGCTCAAGGAGGACAATTTGCCTCCTCTACAATGGAAGATGGGAAGAATCTCACGTCTGCTACCTGGGAAGGATGGAGTCATCAGAGTTGTGGACTTGGACACGACTCAAGGCCAGCTGCGGAGGCCTGTCGGCAAGATTGCCCGGCTCCCACTGGATTCTGCTCAGGATGGGGCTCAGCTCGCCGCCTGTGCGGGCCCCCCAGGATGTTCGCGCCAACACTAGCGCGACGTTTAGAATAAACACAAAGGACATCACTACGTGATGTATGGCCGACCGAAAGGGGCGCTGTCAGAGAGTGACGAACACTTGCATTTAGATCCCCTTCCGCGCCGGATGCATTTTCAGCTCATCCCGAAACCTAGTGAACGCGAACGCGTGTGCGCATATTTATTTGTGCTCGTTAATATAATACCAAATTCGCCGGCGAACCGCGATAAATCTATCGATAATCCGCTCAACAGCTGTGTAGTGTAGTGAGAAGAAACCTCCGCTCAGATCCAGAACCACCAGCTCAACAATAAGGTCAGTCCCAGATTTCTCCAGCCCTCACATTAACCTATATACCTACTTCCCTCAGCTCATAGTCGCATGTGTAAGTTCCTAGCTTACACAATTTTTAAAAAATAAATTATGTGCAATGAAAGTTTAAACTTTATATTGAAAGAATAATATCAAACAAAAAAGTTATTATGTGTTGTACTGTGTGGATGAAGAATAATATAATAGTATAAAAATATCTCTTATTTTATCTATCAAAAATTACATTTTCTAGGAGATATATTGCTGTATTATAAGAGCGTCCATGACCTAGTGAATAGACCCCCTAAGTCACACGCGTGATCGTGCAGGTTCGATGCCGGGTTGTGATGTGTACTAACTACCAATTAGACTTTCTCAACAACCGTATACTGACGCTAGACTTAGTTTAACCCCATCTTCTGTGACAACCCTGACAAAATTTGGATCATTCTATGAAAGCTGTTGCTCTATATGTAAGTATATTACTGAGTATTTTACCCGGATAGCTCTTCTACAGTTAAATGTTTCTGGTGAAGTAGTGATAAAAATAAATACATAACTCCCCCACACCGATTTCGGTGACGGTGGCCGGTTTCATTGAAACCAGGCCAGTTACGCAGGAGTAATTTTATAGTGCCCAAGTGTTTGCGAAGGGACACAAGAGCATTCTCTCCTCCTTTACTCTCATAACCCAGTGAGACGGATAACCGACGCGACTGGCGAGAGATCAGGCGCAGGTCCGACTTTTTACATGCCCTTTCGACGCATGGATCATCTTTCTTGTCAGACAATCATGTGATCAGCCTGCATTGTGGAAACAACATTTTTTGTTGTTCCAATGCGGGAATCGAACCCACGATCTCCAAGTCGAGAGCCAAGCTCTAACCACTAGACCACGGATGCTGTTACAACAACAAAGTAAAGTGATACTGATACTTATTATGCCCAATAAATCTTTGTTCTATTCAAAACGCAAAACAAGCTAAAAAATGCAAACAAAAGAGACGGCACAGATCTAGCTAAAGTGTAGACATTGCACAACATTTTAAATCAGTTATTTTAAGTTAGATAACTAGTATAACTCTAGTCTATTTGCGTTAACAAGACAGTGAATTATGTGTACAAATGTCGAAATTGACCAATAACGCTTTAGCTGAGTTCACATAACACATTAACCAACTATTATAAGCTATTTTACAGTACAATAACCAAAGTAGGGTGTAATACTATATAATGCTACCAATTTCAATGTCACTTATACAATAAGATGAAATACGGAAATACAATGACACGTTAATCTTGTCAAATTTAATCTCTTGACATTGGAAATGTCTTTTCGTTCGCTCCAGTGTACGCTCCGATTTCACGAAAAAGTGCGATCCCCTCATATCTCGGAGAGTTGTGAAGATGTTGTATTAAAAAAAGACTCAAAAGACGCGTATTGACGAGAGCCGTACGGTGCAAAAATAATTATTCGAGAAAGTAAAAAACGAAAAAGGTCATGGCCGAATAGTGAAAAAAAATATTCCGAATTTTTGATTTTGGCGCTCGATATTTTGGAAACGAAGAATGATATCAAAAATTTGAGAAAATTATGTCTGAACAATTTAGTCAGCTACAATGTGAGCCTAAAACAAAGACGATCGGGTTAAGGGTTCGCCCTGTAGCCTAACCTTTTTGAAATTCCGTAGATTCGTTTCCAATGTGCTCGATAGTCGTGTCGATAGGCACGTAATCTGTGATTTTTTGTTAACGTTTAGATTAAATAGAATCGGAAATGAGTTCCTACGTTCAATCCCCTTTTACGGTTCCGCGCCCAAAGGGTAAAAACCCTATTACTAACAGTCCGCTGTCCGTCCGTCTGTCCGTCTGTGTGCCACCAGGCTGTATCTCATAAACCGTGCTAGCTAAGCTGTTGAAGTTTTTACAAATGATGTATTTCTATTTAACAACAAATACTAGAAACATAATAAAATTAATATTTAGGTGGGTCTCCATACAACAAATGTGTTTTATTTTTCGTTTTGTACGTAACCCTTCGTGCTTGAGTCACACTTAACCGGGTATTTATTAGTTTTTTTCTATCCGTTTTATTAATATCCCACTTCTAAAACTAATCTATTCCTTCTCCCTGCGTCGGGAAGATAAAATATATTCCATTGTGCAAACAAGGTTAGCGGCGAGGTGCACGGGCTCTGGGCTACAGAGTACAGACACTCAAACTCAAGTTTTTATTCTTCGTTATGACAATGTTTGGTGTTCATCATCATCATCATCAGTAACTTCAGACGAGAGAAGTTTAACTCGTTTTTGTGGGGGTACAGGGGGGGGTACGTAATAAGCTGGAAAATATTGTCCATGCTATAACATATCCATGTTCAACCATTGGCAAGATACAGTTATTACAAAATTGAGATTCTTAAAAAAAAAAAAATCGCTCCATGAAAAAATATCCACATGCAGCAGTTGAAAAATTTTATGTTTGAAAAAAATATTGAAATCTTTGATTTTATTTTCGTTAATAAATACTTTACTGCTTAAATAAAAAATATATTAAGCAATGTAAAGGTAGCCTTCCGCCCGCGACGCGAGACCGCGACCCGAGACCGAAATAGGGTCGATAAGCCACGTCGCGCGACCGTTGAGCGTGGCCAGAGAACCTGATTGGCTGGTTTGCAGGTCGCAGTCGCATAGATGCATAGATAGGAAGGCTACCTTTAGGATGTGAACGATGATTATTTACAATCCACATTTGCTCTATAAACTTTTTGTAACCAAGGAAACTTATTGAAACCAAGACGTAATAATTCGTCGTGTATCACGCGCGTATTCGCGTGATGGGCAATAACTGGAGACCGTATAACACACCCAGTCCGGAGTAATTGGCGATTTGCTATATGCCGGTTTATACCGGGTTACTACCGGGTATAAACCGAGTGAGTGGCTACAGATATAATCAAAACGTAACCAAAGACACAGTAGCTCGCTGTAATGCTACCAAATTAAATGTCACTTCCTTTTTGTTGTTTACTTTTAATAGTGGAAACCTGTTATTGGCTTCATTTTAATTGTACAAAATACTTAGAAACAGGATACTTAGTGTTGCACATTCATGTTTATAAAAAGTATGTTATGACAAATGTCTCTTTGAAGCCTAAGACTTTTTGTAAGTAAGTAATTTAGTAAGTCTAATTTAGCTAGCCAAAAGGCTATGTGCTGCATCACTAGGACGTTGGCAACTCCTATTACAGGGAAGGCTATGCCAAAAGAAGAAGAAGAAAAGGCTATGTATAGTGTAGACGTGTCGGACATTATCATCTCTCTGATGTTATGTATACATGATACACGTTCCTCTCCCCCTTACACGCTACACGTACACGCTCTCCCCCCGCGATCTTCGTACGGCTAACACCGTCTGACGTGCGCTCCGGGAAATAATTTTTTTTTCAGTGGTTTAAAATCAACAAATACGTGCTGAGTGTGTGTAATAAGCTAGGTAAAGGTGTGAGCAACGTTTACTGTAAGTTTTTGAAACACATTTGTCCGTAGTTTGTTGGATTTAATTCGGTAAGTTGATTTCCTTGTTCACTTTTATTGTTGTCAACAAGTAGGTAGGCAAAAAATTTTTACTGTCGGTAGCTCTCGCGCAGCGCCGGCCGCTCTGTTCGAACAGCTGTTAGTTATTTACCTATTCAATCTTTAATTTGGCCATTGTTTTTCTATTGCATATTGAAGTGTAGTATTTAAATCTTTAGTATTTAATATTTATATTAATAGTAAGTACCTAGCCAGAATGTTGAGTCATAATATGCCACCGGATAAAGATACTAATCCGTTTTCGAAAAATGACAAAATTCCCCGCTCACCGCCAACTTCTTCAGGTACTAAACGTTTACTGTCACAATTATCGCCCTCTTCTCTGTCACCTGATGAAAAGCGCCACCAGCCCACAAGGGACGATCAACCGCCCCCGTAATTTCGTTATTGGATACAAGCCGTGGCCCCGACGATACGTGCAATTATTACGAGCTAGTTCGCGAGGCCTCTTCATACTTATCTAAAATAAATGAGTTCGCTAACGACACAGTATCTCGTCACAATAACTTCGCTAACAAAGCAGAAATAATGAACATGACACAAAAATTAACGGCCATCGTCTCACTTCTGGCACTTAAAAATTCGTCATTAGAAACTAAAGTCGCTAATTTGGAAAAGGATTTGCTGACCGCCAAAACTACTACTCAGGTTGAGCAACCGGCCGCCTCAGCGCCGCCATTTTCTTATTCTGACGCGCTTAAACTCAGACTCGCGAAGTCGGTGCCACCTATTGAAACGCGTAGACCGCTCCCGTGCGTAATAGCTTATCCGACGCAAGACAAATCGGCGGAATTAAAATCCTCAGACGAGACCAAACAGGCATTAATGAAAGCGATCAACCCATCTGACGGCTTTCAAATCCACGGCGTCAAAAAGACAGCTAATTCGGGCGTAATCCTGCGCTTAACAAGCGAGTCACAAGTCAGGAGATTAAAATCCGTTGAAGGTTTAAAATCACCCGATCTGCGTCTAGAAACACCGAGAGGGCGTAACCCGCGTATTCTTATTAAAGATGTCCCGCAAAATATTACGGACGAAAATTTCCTTTTATCGCTTTATAACCAAAATATTAAGGGCGAAATTAATGTGACACAAGAACAATTTATGAACTCGACAAAAATGATTAGACGGCGCATAAATAATAACTACAATCGAAAATGGATGGGCCTAGAATTAGACCCAAAGATTCGGAAACATCTCATTGAAACTAAACAAAAACTTTTTATTGACTGGGCAATATGTCGGTTTTTTGCTGTTTATTTATCAATAAAAAAAATACAAAAACATTACATTTCGGCGCAATATAAACTTGTACAAGTTTTACCATACGCCGTCCAGTCGTCGCTTCACATTTAACAATAAAATGAATTTACACAAGTAATTATTGTACATTATAATTCAGGTGTGTAGTGGTGTACATAGGTGTGTGAGACATGATCATGAGCGTGCGTTGCGCGCGCTGCACTGCGTAGTGAGTACTGACGCGCGCCCGGCGCACTCAGCACAGGCATAAAACCGGTTAGTATAACACCATATACAGGCTGTTAGTAAAATACTGGATTGAATAGATTAAATAATGTCTTATTATACTTTTATATTACTCAGTTTGCGATGTTAAGTTATTTAATATATAATTTTTTAATTTTGATTTTATGTTCTTTGGGGTTAGGCTATTTTTAAGATCTGGATTTAAATTATTAATTAGTTGGGGAATTACACATTCGAGACAATTTTTACCATATAAATTTGAGAAACGAGGAACATTTAACTTTACAAGAGAGGCGCTACGTGTATTGTAGGAACTCTCTTTTACTACTCGGATGTTACTATTGAAGTATTGTTCAACTAGTAGTCGATATTTCAATTTGTCATGTATGGGAATGATTTTACAATTATGAAACAGACCACTATCGTTATTATGGAATTTCAATTTAATTTTATGGGGAACAATCTTTTTTAGTATTCTTAGTTGTAGTTGATAAATTGTATTTAGATGAGAACGTGAAGTTAGTCCGTAGGAGCTTAAGCCGTAATCGATAATAGAATCACCTAGTGCATTATACAGAGTCAATAAGTTTTTGTAAGAAATTTTCCACCTAATGATAGAAAATTTGGCCAAAATAGCCCTTAGCTTCATACAAACACCGTTAATGTGCTCAGTCCATTTTAAGCGATCATCAATGGTCAGTCCGAGGTATTTAAAAGTTTTAACTACTTCAATGACATGGCAAGTGCATTGACTTGTTCTTATAAACGGCGTGTGTAAGCATTTATGATCGTGTGATATTAGTTTGTATTGTAGGATCTGTTTATTATGAGATGAACATATATGCATCATTTTGGTTTTTTCTGGGTTAAGAATAAGGCCAGAGTCATGTGACCATTTAACCAAGTTATCAAAGTCAATCTGGAGCTTATTAAGTGCAACACTAACTTCTCTATCAGCGGCTATCAGACAAGTGTCATCTGCGAATTGTAATATTTCGCAATGTTTTATGATACTCGTAATATTATTGACGTACACCAAGTAGTGAAGTGGACCCAGCACGGATCCATGAGCAGTACCCTCGGTTACTTGGACCTCATCACTCAAAGTATTCATCGATGTTCATCGATGACGTGAACTTGTACGCTGCGCTAATTGTCAACAATACGGTCACATTGCTAAATTCTGCCGCGATTCAGACCCGTGCTGTTGTCACTGCGCCGATAAACATACCTCAATTAACTGTCCCAAAAAAGACTTAAGAGATTTCAAACCGGTTTGCGGAAGCTGCACCCGGTACAAGAAACCTAACGCCCACCCCACGGGTTCCCCTGACTGCCCAACATACAAGGCAAAAATGGAGCAATTAATTTTAACAACTCGCTATGGATAAGTTAGTTATAGTACAGTTGAACCTACATAACAATAAGCACGCGACGATTGAATTAGAAAAATTGGTGTCGGATTATAATTTAGACTTAGTTCTCATACAAGAGCAATATCAATCCGCGTCGCTAAGGTCGAAAGTCGTACAAGTTAACAACCTAGCGCGCGCCGGCATTTACACACCTCAGTCTAAATTTTCAATTACGGCCCTTACAAATCTGTCAACGTCTCACTGTGCGGTAGCGGAGGTTTCGTGTCTTCACTTTAGATTGTACGTAGTTAGTTGTTATTTTCAATACTCCGATCCTGTAGGTCCTCATTTACACCAACTACGTCATGTCCTACAATGTCTTGCGGGGAATAAAATTGTTATTGGTGCCGACGTAAATGCTTCTTCGCCCTTATGGCATGGGGAACTTAGATACACTGACCGCGACCGTCGTAGCTCAGTGGAAGACTTCATAGCAGAGTTCAACCTGCAAATTCATAACACTCCCAATACACCACCTACATTTAGCAGCCCCTCTGGTGAATCTTCCATCGACGTCACGCTTTCCAGCGCGTACGTCCATAATAACAATATAATAAATTGGCGCGTCATTCCTGATGCGTCATGCAGCGACCATCGTTTAATTGTCTTTGAGTTTATTCGCGCACCCTCGAGTTGTCCCTTGATTGAGTCGAAAGATTATAAATATAATGTTAAAAATGGTAATTGGAATTTATTCCGGTCTCTTATGTTCGCTCATTCTAGAGATTTCACTCGTCCAGACATGAACTCAAATGATAGTGCGGAAATAATGACCTTTGTCTACGGTGCCGACACCGCTCTGGGCCAAAGGCCGCTTAAAACAGAAAATAAGTGGCACGATAATTTATATAACTTGCGTCGGGAGTTTAGGAGAGCCAGGCGGAAAATTAATTATGCACGTAGACAGGGACTCGGTCTATTGGACGATAATTACGTATCGTACCTAACTGACCTTAGGGCTTCAAGGTCGCGTTATCGCGCCGCCGTCACCTTAGCAAAAAATAATATGTTGAGAAATGCAGCCGTTAGACTGGATAAGGAGGGACCATGGTCTTCTTTATACCATGAACTCAAACCAAATAATACCACTGCTCCACAGTATTTTTCAAATATCAAGATTAATAATTCGTATACTCATAGTTTAAGAGACACGGCGAAGGCGTACCTCGACGTACTAATTCCAGATGACAAGCCGGACTTGGACAATGATTTCCACCGCGAGATAAGGTTCAGAATGTTAGACCCCATCAATACGCCGGTATCTGACTTACCTACCCTTGATGAGTTCACTTCAATAGTTAATTTGTTACCTACGAAAAAGTCAGCAGGCGAGGATAAAATATCTAATATTATGATTAAGCAGGCGTGTCTAGCGGTAGGCTCATCTATATTACAGGTTTTTAATAAATGTATTGCAGAAGGCACTTTTCCAAAAATCTGGCGAATCGGCACAATAAAATTAATTCCAAAAGCCGGTGATAAACCACCAGACGATCCGAAATCCTACCGTCCTATAACGCTATTATCATGCTTAGGTAAATTATTAGAACGTCTTATTGTTCCCCGCTTGCTATCCGGTGGCCCGAAATTTAATAATCAGCAATTTGGATTTACCGCCGGGAAGTCTACAGTGGATGCAGCAATCGAGGTCAGAAAAACAGTGTAAAAATCTATCGGAGTGTAAATATGTAGTAGGTATATCTCTGGATATCGCGGGTGCCTTCGATAATGCCTGGTGGCCAATGCTACTACTGAAGTTAAGAAACAGAGGCTGCTATCGTAATATTTATTATTTAATTTACTCGTATTTTTGCAACGGCGTAACAAAAACTCCAACTCGGCCATTACACACATTCCAAAAACTTAACGCGCGGCTGCCCTCAAGGATCAGTACTATCGCCGCACTTGTGGAATATAAGTTTTGATGATTTATTATGTGTTCCCTTGCCTCCTCTGTGCTCTCTGATAGGTTATGCTGACGATGGTTTTCTTATTATTCAAGCCAATTCGCGATCTGAAATTGAAAACAAGGCCAACAAGTGCCTCAACGTAATATCGAGTTGGGGCCACAGAAATCGATTAGAATTTGCAGCACATAAAACCTTTCAAGTACTTTTAAAAGGTTCATTAATATCAACTCCTTGCATTAAACTGAACAACATCAATTTGAAACGTAAACAGTCACTTTGTTACCTAGGACTTATTTTAGAAAATAAATTTACATTCTTGGAACATATAATACAGACCGGTGAGAAAGCTAAAAGGAATTTCTATTGTTTCACAAAAATATCAACGTCGACATGGGCCTTTCATTTAAAACATTAAAAATAATTTATAATGCGACGTACCTCGGCAGCATATGCTATGGCGCACCGGCGTGGGCAGATAGGGCTACAATAGGAGCGGCCCGTCGTAAACTTTTGCAAAGCCAACGTCTCACCTTAATATTTTTATGTAAGGCATACCGTACCGTAAGTACTGAAACACTCCCAGTCTTAGCCGGAGTCCTACCAGTAGATTTAGAGATACAGCGTCGTGCAGCACTATATTATAAAAATAAAAAAATGACTAACCCTGAGTTTTTAAGCGCGAAAGAGAGTAATAAGATAACTAGATTATTCGAGCCATTAGATATTTCTATACAGAACCTAATTTCTGAGTGGCAGGAACGGTGGGACAACACTATCAAAGGGCGTCACCTATATAATTTCTTCCCTTCGGTACGCGATAGACTCTCGAAGCAATGGATAGAAATAGACCACTACGTCGCTCAATTTTTGACAGGACACGGAAACTTTAAAGCGAAACTATTTGGATTTACATTAGTCTCGTCTCCGCTATGCGAGTGTTCGACCGAAGGTAGCCCTTATGAACAAACTGCTCATCACATACTCTGGGAGAGTGATCTCTGGTATGACGAAAGAATCGAAATGTTGAACAGCGTCCATTGTGTTTCTAGGGTTGTGTACTATGAAGATCTCGTGGGCTGTGCGAAGAACTTCCGAGCTTTCAAACGTTTTTGTCATAAGTACTATTGGAAACAATGCAACACTTTTTTGTCATTATAAATGCATTGTAATCAACTGTCATATTATAAATTAAAACATTTAATTACATTCTGTCTTTAGTCATAAAAAAAAAGAAAAAACATGTTATTCCCGTGGTGCTTCCCTTTTAATTCAGACTTTTTGTCATCACAATTTTTGCTGTCTCCCGCTTTTCTTGGGGAGGGAAACTGGAATACTTCCTACTCCTCCTACAATCTTCTGATTAATTTCGATGCGGGTTCCAAGACTGATTTAGCATGTCCCCCGGGCACCCCTGAGATCATATCAAAGGGTTTTTGCGGTTGGTTACCACTGTCGATCCTGGCTACACAGGAGTTGCAGTGGTGGGTAAGTGTGGTGGGCCAATTGCCCGTTTAAAAAATGATACACGTTAATAAAGAAGATACAATAGAAGCGTTGTTGTGTCATTACCCCCCTAACATAAGAAGGACATACAAGAACCAAGAACCGAGCTCACAACACTTACTTAATCAAGCTGTCGCTTTTCTATGTTGAAATCGATCTATACAAATTTAAAAAATTAAAGTATCTATTTGTGATTTCAAATTAACAGCTTTGCACTAAATGCATTTGATAGTATATACGGCACCTACTTACACCAGTTTTTTTTTTTTTTTTTAATAAATTATGAAAATTTTTGTCTGTCTCTGCTAATCTCTGAAACTTCCGGACCAGTTTGACCGGACTTTCACTGGCACGGTGGCAGACAGCTGATGTTGTAAGAAATAACTTAGGTTAGATAACTTAATCTTCGGGTTTCGTTTAAAAAAACCAGGATTCCGTTTCATTAATTAGCTCCACGCAAACGAAGATGCGGGCACCAGCTAGCAATTTATATATAAACTAGCTGTCCCGACACACGTTGTTCTGTCTCAACTATGAACTGGAATAAATAAATAACACTCCAACATCTACACCTATAACCTACTCCAACATCTACACCTATAACCTACTCCAACATCTACACCTACTACTTACACCTACATCTACAGTAGTTTCTATGTATCTCACCGTTTGAACCTTCCCTGAACTTCCACAATTATTTCAAGACCAAAATAAGCCAAATCAGTCCAGCCGTTCTCGAGTTGGAGCGAGACATTGGAATTGCAATCCATTTTGAGGATTCAGTAATACTTAAGGAACCCTTATAGATTTGCTCTGCCCGTCCGTCTGTCTGTCTATTCGATCGTCTTGGTCGCGGCATTGTTGACAATACTATCGCCATAATAAGTTAATAAATACTCGAAACAAACACAAATCAACCGGTCAACTTCCAAATTTCTAATTGTAAATTTTCATCCATACTTAACCATAGACAACATTACGTTTAGCTGTCAGTTGCGTTTTGTTATACCACGTTTTATGTGACGTGACACGCCCCACGGGAACGGGACAAAAAGTATCCTATGTCCATCTCCTGGTTCTAAACTACCTCTCCACCAATTTTCAGCCAAATCGGTTCTGCCGTTCTTGAGTTATAAATAGTGTAAGTAACACGACTTTCTTTTATGTAAGTATAGATAAAATATATCTTAACAGCTAGTATCGATTTAGTCTTGTGAAAAACGTTTATGCCAGTGTTGAAAATTATTTATCACAGTAGTAGCTGAAATAATAATAAATGGAGTGGAATGGAATCTTTATTGTTGAGTAGATATTCCACTCCCTTTTGGGATGTATTTGGGAATTTAAATACGAAGCACATACACAGGCACGCACGCCTTGCTACGGAAAATTCAATCAAGGGTTGCCTCAAGGTGACTCTGAAAGAATCTACTCACGTGTGACGTCACGATATGACGTCACCGCGTCGATCGCTATGAAATACAAAGTTTCATCCGCGTCTGTATAATTAAATCGTTTTATGTCCGTGCAGTTTTATCGCCCGTTAAGGGCCCAGCGGTATTATTGCGTAGATATTACTTTGGTCAACATTAACGGCCAATTTCGACATTAAAATGGGCTACATAGAAATAAACCCAATGATTTCAAAACTAAGGATGGGCTGTGACTACTTTTATACCTAATTGATATCTACCTAGCTCATATCTATTGTAGGTAATGCAATATTATTTATATTTATTAAATTAATTGACATTGACAATGGAGCAATGAAGACAAAATGAGGGAGAAAACAAAAACTAATCTAAAACAAAGACTTCAAAGTACTTAAAAACCAATTTATATAAATAAGAAATTAAAATAATTTGATAAAATTGGAGTATCGTTGGTCCGCGGGCCGGACGTAAGTTTAACCGAACTGTGAAGTTTTATCGTTACGTTTGTAGCGGACATAACTCGCCAATATACATCGGCTCCTTTTAGCAAAAAGATGGAAAAGTTGTCCTTGATAAAGAATAATATGCTTAAAACAATGTTACAACTTAAAAATTAAATGTAGAAGAAATCTTGCAGAGTTGTCACGTTTAATTCCCAGGGTGTGCATGGTGTTATAATAAATATCTTTAGTACACTAATTCCCGTTCTAAGGTTTTTTGTCGGTAGTTTATCTATTTAATTTTTTTTTTAAAGTATGAAATCAAACTTATTTTCTAAATAATTCCCCTTTAAAATTCGACTGACATTTTAACTATTTCTCTACTCAATCTTCATAATTTTGAAGTCAGTATCTGCCCAAACTATGCCACAATATTTTATAGAACGTTCAAATTTGCTGGTACCGACTTCAAAATTATGAAGATTGAGTAGAGAAATTGTTAACATTTAAAAGAAATAGTTAAAAGGGGAATTATTTAGAGAATAAGTTTTATTTCATCCTTTTTGTGCATTTGTACTTTGGAAGTAGGTTTTAATTTTTTGTTTCAAAATAATATTTTTGCTCTTTTTAGTTAAATTTACTATCTATATTATTATGAACACATTTTAAGAAAGTTGTAAATACAAAAAAGCCTCCGCTATTCTTACTCTCTCGGCAACAAACTCAAGCGTTATTTCATGCCAGTTTTCTGAGACGCCGTGGTATTTCCCCAAATAAGCATTACCAATCTGTGAACCTACTAAACAATTACCAGTGATGATAATGATTAGATACTATATTATTAAATAATTATTCTTATTATCTATTGTTATAGTCGGCGGCAAAAATTAATAATTCGGCGGCTAATTTTGCAAATAGGTTCACAGACAGTGGAGTAATCGTTGAACATACAAACATATATATAGCCGAACGTATAACTACCTCCTTTTTTGGAAGTCGGTTAAAAACCTCAGAAGTCCGACAATAACATAAAGAATTTAAAAAGCCAGTGGAGCTAAAGAATGTTTCCCAAAAGTTTTAACCAAAACTTAGTCTTTAAATGAGTAAACGAAAAAAATTAAATCAGCGAAGAAGAGAAATGTAAAACTTTATTTTCTTCGTTGATTTAATTTTGATGAAACTTTTTTAATCAGTTACTTGTATTTACTTGTATTACGTGTACTTCTAGGTTGCCTCTCCCCGCGCCTCTTTGTTTACCTTCCTAAAAAATGTAAAAAGTTTACCGTGTGACGCGAAAGTGATCGCATGATACTTAGAACAGAGTGCTAAGTGTGAGTTTTTCTTTTCGCCTTCTATCGTGAGCGCGTTTGGCGTTTACTAGGAATTTGTATGTGATTTGACCTAGTTGTCGCATTTACAACTAGGTGGCGCTGTACAAATCACATACAAATTCCACGATCGAATGCGAAAAGAAAAATTCACACTTAACACTCAGGAGATGTGACCATAGATTAGACCATAGACCACAGATTAATAAATAGTTACGACGTACCATAGCGTCATCCGCTCGGCGTATGTTTAGTAACAAAGTATGTCACAGACATACGTTAACTTACGTTGATCGTTGTAATACGTTTTAATGAAATATTTATTATTTGTATTGTTTATTTTCTCTCAATTGTTTTCATTTAGTAGTATTTATGAATTATATCTTATACTTTAAACGAGATCTTGTATATAATATACGAGCGGACCCGACAGGCGTTGTCCTGCCGGGCTGATTTGTGAATCTAAACCATCCAGGGCGCCACCCAAACGCATACAATAAAATTAATTCAAATCGGTCCAGCCGTTTAGGAGGAGTTCAGTGACATACACACGTACAGTAGAACTATATATATAAAGATAATAGCCAACGGCTACAAGTATTATCATGAAATTTAGTATGCAGGGAGTTTAGGAAAAAAAAATTGATCTAGCTAGGTCTTATCCCTTAGAAACTGCGCATTTTTAAGCAATACATGCTTTTTTTATTTCGCCGTGCAAAAATATATCAATAATTTCGGCTCTCCTGATTGGCAGCTTGGTATGCGCACCTACGTATAATTTTTGCATTTTTTGGAAATTCGGAACGTGGTGAGTTCGAATACCGGTACGATAAATATTTTTGTGATTCCTATTATTTATTTTTCCTTTATATTATTTTATTAATTTTTAATTCTTTTATCGTTCTACTACGAGCATAGCTCGGTCTCCCGGGTACTTTTTTTTTATAAATGGAAAGTCCAACTGTGGATACTTTTGTTTATAGAAATGTAATTTTGTCCGTCTATGATATTATCGACACGATAATAAAAAGATATCGATAATCATATTATATACGTTGCTTATACTAAAGATTTATTTTCTATTATTTCAACATAGACTTACCGAGTAAATAAGGAGGAAATTCGTCGGTGGCTAGGTCAAAGCGATACAGACGAACACGGGAAAGAAACTCGCGGTTCAGAATTAAAAACTGAGGATATTTTGGAAGAAGAAGCGATTCTGCTCATTTCACGAATCATCTGTGTCAGAAGGAGAAAACATACGGCCAAGTAAGAGACATAAAGTGGAGTCATTTTAATAGATAACATTTGACAATTCATCAAAATTCAACAACCTAACCTTGTAACGGCGGGCATAAAATAATATATTTTTTCGTTTTGTTACAACTGTACAATTGCAGTTAAGCAATTGTTTGTATTGTAATTGTAAGCAAAATTTCAATTACGATTACATATTTATTGTAATAATGATACGAGTAATTTTACGAATTTTGACTAATAAACTTTGGTTTATTAGTGGTTTATTGACTAATAAACCACTAATAAAACAAACAACAACCATCACGTTGTCACAACAAGACAACCAAACATAATAAACCAAACCAAACCACCATAATAAACAATTTCTGATCTAAAGAACTGAACGTCGTTACAATGTTGCGTCAGTTAACCTTTTTTCTTTTTAAACACTAGGGATGTTACTCTAAAAATCGAAAGCTGATAAGTAGAATTGAATGCAATGATTGCTTGTGAAGAAATATCACTATAAATTAACAACCACGTTGTGATTATAATAAAACATTATTATATTTATTATTATTTTAACTATAAAAATACAAAAAATAACTAAATAGAAAAATCATTGTTGTTAGGTACAATTGAGGTGGGATGTTGCTGGCAACACCAGTGGCTGTCGATGACGCCATGTCATGTCGCCATTACATGACGCAGTCTTTTGTCGTTGTACGAAGTGACTGTGCGTTTTTGGTGTGCTCTCTGTTATTTTCTTCTGACCCGGCTTTTTTATTGGACTGATCTTACTGACCACGTTTACCTGGCTATAAATTAGACTCCAATTGATTAATGATTAGTAAACAAGAACAACATTACAGTCTTACCATGTCTAAACGGAGGAAAACGCTAAACAGTCAATCTCGCGAACTAGTGGTGAAATTATACAATTATTTTGAACGTGAATCAGTTAATGATGGGCCTCTTTTACCATTGACACAACCGAGAGAACGCGTTGCCGATGAATTGGGAATAGGAAAGAGGACAGTAACTCAAATTCTGAAAGAGAAATACGGACCATCAGGCTCAGAAGATAATACGTACACCGAAAAAAGAAAGGGGGACAAGAAAATTGTTGGCGTTGATAATTTTGATGCTGCTGCAATTTGCAACCACATTTATGGATATTACTCGAGAAAAGAATATCCTAAAAGACGCAGGCATATTTTTTTGCGGTAAATCGTCTCTTTCAAAGGTTTTGAAATCGATTGGCTTTAGATTTTAAAATCTGACAAACGGAAAATCCTGCTAGAACGCTACGATATTATTTTGAAGAGAGTAACATTCTTACGTCAAGTAAATAAAATTACAGATTGGGACAATGTCGTGTTTATTGACGAAACATAGTTGAATGCGAACCATACGGTTTCGCGGACATAGACCGATGATACAGCGGCCTCCACCTCAAAAGTTCCATCGGGAAAAGGAGCCAGACTTATTATATGTCACGCGGGAACAGCTTCTCAAGGTTTTATTCCAGACTGCCTCCTCGCATTAGCCTCTAAAACTACAAGTGATTACCATGAGGAAATGAACTTTGAGGTTTTTAAAGAGTGTTTTGAGAAGCTGCTAGTCAGCTTAGAAAACCCATCGAAAATTATAATGGACAATGCACTGTATCATTATGTGCAAGTTGATAAACCACCAACTTAAGGAAATAAAAAGCAAGAATTTGTCTCGTGGCTGGTAAGAAATGGTGTGGATGCAAGTCCAACTTTATTAAGCGTTGAGTTGTTAAATCTGGTAAAATAAACTAAGCCGTCCAAGCTCCGCTATGTAATCGATGAACTAGCCCTAGAGCATTAACACGAAGTTATTCGATTGTCATCCTACCATTGCTAGTATAACGCCATCGAGCTTATTTGGGCACAAATAAAGGGTCATGCAGCGCGAAACAATACTGAACCACCCTTAAGTACTGCTAAAATGATGACCCTACTACAAACTGCGTGTGCAGAAGTCACTACAGAAAACTGGAGAAAAGACGTAGAGAAAACAAAGAAAATAATTGTACAAGATGTGAGAATAGACAATATTATTGAAAATTAATTAATAATATCTCTGAGTGCTGACAGTAGTGATGAAAATGACAATACTAATAACAGTTCTGATAATTCAACTGAATAAATGCATTTTTTTTGTTAAATTATGTACTCGTCTTATTTTGTTCCTTAAATTTACGAAAGAAAAAATAATAATGGGACAGGGATTCAACTGATGATTTTTAAAATACACATATGTTTCAAGTCCGTATCGATTAATTCACTTTAATCGATGTTTTTAAGCAGGTCACCTCACTATGAAGATAAAACTGACAGACGTCAAATGTTAATGTTACGTAAATGTTAATATTAAAATGACTCCACTGTAGAACACGAATTATATGTTCCAGTGAATATTCTGAGGATAAGCGAAATGTTTCTACACCCAGCACTCAAAATATACTGACGTGATTTCATGCTGAAGTTAGCCACCCAACTTATGGAGTTCTGGTTGAAGGAAAAATTTCAGGACATTCTCGGTATAACTGCGTCTGTAGATGCTCTGGTTTCTTTTACGTCAAATGTGCCTAACATTTGCTACTTAAGTCTATCTAAGACCCGCAGAATGACCAAACATTCACACACACAGACCAAATACAATTGTGGAGCTCATAACATGGATATATGCTGTGGCTGTGTGGAATAGTTCTTAGTTAGTGTTTTGATTATTTTATCTTCACCCAAATAATGTACCAATCTCTAGAAGTTCCAAAAAACTTTTTCCAAAAAATGCATTTTACTTGGCGTAGTCGGTTCGACGAATGTTTAGTAACCATGTAACAAAGAAAATAAGTTAGTTATCTAGGGTTAACTTAACTTATTCTGGTATTAAGTTTTCGCCACAAAATTTTCCGCTGATTAATTTTTAAATTACAAGCTGCTGAATTTAAAATGAGGAAAACTTTAGATAAGACATATTTTAGGAGGTTTATTCTAGTAAATGAGATTTTCATGGGACTTTCACCGGCAGACAGCTGATGCTTAAAAACATAGGCTACTTTTATCTTAGGATTCCGCTTAAAAAATAGGATCCCGTTTCCGTTAGTTATACGCGAACGAAGTTGTGGGCACCAACTAGTTTAAATATATAAGAATAAAGGACTGAATGCGTTACAAATAAAAATAAAAAGTATTTCGCCAAACCGCGCAGCATTCGTCGCGGATTCCGTAATTCCGTAATTCTGTATGGAAAACGTGCCCATGCGCCGTTTCTCTCCTTATAAATACGAGAAACAGATACAATAAACTGTAATATCGCAAGGATGTTTACTTAGCTAACTGCAACTTTTATCAAGCAATTTCACCAAGCCTCGCTCCCACTCCCGCGGGCCCAATCTGGACGAATATTCTATTGCTAACACTTTGTTTAATATTATGTAACACATTCGGGCTGTACTCTAGAGACCAATCGTCAATTTCTAGCCACTACTGTAAACAACCGTAGGTATAAAGAAAAAGGTTATTTTTTCATGTGAAGTGTTGCGTTGTTATATATATTTTTTTTTTAATATCTTCCATTCGCGTACTTAGTAACACACGTATATAATATCCTCTAGTGTGTTTGCAGTTTTCATCATCATTTCATCGAATTACATTTTGATACAATAATATGATTATTTTAAAATGACTAAGTATTTTATTGTTTAAAAATTTGTATTATTTTGTGGCGGACCAATTAGCGCCACAATCCTGAATCGCGCTATCGATGTTTCTGCAGTTCAGCGCTATATGTACAACAGATGAAATGACTAGAAGTGGGGCTTCGGCCTGACCCAGCGAGCATACCACCTCGCTTGGTCGGAGATATCCCTTTGGGGCTTCCACTACTCCCACATCGGCGATCCTCGACAGAACACGCTTCCTTCTGGACATCATCATCATCACTCCCCTCCCCTCCGCACCACTCCAGCCAGTTTAACCTCTTCGGGTATCTCGACCACCAGCCTCAACACACCGCGGCCTGGTCGAACCCTTATCGGCTTCATCAGGCACTCTCACTACAACGACCGGTCAGCAAGCAGAGCACATCTCTTCTGGTCAGCACGTAGCATCGGCCCGCACGGCAGCACACCTACTCACTGGAGCCCGTGCAGCAGCAGCACAGTTTCGACTCTCTGGCACTGGCGACTCAAGATTCGATCTCCGGTCTTCAGGAGGGAGTGATGTGGCGGAACAATTAGCGCCACAATCGCGCTATCGAAGTTTCTGTAGTTCGGCGCTATATGTACAACAGCTAAAATTACGACAAGTGGGGCTTCGGCCTGACCGAGCATACCACCTCGCTCGGTCGGAGATCTTCCATTGGGGCTTCCACTATTCCCACAATTTTTTTATAAAATATTTATGTACCTGGCTGTTTAATTAACAACAATTAACAATTTCTGTCTAAAGTCTAAAAACATATATATATATATATATATATATATATATATATATATTTAGGTATTTGTCGAAAGTCGAAACCCAACAATAGTACGCAAATGCTCACAATCTTTCGCATTTAACATTATTTAGTAGGAATACAAAACGTTCAGTTTAAATTTTATTCGTTTGTAATTTATCTTGTATTGAAAGCCGAGCCGAGTCGAGTGTAAAAGCCGTGGGGATCGGTTCCGAAAAACGATTTAATATTGGAACCTGAGCCCGCCGCTTGATAACACCGCAATACGTCATCGGATAAAGAACATTTGACACTTATAAGTAATAAGTTGTAAGTAATATCCTACTATACTATTAAAAAGTGAAAGTTTGTGAGGATGGATGGATGGATGTTTGTTACCCTTTCACCCGAACACCCTTAACGGATTTCGATGACATTTGATATAGTAGTTAATAAGCTCTGGATTAAAACATAGGTTATCCCGAAAAAGTGCAGTGTTCCCGTGGGATACTGTATTTACGTGGGCGGAGCCGAGGGCAATAGTTAGTATACTGTATAATATATAATATAAGGTATAGAATCGTCATTCAATAGACTTACATGAATGATAGCTCGCGGCTATGTGTGCGTGGCTAGACGGTGCGGGGACCGCTCGGCGCGCGTGGGACACGGGCTTACATAGTCATCGACTCACGGAGCTGGTCGTTTCATGGTTTGACATAATTGACTATATAATATCATAATTTGTTGTTGGTTTCGAAATTATTTCGGTTAACTGTGGTTTTACTGCACCAACAGATATATAGATACCAATGTTATAAAGGGGAAATATTTGTTTGTTTGTTTACATTGAATAGCCTCCGAAACTACTGGGCCCATTTTGATAAAATTTGGCATAAACGTAGTGGACCACAGTGAAGCTAGCAGTAGCAGTTAGCAGTAAAACTGTACGGTTCAGGGTAATATCCCACTCTGTCCAGAATTCGGATGGAATTTAATCTTAACATAAACAAAGAGAACAATAGAGCACATTATGCTCAAACCAATGTCACTTTTTTACCGTGCAATAAGAAAAGCGTATTCAGTATTGAGTATACACCTTAGTTTCGAAGTGAGGGTTGGAACGGCGCGTGCAGTCCTATGATCCTAACTTTACGTGTGCAGGGCGCTAAGTATGGTACTAAGTCAAATGAGTCATTTGTCATGGTGACTATTATTATGATAGTCCAAATTAATGAATTTGATCGAATTTAATCTTATGTCTAAACTAATTCATTGAATTGAAATAAATTGAATTTTAATCTAAATTAAAATTAAATTTATAGATTGTCTTAATCCTCGAGTACTTTAATTTTTTTTTAAATTTAGTTCACAGAAAAAATATTGTCGAAGAAAGTATTTTAACTGTCTTTTTTACTTTTACTGCTTAGAAAGCCTTGAGTAAAACTCCTAAAAGCTTTTCCTTTGTAACTTTGTTCCTCAATCTGGTTTAAACCAGTTAAATCTGGGAAATTGCAGTTCTGAACCCAGTTAAGGCCAAGGACGAGGAAAAGCCAACAGCTTAAGGACGCTATAAAGATGCGTCAATGTGATGGCGACGAAATGTGATAAGATAAAAACACTAAGAATTGAATAAATTTAATACGGCAGGTACACTGACGAAAAATTCCGTTTGTCGGTATGATTTTGATTGCAAATGTTGTAACTAGGTTTTGCCTGCGGCTCCGCCCGCGTAAATACCGTATCCCACGGAAACACTGCACTTTTGCGGGAACAAAAGTAACCTATATTTTTATCCAGAGCGTAAGCTAATACCATAACGAATTTCATCAAAATCCGTTCTGTAGTTTTGGCGTGAAAGAGGCATATCCATCCATCATTCGATCCTCACAAACTATCACATTTATAATAAGTAGTAACTAGTAGGATTTCATAGTCGAATGTTGTAGTAACTAGTATTATAATGAAGGAGTAATAGCTAGGTCTAGAAGTATCCTATAAGACCTAACTTAGATATTTCTAACAAAACAACATCTTACTAACCAAGAGCATGTCTAAGGGTTCCGTAACTATCGACGCGTAATAGGCTTTTTTAAAATTACTTCAAAATTTACTGTCCTATTTCGTTCAAAATAATTTTCCTAAATAGTATTTAGCATGATCTATCAGCATGGACAATTTGCATGTTATATATAGAGGTTGGTCCAACTAGTGACGTCAATATTTTTTTTTTAGATTCCTCAAACCTTGAGGTGGACGAAAATACCCCACCCCATGTATGTTCCGCGATTTTTTGTAGTTTTCGAGTTATAATTTTTTTTTTGTATTTTTTTTATGTTTTCTGCCAGCGAGGTTTCAAAAATTAATATCTTTTTTAGTTGTAAGTATTTTGCAGTTTTTTTTTCTGTAAAATGATTGTCTTAAATGTTGTTCAAATAAAAAAAATCTCAGCTTCCTAAAATTAGTTAAAGCTACTCAAAAAAGATTTTTAAGTTTTAAGAACTTTAGTATTTAGTAGGATTTACCCAAACATTCGACTTCACTTTAAGAATACAAAAAGAAGTTTCCGCAGGGTTCTCCGCTACTAAAATAATAAAAAAAATAATGGTACTTAATTAAACTTTTTTCGTTGTAATAGGCCTTTGAAGGCGGATGCGGATAGGCTAAAACTCGTTATAGCATGATGATATGATATGATGATATGCATTAAACATTTTTTCATCTACTTTTTATTATTCTTAGGGTAAATTCAAAACTGTAATTTAAAATCAATTTTAATTAAAACTCGTGTAAAATCATTGTAGGTCTTGTAATTTTACAATAATATTGGTTTTAGCACTATGGCTTAAAATGTGATCTTTGTAGTTAAATGGGCTACGGACATCCTATTGAATTCCACGGCCAGGTAGCAATGGAACCGGTTTTTACCCTCTCTTTGACTCACCCCTTTGTTCTACTATTCTATTCAAAGGTTCAAAGTTACGTCGTATTAGTCGTTTCTTGCCTTCGCGCGTGTTAAGACTGCTCTCGTTGACGTTATTTTGTTTTGCCTTACTGGACTTTGTTTTGCCTCACGATCGTGCTTGTGTTTCGGGCCCTAATTTGACTAAGAATAACCTGTGCTTGAGTTGTTGAACCTTGATTTGCCTTAAGAACAATTTGTGCTTGAGTTTTGGATTTTGATTTGGTCTACGAATAACCTGTGCTTGAGTGTTGGATCTTGATTTGCCTTACGAACATTTGTGCTTGAGTTTTGGATTTTGATTGGCCGTACAAATAACCTGTGCTTGTTACTCAGTTATTTGGATTGTATTTGTGAGTACTATGAGCTATTCACTAAGCCAATATGCAGATATGCATTATTATTATGGCGTTGCCCAAGGTAACGGTAGTGAAGCTGCAAGGCTTTATCGAGAGCATTAGAGAGGCGGAGAAGTAATGGAGCATTACCCGGATCACAGAGTTTTTATTAATACACACAACACTTTGATGCTTGGACGTATCCCCAGGCGAAATCAACCTCGCGGAGCTGTACCCCAGGATTCGGATCGAGTGGAAGAAGTCTTGGGAGAAATTCAAAGAGACCCGTCTACTAGTTCAAGAAAAATAACGAACTGGAATTCCACAAACTACCGTTCTAAGAATTCTTAAGGATGGTGAGTCATAAAAAGTAGGTACCTAAGTTTTCAATATTTTTTTTTAATCAAATCTATTTTGTACACACCACGTTGTAACCAGTTAACTTGTGATAGGTACTTATCGGTCTTTTTTGTTTGTTCACAGAAGGTTTCCATGCGTACCACATCCAACGCGTTCAGCAGCTCCAGGAATCCGACTACCCAAGAAGAGTGGCTTTTTGTGAAATAATGATCCAACGATCTGAAGAAGATCCTGACTTTTTTAATAAAATACTATGGACCGACGAGTCCCGATTCGAAAGGACTGGAGTGTTCAACCTTCATAATTATCATAGCTGGGCCATCGAAAACCTACATTTGGCAAGGGCGTCAAACTTCCAAACGCGCTTTAGTGTAAACCTTTGGTCTGGGGTCCTAAACGGAGAGTTAATTATACCCTTTGAATTACCAGCTAGGTTGAATAGCCAGGAATATTTAAATTTTTTCAAAACAATATTTGTGAATTGTTAGAAGATGTTAACCCTTATATTCGACAAGAAATGATTTTTCAACAAGATGACGCGCCCTGTCACTATGGAATACAAGTAAGAGAGCATTTGAATACCACTTTTCCAGAGCACTTTGGGCGTGCAGGGCCGATCGAATGGCCTGCCAGATCTCAACCCCATCGACTTTTTTGTTTGGGGATTTTTCAAAGAGCTGGCTTACGCGAAGGAAAACAACAATGAAACAGAATTAAGACAAAGAATATCAGAAGCGGAAAGAAAAATAAAACAAGAATATTCGAATGGCTTCAGGCAATTAAAGCATAACTTTTTAAAACGTTGTCGGTTATGTATTCAAGTTGGAGGAAGGAGTTTTGAAAATTTATTATAATAAATAGTTTTTTTCAGTAAATTGTGCCTTTTATTTGTTATTAAAAAAACAGGTAATTTCACAACTAGCTATAATCATTACGAATAACATTTTGAATTTTGAGTGGTAAGACTAAAATTATTGTAAGAATTACACGAGCTACATTTATTTTACGGGTATTAAAATTAATAAAAAATACATCTTAAAGTTTAATTTACCATAAGAAAAATAAAATTGAAAAAAAAAATCATTTTTAATGCTTCAATGATTTTTAGCCTATCCACCTTAAGAGGCCGATTACAACAAAAAAAGACCAATTAAGTACCATTTTTTTTCTATGATTTTTGTAGCTTAGAACCCTGCGGAGTTTTTATACTTAGCCAAAAGCTATGGAAACATCTTTTTGTATTTTTAAATTGAAGTCGAATATTTGGGAAAATCCAGCTAAAAACTAAACTTCTAACTTTAAAACCTTTTTTGAGTAGCTTTAACTAATTTTAGGAAGCTGAGATTTTTTTTATTTGAACAACATTTAAGACAATCATTTCACAGAAAAAAAAAACTGCAAAATACCTACAACAAAAAAAGATATGAATTTTTGAAACCTCGCTGACAGAAAACTTTAAAAAAACACAAAAAAATATAACTCGAAAACTACAAAAAATCGCGGAACATACATGGGGTATTTTCGTACACCCCAAGGTGTGAGAAATCTAAAAAAAATTATTGACGTCACTAGTTGAACCACCCTGTATATTTTTTTATCTTTTCGGAAATCTTAGCCATTTAAAAGGCCAAAATTCACAAAATTTTTGTTTATATAACTCAGGTAAGTAGTATTACTATAATCAAAATAGAAAATCTTACTTTTAAATAACTTAACCGGTCGAAGTTGGAAAGTAGCTAAAAGTTTAACTAGTTAACTACGTGCCAACAAAAAACCTAACTTTGAAATGAAGTTTGTCTTAAGGGGTTAATGCCAACGTAATTGCTAAGAAACGCAACTCATTACTAAAAAATGCAAAAAAATATGCCATCTCAATTATTACGGAAAGTGTAATTATCGATTTACACGCTTGGCAAGCAGCTTAAAAAGCAAGGTAATCCTTAAGTTTTCCGGTGCTCCAAGCCTCTCCGAAACCGTGGACCACTGTTTGATAGGCGTATCCGGTTGGTTTTAAAAGGTGTTTCTCCATTTACAACGCCACAGAGGCAATTATAGTGAGATGATACCTCACCGAATTAGGATTCAATTTTGTTATTTCAAACAAAGCTGCAACTTAAAATTCTTTTTCATTTCCAACAAAAGTTCCGTCGATCCACGCCAGGTAACTACAACATTTTCAACCTATTTCATCACAAAATATACTTCCAGAAGTTCTAGAATTCCTTACAAATGTTTATTGTAAGGAATTCTAGAACTTCTGGAAGTATATTTTGAATCCACTATATAGTTTTAGTGTTCCGTACCCAAAGGGTAACAATGGGACCCTATTACTAAGACTTCGCGGTCCGTTCGTCTCTCCATTTGTCTGTCACCAGGCTGTATCTCATGAACCGTGATAGCTAGAAAGAAATTTTTACAGATGATGTAGTTAACAATAAATACTAAAAACATAATAAAATATATAATAAAGTGCTTCTTCACTTTATTCTCATACAACAACCGCAATTTTTTTCCCGTTGATACGGAACTCTTTGTGCTTGAGTCCAACTCGCACTTGGGCAGTTTTCTCTTGAGAAATTCCTAGATATTTCAGATACGAGAATTGTTTTACAAATTCTTGATTCTAACGATTTATATAACTTTGTTTTCATTTGCCTGTTCAATTAACTTTTGTTTTTTTCGAGTAGCTCTGCACACGGCCGATAGTTTTTGTAGGAGATAAATAGAACGTAGTAATAGAAAAATGCATTTGTTTTAAATCAGCATAATTCTTATATTTTCCTAAAGTCAACATAAATATGAACCGTACCAAAATGTACAGTAATCGGTTGCTAAGTTAAAAAGTTACAGAAATAAAAACGATGTTTTTTACAAGCTTTTATTTAACTTGCAATGTATATCTTTTGTTTGGGTGGAATTTTGAAACTCAATTTTGAAGCTTCTTCAACTTCTTCAATCGAAGAAGAATCTTCAACCGATTGAGCCGAAATTTTGTATACACGTTTAGTTTGGATGTCAACGAATGGTTAGTTTTGTGACGTCATTCTAAATCCAATATGGCGGAACACACAAGACAAAATAACTTGTCGGCCATCTTGTGTGTTCCGCCATATTGGATTTAGAAAAAAATATTATAAGGAATTAAACTGTAATTTTTCAATCATAACAAAATAACTTGTGGGCCACTATGATTTAAAAATTACAGTTTAATTCCTTATAATATTTTTTGTTAAAACAATGTTATACATAAACGCACTATGAATTAATCAATTGAAATATGAAAACCAAGCATACATTGGAGCTAACGAAAAGATATTTCCAATGTCAAAACTATGCATGTTCCCCATAGCTTTAAGTATTGCAATATAACACACGTCCAGATCGAATTTAATCTTAACGTAAATAAAACAAAAGAAATCGTACATATTGAAACTGTAGACGTTATATGTACGAGTATACCTACAATTTCAACACCAAAAACTACACCTACACCGACTACCAACACCGACCAACTTAAGCTTGACCACATTGAACACATGACCAACAACCCCCTTTTAAATGTCTTTCGGGAATCGTCGTTTTTCATACATCGTCTCACGTCTGTCGTTTTCATAGAAAAACTGATATTATTCTTGCTCGTAACTTCTATGCCCTGCGTTTTTTGGATCACCTTATGGTGACAGCAAATACGATTAAACGTGAACACATTGGCAACCATTTCATCGCTGTCGACTCTGGTCCACTTCGGACGTCACATTGGGGAATTTTAAATTAAAACCCAACAGAATACATAAATTGATTTATTCGCATATTTGTGTGACAGAGTTAACAAAACAAGGAACTTGAAACAAACTAGGACATAGTTCACAACTCTATTTGAAGATAGCCTATGTCGATACAAGCGGTTGTAAGATTTTAAGGGTCAGTTCACACCGAAACGAGTCGACACGGAACGCGGCGCTGCATTTTTAAGATAGCTGTTCAAAATTTAACTTTATTTACTACCTTTACCTGTGAAACTAAACTAGCATAAATAACTAGCATAAACAAATAAATAATTTTACATTGAATATTATAATATTTGTTGGACATTGTATAAGATTATTAAAATTCAATTACGGATATTCTGGGCATATTATGATTTACTGCTTACGTCACGAGTCAAGACGTTTGGGCAGAAAAATAATTTATAGTTTCGAAAAAAGTATACCACATAAAATTACGTTGCGCTCTTTACGGCGCTGTTAAGGTCATTGATATTATTAATTATTTTTCAGGCCTAACGTCTTGACATAAGCAGTAGATCATATGTCCAAAATATCCGCAATCGATTTTTAACAACCACAATATAATATATTATATCTAGCATTTTTTTACTTTAAACGGACATTGTTCGCAGAGCCCACTTGCTGTAGATATTGCTAGATATAATATTATTTGAATTGTATGGTATATATTTCCGCAAAGTAACGGCCTTATTCTAATGACTAATAAATAAAATATATCACATAAGGATAGGTCTACATCTAATGACTAGACACAGTTTTACTCGTCTAATTCATAACATCTCGTAACAAACGTAACAGTACTGAATAACATTTATATCCATTTAATGAATAAATTAAATAAATAAAAATTGCATCACAGGTATCTAGGTTTAACCATAGACGAATTATACAGTCGTCTATGGTATAAAGTAATCCTATATCATATCATAGGTGCCATCACTATCTAGTAGATACTAATATCAAAGTAAGAATGAAAAACTATTCCTACTTTCCTTCTACATACTATGAACTATAATTTCAAAAATTTAAGGTTCAACATTGTTAAATCAAAAGGACGTTTTTAACTAAAAACCATAAAATCTCTTTACAATTTGACTATGTACAGTCAAAACCAAAGTAGCTTCAAAATATATGGCTGCACATAATAATTAGGAATGCGAAGTATAAAAGGTCAGTAAAAACTTTTATATTCACCTAGGGGCACTAATACATAATATTAATATACAATTTAACATCCAAATAAAGAAACTACATTTCTTTAGTCAGAGTATAAATAATCGTTATTAATCTAAAGATAGCTTAAGCGACTTTCTTAATATTTCTCAGTTTGCTAAATATAAAATCGAACGCAACAAAAAGCAACGCAGCGCACAACAGCGCTCCCTAGCGCGCCGATTGAAAAATAAAACAAATGTAACTATAGCTACAAAACATACATCTATGAGGAATCTAAAATAATAGTTTAATATTATAGATTCTGAAAATTATAATAAGCGTATTGTATGGCAAGATGTATAAAATCGTCATACTTGAAATAAGCACGTATTTTCTATCACTAATGAGACTACTGTCTAAATATATAAAAAAAATACTGTTGTATATTATCTATTTACTGTTTTCATACTGTGTACTTTTTCTATACAATGTATGTTTTGAAAATCAATTACAGAAACATTATGTACAAAAATATTGGCAGATAAAAATAACGAAATAATAGTAAAAATAATAAAAATAAAGAAATTAATGACTCGAACAGCGCTGAATAGTTCATTGACCTCCCGCAGCTGATTTCAATTCCGGTAAGTGTTGCAAAGAGTGCAAGGTAATTTTATTTCCCTTTTTTTGCGTTTTATAATGATTTCATTGATTTTGCAAAACGTGATAGTTTCAATAAACACTCAGTAATTATTTACAGCATATATAAAAATCAAGATATTAGAAAATAAATCATAATGAACTATACATATATTTTTTTTGGGTGAGTACTTTCTCTTCTATCGTATAGGACAAATCTATTTCAACAAAAAGGAGAACAGCCACGGTCCATACAAAATTTACCCAGGCCCGACAGGCAATGACATTATATATATATATATATATATATATATATATATATATATATATATATATATATATATATATATATATATATATATATATATATATATATTGCTATGTTTATTTCTTCGAAGGCAATAAAATGTTTATAAATATTTGTAAAATCTTGTGAAATAGGCTCTATGGTTTAGTATGAAATAAATAAATATTAAAAACTATATATATATATAGTTTTTAATATATATATATATACCGACTTCCAAAGTAAAAGCAATAACTTCCTTAATAATCACAAAAAAGTATGAAATAATTCTTATTGTCAAAATAGTTCCCCTTTTATAAGTTCTGCTAAAATTAAACTATTTCTGTACTCAATTTTCTTATTTTTGAAGTCGGTACCAGCCAAATTGAACGCGGGTTCTTTAAAATATTGTTTCTACATATGGACGTAGTTGTGTTGAAATTAATGTTTATCTTAATAAAGTATTTCTACAATTGTTTGGGCTGGTACCGACTTAAAAAATAAGAAGATTAAGTAGAGAAATAGTTAAATTTTAGCAGAATTTAAAAGGGGAACTATTTCGACAATATGAATTATTTCATACTTTTTAGTGATTATTAAGAATGTTATTGATTTTACTTTAGAAGTCGGTTTATATTTATTTTTTTATATTTTTAGTGGAACTATAATATTATTAACTAGTACCTGGGAGATCAAGCTTTGATCGGAGTTTTAGTAGGACGATAAAATATTTAAAAGTAAATAAAGAATAGATAAGAAAGGAAATAAAAAAGGATCACAAAAACATTTATCTGACCGGGATTCGAACCAATTCGTAGATAACGCACAAATTACCATTCTACCATCCAGATGACATTAATAGTGTCGAAATTTTTGAAGTATTGTTGAACAACAAACGATAAACATAAAAACTTTAAAAAGTGTGATTGCTCAGGGATAAGACCTAGCCTTGCAAGAAGATGACGACATAGCAGGCCTTTCGCATACATCTTCACAAAATATCTTTAAACCAATATTTCCAAACGTGTATTTCCAGGTCGCTCAGCGAGCTATGGAGATGGATAGCCGAGCATAGGCTCGGAGTCTCTTTGAAGGATAGAATTCGGAATCAGGAGATCCGACGTAGAACAAAAGTCAGCGACATAGCCCTCAGGATAAGCAAACTGAAGTGGCAATGGGCGGGGCATATTTGTCGAGCAGCCGATGGCCGATGGGGCAGAAATGTTTTAGAGTGGAGACCGCGAACAAGCCGCCCCGTAGGACGACCTCCCGCGAGGTGGACCGACGACCTAAAGAGAGTGGCGGGAAGCGGTTGGATGCGGAAGGCAGTGGACGACTACGGGCTGACGATGATGGTGTATTTTCAAAGACTGACGAGTTCCATTGAGTGCTTTTGGAAACGGGGTATACCTTGACATTATGTAACTTTTTCGTAGCATATGCTTAGGTTACCTAAAAAATGAAGTTATCGAGGGAAATGATGTAATAGTTGATATGAGATAGTGATTGAATCACACACAATATATAATGATGATGATGATGGGACTAGCAAATGTTCAAAGGTACGTATATCGGTGTAAAAGACTAAGAGAAGTACCTATTTTATCATATTATGATTATGTATGGTGAGATGATGGTGGCGGTGATGATGATTATTTAATAGTAACATATGCTTGAAGTTCTTTATACAATGCTGAAATTTACAAACGTGAGTCTTTGAAGACTGCAGAGTTCTATTCAGTCCTTTTGGATCCAGGGTATAATGCCTTGGCACAACATTTCACTTTTTGGTAGCTGTGAATGTACAAAGAAATCGATATCGGTTTAAAAGACAATGAGAAATACCTATCGATATAATATCATGATGTATGGTGTGATGATGGTGGTGGTGGTGATGATAATCCAATAGTGACATATGCTTGCAGTTTTATAAACAAATCTGACATTTCTAAACGTGTATCTTCAGATACTGAGGAGTGCCTTTCAGTGCGTTTGGACCCAGGGTATACCATAGGACAATATTTCATTTTTTGGTAGCATATGCTCGAGTTACTACAAACAAAGTTAAAATCACTATAGGTGGACCTATAAATTTTGAGGACTTCTCTCGATTCCCCATGGATCCAATCACCAGGTCTACCATTTGATGACAATTGGACCAATTTGGGAGCCAACCCTTTAAAATAACAGGTCCACAAACGGCGGAGTAATCGCGTAACATACATACAAAAAAAACATACACACGAATTGAGAACCTCCTCCTGTGTTATGAAGTCGGTTGAAAATAAATAATAAATATAAAATATAAATAAATAACTTATAGATTGGTATTGACTAGATTTGTGCTTAGCTCTACTTACGTTATATCTACGTCCATACAAGTTTTTACAAAGAAAATCCTCTTTAGCTTTTCAGTCTTCAGGTCTATTTCTTTGTTTTACACTTTTGACTTCATTCGTATCATTCATAGTATTGTTGAATCTATTGACCACATCTCTTACTTTGCCTTTATTAATTATTAATTCTTTATCATACTTAGGGGTTATTAGGGCCTTATCTTTACCATTACATACGAGTTTATTGTTAGTTAATGTTCCTTGTGTTAGTCTGAACTCTCTTACTGCATTATCGATATTGTTTATTAGGTCCTTAGCCACGAATGATGCTATCTCATGTTTTATTCTGTCTCTCTCGCTCAAAATATCTTTGGGTTTGTTGGACTCTTTTAGGCCATTTTTCTCTGGGCTCTGATTATGTGTTAGGGAGTGAGACGCTGGGCTGTCTGGTCCTTGGAAGGTTATGCTGGGGTTATTCGTAACGTTGCTCTCGTTTTCTTTATTTTGGTTATTCGTTTGATCTGGTGGTCTTTGGTTTTCACCCAGTAGCCAGTAAGTCACCATTTTTCCTTTTCCCTGAACAAAAATGCCAAATTTATTTCTGTTTAATGATTTCTAGTAAACTACTTAAATTTATTATGACGTTAAATTTCTGTTACTATATAATTTGAGAATATTTTGTAGTACTATTGCAAAATAACGTAATTAAATTAAATCAAAATCTCTATTGTTTTGATATTAATAAGAACATAAATTACGAAACGTACCAAAAACGTATTTAGCTTTTGAATGTGAGATCGTGAACTCTGAATAGGCGTATAATTATTCAATTATAAATTAAATTTATGTATTCTCTTCTATTACTAATTGATTTTCAACAAGATTATATATTATATATTAAAATAAGTAAAATTTATTAAATCTAATGTTGGAAAATTGCAGATGCTTTGAAATCCAGATTCAATAAAATAGCGATGCTATTCATTCCTAAATTAACAACTTAATTGGGTACTTGACTGTAATTTTTTATTATATAAATTAAATTTAGTTCTGAAAAATAGGAAAGTTGAGATTACCTTCATGGTGATCTCCCCCCGGCATTCCAGCTCGAACCCATCGTCCAGGAGCTCCCTAGTCTTCGGGCTGACGTGGATCCGAAGCGCCTCCCCGTGCGACTCCATCCGAGATGCGGTGTTGACGGTGTCCCCGAAGAGGCAGTACCGGGGCATCTTGAGACCGACTACTCCTGCTACACATGGACCTATGGAAGAAAGTAACTTTATTTAAAAAATGTGATAAGGGGCCGTCCCCATATCACGCAAAATTTCGACTTTTTGAACGCCTCTTATGTCACGCTTCATAGTACCATGTACCCGTGCTTAACATGTACTGTCACGTTTAGTATGATACAGTTATTTTAACATGATAATAAATTATTATTATTATGTCAAAATATGACTAAAAATACTATATGACTTGTACTGCGATAGTTATTTAACTATCGCAGTACAGGTCATATAATATTTTTAGTACAATATGTATCGTCTTTGATATTTCACTAAAAATTTCTGTTTGGCTCTGATAGTCCCTTGTTATTCAGTTTGCCGTATCCTTCATGTTTAGGAATAGTATTTTCCTTGGTTTATAAAGGGAAGTGTTCTCACCATCCGCAACTCTGAGATCTTTCTATGATCTACATAAATTTTACCTGTAGCACTACTTGTGTACATTCCAATCCTCAGTCCTAGCCTAATCCCTGGTATATAGTACTGGTACTCCTGGTACATCCTACCTGCGTCTGCCCTTCATCATCACAGTACTATATACATACCTGTGAGCATCCCTATCTTCAGCAGTAGCCTCTCTCCGGGTCTGTGGGGGGCTGTCGTCACTCGTACTGCCTGCAGCAGCGCTAGATACATGATGTTTATCATCACAGCACTACATACATACCTGTGTGCATCCCTATCTTCAGCAGTAGCCTCTCTCCGGGTCTGTGGGGGGCTGTCGTCACTCGTACTGCCTGCAGCAGCGCTAGATACATGATGTTTATCATCACAGCACTACATACATACCTGTGTGCATCCCTATCTTCAGCAGTAGCCTCTCTCCGGGTCTGTGGGGGGCTGTCGTCACTCGTACTGCCTGCAGCAGCGCTAGATACATGATGTTTATCATCACAGCACTACATACATACCTGTGTGCATCCCTATCTTCAGCAGTAGCCTCTCTCCGGGTCTGTGGGGGGCTGTCGTCACTCGTACTGCCTGCAGCAGTGCTAGATACATGATGTTTATCATCACAGCACTACATACATACCTGTGTGCATCCCTATCTTCAGCAGTAGCCTCTCTCCGGGTCTGTGGGGGGCTGTCGTCACTCGTACTGCCTGCAGCAGCGCTAGATACATGATGTTTATCATCACAGCACTACATACATACCTGTGTGCATCCCGATCCTCAGCAGTAGCCTCTCTCCGGGTCTGTGGGGGGCTGTCGTCACTCGTACTGCCTGCAGCAGCGCTAGATACATGATGTTTAACATCACAGCACTACATACATACCTGTGTGCATCCCTATCTTCAGCAGTAGCCTCTCTCCGGGTCTGTGGGGGGCTGTCGTCACTCGTACTGCCTGCAGCAGCGCTAGATACATGATGTTTATCATCACAGCACTACATACATACCTGTGTGCATCCCTATCTTCAGCAGTAGCCTCTCTCCGGGTCTGTGGGGGGCTGTCGTCACTCGTACTGCCTGCAGCAGCGCTAGATACATGATGTTTATCATCACAGCACTACATACATACCTGTGTGCATCCCGATCCTCAGCAGTAGCCTCTCTCCGGGTCTGTGGGGGGCTGTCGTCACTCGTACTGCCTGCAGCAGCGCTAGATACATGATGTTAATCATCACAGCACTACATACATACCTGTGAGCATCCCTATCTTCAGCAGTAGCCTCTCTCCGGGTCTGTGGGGGGGCTGTCGTCACTCGTACTGCCTGCATCAGCGCTAGATACATGATGTTTATCATCACAGCACTACATACATACCTGTGTGCATCCCTATCTTCAGCAGTAGCCTCTCTCCGGGTCTGTGGGGGGCTGTCGTCACTCGTACTGCCTGCAGCAGCGCTAGATACATGATGTTTATCATCACAGCACTACATACATACCTGTGAGCATCCCTATCTTCAGCAGTAGCCTCTCTCCGGGTCTGTAGGGGGCTGTCGTCACTCGTACTGCCTGCAGCAGCGCTAGATACATGATGTTTATCATCACAGCACTACATACATACCTGTGTGCATCCCGATCCTCAGCAGTAGCCTTTCTCCCCGTCTGTGAGGGACTGTCTTTACTCGTACTGCCCGCAGTAGTGCCAAAGACATCCTGGCTATCTCCGCCGCGTGTCTAGTCCCGTTCCTCATAGGTAATCCAGAGACCACCATGTACGCGTCTCCTATCGTCTCCACCTATTTAATATTAGTATGTAACACTTTATATTTTTATTCCTCTTTGATAATCTACATTTTATACCGCTCTTATCAAACAGCGGTATAAAATATAGATTGTCAAAGATATCAATTGGATAAGATGAAAGTCACATTGCAACATTTTCATATGGAATTATCGAATTTTACTTTTTCTATGAAAAATAAAGGTGGTATCCTCTTCAGTCATTTCTTGTCAATGCTTAGAATCATTTTGAAAATCGTATACAGCTACATTTCTTTAAATTAATATACCCTAACACTATCATTAATAAAATAATTGCCGTACCTTATACACATCAAAGTTTTCAATGATCGAGTCGAAGCTGGTGTACAGATCGTTGAGTAGGTCCACCACTTCGAGCGGCGTGGACTCCGCGGACAGCTGGGTGAAGCCGATGATGTCGCTAAAGTAGATGGTGACCTGGTCGTACGTCTCCGCCATGACCGGCCGACCCATTATCAGCTGTGATGCCACGGACCTAGGACATTCCAATTTTAAATTCACTTTTTTCATCACAACCTATGTTAGCCTTGTCATTATTACGAATCTATTGACACCTTATTCGTTAAAATCGCATCAGTAGTTTGGGTAAAAATATATATAGTTCTGAATATTTTTTTCATGTACATCTAATTTTTTAAATATTTACTTTACTTTTACTATTCATGTACAAAATCAAGTGGATGTCTTCTCAATATGAGGATCTCCTCACATCACACATCCTTTGGTTCAATATCTATTAAACCAAAAGATGTGTACTACCTAATTCCACTAAGAAGCAACACACTTAGTCTATTCAAATGTTCACTAATTAAAATCTTCATTTGTTCCCTAGATTTATAGAACATTAGGACAAAGGCTATAAAGGAGACCGGCAAATCGTTATACATTTACTGCCTGGTAATTAAAATACGTGGACACAAAAAATATTTAATGTTAGTTGTACTTTATGGTCATAGGAACAAAAAAAAACAGTAATATTATACATTATAAAAGTTAATAAATTGATAAAATATAACCTAACCTATTGTTCAATAAATTGCCCTAGTGGTTTGTGAAAAGCGACATTACGTAATAAAATTATTAAGTAGTTTGTTTGGAAACTTAATATGCTAACAGATAAATCATAGATGTCGCTTTCTCGTTACAAAAACCAAAAACAATAATTATTTTTCTCGGTATAAATATATTTTTATACCGATATATATATGGCGTCGGCTTATCTTAAAACCATTTGCCAGTGTCAAGTAAAAAAGGCGGCAAATAGAACTTTCGTTTCAATTTTCAACATTGTATTCCTATATCGTCAAGTCTAAAGTCAGGTCAAAGTCCAAATAAATAGTCAGTACAGTCCATGAGTCATGTCAGTCGATTTAGTAAAGTGGTAGAAGCTTTACTGAAAGTTCCTAGGGAGTTTTGGCGGAAAACACAAAATAGCACGTTTATAGAGGTTGTACCACTTGCCCACACTTGTGCACGTTAACGAATATTGAATGGTTAATATTCTACCAATATTACACATTAAGCAGCGAAATAACACAAATTTATGAGGAAATACAAAATCCCACAACGTCACCTATTACGAACTCCCCGGCAAAACTCCCTGATGGTTATTTTGACTTTATTTTGGGACAAAAAATACTACTTTAATAAAAATAAAAAATTTGCTTTTACATAAACCGAAAAAAAAACAAACATATATGGGTTCGTATGCACTCAAATATATTTTAATCGAAATTAATACGGACATAATATATGGGTTCGTATGCAATAAATAAAAAATATTACTTTTAGTTTTTAGTAATTTAATTAACAGTTTTAGTCATTATAATCATAAATAAACAGTTTCGTCTGTTTTCAAGCATTCACGACACACGTGTCCACCAAATGAAAAAATATTCGCTTGTGAATTCTATAGAGACCACTATATCTAGAGAGTAAATCAACGCCACCCATGTGCTGGTTGTACATTTCGATAGCTTGAGGACAGTTAATGTTTATAAACTGCTTTTCTTTTCTAGGATCACTACCTACATAAGTTGAAAGTATCTACCTCTGGTGACCTTGATATTCGAGGTACGGTATGGTACCAGATATGGTTTCGTATGAGCTTAAATATATACCTGCTTCTATTTAATTCACAACAATATTCATATATATATGAATATATGATGTCATGTCATCATCTTGTCCTTTCTTCCGGGTTCAGCTGGCGGCCTCGACGGTCTCACCCCTCAGCATCTGAAGGACCTCACCAGCGGTTGCTGCGGGGATGCCGGCAAGAAGCTCCTGCATGAACTTACGAATCTGTGCAACCTGATGCTACGTGGAGGGGTCGCATCAGATATCATAGACATTCTGTATGGAGCTAACCTCTGCGCCTTGAGGAAGAGAGATGGTGGCATTCGTCCGATTGCTGTCGGCTCGGCTGTCGGCATACCGGCGCCTTACAGCCAAACTAGCTTGCAAATCGGTCATTTCCCTCGCGTCATACTTCCAGCCAAAACAGCTCGGTTTTGCTTGCAAAGGGGGTTGTGAGGCCGCCGTTCACTCTTTCAGGACAGCTATCCACAATCAAGGCGATGATGTGTTTCTGAAGGTCGATGTCAAAAACGCTTTCAACTCAGTTGACCGAGGCGCCATGTTGGCCCAAATTAAATCTAAAGCACCTGCCATTTTACCATTTATGCTCCAGTGTTACAACGACCCCACCAAACTCACTTACAAAGACCACCTCATCTCATCCGAAGTGGGCTGCCAACAGGGCGACCCTCTAGGTCCATCAATATTCAGCCTTGCTATACACCCGGTCATCGAGCTTCTAAATTCAAAATTTAATGTTTAGTATTTGGATGATGGGACCCTTGGAAGTGATGCACCCACTGTACTATCCGACTTCCGCACTCTGATCCGCGAGTTCGAAAAAAGTAGGTCTGCAGCTGAACCTAGGTAAGTGCGAACTTTTTGTGCCAGACAGTTGTGGGGATAGAAACGCGATTATATCCAGATTTAAAGAAATAGCTCCACAACTGTCTGTCATTGACAAGGATTCGCTCTTCCTTTTGGGCTCACCTATTTTAGACGAATCTCTCCCGGACTTCATAGATAACAAATTACAAAATTTTAATGAAACTTTAGACCGCCTCCTCCAAATTAACTGTCACATGGCCTTTACCCTAATGCGTTTTTGCATTTTCGTACCTAAATTGACATATGTCTTACGGTGTTGTCAAATGTGGAATTTCCCTCAACTTCTCAAACAGTTAGATGATACCATAAGACGAACACTCTCCACTATTTTGAATACAAATTTCGATGACCGCGCATCGACTCAGGCAACGCTTCCAGTTAGGTTCGGTGGCCTGGGTGTTCGAAAGCCCTCTGACATATCGCTTCCGGCCTTCTTGTCCTCAGTCCACGCGACCATAGTTTTATCTCCAAAATACTACATCACCCATCCTACTCCAATACAGTTCCCTTTCTGGACGAGGCCAAGGACGCCTGGAGTGCGCTCCAGTAGTGCTTGTAGCGAATTGCCTGATAATACTTTTTCCCAAAGGCTCTGGGACGAGCCACTCTGCAGACTGGTATGGAATAATCTTCTTAATACGTCCTCCAGTCCTGTGGAGCAGGCTCACCTCTTAGCTGCGGAGAAGTGGGAGTCGGGCCTTTGGCTACAAGCATTACCGTCACCCAATACGGGGACATTGCTGAATCGAACAGCTTTCCGGTTAGCCACTTCCCTGCGTCTTGGCACCCCCCACGTCGTCCCCCATCGCTGTGTTTGTGGTGCAAACGTGGACAGCCTCGGACACCACGGGCTGTCCTGTCAACGAAGCGCCGGCCGCATCTCCCGACATCACTGCCTGAACGATCTCATCCGTCGGGCTCTTGTCACCGCCGGAGTGCTAGCTATGCTGGAACCCTCTGGTTTGGCGCGCGACGATGGCAGGAGACCAGACGGTATGACCCTGGTCCCTTGGAGAGTGGGACGGGCTCTTGTATGGGACGCTACTTGCATCGATACACTTGCTCCGTCCCACGTCCAGGGCACCTCGAGTTCTGCAGGTGCGGCCGCCAATCAGGCGGAAAACCTCAAGCGGCGCAAGTATGAGAACATTAGTGGGGATCTCATAGGTACATGGGGTCTGGGTGCGCACAAACTTTTCAGAGAAATCTCCAAAAAACTCATTGAGGCCACCCGAGACCCCAGAGCCGGCACCTACCTGGCCCAGAGAATAAGTATCGCAATACAGCGAGGAAACTCTTTGAGCCTTCTAGGTACTCTGCCTGGTGGGGACGACCTGAGAGATTTCTTTGTTTTGTAGCATTTTAAGTGTTGGAGTAGTTATTTTTTTTTTAGTACTTACCTACTTTTATAGTTTGTAAATAAATATTTTAAATAGATTTTAGTTAATTTTAGCTTTTAACATTATATTACATAACTATGTAATCTCTTGAAATAAAATCTATATATGATATATATGAAAAATATATATGAAATATGAAAAAAAAGTAACAAACAAATACGACGTACTCCAAAATAGAACAAAAATAGCACCATATTTTTTTTATCAAACGAAACTAAGCTATTTCATGTAGTAAAAATTATTTTAAAAATGAAATCACAACCAATTTCTGAAACTTCACACACGCGCTTGTAAAAGTGAGGTTATACCAACAAAAAATATTTTTTCTTATTGCCAACATAACGATAGTACTGTAAACTATGTGTTTCGTTATTTCTCATGCATATTTAAGCGAAAAAACAATAATGAATCTGTTAGATCATATATGGTTTCATATGCGGTAGAGGGATAAGTACGTTTTTTGCACATGAATTTTCTGATATTCGGAGATTCAGAACTTTTTATTCCCAATTCATAAAAATATAATTTATATATTTTATAATATAATAACTTTTTAAGTACTATAAAATCACATTTGTTCGAAACTTGGCCACTCTTGATAGAAAATCAGGCAGGATTTGCTAGTGTCCTTTCAAACTGGAGGGTCTAACTAAACTAATAACTAAAGTAGTAAAATAACTAAAGTAATTAATGTATGACGTTTTAAAAAACTAATTACATAAACTTTGGGTATATGATTTACTGCTTAATATATAAAGAAATTTAGACATAAAAAAAGTCCGAAATAAACTCTAGTATGAATGAGATTACTGATCTATGAAGATCGTTGTCTGAGTGTGAACTGTGACAGCTGATTTCAAATATATTTTTTACTAAGAGCCTGCTACACCATCTACTGATAAGTGTCAGATAGCTTATTTGCATATTTTGTCTCTTTCACTTGATATAAAGAAAGCTGAAACAAAGCTTCCGAATAAACTATTCGAAAATTGATGAAACAGGCCGTTAAACTTACGTTTTTAAAGGTTAAACTTACGTTTTTAAAGGTTATAGTCAAAAACTCATATTAAAAAAAACCCAGAGTCGACCCCTATTAAATGTTTGCCAATTGGTTTACTTTAAATCATATTTGATGTCACCAAATGAACAACACTGAAATACGCAGGGTATAGAAATTATGAGCAAGAATAAATCCCAAATCATAGTAGGTAGGATATAGGTGTAGGCAGGTATAGGAACTGTAGGAGTATGTAACTACATACTCTAATCTAACTAGATTGCTGTTGTAGATGGGTATAGATTAGAGTTGCAATTCATTTCCGCCTCCACAATTACGGAATTTCCTCAAGAAATCGAACATCCGACATCGTACCATCGCAAAATGAAATTTTAAGCTTATGTACGAGTATACCTACAATTTCAACACCAAAAACTACACCTACACCAGTAGGTGGGTTTACACCACCTACCTACAGTCTACACTGCCCAACATATATAATATATGTCGGAGACACATTGTCCTCAACATCATTTTCAGTAGCGGTTGCTTGTTTAGTGGGCGTCATCGTGGGTAAAATGCGGGCACAAAACACAATGATGACTGGTTAACACTAATTTATTCAGTGTGTAACAGTATTTTCACTAATCACAAATTTAAGAAAACAGTTATTTTAAAATAATTTAAGATCGAGCAGTGGGTTCAGGACACCGATCTAACTTTAACTAGTAAACACAAAAGATAATTCTCAACCACGATCCAACTCGATCGACAGATCACACTCAAAAGTGTTTCAAACACTGTCCGCACCTCTAAAGTAAAGATGGCGTCTCGACCCCACTCGAGGCCCGCGCGCGCTCTGCTCTGATTGGCCGTTAAATATAAAATAATACAATAAAATAATTACGATTTAATATTAATTACTGTTTTTACGTGAGATAAAAATGTTACAAATTATCTTAAATTAAAAAACTAATTTAAAAGTAATCAAAATGAATTTAAGGGCAATTCAATTGTAAACAATCAGTATGCAAATAATCAGTAGCAATCAAGATGCAACTCGACTCATGAATTCCCCCGACATATATTATTATGAGCACGTTATTAATGTCTTTCAGGAATCATCGTTTTTCATTCATAGTTCACGTCTGTCATTTTCATAGAAAAACTAATAGTATTTTTGCTCGATAATTGCTATAGCCAGCGTTTTTCAGTATTGCCCTTTTGGTGACATCAAATACGATTTAAAGTAAAAACATTGGCAACAATTTTATTGTTGTTGATTCTTGGTCAATTTTCGACCATTACCTTAGCTGTGTCTCAGTGTGAGGTCAATGACATTCATAGCGCGGTAGGATCATTCATATTAGATATTTTTCGAATTTAATTTTTTTCGGCCTTAAATTCAAGCCAATCATGTGCCCGAAGTATCCGCAATTGGTTTTACAACACGTAGAAAGTAATATTATAAGTTGTATAAGAAAGACTAACTGATATGGGCCGATGAATGCCAGGTTATTTAAGTTGGTCTGACGCGCATAGGTCTGAAGGGCAAATCTTCCGATAAAAGTGTCATAAAAATATCGTTCCCGTTTTATTTCGATAGCATCAGTGTCATAAAAGTTAAAATCGAAATAACAGACAGCAAAAGCGATCCTGAGGATGCAGGAAACTTTTATTATCCGAAACTTGTTGTTTTTTTTTTAAATGAAATAAATAAGTGTTTGACTTATATATATTTTGAACAAATATTTCAAAACTAAAGATAGGTTATGATGTACATTTGGCAGAACTTCATACAAGAAAAATTTACGCCATCTTGATTTTCACTATACCTTTTGAAGTATGATGAAAATCATGACGGCGGACAAATGTCAGCCATCTTGATTTCACCATTCCTCAAATGTCAAAATGGCCCCCGAAATCTCCAAAAGTGGGGCCAATTAAGTGGAGATAGTTTTCACCTCAACATGCCTCGTCTATAACATATACGTCAACGATTTTGAATGTTAAAAGAATTCACCAGGTGAGGCCGAAAGGTTTATTAACTCTGTAAAAAGGCTCCTCTGGAGCTCCCTGAACTTACATATTTAACGTGTCCCCGAAGAAAAGGCTTAGGAGCCCTGTAGAATATGTTTCGCCTGAGTGCGGTAATAAATAATTTTTTAAGAGCCACCTGGGGATTCATAGGGTATAAGTGCGGACGCGCGTAAATGATTTATGTTACATTTCTTTAAACCACCAAGTGCGGGCGTTTGTAAATGATTTATGTTACATTTCATTAAATTCTTATGGGCTTAGACGGGCGTTATACCTTGCCATTAGACTAATATTGGATACATATGTCTTTGTAACCGACCCAAAATTTACAGTGCCCAGACCTGCAAGTCTAAAATGGCCACATTAAGCGTATCATATAAATTCAATATTTGATGTTTCGTAGTATGATTCACTTACGATGGACATTTTAGACCTGCTTCTGTCAGGTTCTTTAAGGACGCGTTTACGAAAAGTTGTTTGACCGGTTTCCGAGTATGGAGAGCTATGATATTAGAAATGTTTTGTGTGACAAATCCAGACAGTCAAGAAATAAAATAAACCTTAACGCGACGCATTAAGATTCATGCATAATAGCAAAACACGTGAAAATATTGAGGAGTATTTTCATGATTTTTCCAAATTAATTTTTAATATTGTTGGATTATTTTTTGACAAATTTAAGCTGAGTATAACCGCTATCATTGGGTATTTTTAAACAACCAAAATAAGCTCCATAAGAGCAGAAAAATGATCCCAAACACGACCTCTTTTTGTAAATTTTGGGTGAAGACGTTTTGTAAAATGGTTTTTGTTATGCTAAAAATCATACTTTTTATAAAAAAATTTAACCGCTTCTTAGACAAAGAAGTACTCATTTTGTGTCAACTGTTAGATAGTTTTGTAGCATTTGGTTTTATTTGGTCTAAAAATGTACCGAATGAAGTCGGTTAAAAACAGCCAATTTATGTCAAATTCGTAAATGCACCCTTAATGCTTAGTGTTACAAGAAGCAACGTCTTTAGTCGTAATTATTAGGTTACATTTGGGTAGTCTTTCTCTCCCTCCTTCCCTCTCTCTCTCTCTCTCTATCTCTCTCCCTCTCGCCCATTCCAACTTACTTGGGCAGCAGCTGGTACAGCAGCTCCTCACATTTCCTCTTCTCCTCCAGATAGTCAGATGTTCTCTCCTCCACGAGAGCTTCTAAATTGTTCGCGTACTGCTCCACTTGTGTGAGGAGCAGATCCAGTCGGGTGGAGGTTTCACAGTCCCTGAGAAAAACATAGGTTGGCTTAGAATTTTCAAAATAACGATTATTACTTACTAGATATTGCCCGCGACTTCGTACGCTCAAAAGAATATCCCAAGTACATTTTGCGGCGATAAAAAGTAGCCTATGTCCTTTCCCGTGGTCAATTCTATATTTGTGCCAAATTTTATCAAAATCGGTCCAGTAGTATCGGAGTCTATTCGATGCAAACAAACAAACCTTTCCTTATTAGTATAGAAGTATACATTTCTAAAGCGCGGTCACGGAGCACGTATAACTTTTGTACATTGACTTATCGCTACTTATCTCTTTCACTCGCGCACGAATATATTGCTATCGCGTACCTGTGTAAACGCGATGGGAATCTATTTGTGCGCGAAAGAAAGGGACAAGTAGCGATGAGTAAATGTACGAATTCTACGTGCTCCGCGACCGCACTCTATGAGGATAGGGATTGGTTCTGTATAATAGTGATATATTTTTTTAATTCAACAGATACGTTTTACCAAAGGGTTACGAAATACTTTAATATAATATACTATTCTTAGGACGATCACAAAACCAAGATTCATTATAGTCGAATTTGAAAACATCAATAAGTTAATTACAAAATGAACCGGTGCAATAAAATGGACAGTTTGTACGGAAAAAAAATCGTAAAAAAGTTTTTCAACGATCCGCAAAGGTTTTGAGGTAACTTTTCGATTTTAATATAAAAATTCATCGAATTCGGTAAAGGTTATGAAAATATTTCCGAATGTCGAGCTTTTATTCTATAAAGGTTTATTTTTTCTGCATTAACCTAAAAAAATATTTAGGCATTTTTAAACTTTAGCTATTAAGCTACTTATTATGTCTAAAACAATCAAATTTTCTTCCTTTCTATTACCTTATGGTAAAATGGTTGAGTTCCTCATAAAATGGTGCAAGTTCAATGCGTATGGCATGCCAAACGGAGGTGGAAAACATTGTAAAAACCTATAATGGACTTCAGCACATATTTTTAGGACGTGAAAAGTCTGCCGTAGTGGGATGGACTGGTGGTAACAGCCTCTAGCCTCAGTACGATCCTTATCCTAGTATTGGGACGTCAGAATCTGATGATGATGATTATCTAAGTACGCTCGCACTAAGCTGGTTAATAATACCATAATATACACAAATTACTACTTCCTCAGTACAGCTAGACATTATGTTATATGCCTATTAATCGAATAAGCAATGGAGATTATAGTGCCTAAAATAACTAGATTTAAGGTGATTAGGTTTCCGTTAAAAGCTAGGGGATCACATTAAATTATAGTAGTAGTATGGGTAACCGAGCTTTGCTCGGAATTCTAGTAGATTGAAAAAAGAATCACAAACACATTTATCTGACCAGGATTTGGAGATCGAACCCACCACTTTTCGAATTTCAAAAACTATACAAGATCGATTTTTCTCCCTCAAAATGGCAATCCCTCTACTAAATTTCATGGTAATACTTGCAGCCGTTTCCGAGATTCTGATTACATGTATATACAATATTAGCTCGTTTAAAGTGTAAGCAAGGTAGACTGGCGTGGTGGAAGATTAGTTTATCTACTTACTCTGCCTCTCTTTGAGGAGAAATTTTAGTAAAAATATCGTGCTCGTCACATAATAACAATAGCGCACAGGCAAGCGTGCGGCGCGGGACCCGCTTGCCCCGCCCTACCGCATCGGTGTCGGTAACAGTATCGCCAGTTCAACGGTTATTTATACCCGACCACAGCGAAGTCACAACGACGAGTAATTATTTTGGCAGTCTATGCATGTATGTATGTTAGCTCCACTGAAAAACCTAAACTACAGACATTCGCCACTGCTTCTTTTCGTGCAGTGTGTATCGTACTTAAACCATTCAAGCAAATCTTCTCCAAAACCAATAAAGCAATGACATTCCTATTGTTTTAGCTAATAGCTTGGCTTGCGGCTGCTGGTATCATTGGATGTATAAAGATTGGACTTACTTGTTAATCCTATGTATATTCTCCTTGAGCGCGGAGAAGTCAGGTCTGTCATCATCGGGTAGAGTCCAGGGCGGTTCCCCCGTGAGCGACTGGCGCGGCGACACCGACAGCGGGGAAGTCCCGCGGTTGCGCATGTCTGCATTCCCTGCACAACAGTGTTGATATAATATACTTCGTTGATATTAAAATCTAAACGTAAACAAAGAGACAATAGCCAACTATAATGCTACCAACTTAAAATTCACCTAATTAGACACTATAAAGAAATACAATGATTAGTCGAATTTCATATTTTTGTTTAAGTTTATAGTATAGTAACATCGGGAAGTACACACACACATAACACACACTAAATAAACAAACAATGAAAATATCCATTAAAAGAAAAAAGAGTGCATGGCTAGTTTTGACCATCGGCACTTTGATAGTGCGCGGCACCTTGTTGTTAAATGTAAACGTTTATTAATTAATTTGATTGGTCTTTTATATTATGGCTATGTTAATTCAAGCTTAAAATGTATTTATCTAAGATCCAAAGTAACGTTGAATAAATAGCAATAGGCTTATAGGTAATTGCGAGACTTGCGAGACTCTTGCTGCAATACCAACACCAAGACCAAGACTGGGAGCGCAATACCAACACCAATACCAAGACCAAGAAGAAGGTGTATTGGCGCAAGACCAAGACGGACTGGCTAAGTCTCGTTTTGTTCTTGCATTTGGACAACACATTAGTATTAATAGTTCGGGTAACATAGGCCTTATAATTTATGTAGTCGGATTAGAGTTTTTTATAAGAAATAAATTTATTTTTATTTTAACATCATAATCTTGTTGATGTGACATTTTTTTTAAGTAATGTCCGACTCCGTGCGTCATAGCATCTACTGTAGACCATATGTTGTTTCCGAAACTGTTTTTTTTTTTAAGAATTTACATAATAGGTTTTGTGTCAGAAATTTCTGGATACAATGCTCACGTTTGTAGATGAAAAAAAAAATATCACACAATAAACATACATTTTAGAAGACGGAGATTTTCATGCGTCCCCGAAGTCCTATTGGATTTCTAACGGTGTTAATATCACATTTCCCCTTGTGTGCGAATACGTTCTCATATGGCGGCTAACATTTGAACAGCGTTGTCACGAATAGTGGATTATATTGTTGACAGACAAACTAAATTAAGTTTACACAAATTACACGTTATCTTAATTAAAATATAATGTAATATATTTATCATACTGTTAGCGAGTGGGAGTGGACTGTATTTAAATGAAACTAAGATGATAGAATTATACACTGCCAAATACAAAACTACAAAATTAAAGATGTTCTGCGGCGGCAACTGTATTGCGAGATTATATACAAAACGAATATGTCAAAAACATATCATTGTATCAAAAGTACACACACCGGCATATTTAGCGGAACATAAAATAAAGGTTTGATATCAGTATCATATAAGGTTTGCTAGCTGGTTTATACGTCATTTAATTTAAAAATAAATATTTTCATATTATGAAAACAACTGAACATCACATTTTATGCAATTGTTTTAATTTTATTCAAATACATCTGGAGCGAACTTCGAGTATTTCTTCCTTCTGAGTTTGATTTAAAATTTCATTGAAATACCGTTTTTTGTTAGTTTTTTTTTAATTGCGTATCTTTTTGGAGTTGAGGACTGAATTATGACTGACTTAGCCCCAACGGAGATTGCCAGGGCACTCGAAATGCGAAGAAACGGTCAAACCTACAGAGTGATATCCAGAGATCTTCAGTCGACCGAGAGTCGACAGAGAATCGACTAGTTTCAACGATCCATCGCAGTATCCAACGGTTCAGGGAGACCGGTACTTATGTGAGAAGAGCAGGACAAGGCAGAAAAAGACGCACTTCGAGTAGGGATGATCGTTTCATTCGGCTTCGTGTACGTAGGACCCCCGTTTGACGGCCGTCCAAGCCCGACATGAGTTAGAAGCAGTTCAGGGTGTAACCGTTATCTAAAGTTATTCCCCGAATCAGTACGTACATCACCCGCTAGGGGGTGATGCAAGAGGGGGGTCAAACCCCCTCTTTGTTTTTTCCCACCAAAGGACTGCTAAACGGCAGTCACCAGACCGACTACGCTAAGAGGGCTTAAAGCCATTAGCATAGACCCATTCGAAAAAAAAAAAAAGGTGTAACCGTAAGAGAGCGTACGGTACGAAGAAGGTTCGGAGAAGCTGATTTGGGTTCATTTGTGCCCGCCAAGGCTCCAAGGCTCGAGGTAAATCATCGTAGAAACGGGTTAACTTTTGCTCAGGAACATCGACTTTGGAACGCGGACCAATGGAGTAAGGTATTGTTTAGTGATGAATGCAGAATTCTCTTAAATCAAATTGACGGCAGGCAAAGAATATACAGACGCAAAGGAGAACGATACATTCAGACAAATTTTGAAACTACAGTTGCATACGGTGGTGGATCAATAATGGTTTGGACGGGCATTTGTTTGGGAGCTCGCACAGACTTGGTAGTGATTGACAGAGGGAGTCTGACTGCAGACCGCTATATCAGAGAAGTTTTAGAAGAAAATGTCGTACCGTTTGCCCCATATATCGGTGACGATTTTTTTTATGCAGGATAATGCTCGGCCGCATACCGCTCGGGTTACTCAAGCTTGTCTTAATGATATGAATATCACTATTATGGAGTGGCCGGCGAGATCACCGGATATGAGCCCAATAGAGCACGTTTGGGACTTGCTGAAAAGAAAAGTTAAGTTCAGAATTCCAGCTCCTGCCAACGTGGGTGAACTGCGAATCGCCGTAGTTGAGACCAGGAGACCACCGATAACATCATTCTCAGTATGCCTAGACGGGTAGAAACTTTAATAAGAGCACGTGGAGGAAATACGCGATATTAATCACCATTTTTCTAATTTAATTAATTGTTATTTTAATATTAATTTTCACTTTTCCCGGTTACATGAAAAGTTCAAAAATGCACCATTTTTCACAAATAGCCTTTACTCACAAAATCTTTTCTTAATGTGATCTCATTTTAAGTAAAACAAATGAAACTTTAAATAACAAAAGAAGTGTAGTAAGTAGATTTTAAAATAAATTGTAATTAATAAAAATTTAATAAAATAAATAAAATAAAAATAAATTATAAATAAATTATAAATATTTATTATTATAAAATATATATAAAAATAAAAATAAGAATAAAAATTTCCTCATGCAGCATCCGCTATAGCTCTTATTATTGATGATCTTAGTCGAATAAGTGAATGGGCACAATCCTTTGGTCTACTTGTAAACCCTGCTAAAACAAAGGCATTATTAATAGGTAGCAAACGGATGTTAGCACTACTTAATAAATCAACTCTTCCTCCCATTAGTCTAAACGGTTCATTGATTCCCTTTTCCGACTCTGCTAAAAACCTGGGAGTTATTTTTGACTCTCACCTGTCTTGGAATGCCAATACCAACAATGTTAGCCGTAAAGTTTACCACGCCCTCCATTCGCTCAAGTTACTCCAAAACTTCCTTCCAGCTCCTACTAAAATTCTTTTGGCACAAACCCTTATTCAACCTATAATCGATTATGCTGACGTCTGTTACCTGGATGCAAATGACGAGATCCTAAACAAGTTAGAACGTTTGCAGAATCTCTCCATACGTTTCATTTTTGGATTAAAGAAACGAGACCACGTATCCCAATACAGAAAGCAGCTCCAGTGGCTTCCTATTCGCCTTCGCAGAAATTATCGCATATTATGTTTTCTTTTCAATACTTTATTTAGTCCCTCATCTCCTTCTTACTTAAACGAGCGCTTCTCCTTTCCTAATTTTCACAACTTATCTTGTAGACCCTTTAGACGCACCCTTCTAGATATCCCTCCCCATCGTACTGACTTTTTTGCCTACTCCTTCACGGTCCACGCTACTAAGCTCTGGAACTCCTTACCAACTCAGATACGTGAGTGTAAGACACTTGGGTTATTTAAGAAAAGGCTGCGCGAGCACTTTCTCAGCTTAGCCTTTAATTAAAGTGTTATATAGTATGATTGATTATTATTTATAAGTATGTAATTTTTATCCAATATTTTATTGCAATTGTAATGATTATGATATATATTAGTTTATTATAATATATCTATGTAAGTATTCGTATATATATGCATTCATTTATTATTATTGTTATATGTCAATTGTAGTAGTACGCACCATTTATTGTTACTTTTATAACTAAACTTTCCTGTATCAGGTCTGCTGGAAGAAATTCCAATTTGGAATAAGTAGCGCCTTTGTACAAAACTGTTTTCTGTTTTCAAGTTGTCAATGTCAAAGGTTTACTATGTGTACATAAATTATTAAATAAAATAAATAAAACCATATTTTTTTAATTATGGACCTTTTTTTTGTGTTCCGCTGAATATGCCGGTGTGTTTATATTGCTCCATTGCAACGTCAGCTTACCCTGTCAGTTTTGTGTTATAGCATAATATTTTCAAAGCACAACCAATTTTTCCTCCCCAAATGAGTATTCACTCCTTTTTAAATATCACTCGTTAACTTTTAGCTCGGCAACTGGCCGGGCAATTATTTTTAACATAACTGCTGCGATTTAAATAAAAATTGTGTTTTATGTTTTAATTACAAGAGGATTGCGAATTCCGTGTTCCGCTAAATATGCCAGTGTGTTTATGACAAAATTTAAAAGTAAATCATTAACGTAAAACGTAAACCAATGTTTACGTAGTAACTGTTCATTAATCTGGGCCAATGTACCATTTTTGAGAGAGCACTATTTACCTCGTCGTAATTTGGCTGTCGTCGCTTCACATTAAAAATTTGTGAAGTTTCATCGGCAAAAAGTACTATATCATGCTCATGTTTAACTAGATAAGGAAGGTCAATGACCTTATGATATGACCTATATAAATGTCATATAGATGAGAAAAGAGAAAAAGAAACGGGCCTAAAAAGTAAAAAGTAATGGACCCTTGTGGCACACCTTATTTTGGTCCTTGTAGACCTTGTAGGATTTACTTCTACTCTACGTACTACACGTGCTACAATAAAGTTGTTTATCACTAAATACACCAAATTAATGAATTGGAAAACACTTTACTCCGGAAGCGTCAAAAAACCAAAAACATAGATAAAAGACTAACGTCACAGTCAGAAATAACAAAGGTTTTAGTGTTTCCTTCTACACTATAAATTAAACAATACGTTTCCAAGATAAATTTTCTGATACAATTTATTTTTTTGTAAAAAAAAACAAGAGTTCGAATTGCGAGCTGCAGCGCGCTGCAGCGCGGCGCCGCTTTTGCAATGAAACTTGTATATTTTTGTCTATTGAAGAAAGATCAATTTTGAATCGCTTTCTTAAAAACTACAAACCGCTTCGCGTCTCGGTGTGAGCATATCTAAAGAAATACAATACACGTTAATTTGGTCCAGTTTAACATTTTTGCTTATAAAAATTGGATTTGAAACAACAAACTTTCATTTTCATCCTTGCATAGCTCTTCCATGAATCACAAACATCCAATCATACCAACTTATAACTTTATTAGACTCATTTGAGATAAATGAACTAGAAAAGTAATAAGGTAATTTCATCCTAAACGGGCAAATCAATTTGCGGTATTTTTTGCGGCGCGAAGATGAATCGGCGCTATTAAATTGCCGCCATTTTCTTTTGAAAGACTATTCGAGAACTAGCCGAGAGAAATTGGTCGAAAAAAGTGTTGGACGTCTGATGAATTTACCGCTCGGATCGACGCACGCACTCATACTATTATATGTCATTTACACGGCCACTAACGAAACCGCAAATAGCAGAAGTTTGTAGTGCGACGCCGCGCGCCGCACCGCCTAGACTTGTCGCTGCATTGAACGAATTACGAGTTTTAGTTGTGCCGCGACGCTTGCGCACTGTCAAGCGCTCCGCTCGGTCACGCTCAATCGTAGGTAAAAATTTCAAGGACACGGCTGTGTTCCGCTTCTGTACATTATTTATATTGTGGTACTGTGATGACGTACTTCTGAATTTGTCCTCGAGTATAGCGGCGCAGTAGTCGCAGGCGAGCGTGCAGTGCGGGCGGCGGGACTCGAGCAGGGGACTGACAGCGCGCCGCGGACTGGGGGAGTCCCCGCCGCCGGGCAGCACTAGTGACATGCTGGGGACAGATAAATTATAAATGAATACGTGACGCAAAAACTTTTAGTACAGTTCCACGAGAATTGTGCAACCGGAGGAGTATGATATTTGGCCGGTAAATTAATGTTCAAAAGTAGTGTGAAGGAAGGTGTGTAGAAAGCTAATATTTTCAATATATTGCTTAGAATACATTAAAATTAATAAAAATAACACGAACTCACACTACCTAAGAATTCAGATTATTAATACACACTACCGTGAATTTGATAGATACAATTTTGTTACATGCTGACGTTTGTCTGTCACAATATTTACATTTTTTTTTTATCTAAGAGGCTAAAGAAAACTCCAAACTTATAGGCGAATTTCGATCACATAGCGACACATACATATTTAGGTATGTATCCTAGCTTAGGATAAGTTTGTGAGAATGCATAGATGTTTGTAATTTTCACGGAAAAGCTACCAAACTAATTTGGATGTAATTTGGTAGTAGTTTGGGCTCTGGATTAACGCATAGGCTGCGTTTTATTAAAAAAAGGACACTGTTCCCGTGGGATACTGTATGTATGTGACTGTCTTTCACGCCTAAAGCGGACTAAATGAATTGTTAATAGGCTTTGTATTTACACATAGGCTACTTATACTAAATGAACGGTTCCTGCGGGATCTATCTTGCGCGTACGAAGTCGCGAGCAACATCTATAAGTTACATAATATGAATGCGAAATTAGCTCTTCCTGTTTCGAATTTGCGCCTAAATCACTGAACCTATTTTGATGTAATTCGGCACAAAGATAGGTAGATTATACCATATTCCGCGAGATGGTCGATTCTGCAAAATTAATCCTACAGTTGCGTTCCAGTCCCGATATATTGAAACTGCAAAATGGTATTCTCATAAACGTCAAAACAACGTCAAACCCGTTTTGATGGGTCCAAACTTCAACATCAGTATAATAAATCAAGACGATTCATTACAATTCAATAAAAGTAAAATGAATGTGTACGTTAACTGTGGGGGAGCCACGCTTCGGCACGAATGCGCCGGTTCAACCGGATAAATACCGCGACCTCGCAGAAAACCGGCGTGATAGAACGCTTGCGTTGTGTTTCGCCGAGTGACTGAGGTTACAGGAGGCCCAAGGTTTCGGGATTTTGAAAATTGGGGATTTTAAGGACCAGGAACGCAAGTCGCAATACATGAGGAGTTACAAGTATAGCTCCTCTGGTGTTGCGAGTACCCATGGGCGGTGGTAATTGCTTACCATCAGGCGATCCGTTTGCTCGTTTACTGGTTCATTTCATAAATAATCATATAATACAGGCATAGACATATTAAGCTAGAGGTTAGGTTAGTCATTAATCTAGAACATCTATGTATATATATATATATATATATATATATATATATATATATATATATATATATATATATATATATATATATATATATATATATATATATATATATATATATATATGAGAATTGGGGTTCTAGATTAATGACTAACCTAACCTCTAGCTTAATATATATCTAGTAAATAATATTATCTTTGTGATAAGTTTACATTTTAAGATACAAAGCCGAGAGAAGTGGCTATATAATATATATTATATAATACGAGTAGGTATAATATATAGTATATATTATACCTACTCGTATTATATAATATTATGTTTCAGACGTAGAAATTTTCATATTAATTAGTTTGTTGTTTAGACAAAACGGTTTGTAAATAATGTGCTGCAAGGAGAATTTTACTAGACTAATTAGAATACAAGTCTTGGCACGACTAACAGTTATAATTTATAAGTAAAACAACCTTAGAAATAAAATAAGTCTGGAGTCTGGGCACAGTACTTTGTCACTAATAATAATAATTAATGGTTCAACTAAGGCGAAACCAAAAGGAAGGGTAATTTCTTTTGGCAGTCTATGTACGTGTTGTATGTATGTTTGTTACACCATAGCTCCTAAAGTAGGTACAGATTTTCCCCTCATATTTCCCTAATATTATCCCCTATATAGAGAAAGATAGTTGATCCTTATGGGAGACTGGGTACACTCAGTTTACAGAGTCAGTATGGGCAATACCTACTTATACAATACTTATGTCGGTAGTATACGATACCAGCAAACTTTTCCACGTGAGTAGAATCGTCAGATATGGCACTTTTTAAAATGGTGGACGAAAAATGATTTTTGCTCCAATCAACTTTTATTATTATATCGGAATAAAACTCAAGTTTTATTCTGATATAATAATATCGGAAGTTTTAGAATATCGGAAGTTAACTCAAGTTTTATTCCGATATAATTGTTATTTAGAAACTATAATTATTATTTAAGATATTGTGTGTGAATTTATAACAAATCCTTAACATCGTTCGTTTTATAATAAAAAAATTAAAAAAAACTACTTTAATGAGTAATTTCCTTTTAGCATAAAACGACTCCCTAGTACACATGGTACACTTCATTTGGGGGACTCGATCCCCCCTAAATTGTGTCTCCCCAAATGCACTCCTTAAATACTGACTAATTATTGATTTTTTCCATAGTCCTAAGATTTATAATACAAGAGAAGATACACAAGAGAGAATACCAAACCATACAAAAATACAGTGGCAAATGTTACGGTAAAGTTAATGCTCAGTTACCGAATACAATATTAATAATTTAAGCCTGTAATGGTCTTATAATTATGCCATAAATGTCGGTTAAATCAACGTTTTTAAAAGCTTTTTTAAGTCACATAGTCATGGCATGGGGACCCCTCGGGGGATTAAGTGACCCTTAATACGCTTGGTACAATTTCCTGTATTTAGTTTTAATAGGCAAATCAGTATTTTTTCACTAATATGCCACGTGTTAATGAAAACAACCTTCCTTGGGTATAAGGAGGCGGTTATATGTTCGGTTGAATATATATACATGTGTCACCGTGAAATTGTAAAAACATACCGCTATATTGTAATATAACTAGCGAGATTATAAAATGTCGACAGATTGTCAAATAAACATTATTACGAACAGATTACTCTAACAAACTGAAACTCGTCAAATTGTAAAACGTAACGCAACTCGCACGCTGATTGGTTGAACCGTTAACGGCATAAGCCCTGCGCCGCCATATTTGTTTGTTTATTCATTTGTTAAGGAATGTAAACAAACAGTGTTTTGTTGATTTCAAATAGATTTCGTGTTTAAAATAATTCACAGTTTTAGAATTAGGTATATAAAACTGTAGTGGAAGTGAATGAAATCTGTGATTAGCCAAAGAAGTGCAGTTTGAATGATAAATTAGTGCTAGTCACCGAAAATAGCATAAACTGTAATATATTTCCCGTGTTCTAATATTTTAATGTGATTTATTTATCCTATATGATTTTGATGTTAAAATAGTAACAACATTCGACAACAAATGAAAAAGTAAACAAATATGGCGGCCCACGTCGCCGTATTTGTTTACTACTAACATATGCCGTTCAACCAATCAGCGCGCGTATTGCAATTTAACGATTTTTAGTTCGTTATTTTATAATATAACGAAAAACAATGCGTAAAATTGTAAGCAGAATGTTTATTTGACAATTTGGCGATATTTTATAATCTCGCTAGTTATATTACAATCTAACGGTATCTATTTATAATTTTACGGCGACATATATACATATATATATATATATATATATATATATATATATATATATATATATATATATAATATATATATATTTAATTTAAAGGAGCAATTTTTGTAAATTAATATTATAAGAATTTCGGAAACGGCTTCAAGTATTTCCATGCAACTTAGCTTGAGCGTCATAGGTCAATTCCAGCATATGCACTAATGACTCACTGCATACTTAACGCGAACGAACTATAGTATTGGAAGATACCACGTGTAGTAAATAGACGTAAAGTTTTAATAACAGAAAGTGCGGGTTTCAATCGCAGGCCGTGGAGGCTGTAGAAAGCTCCACATCAAATGACAATTGCTATAATGGCGGTACAGTCAGCAACATATATATTCGCCATGTTAAATGTAAATGTAAAAAGCTTAATATAAAATATTTTTCCGAAATCACGTTTTTATTTCTGTGGACATAGTTATGACGTAGTGCGTCGTGTATTTCTAGTACACTCCTTCTAGAGGCTTAAATGAATTATAAATGAATTAAAATACGGTAAATCTAGACCGTAGACTGTTGCAGTCTGGAGATAAATATTTATTGTTAAATCATATATGCTACTTTTCCCAAAAATACATAGATTGGCGTTATATTTCACCTTTTACCAGAAATAAGCAGATCATATTAAATGTTTTAAAATACGATCTTTTTGTGGTCGGCTGCACTCCGCAGAAAGTGGGCTTGTTAGAGAGTGTCTGGCGTCTGCTCCGTGGAAACCTTTCAGCCTCGCCATCGCCAATTACTTACTTGTGTACTAAACTGTCGTTTACACATACGAGGGCTGCACTAAAAGTATCGGGAATGGAATATTTCCACTGTTCCTGTCATATTAAATTTTTTAATTTAAAACTCCTTGGTTTTAAAAATCGAATACCGTTTATTTATTTAAAAAAAGATTCTCGGTCTTGTCACAAGGTCTTGTTTAGTCGTTGAGAAAATGGAATTGACTCGAGAAAATTCTAGATCGATGATTTATTATGACTTTCGAAGTGGTTTAACACAAAAACAGTGTGTTGACCGGATGATTTCAGCATTTGGTGATGAAGCCCCATCCAAAACCACAATTTATCGCTGGTTTGCTGAATTTCAACGTGGACGTGTCAAGCTCAGTGATGATCCCCGTCAAGGTCGTCCAAAAACTGCAGTCACCCAAGAAAACGTTGATGCTGTGCGTAAGCTGATTGAGGAAGATCGACATGTGACATACCGCGAAATTCAGGCAACTTTAGACATTGGCATGAGTCAAATACAAATCTTGCATGAACAATTAGGTGTAAAAAAGTTGTTTTCCCGATGGATACCGCATTTGCTCTGTGAAGAGCAAAAAGCGGCTCACGTTACATGGTGCGTCAGAACTCTCGAAAGATTCCACGCAGGATCCTCAAATGCTGTATACAAGATAATACGCGTACGAACCCGAAACAAAAAACCAGTCACGAGTTTGGGTGTTCGAAAATGAGTTAAAGCCAACAAAAATTGTTCGTTCACGGAGTGTTGCAAAAAAAAATGGTGGCCACGTTTGTCTCCAAAACCGGCCATGTTGCGACTATTCCTCTTGAAAGACAAAGAACGGTTAATGCAGAATGGTATGCTAACATTTGTTTGTCACAGGTAGTTTCTGAACTCCGTAAAGAGAACTGCAACCGCCGCATCATTCTCCATCACGACAATGCGAGTTCTCACACCGCGCACAGAACAAAAGAGTTTTTAGAGCAAGAAATCATAGAATTATTAGACCATCCGCCGTACAGCCCCGACCTAAGCCCTAATGATTTCTATACTTTCCCTAAAATAAAGAATAAATTGCGTGGTCAGAGATTTTCATCACCTGAAGAAGCTGTGGACGCCTTCAAAACGGCCATTTTGGAGACCCCAACTTCCGAATGGAATGGTTGCTTCAATGATTAGTTCCATCGTATGGAAAAATGTGTCAAATTTCGCGGAGAATACTTCGAAAAGCAATAAATACATTTTTAAATAGTAATGTTGTGTCACTTCCTTGATTCCCGAAATTTTCAGTGCCGCCCTCGTACTATTGAGTCTTGTTACTTGTAGCTAGGCGGTAGTTAGGTATAGTTGCAGTCAGAGGGCATGCTTTATTACCCGACTGCGCCAGATGGAGGGTTATGTTATTCGAGTGTATGTATGTATGTGTGTATAATTCTTTGGGAGCATCTAGAGCCTATGGGTCAGTTCACACCGGGACGATACGAGACACTACGCGGCGCTGCATTTTTAAGATAGCTATTGAAAATTGCACTTTATTCACTATACAAAAACATACACTTTTCATATGACATCAGTCATGGACTGCACATACGGTGTGCAATGCAATGTGACATGATGCAACATGACATTCGAATTCTTCATGACACGTTTATTTATCTTCTTGTGTAATTACTAAGAACCTGGGAAACCGAGCTTCGCTTGGTGTTTTAGTAGAACGATAAAATAATTATAAATAAATAAAAATATTATGAAAGAAAAATAAAATAATAGGAATCAAAAAAATATTTATCCTATAGGGATACGAGACCACCACATTCCGAATTTCCAAACAATGCGAAAATTATACGTAGATACGCATACCAAGCTGACAATCAGACTGACGTGAGAGAGTCGAAATTATTGATATATGTTACAACGACAAAATAAAAAAACCATATATTTCTTAAAAATACGCAGTTTATAAGGGATTTTTCTCCCCCAAAACTCTCTGCATACTAAATTTCATGGTAATACTTGTAGCTGTTGTCGAGATACTGATTATAATATATATATACAAGATCGTCTCGCTTAAAGTATAAGATTAATAAAGTTCAATTTTGAATATCAACCTTAAAAATGCAGCGCCGTGCCGCGTATCGTTTCGGTGTGAGTTGACCCTAAGCGGCTTGTCGCATTTGAGATCTTTTATCATTCGATTCATTAGAATTGAATGATAAAAGATGAATGAGAAATGAATCATTAGATTCGTCTAATGCCCGCTGCACACCACAACGATAAAAACACAGTTCGGTCACAGTGGACGTATACAATACTACCTCTTCATACTAGATTTAATTTATTATTACATTTAAATAAAATGTTTAAAAGATTTCTTTGAACATAACGCTCGTCCCGTTCCGTCGCGCCTAAGTTCCAAACAACAAAAGTACATTATTATCAATTCATTAATTAACCAAAAACGTAAATGGCCATACGAGAGACGGGAAAAAAAAAATATTATCAAAAGGGCAAAGGAGCGAAGGTGACCAGCAAACTTGATTTTAGTTTAACAAAATCATGATGGACTTCGTAAACTTTTATATTTATATATCTAAAAATATCGATATTCTGCATATCGGTCACAACCGAACTATTAATAAAAACAATTTGTGCATTCGTTTGTATATTTCAAATGTGTACATTTTTCGCATGAAAACACATTTCAAATTGACTTCATGGCCGGTTTAGTTTATAAAGACGGCGAGTAGAGAAAAATACTCATTCTGTATGCAAAACATTTTCATAAAACATTTACTTTTCCGTCAAGTAATATCATCACTGTCGGGATAAAAAAATATTTTTTTAAGTTTACACCGGTAAACGAGCAGATGGATCGCCTGAAAGTGAGCTATCATTGAAACGGAAGCACATACTCGAAACCCTACACAACTAGTCATTATGATATAATATTATCTATTTAAGCCTCGACGAAAATTGAGGGGGTTATAAGTTTGACGTGTCTGTCTGTGTGTATGTCTGTCTGTCGCAGCTCCCAAACAAATTAACCGATTTTGATCAAGTCTTTTTTGTTTGATAGCTTTTATGATCGAGAGTGTTCTTAGGTATAATTCAGCATCATCAGCTCGCTCACTGCTTGACAATTCGGGGATAACCCAAAAAATTTTTTTTTATTCAACTAAAAACCTGATTTCTAAAAAGGTAAACGACAGGGGCGTGCGCTCCATATAGGCAGAAATGCTGTGCTTTACTTGTCATTCACAGATATTTTAATAAAACGTTCGTACGTTTTAGATGACTTTAATTAATAGTAAATAAATTAATTAAAAAAATATAATAACTTTAAAACGCCTAATATTTTATAAATAGCAACTCATGCAGTAGCTTTGTGCAGGACAAATCATCGCATGTATGTGTGATTTTCATACTTCGCAAACGCACACACCCATGAATATCGACATGTTTAAATAGGCGTAACTCATGCGGCATTAGATGGCCTTCGGCTTCGGGTGCCCGTGGCGCGAGCTTGGTACTACAACGAGTTCTATGATTGTCAGTATAATGTTATTTACTAAAAAAACTTACTAGATGGCACTTTACGTGGAAATTATAAATGACACTATTTTCAGAGAACGAACATAACCAAACATAACTAAGTATATTATTATCTACGTACTAACGTAGTATATTATTATCTCTGTGCTATAAAGATAAATTGTTAAATAAGCGCCCATAGCGCCGCCTGCGCGTTGCGTCGTCGTTTTAACTAGGCCGCCATCTATCGTGAATTGAGGATATTTAATTTGAAGAGTCCCGTAGTGCCGATGTACTTTATCAATTCAATTTTTAAAAAAGAGGGCGTTGTATGAATAAAATATTGTTATAAATTCATATTTTATTCAGTAATCATTGAAAATTTTGAAGAATGAAACTAAATAAATCATTGACGTAAAACAAAACAAGTTACATGGCAGTTTAACTGTGCTTTTAATGTGATTTACTTTTCCATGGTTCACAATGCTTACTCATAGCGACATCTTTACGTACTGAGCATGTACTTCATTTTCCAATGTATGAAACTGACCAGACATGGTTCGGCTATCCGATCGCTTCCGAAAACCGCCGAACTGGCTTGTTGGAAATTATTCATTGCCTATAATCCGAGTAAAAACAATACGACGCGAATCTAATGAATCATGTACGCACAATATGCATTTTTATTTAGTAAGGTATTATTTGTTTAAATAGAAGAAACGTTTTGTGTTTCGCGGGGGCCATATTGCATATTTCATGTGATAAGCATTGTTTACAATTTAATCGCTCCTTTATTTATAGTTTTCTTTAAAGATTTTTCATTTTAACATTTGAAAGTGTGTACATTTAACAGTTTATTACTGAGTTTCTATAATAATTGTAGTGATTAGCTTTTACTAGTGAGTTAGTCGATTTTTTAAAATGTTATTTGACTGTAAGGTTTTGAAAATGTGTGTTTATTAAAAATTAAAAATAAAAAGTTCTCACAATTGTCATTCAGTGAAAAGATTCAAATTCTGTCTAAAGGTAGGTGTATACCCGAGTTACAACAATTAAACCAGCAAAAAAATAATGTTACTCGAAAATTTCATGTTAAAAGTTATGAAACGTATAGCTGGCTGTGTGGTTGTGTACACAAAATTAAATTATATTCTTTTCCTTGCATATTATTTAGTAATTTACATCGGGATATAGTAATCTCAAGTAACCGGAACCTTTAATATGTGAAAATTGAAGCTGACTGGTGCGTAGTTATAATATTTTAAAATATGCTTATTATTTTACTTATTAGAATTTCTTCCGCCGCGACGATCGATCGCTGTTTTGTCTGCGTTGCCGTAGAAGATATACATGAATAGTAGTACATCTAAGACTTGCTCTGTTGGCATGGTTTCGACTTAGAGATCCGTCGCTTGGCTGTAGCTATGCTAAAAATCTATAAACGAAAAAGTTTTTGTGACCGAGTACTTCGCCGCATGCCCAGTGTCATAATCCTGTGCACGCCACTGGTAAACGAGCAGACTTAGCGCCTGATATTAAGCGATTATCATCGTCCCTGAACACCCTTAATACCAGTGGAGTCACAAGGGCGCTGCCTTTTAAGTACCGCGTCCTTGTACCTAATTTTATAAACTTTCGATTTAACAAGAAATGCCTGTCACTTATAAAATACTTATAGTATGTCAATGGTATGTATGCTTCCGTGGTCGTGGCTTAGAGCTTGGCTTTCGACTCCGAAGGTCGTGGGTTCGATCCCCTCGTTGGAACAACAAAAGGTTGTTTTCAAGTCTGGTTACGGCGATGCAGGCTGATCACCTGTGTTCCGAGTGCGAGTTTTTGTCACTATTCGCCGTGAAGAAGTTAACTACAATTTGTATGTCGTCGAATTAGCCATTACCATTTTTTACCACTAGGGGCGTTGTTTCAATGTCATACAAATTGTACTTAACCTCTTCACGGCGTGTATTGACAAAAACACGCACACAACACACTGATCGTCTGACAAGAAAGATGATCCGTGCGTCGGATGGACATGTAATAAGTCGGTCCTGTACCTGATCTCTCGCCAGTCGTGTCGGTCATCCACCCCACTCGGTTACGTGGCTAAAGAAAGAGATGCTCTTGTGTGATGCGCATACACTTGGACACTATAAAATAACTCCTGCGTAACTGGTTTGGTTTCATTGAAACCGGCCACCGTCACCGAAATCGGTGTGGGGAGCTATTATGTCAATATCAAGATATTTGCGTGCTGGCAACCTTAAGAAAGTCGAATTCTTTTACTTTTATAGCTGTTCCTTAATTCAATCGTTGTTTTATTTGTGTTGTTTTGTTTTTAGTTACTTAGGCTTATAAATTTCATTTTGTTTTAACTGTGAACGGGGAAAAAACAGCGTCGAACGGAAAATAATTATGTTATTGAAACCATTTTTTGTTATTTTATTCACCCGCGGACTCGTACACTCGAAAAATCTCGGGGTAACCGTACATTTCGCTGCGATAAAAGTTAGCATATGTGCTAAACTACTACTATACCAAATTTCATTTCGTTGCCACTTGTATATCGGTTGCGTGAAGATATACATCCACACATCCATACGTTCTTACAAATTGTCGCGTTTATCATATTAGCAAGGATGCAGTCGCTACCAGTACGTCATTAGTTAAGCTACATGACTTCTTGCTTAGTAGGTACGGTCGCCAACAAACCAGATGCATCAATTAATATATAAATACTGAAGCAAGAACTTTGTTCTCCGCTGTACATATATAATGCAAACGGAGGAGTATGAAATTTGACACAGTCTAAGATTATATGGAGAAGGAGCAGGCTGCGCTGCAATTTTTTTTATAAAAATAATTAAATCACATTCAATAAAATCTACAATTACCTTAGATTAATTAAAATAACGTTACACACGAGTTACTCACCCTACCATGCATATGATACAATTTTGTTACACGATGATGCTTGTGAATATGTCTTTCACATTATATAGATAAGAGTGAGGTAACATTTACATTTTTTATTATATATACTAGAGAAGAAGAAATTAACATTAATAAAGTTCAAACTTAAAAGTTAAATAAAGTATGGTCTAATTCCGACCACTAGGCGATAACTAGTATTTAATAGTACCGTCTTTTTTTAATAACTAATAATAATTTTAAATATTTCGTCATTCTATAATTCCGAAAGGTTTTCTTATGTGTGATACATAATGACCGGTTAAAATGATTTTAAACTTCAAACCACATTTTATAGGCATAATTTTATAGCTGCTCACAATCTGTATAGAGGTTAAAGGTCTCGGGGATGGGGGTGTAGCTTCAGTGCGGGCGATGTTTATCGGCGGCTACGGCGTAGCGCTACGACGTAGCGTGCTACGTAATTCTACGATTCACAGTTTGTTTACGTTAAGAAACAGTATTGTCAATGTTCCGTGGTTTTTTGGTGTATACTAAAAACCACAAGAGAGAATAATGTCTGTAATCAATGATCGTCTGTCAAAATGCTATCAAAATAAATATAATTATACTTTCAATCGATGATCCGAAAGTAAAATACGTGTCATTCGAAACTAATAAACGATTTCTCTTGGTCAGATTATAATCTAGCGCCTTACACATGAGTTGTTAGCCGTCGGTAAGGCGTCAATTTTATGTAAATTTGACAGATGTTTTAATCAAGTCTATGACGAAGTGACTAATTATTTTTTATAATTTGAACCCCTAAATGATTGTTTGCATTTTTTATTCTGTTTCATAAACTTGGCTATAGGTAAAAGTAGTGATGGCTTTATTTACAATGCAAACTGTATATTTGATACACTGTTTATTTCGTAATATTGTAAGACGACCGAACACTTCTTGTAAAATAAAACTTAACCACACAGTTCACTTTGTTTATTAAAGCACCACATACATCGTTATTTCAATAACCACTCATATTTAACACTTTTTAAATTATTACTACACTTTTTAAACTTACACTTCACTTCTTAACACATTTTAGTACTTCATATTATAACAGTTTATAACAGTTACACTTTCATGCCAATACTTATATTGGCATTGGCATTAATGTTTTAATCACTTGAGCACACACTTTACTGCTATCGACTATCCTCTAGGAAGGATCTGCACCAAGTGCCTCTAGAATAAAGCCCAGAAACTAAGTCCCCTCTCTACTTTTAGCAATTTTAGCGCGTAAAGTGTGACTTCCGGTTATGGCATTAATGTGCATTAAAAACTAACTTCCGTTTTTAATTTTACATCTCAATTAAATTGATTATAATATTTATGTCTATTTTAAATAATTTCTAAGATTTATTTATTCCAAATTAAAATAGTAAATTTAAATAATTAATTATACTAAGCCCCACAGCCCATAGTTGACTTTAAACTGTGGCGCTAGTGTCAAGTGAAAATGATATCCGTTTAACTTATAATTAATATAATTGAATTAAAAAAAGTGTTTTTATATAATTTTATAAATTTTAAATATTTTAATAATTTTAAGTAATTCATTCAAACATATTATATTTGCATTTACCAAATCAGTTTAAATTATTTAACTAATATTTATGTTAAATTTGAATTAAAACAGAAATTAACTTGAACCTTACACTCGTCCATCCTGACACGTGTGTGGTCCCCACACACGCATCTGGTGAAACCTTACACTTGGCCTAGTAACATAATTCACAAAAATAGGTAGAACTTAGTTATATAATACAACACTTTTGCTAACCACCGCTATAACAATTAATAAATTATTTAAATAAGTGATCAGAACTACGATTAATAAATAATTTAATTATTATAGTTCTACACATTACTTATATATTTATTTCATTCATTTGCTTCATACAACAAAAACAACTCACTTAGAAAATTCACTCCGAGTACTTAATTTTATAATAATAACAATAATTAATTTACAACTTAATATACACATTAAAACTATTCACTCTTGAGTACCTAAAAAAAAAAAAAAAAAAACAGAAACTTTACTCTGAGCACTTGAAACTAAACATTATCTCTCAGAAACTTCACTCTGAGAACTTAAAATCAGTACTTATCTCAGAAACTTCACTCTGAGCACTATTATTCACTTACCACCTGGAAAATTCACTCCAGGCAACTTTCGAGTACTTGAAAAAAATTCACTTCAAGTATACTTAAAATCAGTACTTATCTCAGAAACTTCACTCTGAGCACTATTATTCACTTACCACCTGGAAATTCACTCCAGGCAACTTTTGAGTACTTGAAAAAAAAGTTCACTTCAAGTATTTAACTTACTTCATAAATAGATTTGGTAAACCAACTTCATTAAATAAAGGATAAGTTTAAATTAATTTAAAGATTATTACTACTATTCGCATCGTCATTACTAACGCTCACATCATCATCATCATCTTCGTTATTATCATCGATTTGTAAGGCAGATAAGTGAATCCACGGCTGCATCCTATCAGCAGCAACGGTTGTTTTACGCTTGTTTTTCATACCTTCGAAACCTGGTATTAGTGCCAGCTTATAACGATCATTACCTATAATCTTAACTACTCGATATGGACCCTCGTAAACTGGCATGAGCTTAGTGCTTTTGCCACTGTTATTAAATGCAGTTTTAATTATTTTGACTAGATCGCCTTTATTATAGACACGTGCCGGTCGTCTGCCTTTGTCATAGCTCTTTTTTTGACTGGCCTGCGCTTTATCAATCTTTTCTTTAACTTCATTTCTCAATGTACCTATGTCTACAATTTCTCAAGTTTTATCGGCTATTTCATTTAAAATTGGACTTACCTCACTAACCATTGATGTACCAAACATAACCTCAGATGGAGCTCTACCTGTGGATTTCTGGACCGTATTGTTTAATCCCCACTGTATCTTACCCAATTTGTTATCCCAGTCTCTTTCATCGTGCTTTAAATTTTGTGCAGTCAATGAATCCAGAATGGTCCGGTTGTAGCGCTCCACCTGACCATTTGAACGAGGACATGCTACTGCATTTAATATATGCTTTACACCTCTATTAAGACAAAACATTTTAAAAGCATTAGACGTAAAACAGCTACCTCTATCGCTTACTATTCGCTCTGGGGATCGAAAAGTGTCAAAAATATCATCTAATACTTTTATAACGTTCTGTGTATTCGTATTTCGGACCGGTTTTATAAAAACAAATTTTGTGAACGAGTCTATAGTCACTAGTAGGTGGGTGTGACCTCGCTTAGATTTGACAAAAGGCCCGAGATGGTCAATGTGCAGGGTGTGGAATGGCTTTTCAATTTTCTGAATGGGGTGTAAAAGTCCTTCGCGACTATTGGAAGACTTTTTAGCATAAGCGCATTCGATACAAGCACTAACATATTTCTTTACAAACCGTTTCATTTTAGAAAACCAATATTTACTCTTAATTCTATCTAAAGTTTTTTCAAAACCCACATGACCTATATCGTCATGATTCATTCTGCATAATTGCCATCTCGCGCCCTTAGGCACCACCCAACGAATATCATCTTTATTACCATTTATGTATCTAAATAGCTTATTGTCTTGTATGATATAATTATCTTTTATGTATCCTAGCCCTATATCATCTAATTTAGAATTGAGAATATTTGTAATTCTTTGCAGTTCTGAGTCTCCCAATTGCAGAGTGAGTAGCCAGTCTTGATCGCTTATAGACAAAACAACTGTGAGAGGTTCAGTATCACAACTTCCAGAGTCTTTGACTGGATTTCTAGATAGAGCGTCGACATGTGACATCTTCTTACCTGCCCTATATTCGATCGAACAGTCAAATTCTTGCAGTGTTAACCACCAACGCGCTATTCTTGGCACTAAATCGCGTTTTTGGAATGTTGACCGTAGTGCGCTACAGTCGGTTACTATTTTGAAAGGTTTACCTAGCAAAAACACTCGAAACTTTTTAAGAGAACAGACAACTGCCAGAGTCTCCAACTCATACGAGTGAAAGTTTTTCTCCTCGGGCGCTGTCTGTCTGCTGAAATACGCGACGGGCCTAAAAGACTCATTATCTGAGAAACGCTGCATTAAAATGCCACCTACACCTATTTTACTTGCGTCCGCATGTAGCTCAGTTTCTGCTGACAGATCAAAAATAGCTAATACCGGTCGTTTTATTAGTCGTTCCTTTAAAGTGGCAAATGCATTGTTTTGAGTATCACCCCATGTCCAGCTTGTATCCTTTTTTAAAAGTCTAGTTAGTGGATACGCTATCATCGCAAAACCCTCAATAAACTTCCTAAAATAGCTAACGAGACCTAGAAACTGACGTACCCCATGAACGTTGTCTGGACAAGGAAAATCAGCCACACACTTAATTTTTGTCTCACCAGGACGCACTCCGTTTGAACTAATTTCGTATCCGAGATAATCAATTTTGTTTTTCAAAAAACTACATTTACACAAATTTAATTTCAGATTAGCTTTCTCCAATAACTGTAAAACTACTTCTAAATTATCTAAGCATTCGCTGGCATCTCGCCCAAATATCAATACGTCATCAATATACACTGTTGCTTTATCAAAACGAGCCGGCCCCAAGACACGGTTCATCATTCTTTGGAAAACAGCCGGTGCGTTTGCCAGGCCAAACGGCATGCGATTAAACTCGTACTGGCCGTCGGGCGTGACAAACGCAGTTAGATGCTTGTATGGTTCAGCAATCGGTACTTGATAATAACCAGACATAAGATCCAATGTGATGAACCATGCCTGGCCGGATAGCCTAGCAATTTCGTCTTCAATGAGTGGCATTGGATAGCGCTCCTTAACCGTAAAAGAATTTAACTTCCTGTAATCCACGCACATCCTTGTAGAGCCATCTCTTTTCTTTACTAAAATTATTGGACTCGCATAATTAGACACGGACTCCCTGACTATACCCGCAGCCAACATGTCTTTCACCATTTGTCTTACATTGTCACGTTCATGGTGGGATAGCCTATAGGGTCTATACACAACAGGCTGCTTATTATTTAACTCGATGACCATCTCTGTAGTAGTTGTACAACCTAAACTCGCCATATCATTTGCAAAACAATTTACATACCGATCAAGTAAGTCATAAAGTCGGTTTCTATCATATTCTGAAACCGATTCTTCCAATTTTACTTGGCTTTTATCAACATGTGAAAGACAATTACCAGGCAAATCGGTAGTTGAAGCAACACGATTAATGATATCTACGTGTTGAGCACGGGCAAAAATAAAATTTTCTACAAATATAGTAGGTATCGAACATGGCATTATCGTCACATTTAGATTTCCGCCACTTACATGGTATATACCACCGTATACCATATGTTGTGCATTAGGTTTTCCTATCAGCTTGGTAACTAGTAATATACTACCGGTGAAGTTGATCTCAGCCATGGCCCTAATACTTGCAACCCCGTAAAGTTGCACACTTCTTTTAACCTTTACTTTAATTAATGACTCGTCAACATTACATTCAACATTCGCTGGAATGATAGAGTCTACAGTTAAAAATTTTAGTTTCGCAGCGTCCTTGTAGATAACTACATGCGGCTGCTCAGAAAAAGACTGACCTATAAGTATTGGTTTCTCTAAAAATTCATCTTTTACTACTCTACAACTAACTAAAGCGTTAACGTCATCTATTGTCATATCAACCGTAACTGTACCTAGAGACTGCACAATAGTATTTCCGAAACCTATCATCGCTGTGGATTGATCATTATGAGATAGTCCTAATCTTTTTGACACAGTTTCTTTAATTAATGTGACTTCGCTACCTAAATCTACGAATCCTTCTAGCGCGATACCGTTCACCATAACCTGTTTCACAAATTTCGTACTTTCATTTGAACTGGCAATTCGCATAGTCTTCTTTATATAATCTGTAGAGTTAGATTTCTTCTCCTTAAAACAGGTTTCAATTGTATGTCCAATTTTATTACAACCCTTGCAAACTAACAACGTCTTTGAACACTGTGCAAAAAAATGACCCTTGTCTTTACAATTGAAACAAAATGTATTTTGAATTTGTTTTCTAATAGGTTTACTACTTTGACCATTATCATCTGTGACACCAACGCTACTTCTATTCCTAGGTGGGACAACATACGAACTTATGGTCTCTTTGTTGCTTAACAAAAATTTAAGCAATTGATTAGGTTCAGAACATTGTAAGGCAACGCAACTTGATTTTATAATTTTATCATTTATACCGTGGATAATACAATCTACGGCCCGCTTACCGCGAATGTCACATTGATTTAATAAAGCTAGTTTCTCATAGAAATAAACTTCAATTGGTTCTCCAAATCTACTTCGACGCTTAAGCATATCCTCTAAGGACTGGCCATAATTTAGTTCACAAGGAAAATTACTGATAAGTAAATTTTGCCATTCGGTCCAAGAATATAACATAGTATCTAAACTCGCAACCCAAACTTTGGCCAGTCCTCGTAATTTTTGCATCGCAAAGTGAATAGTAGTTGTTTCATCCCATCCATACACAGAAGCACATTCATTTACCTTTTTTAACCAAACATCTATGCGCTGATTTTTAATAGATGGATCAAACTCGGGGACAATATTTTGATGATCTATACGTCTATTGCTATAAGTTGGTTCGCTCTGTGCAGCTGGTTGGGACGAAAAACCATTTTTAAGAGACTGTATCAAATTAAAAATATCTTTACTACTAAAAACAGGGCTACGTGACCTTTGAGGCGACATTCCGCTGGTTGATGGCTCGCCGTGTTGTCTTGTTTTGCTGTATTGCCTTGCACCATACCGACTGCCTCGGCTGCTGCGACGCCTGCGATTTTCTTCGCGTTCCTTCTGTTGCAAGTCTTGTTCCAAGCGCCGAACTCGTCTGCGTTCCAACTCAAGCTCTGTTTCCCGCTTGCGCCAGTTGCTGCGGTCACCACTGCGGCTACGTGATCGCGAGCGCGTGCGGCTTCGTCGTTGGCTACCACTGCGTGGGCGTTCGGAGACACTTTCGCAAATGCGCACCGGATAGCTTTGAAGGATGGGACTGCGACTCCGCCTACGACCAATGCTATCATCGGCTTCACGTTGGCCGAGGCTCCTGGTTGGGGTCACAAGCTTGTGACGATAGTCTTTAATATTTTGACTTCCACAGTGTTGTTTATCCATAATCCGGTAGAGTGTCGATCCCCACTTTCTGATTTGTAAGACGACCGAACACTTCTTGTAAAATAAAACTTAACCACACAGTTCACTTTGTTTATTAAAGCACCACATACATCGTTATTTCAATAACCACTCATATTTAACACTTTTTAAATTATTACTACACTTTTTAAACTTACACTTCACTTCTTAACACATTTTAGTACTTCATATTATAACAGTTTATAACAGTTACACTTTCATGCCAATACTTATATTGGCATTGGCATTAATGTTTTAATCACTTGAGCACACACTTTACTGCTATCGACTATCCTCTAGGAAGGATCTGCACCAAGTGCCTCTAGAATAAAGCCCAGAAACTAAGTCCCCTCTCTACTTTTAGCAATTTTAGCGCGTAAAGTGTGACTTCCGGTTATGGCATTAATGTGCATTAAAAACTAACTTCCGTTTTTAATTTTACATCTCAATTAAATTGATTATAATATTTATGTCTATTTTAAATAATTTCTAAGATTTATTTATTCCAAATTAAAATAGTAAATTTAAATAATTAATTATACTAAGCCCCACAGCCCATAGTTGACTTTAAACTGTGGCGCTAGTGTCAAGTGAAAATGATATCCGTTTAACTTATAATTAATATAATTGAATTAAAAAAAGTGTTTTTATATAATTTTATAAATTTTAAATATTTTAATAATTTTAAGTAATTCATTCAAACATATTATATTTGCATTTACCAAATCAGTTTAAATTATTTAACTAATATTTATGTTAAATTTGAATTAAAACAGAAATTAACTTGAACCTTACAATATTCAATTTTAGCTTTTAAGATTACTGCATGTAATTGCCTCACTTTTTAAGGGCGACAGTAACCGTCATTTTTTATGGGATAATACGAAGCGACGAGCAGATGGATAAGCTGACATTAAGCGCTTTTACACACTACGAAAACACAATGCCAGCTTTATTTGACGATGGTTTTTGTGAGATGCCCTGCTCTTCGATGGAAAAAGTCCGTAGATTCAACTTCAAAAGACTAACTTGGTGAGTTTCCTGACTTAATGAAGCATAGCAAAGTATTACCTATTTTTAAACCTGGCAGCAAATCTGATCAAACTATTTATATTATACCTATTTCAATGCTACCGACCTTTTGAAAAAATATTTTACTTCAACAATTGGTTCATTTTAATATTAATAAATTGCTACAACAAGCAGTTCTGTTTTACTAAAGATCTATCTACGAATGATGCAGGCATTATTAGCCTTCCTAGTAGTATATGTGAAGCCTGGGAGAGAATTCAGGATGCACTAGGTATATTTTGCGACCTTTCTAAGGCTTTTGATTGTGTAGAGCATGTAACGTTGATCAGGAAACTAGACCACTATGGCGTAAGGGGCACATCACTGACACTGCTAAAATCTTATTTAAATAACAGGACACAAAGGGTTGAAGTGAATGGCAAGATGTCATCTGGAGCCAAAATAGATCTAGGAGTGCCGCAAGGATCAATTTTAGGGCCATTCCTCTTCCTGATCTACATTAACGATTTGCCATAACGTTAAAGATATACTAGAGATATTTTTATATGCTGAGTATAATTCTCTTATTTTAAAGTGAAGTTACAGCAGTCGGACTATGACGGGGTAATTAATGCTCTCTCTCTGAAATAATAAATTGGTTTAATACTAATAATCTGCTTCTTAATGCATCTAAAAAAATGTTTAAAGTTAGCTTACCAAATGTGAGGCATGCACAAATCAACATACTATTGAATAGTGCTAATCTTGACCTAGTGGACTCAACTGTATTTCTAGGTATAACATTAGATTCTAAGTTACAGTGGGGTCCACATATGCTAACCGAGCGAATAGTCTGCAGCATTTGTAGTCAGAAAAATTTGATAAATTTCTGACGAAGCATCGGTTCGGTTAGTTTTTTTTAGTTATTTCCATAGCAGAATGACCTATGGTATCCTTTAACGGGGTATTGCCACTGACATTAATTCTATAATTGTGCTGCAGAAGCGAGCTATTAGAGCTATTTATAATATGTCCCCATATGCCTCCCTAAGAGAAAATTTTAAAGAAATAGTGTACACTCTCGATACATTTTTGATAGTGTTATATATGTAAAAAAATATATAGTAATGAATTTGATAAAAATGGGACCAACAAAACATAAATATTAGAAATAAGCACAAACTGGCTGCACCAGTGACTAGACTCAGTAAAATAAGCAATTCTTTTAAAGGTCAGAAATAAGACTTTTCCCATACGTTTCTCTCAAACTCCTAGAAATTGTCATAAATCTGTCAATAAATAAATTTGAAAAAGTAGTTACAACACATTTGCGTGCCAAAGGTTATTATAAAGTTAAAGATTTCATTGAGGACAGCACACCCTGGGAATAAGATGACTCTATGAAGCAATTTCAGTTTACTAACTAAACAATGTACCTGTGTACTGTAATATATTGTAGATATTGTAATTTAATATATATTTATTTTTGTTCACATATTATTTTTTTGTTTTTGTTGTATTGTATGATACATATATTTTTCTGAAAGAACAATTTTGGCTTTTACTAAAAGGTGGCACACGCGCGAGTTTCTTACGCCGGTTCCTCTGGCTGGGTTTGGGTTCCGAACCTGTGGTAATTGTAATCCTTTTTTTCTCTTTGTTTAACGTTCAGAAAACAAAACCTTGTTTTTTATTTTGTTTATTATTTTTAATAGCAAAAATCCTCACATGACCGTTATTAATATTACATTTCCGATATCATTTTACTACGAACATAGATTACAAATAACTTCGAACATTTTAAACACAAGTAAACCCGATCGGGTAGGGCCATTAATTACCTACCCTTACGAGCAGGGGTGAAAGAGGGAGAGTATCATCTGTCTAACTTAACCACCCCAACTGCGAGACAGTTTAGCAATTAAATAGTAATCCCATGTGGCAATTTCAGCAATGCCTGTGAAAGTTAATCATTGATTAAATATCATGTAATCTCTCTCGTTCTTCGTATTAATAAAAGAGAAGGGATCATATTTTGACAAACGATTATCATTAATACTAGCAGGCGCTGGTGAAATTGGGACTAAAACCTCTATTTATTAATCTGTGCTAAAACTTAAGTATAATATGATAAATTAAAATAAATGAACTTATCTTACTATAATGATATTTAATAATTATGTTGCGAGTCTAGTGAAGGTGTTTTCTTGTATTTTTTTATTTCTCAATTTTATTTTTCAATTCAACAGCTATTGATAAAGAGCGTTTGTGGCCTTACAACATTACTATAAAAGCATACGCCAAAATGTTTCTTATGTGTACCTAAACTTACATGCCTTTTCAAATTAATGAAAGAAAACATTTTAATATTATAAAGAGGAATGATTTGTTTGTTTCTTTGTATTTGTTTGTTTGCATTGAACAGGCTCCGAAATTACTGAGCCGATTTTGATGAAATTTGGCACAGACGGGACTATGGGGAAGGAAATAGGCTACTTTTTGTAGTGACAAAATGTACCGTTTCGCATACTTTCATTTTGCGCGCACGCCGTCGTGGGCAACATCTACAGGCTGTGAGTGGACAGAAGTCAAACCCCACATTGAATACAGATGAAAAATGTTTTTCTATGTAGATTGTAGGTATTCATTTCGATACCTCACCATTCACTTGCCATCAAATACAAAGCCGCGCTCGTTTATCATCCTTTACGTATAACATTCGAGAACTGAAACGGTTTCGCTTTATAACTTATTCATTTGCCGAACACAAAGTAAACAGAATCGTCCTCGTATAAACAATGGTATAACCCGAATAAATAGCTTTTTGTTTGACCTAAATTGTTTCGTTTTGCTAAAAGTAAAAAATCTGGTTATTATCTAAACTATATGTTACCCGCGATTTCATGCGCTCAAAAGTTAATCTCGCGGAAACCGAACATTTTTCCATGATAAAAGTAGCCTATGGCCTTCCTTGCCCGTGGTCTACTCTATATCTCTGCCAAATTTCATCAAAATCGGTCCAGTACTTTCGGAGCCTATTCAATGCAAACAAACAAACTTTTTCTCTTTACAATATGAGTATAGAATTATAGATATAGATACGAGTAGATAAAGGCTTTGATAACAAAACTGTTTTTAGGAAATATTTGAAAAATAACTCTGTAACATTGTGAATTTGACAACGCACTTGTTATTCCTTTGGTGTTTGTTCACTGTCGATGTATTTGCTTACCATCAGACAATCCATTTGCTCGTTTGCTCCTACTACTTAAACGTCGAGATATCTAAAGTAGGTAATCGTTTGCCTATTTTTTATTATTATTTCCCTTTTTTTTTTTTTGGTTAGAAGGTTGGATCGATTTTTACATTTTCTCGTTAAATTATAATAATAAGCAAATGACTCGTAAGTAACTTATTTCTATGTATTTTTGACGTTACTTTTAGTAGTGTATAATTATATTATTATCAAAAAAGCAACTTAAGAAATTAAACAAATATATAAAAGTTACCTGGGTCAAAAATGCACTTTTTAAAAGTCGTGCGACGATGTATTCGGGAATGACGCGATAACGATTCAACCAATCATCGAGCGTCAATCGAGCGCTGAAAGACTACCATCGACGCGACAGTTACACTCAAAACGCCGACGCGTGCGCAGCATTACTGCGCCCGTTAAACTAAATCACTTCCTAATCAAAGAACTATAAGTGTAGTGTATGAAGTAATCGGCGCAGAAGAATCCTCCAATTTTACCGTAAAATGCATGAAAGTAAAAAAAATACTTTAAATTTTAATATGAAAGTAACTCGTATCTAAGTGAGGCATATTTTTTTCAAAATGCAAACCAGCGACGGATCGCCTGGTGGCTAGCGAATACCATCGTCCATCGAATACGAAGGAATACGAAATGAATTTAACTTTCATAAACTAAATTTACGTCTATACCTTACAAATAAAAAATGTGTCTGTTTGTAATTTAAAATTATATAATAATATCATTACATAAATGCTAATCGAAGTATATACGGTACCTACACCAAAAAATCGATTCTTAAAATTATTGTCTGTCTGTTTATTTGTTCAGGCTAAATTCACTGGCAGATAGCTGAAGTCATAAGGAGTATCTTTGGCTACTTTTTATCTTAGGCACCCTTTAGGAAAAATCGGGTTCCGTTTCCATTACTAACCGCTGAGCTACGAAAGACCTCCCTGGCTCAGCGGTTAGCGCGTCGGCGCCGAAGGTCGCGGGTTCGAATCCCGCCGAAGGGACAAAAAGTTTATCTGTGTTCCTGGGTCTTGGATGTGTATTAAATATATGTATAGTATAATAAAAATCCTATATACGTGTATAATATAATAGTATTAAATATGTTTCCGTAGTCTGGACTTGTACCAACAAGTTCTTCGGATACTTAGTACAGGACCGGATTGACGTGGTGTGGAAGCCTCCATAGATATTATTATAGTTCCACGCAAGCGAAGTTGCGGGCACCAGCTAGTATCTAAATAATAATTAAAAGCACTAACAATATTAATCGTATCTTTATTAAATTATAAGATAAATACATTAAAAATTGTATAGACTATAGACGAGATATCTCGGGACTTTAATGACCTCACAGATTTTAAGCCCGCGGCGGTTATGCAAATCCGTCAAACTCGTTAGTGGTTCTTCACGAAAATCAAAGGTAAACTTTCTTCATTAAAGTCTTATATTTCATCATCATTAACGCGTATCGTGAAAAAGATCTGCTTCGTTTTTAATATCTTACGATTTAAAGTAAGTTCCTTTTTTTGCCTATTTACACTATTGTTTATATGCCGACCTCTGTGGCTCAGTGGTTATCGCGTCGGCACTCAAGCCGGAGGTCGCGGGTTCGTATCCCGTCAAGGAAACGAAAAAAAAGTTGGTCACAATCGGCTATAATGGATATGTATTAAATATATTTATAATATAATACAAATATTAAAATACATATACGTACATTGTACATTATTACAGTTTAAAATGTACTTGCCGTTGTCTGGTCCCCGTAACAAAAGTTCGTCGGACACTTACCACGAGGCCAGAATGACGTGGTGTGAAGCGATAGATATTATTATTATATTACTATTAAACTTCAAACGACTATGCTCATAATAAAATACGTCATCATCACCACGCTAGCATACGTACGTGTCATATACGATAGTATTGAAGAAGCTAGTTTTCTAGCTTTAGGAATGTGATAGCCTCAAAGGGAGACCGAGCGGTTTATATCCCCGGGGGTACGCCTGACAGGCTGGAGCCCCCTGTAGTAGGATGAATGTTTATGACTCTTTGACGTAAAAACGACTTAACGGATTTTGATAAAATTAGGTGCGGTCGTCTTTTAGATTTTGGATTAACGTAATCTACTTTTCATCCCAAAAAAAGTGCACCCGAGCAGAGCCGAGGGCTAGCATAGCACTTAAGTAAGTGCCGTCGAAATACTTAAATTGCTTCAAAACTGAAGATTTCATTTGCTGTTTGCTCCGAGCGGTATGTAAATACTTGCCGTCGGCCGATGTAGGCAACTGGGGCAGGGCACTTGACGCTGCGAAATTCTATTAATTTCAACACTAAGTAGTAAAATTAGTATAAAATATATGTTTCACATAATATTGTAGATTTACTATCAGGGAATCAAAATTTATAAGCAGGTATGCATTTACATTTTGCAGATAGAAATGTATAAAGATAAATACAAAATCGATATCATTTACTTAAATATTGTGTATATGTATTATCATTTTGATAACAAAGAGGACACAAATAACATAAGGGTTTGAATAGTGATTTTCAATTTTTTAAAATATAGCTTTTTTAGTCCTTTTTCGTACAGAAACTTTTTAATGTAACAACTGATTACTGTACTTTTTGCATTTTTCGGTCCATGTTTATGATTAATTTTGCTGATTCAAAACAAATGCATGTCCTCCCTTATTTTATTTTTATTTACCGCGAACAAGGTGTTTTATTGCATTCGCAAACATACGACGTAAAGCCGACAAGAAAAGTAATCAACTTGCTATGGTATTGCAACACTGACACGAAGTTAGCCGAGTTCGACCGAAGTTTAACTGGATCTGCGGTTGAACAAACAACTTTTAGTTTTTGAAACTGAAACATTTGACTGCAAGATTAACTGCAGGGGATTTAGAGCTTAGACATGTTTAAAATCAAGGTTATTTATTGCAGTATTTTTGCAGGATATTGTCCGCAACAGCGTAAGGTTTTAAATGTGTAGTAGGTAAGTATTTATTGATACCTAACGTTATAAATAGAGCTAATATTACTTACTGATTAGTTAAAACTTTATTTACTCGATGCTCCAAAATATTTTTAATTCACATTGTTTAAAATTGCAACCTGTTTTGGCATGAAAACTATTTTTATCTTTTCCATATTTTATAGATAAGGTTCATACATACATACATATTTTTAACTCAATTACATTTCGAGATTTTGACGATTGACGACCTCTGTGGCTCAGTGGTTAGCGGGGTGATGCTAAAACCGGTGGTCGCGGGTTCGAATCCCGCCAGGGAACAAAAAGTTTTCTGTGTTCCTGGGTCATGGATGTGTATTAAACAAAAAAAATCTTAAATACAAGTATAGTATAAAAGTATTAAAAATATTTTCGTTGTCTGGTACCCGTAACACAAGTTCTTCGAGAACGTACCACGGGACCGGATTGTCGTGGTGTGAAAGCGTCCATAGATATTTTTATTATTTAGAGATGATGATGATGATGATAGAAACAAAAACTCAGTAGCAATAACGAACTAATCAAGTGGGCTTACAACTTTCAGAGGCGGAGGGCTGAGGGCTGAGGCAAATCAAAGACCAGCTTCACCACCGTAATCCCTCTTAAGAATTTTAATGATCGAAGTTCAAAGCTTACAGACTCAATACTAAAGTAATTACTAATTATTATTTTCAGGTTCCGTAATACCTTATAGTTTTAGTCTCATTTTCGTATTTGTCATCTGATACAAACAACCACCGTAGTCCAGTGGTTTGAGCTTGGCTCTCGACGCGGTCATGGGTTTGAATTCCGCGTTGGAACAACAATAAAATGTTGTTTCCAAGATTGGTTAGGACAATGCAGCCTGCATCACCTGATTGTCTGACAAGAAAGATGATCCATTCGTCGGATGGTCATGTAGAAAGTCGGACCTGCGCCTGATCTCTCGTCAGTCGTGTCGTTTATCCGTCCCACTAGGTTTCGAGAGTGAACGAAGAGTGCTCTTGTGTACTGCGCACACACTTGGACAGTATAAAATAAGTCCTACGTATCTGGTCTGGTTTCAATGAAACCGGCCACCGTCACCGAAATCGGTGTGGGAAGCTATTATTATTAATATTATTATTTATCATGTAGCTATCTACTGCATATAAATTATAAATATGATTGTTAGTATTGATTCTCTTTTCATTGGTTGGATTAAATTCTACTAAATTAATGTGTTATTGAACTTCTTTATTTAATTGTAAATAAGTAACATTTAAATTGGTAGCATTATGTGTTCTATTGTTCTCTTTGTTTACGTTTAGATGAAATTGGATCTGAACAGAATATAAAGGCAGGAAATAAGTCGATAAATCGTCTGATGATAAGCGATTGCCCGCCATAAACTTCTACCTTTTAGGCTCGGACTATATGCTCCGGAATCCGGAACGCCGGTAAAAATTCAGAGCATTGATATAGAACTCTGTGCTAATACAATAGAGTTGAAAATCGAGGTGTCAAGTGTCGAGCTGTTTGATATATGACTGATAAATTATAACATTTATATTTGAATCAACACTTGTGAGTTCAGATAGACACAGAGTTCTATTTTCAATGCTCAGAATTTTCATCGGTGTTCCGGATTCCAGAGCATATATTCCCAGCCTAAGGCTTCACAATTCTCACCCACTCAGATTAATAAAGCGTATATCTTATTTCAGGTCTGTTTTCAGCGAGGCCGTGGTGTTACTTGATCCTTTCGAAGTAATTCCAAGGTAAGACGTTATTGTAATTTTAAAGTAGGAATGAATATCCGTAACTGACTATTATCGTACTCCATAACCAAAGATAAGGAACAACAACATGAAGTGCGAAACCCCTCATTACTGAATAAAAAAGCAATGTTCCTCGAAATGCAAAAATATATAGCCAATAGGTATTTTCATCTTACATTTTATCAGAGTGTTAAACATATTTTCTCCGAAAGGTTGGATGTTTGGGCTAAGTGGTTATTTTTCGTTCAATCAACTGTACTGAAAGTTTTGAAGAAGCTAAAAAGCTTGAAAAAAGTTTTGTAGAAAAAATAACGTCGATATCATCTTATACTTTAAACGAGCAAAACAAACTAGGAAACTGCGCATTTTTATGCTATGTTTTTTCTTACCTCGCGTAACAAGATACAAGTGATTTCGATTTCTAAATGTCCAATTTGGCCGGCGGCCTGGGAAGCAACGGTCGTTCGAATCCCAATCAGACAAATATTTTTGTGAGGTTTTTTATTTCATTTTCTTTTATCCTTTTTTTATTTTAATTAGTTTATTGTCTACTAAAACTCCGTGCTTTGCTCAGTCTCACAGGTATTAATAATATAATAAATGCTTCTGAATCGGTTATATTTAATGTATTCAACGATTATAACTGCAGTGCAAGTGCCGTAAAGTGAGTACTTAGACGTGAACTATTAACGAGTTTATGAGATCGTAAACAATTCGACATAAATTCATCTCGCATAAAGTTTCACGACGCTCTTAGTGACTGTATCGTGAAGTGCAATTTAGTTCAAATTATTTTTATAATATTCGTCTTGATGTTTTTTATTTAATTTCGTAGTTTAAATATAATAATTGTTAATTATATAATTAACTAAAATAAAAACTAAATAATTAATGAAATGTGTAGTACTAGATGATCCCTGCGACTTCGTGCGCGCAAAAGTTAGTCTTTCGGAAACCGTAAACTTTTCCGCGATAAAAAGTGGCCTATGTCATTCCCCGTGGTCTACTTTATCTATATCTCTACCAAATTTCATCAAAATCAGTTCAGTAGTTTTGGAGCATTATTTTATAAGGCAAACAAACGAACTTTTCCTCTATCTTATACTTGAAACGAGACGATATATATATATAATCGGTATCTCGACAACGGCTACAAGTATTACTATGAAATTTAGTACGCAGGGAGTTAGTTTTTGGGGAGAAAAATCGACCTAGCTAGGTCTCATCCCTTAGAATCTGTGCATTTTTAAGCAATATATGTTTTTATTTCGTCCGTACCTGCGTATAATTTTTGCATTGTTTGGAAATTCGGAATGTGGTGGGTTCGAATCCCGGTGAGATAATAATTTTTGTGATTTTTATTATTTCTTTTTCTTTTATCTTTTTTTATTTACTTTTAATTATTTTATCGTTCTACTAAAATACCGAGCAAAGCTGGGTCAACCAGGTACTATAATATTAGACTAGATAGAACTGAATACTCGACAGACAATAAATAATGATTATATTTAATTTGTTATTTATTAAGACTTGCTTCGTTAAATTTTTACATTCGAAGTTTTACGCTTCGGCAAGGGTTAGGGGTTCGAAAGAATAGGAACGCACTTGCAACTTTTCTAGCGTTGCAGTTGGCCATAGGCGGCGGTAATTATTTACTATCAGGTACCATCTACCGGTTTCCCGGTCAGTTCCATAAAAGAAGACAAATTCATTAATGAACTCAAAGGAGTATCTAAAGATACAATCTGATAAGATAATGTTGTCAAAACGTTTTAACTAGTTCAAACCCGTATAAGTTCGTAGCAGTACAGTTGTAGAACATCGTAGCACGTCTACGGCGTAGCGCTACGAGGACCATAGATAAATATTTTAAGGTTATTTTGCCTCATATAAAGAATTTTTTTTCATGTAGTGACAGATTGACAAACGTCAATGTGTTACAAAATTGTATCTATCAAACGGTACGGTAGTGTGTGTAATAATCGAAAATTAATTTTATGTATTTCTAAGCATTATTTTAAAAAATATCATACTCCTCTTCACACAATTCTCACAAAACTGTACTGAAAGTTTTTACATCACATATTAACATACTAGCTTTTGCTCGCGGCTCCGCCCTCGATAATTATGGTGTGAGGTATCCTACGGGAATACTGTAGTCTTTCGGGAAAAAAGTAGCCTATATTTTAATCCAGAGCATAAACTATTACCAAACTAAATTTCATCGAAATCCGCGTCTGTACTATTTACGTGAAAGTGTTTGTTTGTTAAAACATCCATCCATACATCCATCCTCACAAACTTTCACATTTACAATAGTAGTAGGATAATGATTATAAAAGAGAAACACTACATTATATAAAGCAGTGGTACTAAACAATTACCCGGCTAAGTTATACTCAGTCAAAAAACTCATTTTAGATGGTTTTTCTCTCCTTTAGTATTGTTGGACAAACAACAAAGGATATGCTGATGACACATTAATTCTGGCGTTTTATTATTAATAATAATAATATTCTTTATTTCACAATATCAATGTCTTAGAGGTGTGAAAATATTAAGATTATTGATTTCTTTTAATGTATATATAAATTATTTAAACCATTTCAAATTTTATTATCTTGTACACAACAGAGCTGTGGTATTGACATAATGTTAAGACACACACACATGTTAACACAAAGATATGTACGCACCAAATGTTCTATGACATCCAAACTACAAAAGATAACATAGACATGTATTATCGTAGTATCGTTTATGTAAGGTTTTACAAAATCGTGTAACAATTTTGTTCAGTATAATACTTTTTTCGAAATTTTCAATTATTTCTCCTCCTAAACGCTTTACATGAGCTATTACTATGATTATCATAGTATTATGCCCAAAATATCCTTCATTTACTTAGGACAACCTTATATTATTATGTCGTAAGAGCACGTATTATGTACCACTTGGGAATGTTCCTAAAAAATTATTTACTTGAATAATAATAATAAAAATATTTACATAACGGATAAGTTATTCATCTTTATCTAATACGTTGGAAAAGTCACTTGACAGACAGGAACATGAAACATTGAATAGCTTATTAGTTGTGGATATATTTTCATTAGTAAGGGGCTAAGTGTATGCTTCATTCAAATACTAACTGCGATAAAAAGCATAAAACCTTGTGCCAATTAACATATATTTCATTTCATATATACAAACTGAATAAAACTATAACAGAAAAAGGTGTTTCAATAGATTTTTACTGCAGTTGCGGGGAGGGCTGCCGCAACTAACTTCGCCGAACACGTATGCCTAACGCGTATAGTTCAGAATTGTAGCTAAATATAGTTTACTTCAGCTCCTAAAAATCTAGGTAATTTACTATCCTTCTAGTGTAGTGTATAGTGCGTGTAATGTACTAAAGAATACAAATATTTATCATCCAGAAAAGTCATTTACAGAGAGTACTCGTAGTAACGGATCTCCACACTAGGCAATTCCTGTCCTGTGGGGACATCGCGGATAAAATTTCCAGTGATCAAGGAGTAGACAATTTAATTCAGCTTAAAAAGAACTCATAATATTATACTTATAGAGATTATTTACTGTGAATATTACTTTATGTTGTGTTTTAAATGTAAATTGCTCTTTGTTAATGATTAAAAATCTTAATTATAGTGCAGCATTCAGTGCAGCTCGAAATTAGAACTCTTGCAGTTAAACGTGTATTTTCTTGTGTAGTAAATAAAGTTCAATTGTGACTTAATAACGCAGCGCCACGTTGCGTCTCGGTGGGAACTGGTGCTTTTTAAAACCATTTTACACCGCAAAATATTATGTAATATATGATAATTTTGACTTATTAAATGATGCTGATGCTATTAGCTCATCTCGTTAAAAAGTACAAAGGCATGTCAAATGTTATTTATTTTATTTACGCGTCGATCATCTTACGGAATTGCCTTTAGTGTTCAATGAATAATTTAGCCCCTAGCCTTGACGAAATTCAATTTGTGACAGGCCTTACATTATCTTCTTTATTACTCTTACACGAGGCCTACACTAGAAAATCGTTCATTGTTATATTAATACGTGAAGCAAAAACCTTCAGAACAGTTTCACGAGAATTGTGCTAACGGAGGAGTATGATATTTGGCACGGTTAAAGTTAATGTGTGCAGGAAGCTAATATTTTTAAACAATACTTAGAAATACATAAAATCAATTCAAATAACAACCACACGCACTACGTCAGATTATTAACACACTGCCGTGCGTTTGTGTTAATCTGTTACAACATTTACATTTTTTTTTCTAAAGAGGCAAAGAACCTTTCTGGAGTTCAATCTTAAAAATTATATGAATTATTGTGTGCGAATTTCGTCCACACGGTAGCGTCTAGTTACTTAGAGGTCACTCTGTGGTCGAAATAAGAGTCTAGTGTGCTTAAATTCTTAACAGATGAAACTGGAACCCGGTACACGCCTGGTAGCCCGAACTGTCCGTACGTTTAAATTTTCTCATAACCTTAATGATAACATATCTGCTTGGGCCTCCAATCTTTTTCCATGAAGGCAGAACACATAATTCAATATGAAAATCAATTGTGACACAAACGGGACCCACAGTGTGTCCACCGACTCGCAATTGATTTATTTAATTAAAATTAAAGCAAAGTGCCGTATTACAATGTTTTCATGGCGATGACGCCACTATTGTGCTCAAACAACAGAATTGGCGACTTCCCCACTTTATCTATACCTACCACTACGCTATACTCTTTGTAATTTATATATCATTCATTACTTGTGGCTTCAGTTCTGAGTCCTAGAATTACCAATATATAAATATAAATAACTAAAATTCGAGCGTCTGTTTGTAATTAAAAAAAACAGCTTCTGACTAAATTCATATGAAAGTATATACGGTACAATAAAAAGATTTTTTTTTCATTTTTGTCTGTCCGTCTGTTTATCTTTCTGCGTGTCTCTCTGTATGTTTGGTCCAGCTAATCTCTGAAACGGCTGGATCGATTTACACGGGATTTTCACTGGCAGATAGCTCATGTTATAAGGAGTAACTTAGGCTACTTTTAGCTTAGGGTTCCGTTTCCGTTAGTACTACGCAAACGAAGTTGCGGTCACCAGATAGATGACAATAATAATATTACAATATTTTCTATTCGCGTTAAGAAGTCAGTGAATCATGCGTACAAATGTCACAATTTACCAATGACGCATACGCTATGTTCACATTATCCAATTATTAAAGTTTGACATATATACATTATATACGCATGATTCACTGGCTTCTTTACGCGTATAGACTATAGACTATATATATAATCGTGTACGTTGATGAAATAATACGGAAAAAATATTATTCTAAATCAAAAAGTATTTTGGGCTATGCAAGATTAAAAAACAAGTATATACAAGTCAAAATCACTATGGACAATCCTTGAAAACTTTTTGCTACCAGTTTCGGATTTCACTCCCGCTTGAAAAATTATATCTGTATACGAGAATTGTTTCACAGCAACATGCAAATTGTGAGGCCTCGACCACAGGGCGAAACAGCCAATTATAATGAAACGAGCGTTTTGAATCATTGCAGTTCCGAACCGAAATTTAACTGTCTGTTAAAGTTGAATGTGGAGAAATGATTGGCTCGGTATTTTCCCCTGCTATAATATAAAAGTCGCCAAAATTTTGTGTGTCTCGCGAGAAAAGCAAGAGAGACACGAACGATAATTTAGCGTCAATGAACACCGAAACGGAACAATACGCGACATAGCGGTACATTTTTAAGATAGCTATTTTTAATTGAACATTATTAATTACACAAGAAGATACACGTTTCATTGTAAGAGTTCGAATCTAAAATTGCACCGCGCTGCACAGCGTATGTGCAGTGTATGATTGATGTCACAATATGAAACGTACCTTTTTGTGTAGTGAATAAAGTTCAATTTTGAATAGCTGTCTTCAAAACACAGTCGCGGTGTTAACTGACCCTTAGTATACTTCGTTTTATATTTGCTAAGTTTTATATTGCCCTTAGTATGCTTTGTTTTATAAGCTGAACATCCCACGGGAACACCGTACTTTTTCGGGATAAAAAGCCTATAAGTTATTCCAGAGCTTAAACTACTACCATACAGTAGTTTTGCGTGAAAGAGTAATACCATCCATTCATCCCATCTATCCATTCATCCTGCCATCCATCCTCACAGACTGACACATTTATAATAGTAGTAGGATGTGAAAGTTTGTTAGTATAGATGTTAGTAGTTTAAGCTCTGGAATAACTCATAGGCTACTTTTTATACCGAAAAATTACAGTGTTCCTGTGGGATAGTGGTGGAGCCGCGGGCCAAAACTACGTTCATAGTTTCTTATTAGATTTTTTGTGCCAGAACATAATGAAAATGAATCACTATTTGCCAATCACAATATCCACGCATGAGAGTTTACCAGTGAGTGGGCATTATATTAGTCACAATTTCAGTGACCTACATATCGCCAAATTTATTGGGGGCTTAGGAGTCATCAGTGCTAATATACAAGATGTTACATGGTACTAGCATAGGGCAATAATTAGTACGTAATTGCGAACAGGATGGGATATGTCAAGGATATATCCCATCATCATCATCATCTCTGTGGCTCAGTGGTTGAGCGTGTTGGTGCTCAAGACGGGGGCCGCGGTTTCGAACCCCGCCGAAGGAACAAATAGTTTTTCTGTGTTACTGGGTCATGGATGTGTATTAAATATGTGTATAATATAATAAAAATCTTAAATATATGTATAGTATAAAAAGTATTCAATATATTTCCGTTTATTGGTACCCGTAACGCAAGTTCTTAGAGACCTTACCACGGGACCAGATTGACGTGGTGTGAAGCGTCCATTGATATTATTATATAGTAACTAACATGTAGATACAAATGTTTAAAATAGAGCTAATTTATGCTTGTTGCAAACTGTCTATTGAATTTTGTCATATGTACGTCATAGGCTATCCTTATTTTTAAAATCTCAGTTTCTTAACCAGCTGGGTTTTTACCCAGCTTAGCAATATTTTATTAGTTTTCGACTAGTATCAGAAAGCTGATAAAATTTGCTATTACGCGGGCAGAGCCGCGTGTAAAAGCTAGATTAAAATTAGATAATGCCACCATTTAGCTCCCTGAAGCTTTTGAAAATTTTCATAGTCAAAAGTAAAAAAAAATAATAAAAGTCAAAAGTTTTTCTTGAAAGTTTGTATTATTATACACTTCCTGAAAGTCGGTATACATGATGCCTACCACCGGTGCGGGAATTAGCCCGGCGAGAAGAACCGGCGTAAGAAACTCAAAAAAAGATGGAAAATTGTTCTCTTAGAATAAAAAAGGTACAGGTATGACAATGTTGTGACTAAAACTACATAATAAGAGTACAATAGGACATAGAAGTAGCCTTGCAGGTGGCCATCCAATTCCCATGGTGTGCGATCGTCAATAAAATCATTGACACAAAAGTTCTTTAACTACTTTTTAAAATTTATTAATAAACAGATTTTGAACGTTTTCTGGGATTCTACTGTGTAGGCGTATACATTGACTTTTAAAAGATTTACTAGCTTTACTTAGTTTGATCACCGGTATATCTAGTTTGTGTTTAAATCTAGTGTTCATACATTGATTATTGCTTTTCGTATTGAACATACTTAATTTTTTTCTCACATACAACACATTGTCCAAAATGTATTGAGAAGCGACGGTCTGAATTTCTAATTCTTAAGACTTTTCTCTCAGAGATTCAAAGCAAGACATTTTGTAAATCGAACGTATTGCTCGCTTCTGCAGCACAAATATTGTATTAATGTCGGCGGCATTTCCCCATAAAAGAATGCCGTAAGACATTCTACTATGAAAAAAGCTAAAAGAAACTAGTTGCGCCGTATCTTCGTCAAAAATTTCCCTAATTTTTCTGACTGCATATGCTGCAGAACCGAGTCTATCTGCGGTACCCATGATCTATATGAGGACCCCACTTTAATTTACTATCTAGTGTTATACCTAGAAACACAGTGGTGTCCACTAAGTTCATTTTCTCATCATTTAATAGTATATTGGTTTGTACTTGCCTAACATTGGGCAATGTTAACTTTAAACATTTTGTTTTATTTGAATTTAAAATTAAATTTTTAACATTAAACCAATGTACTATTTTCGAGAGAACGCTATTTACCTCGTCGTTATTTGACGTCGCTTCACATTAAAAATTAGAGAAGTGTCATCAGCAAAAAGTACTAGATAAGGTAAGTCATTTATATAGATGAGATAAATAAATGGGCCTAAAACGGATCACTGTGGGACACCTAATTCTATTTTGATCCCAGTGGACCTTTTACTATTTATCTCTACCCTTTAAGTTCTATTTTTAAGGTAAGAACTCAAAGGGTCAAAGAGTGAAGAGTCCCGTATACCATAGTGGAGAAATTTTCTGATCAATGTAGCATGCTCAACACTATCAAATGCCTTGGAAAGGTCGCAAAATACATCTAATGCATCCGTTGTGAATCGACCCTTAGTAAAATAATATTGATTATTGTATGTTATAATAAATTATTTGCATTAAAATTTACTAACAACTGTCTTAAAATTATACTTTTAAAAATTTTACTAAAAGTCGGTAGAATCGATATAGGCCTGTAATTCGTCGGATCAGATTTATTTCCAGCTTTAAATAAGTGGCGAGCAACCTTGCTATGCTTCATTAAGTCAGGGAAAATACCACTTTTTATATAATCATTGAAAATCATCGCTAGATAAGGAGCTACGGTGTCAATTATTTATTTAATAATTTTTGTAGACATGCCCCAGAGATCAGCAGTATTTTTAATATTTAACAACTGAAATGTGTTAATAATTTCTCTGGAGTCAATTTCTTTAAACTTAAAATTTACATCACATTCCTTTACATTGTCTCTGAGTAGTTTTTCAGCAGCTGCAAGTGAAGAATTTATTTTTTTGCAGTTGAAACCGGAATGTCAGCAAAAAAAATTCTAAGACGTCGCAACTTCTAGGTCAGTAGTAATATTTTTATTTTCAAAATAAAGTTCAAATTCGGAGCTACGACAGGTGACGTTTCCAGTCTCACTTGCTATCCTTCCTTCCTTATATGTAGTTTCCATGTAGTTTTAATTTTCCTTCCATGTAGTTTTAATTTTATTGTTAGAGTTTCTAATCTATATAAAGAGCACATACATACTTTACATACTCTTTTGAAAGTTTTTGAATAATTTTTAAAATATGTTTTAAAGGTTTCACTATTATTAATACATTTTTCATCATATAATTCATATAATCTTTGCCTGCTTATTTTAAATCCTGCAGTTGCCCATTCAATAAAGCTACTTTTTCTTAGTTTTAGAAGTAAATACTGAATTAAATTGGGTTCTTATCATCTTACATAATTTGTTTAAAAGCTTCATCTGAGCTATTTGACCTATCTAACAATTAAATATATAATTCCGTTATTGGTAATTTACAATATAAATAAATACTATAAATTAATTAAAGTTAATTATAAGGTCGGAAGGTTACAATTTCACGTTATATTCCAAATGTTGCCACAGCAAAAAAAACATAAAAACGTTAAAGCCTTTTGAATTATGGTAATAAAAATTGCATAATGCTTTATATAAATTAATTTTTGGCGCTTTAGTCTAAAACTTTTATCCTCTTAGCACTTATGTTAAAAATAATATTTACAACTTACGCATATTTTAGTGAAATTAAACTGAAACTGCACTCATAAATTATTAATTTATTACAAACAAAGCGCTCTCACGCAAATGAGAAACAGAAAATTGTAATATGTCTGCAACAATACCTTTATTTCAGTTATTATGCATAATAAAACTTATAAATTAATAAAATGCTTGAATGCTAGTAGAATGTGATGAATTATTCTTATGATTAATATATTTACATGGGATAAGTCTGGTAAAGCAGATGAATTGCCTGAGGAGTTATAATTGCGTTGCTGATTTTCAGCCCCCAACCCATATTGTGAACCATTGTAAAATTCGTTTAATTTTGTAGTTTTTGGTGTGCAATAAAGTGTATTGTATTGTATTGTATTGTATTGTATTGTATTGTATTGTATTGTATTGTATTGTATTGTATTGTATTGTATTGTATTGTATTGTATTGTATTGTATTGTATTGTATTGTATTGTATTGTATTGTATTGTATTGTATTGTATTGTATTGTATTGTATTGTATTGTATTGTATTGTATTGTATTGTATTGTATGTATTGTATTGTATTGTATTGTATTGTATTGTATTCTATCACGCGGCAAAACAGAACAAAAAGTTTTAATAAGTTTCCCATAAAGGTTAATAATAACACTTACGGAACTAACCCGGCGAGAAGAACCGGCGTAAGAAACTCGCGCGGGGCCTTCTTAAATCTTTTGGCAAAAATGTCGAATGTGAGCGTTATTCGGTTTTCTAGGAGGCCGTGGTATCCTGGCCAACCGTCGCTAAACGTCATTCAGCTTTTTCACGTTATGACTTTAGCAACAATTTATGTAAGCCTTCTTCTCTATGTAATCTTATACTTTTAGATATTTTTTGTTTTTGATTTTTTTACACGTGTTTTTTTTTAAAGGGGTTGAAATATTCCAAACTTTCTATTACTTTGACGTAGGTATAAAGTCACAGGAAACTAACGTTATATAAGGGTTCATAGGCTTCTACTCCATAATTGAATAGACAGGTCAACGACCTGTGCGAAGCCTTCGCAAATAATCTCACGAACCGAAGCAAAATTACACTCTATTTTGTACAGTATAACGTTTTTCTTGCAATGGTTGTTAAAAAACATTACGGTCCCAATATTTCAGAATTCGGGCGAGGAATTTCTAGCGTTTGTTTAAAAATGTTGTCTTGTGTAATTTATTTATAGCCGGTGGAATTCATGCATTGAGGCTATTGAACGAAAACCTTCATTTTTGCTATTCTCTGTTTCAATCCAATTGAATCTTAATTTTAACAAAAAAACATCACTACATTATTTAGCTACCAATTTAAATGTCAGTTCTTGAGTAACCGGGCTTTGCTCGGAGCTATAGTAGATTTAAAAAAATAATCACAAAAATATTTTACCGGGGTTTGAAACCCTAATGAATTGAACATACGGATACCAAACTCCACATCGAACTGACATAATACAGTCGAAAATATTGATTTATTGTTGCACGACGAGAAGAAATCTTAAAAATGCGCAATTTCCGAGGGATAAGACCTAGCTAGATCGATTTGTTCTCCCCCAAAAACACCCTGCATACTAAATTTCATGGTAACACTTGCAGCCGTTTTCTAGAAACCGATTATAATATACAAAAAAAATATCACTACCAATTTAAATGTCATTTATTTATCGTGCAATAAAGAAATAAAAAAATAAAATGACACATTAATTTGGTCTTCAGGGATAGCTATGCTTGATCGTATCACACATGACTTTATTAGTAAAGGTATCATTTCGATCTTAGCAAACCGCGACTCGTACACAGACCTGTAAATTCGTGTCACAAAATTTAAAAAATTAAGTAACCACCAACACAAAAAACTATAAAAAGTAATAAATTAATTTCTATTTTAGCCTATCAATATTATAAAGGATCTTTTTAGTATGTGCGTTGCCCAGTCGGGGGACCGCGGTGTGAAGAAGTTTTTTTATTTAGCTACGTATAAGCTAATAGAGAATATGCAGGTACAAGTTTTAAATATTTTATATACCTATGTTAAAAAATTATAGCCATTATGAATATTGATTCCGAAATTTTTTATTCTCTATCGTTATAGCTAAGAGAAACTTCTTCACACCGCAGTCCTCCGACTCGGCGACGCACATATTAAAATGATCCTTTAAAATATTGAAAGGCTATAGAAGTTTATTTATTACTTTTATAGTTTTTTTTGTGTCGGGGGTTACTTAAAATTATTAATTTTGTTTTTATTTCATACTTTTTAAATTAATTTAATTCCAACCTTCTTCTTACTGGTATCTGCTAAGCCCATTGGAAATTCTGACCATGTGCTACCATTGGACTAATTGACCATAAGTCCACTTATAAAATTTGCATACATTTTTTTAAGTAATAAGCGAGGTTCTAGTATCATGCTGCAGCATCAGGTGTACATACTATCACCATCTATACACATTATACATCCTATTCATTGGAGCCTTTTCAATGAGCCCAAACACGATACGTCTGGTGTACGTTAGTGTTGGAATTTCGTCATCAGGTGCAAATGATTACTATTTATCTATATCCTATTCATTGAGATCACTAAAATGAGTCCAAACACGATACCTCTGCTGTAAGTTGTAAGGAGTTGGCTATCCTACAGATTCCAGGTGATGCTGCAGCATTAGCTTAACGTTACCAAGTGTAGGCAATATTCTTTAAGCTTTAACTGTGAATGTGATGTTTTTCTTCTTTATGTTAGTATATAACGTCATTGTTCGAAATAAGAAAGAAAATTTGATTCTCATCTTATTAAACAAGCTTAAAATAAGTAAATAAAGTACAAATTTAAGAGCTTATTATTAAATTTTACATATCAATTCTAATTTACTAACTGTAAGACACATTTTAGTCTTCAGCGACGTGAGATCACCAATAGGAATATTATATTAGTAATATAACTGAGCAAACTAAAACTAACTGGTAATAATCAAATAGTAAACAATAAAAAATATTAAAAAATAATATTAAAGTCTAAATATTATTTGGAAAAAAATAACAAGATCTAATTCTCTGAATCTGGATCTAGATCTCTGAGGTAATTATTATTGGCAATCGGTACACGACGGTTTTCAAAGTTGTAACCAAACTGGACGATTACATTTCTACGATATAATACGAGTATTCTTCAGCATTATTTTTATGATTGCATTAATGAACTTGTAGAAAAATTTCTTCGGACACTAAACAGAAAGCAATATCATCCTCGACGTCCGATTTATCGCAGGTCATCAGGCAGAAACGCAGTGATCTCATCTTCAACTGTAGGGTTTTCTAAGTAATAATAATACCCCTTTTTAACTATATTTTCAGATAATTTTTACTGTCCATTTTTGTAAAAAAGCCTAAAACAAAATTTTATACCACATAAAATATTTTGTATGGGAAAAGTGGGCGTCGAGTATCGGAGACTCCAAACAAAATTTAAAAAATTGAATACACGCGCGTTTTGAAGTCGGCGAGGAAACCATCTCTGTCGAACTTTGTTTTCCCACATACCGCAAAGATACTGAGAGGCTCGGTGCGGAGGGATTTCGGGACTTATTCACGAAATTTGCAGTTGACGCAGAGTCTCCGAGACTCCACGTCCACAGTTAATGATTGAACCTATCAGACCAGTGGAAGTTGCTTACAACCTCTCATAAACTAGATAACCCAGTATTAACAGGCAGTGAGCAAGCTGATGATGATAAATTATAAAGAACACTCTCGATCATGTCAGCTTTCATACAAAAAAAACCGCATCTAAATCAGGCCTTTCGTTTAGGAGCTACGATGCCACGGACAGACACACAGACAGACACTACTTCTTCACGACGAAGATAGATTGGCTAAGTGTGATTAGTCATTTCAAGTTAAAACTACTGCTTTCCTTAACGTTCGTTCGTTAACTTTAAAGATTTGACCTGGCGTCAAGTCTTTAAGGCTTTATTAAGGCTGTATTCAGGTTTTATGGTATCTATGTACTACCAGGGAATCTAATTGATGAGCAAATAGTCTCATAACAATAACACAATACGAACAGATTATTACTTCAGGCTATTTCAAGCTGCCAAAGGTTTACTATCGCTCATAAATGAGCGATACAAACAAAAATAAACGTGACAGAGCCATGCTTCGGCACAAATGGGTCGTCACGTCACCGGATAAATACCACGGCCTCACATAAAACCAGCGGGAAATAACGCTCACGTTTCTTTTCACCGAAAGAGAGAAGCCCATGGGGGCTGGGGACTTAAAGGACTGGGAACGTACGGTGTTACGAGTGTAAACTGTAAATGGCCGGAGGTAATCACTTACCATAAGGCGATCTGCCTGCTTGTTTTCTAGTCCATCTATTAAACTTTTCCAGTGACATATCCAGGATCACGAAAATAAGGTTGATATATAATGTTTACATGCAAAAATCAAAGTTAATCGAAATATTAAATATACGTATTCAATATTTGATGAAGTTCCGCTACAAATAACTGGCAGAATATATATTAAAACTTTCAATTAACGAAATTTTTTCATGGGAACACCCCATGAAAAATTTGCTTGTCTAAATTTATGTAAAGTCCCAAAAGTATTTCCTTCATAATTCCTTCTTCATAAAAGTGAATTACTTCTGGGAACCTGTACTTTTAGTCATTATTGATGTTAGAAAGTAACATTTTATCCTAATTTTTTGGAAGAAAAATAAAATTTTATATTAACAAAATATACTTTGCCAACTATACTATCAAAAATGTCCATACATTTTCATGTATAATCAATATTTGTAGATTGTAAAATATTATTTCCGATAAAAAAAATCTTACTTTACTCAGTCCAAAAATTCAGGTCACAAACTTCACTTCACAACACTTCGTAGCGCTACGGGCGTAGCGCGCTACGGCGGTATCGAGACTGTCGTAGCGGCGCTACGGCAGGCGTTGATCAATGAGACACGCCGGGGTCTTTTTAACTAAATTAGGGGATTTTTACCGGGATATAAGATACAGTAAAAACCAAATATAACGACATTGAAGGGATCTATGATATGGTCGTAATAGAAGATAGTCGTTTAAACCGATGGTAAAATGTTCATAGCTTAACATGACATACCTCATTACTTTATCGTAATATCCAGTTTGTCATTATATGTGAAGTTGTTGCAGAAGGTTTTCACTGTACTAGCTTTTTCCTTCGCCCGCGTAAATACAGTACCCCACGGGAATACTGGACTTTTTCGGAATAAAAGTAGCCTAAGTTTAAATGCAGAGGCTAAACTATTACCATACCAAATTTTATCGAAATCCGTTCAGTAATTCTCGCGTGAAAGAGTAAGAAACATCCATCCTTCCATACATCCATCCATCCTCACAAACTTTCACATTTATAATAGTAGTAGGATCCGAGGACACTCTTATTGGGATGAGCTAAGATCGTTAAAAAATGTAATCGCAATACGCAATACGCCTTAATTAAACCTAGCCTCAAGTAAAATCTGCATTTGAAGGTTTACAGCTAGTAAATGTCTCAATAGTTTCTCTATAATAATTTTCATAAAGTGTAAATTGAAAACATTTGATGCAAAAAATATGAGAATCGGAATTGCAGTATATTATGATTGTAAGCTTTTAAATATTGACGCACAGTCATTGATTTAGAGACTTTCAACTTTAAATTCAGCTAAAAATTTCAACCCATTTTAGATACGTTTTTAATTTTCTTAATGTCAAGCTTTCTAAAGAAAATATAAACCATAATCCCAAACCAAATAAAATTTAATTTCACCCGCTTATGATTATATTCCGAGACGTAAACGTAATTTAAAGAGGCCCCGGAGGCCTCAAGCTCCAGGGGGCTTCTTACCCGGAGTAATACTTACTTGCAAACGACAAGGACTTCATTTTTAGACACTTGGTGCTTCCATAAAAATGTTATTGACATACTTGTGATGAATTTTATTTCAAAGAAGTTGATAAATTAGATCGGTTAGCGCATAACATAATATAAGAAATGCTTAGAAAGAATTAAAACTGCTTTAAGATTATTGTAATCGGTATAACGCGTTTTTACTTATATGGCGTTTCCACGGGTGACTAAAGCCGCAAAATTATTGCCGCTCGGCGAAAATCTAACGTCCAAATGGCAATTTAATCACTTGTGACATCGCCAAATTTTCTTTCAAATAGATTTTCACCATGCAGCAAAACTCGCGTGGCTTTAGTCACCCGTGTAAAACCACCATTACCAATCATTTCCAATTTTACATATTATGCGGTATTTACATGGGTCAATTTTCGCCACACGGCAAAAATCAGCCGTGTAAATGACAATTCGGTTGCTAGGCAATTTCTAAAACAAAAATGGTGAGGCGATTTGTCAAGCGAGTAGCCACACAGGGAAAATAGACCCTTGTAATCCCACATTGAAATGCAACCCTTTGGATTTCTATAAAATTCGACCCAAGTATTCCGAAAGTCCTTCGCAACCTGTCTCATCTATTTCAATAATAATATTAACTTGGGTTTTTTCAGCCGTTATTGGATGATTTATACAATATTCTCCGAGCGAAGTAACCACTCTTGAAATACTGTAGTGCCTGGGACAGTTGGTTTTTGTATGACGTATAGTTGCCCAAGCACATACGGCATTACTTACTTATTATTCTAACATTCTGCCATCACAATGGCGTGCAATATGCAATATTACTACAAAATAAAACTAAAAATGAAATTAAAACTCAATAAATTATGAGTTATTTAAAATTTTTACAATATAGCTTAGCAGAGTATCAACTTTATTAATGTTATATAATTTTTTATAATAATTTGTATTATTAAATTGGTATTTATTGTTGTAATGTCATGTCAGATTTTTTAATATAAATCAAATTCATTACATTATAATTAATTATTTAAATGTTATATATTATTTTTTTATTTAAATGTCATATATTCATTTAATGTGTAAAAGCAATTATTTGAGAGCCAATTTGTTATTTCTCTTTTAAAATTATTTCCATTTAAAGTTTTAAAATGGTCAGGTAGCTTATTAAAAATGATAAGTGCATTGATGTACACATTTTTCTTATAGACATCAAAGCGGCACCGTGGCAGATACAATTTATACAAATGTCTTGGTTAAGCACTTCTATTACTAACATCAGCATTTTTTGGAAAGTAGTGCGGATGTTGCTTTACAAAAACACAAATATCTCTAATATATAAGCACATCAAAGGTAGAATCCGCAATTTCACAAACAATGATTTGCAACTATCCAAAGGCCATGTTCCGCAAATGGCTCTTACACACTTCTTCTGAACCTTAAATGCCTTATCAATTTCAACAGAGTTCCCCCACAGCAATAGCCCATACGAGAGCACAGACGACACATATCCGTGGTATGCGCATAGTGCGGCTTCGGTCGAGACTTTTAAGCGTAACACTTTAATCGCGTATACAAACTTGTCGAGTTTCTCACACACGTGGTTTACGTGATCCTTCCAGTTACAGTGCCTATCTACAATAAGTCCTAAAAATTTTGCGGAATTCACTTCTACCATTTTGATTCCGTCAATAATAATATTTAAGTCAATTGGTCGTGTCCTATAATCTCTAAATTGAATTATTTTAGTTTTAGTTAGATTAATTTTTAAATTATTGTTATTAAGCCAAGTCAAAATTTTATTAATTGTAATAGAAACGTCATTTTGGAACGAATTTACATTCTCACATTTAATTATAGCCGTTGTGTCGTCTGCAAATAAAATAGTTTTTTGATCCGTCACGTTAGGGAGGTCGTTTATATAATGCAAAAATAGTAATGGACCTAGTATACTGCCTTGTGGGACTCCGAAATCGTTGCACAAAAAGTCTGACCTGTAAGTAATTTGTTTCCCTTTGTCAATTTTTGATATTTGTACACATTGTTGTCGTCCAGATAGGTAACTTTTAATCCAATCCAAAGCTTTTCCACGTATGCCATATTTTTTCGAAGCTTATGTAGTAGAAGCTTATGATCTACGAAGTAAAAAGCTTTGCTCATATCTAGGAATATGGCAACTACAGGCTCTTTATTATTTATAGCTTCTGTTACATATTTTATCAGATTAAAACAAGCTAAAGTTGTGTTGATTTTTCTCACAACACAGTCAGCCTAGTCCAGAGGAATGACTGGTCAATACGTCTGGGGCCAACCATGTGCGGGTTTCCTCACGATGTTTTCCTTCACCGTTGGAGCATCCGTATATTGTACTTGAGATCTGAAAAAGTCTCATTGGTACACGCCACAACCTGGGAATCGAACCTGCATTCTCTCGAGGGCGAATCAAACGGTCTACCCACTAGGCCACGGAGCTCTTATTACAATTAACGCAATAGTCAATAGTCGCAATAAACGCTCTTGAACGTAAGAGCAACAACAATATGTCTCGAAATTTTTAAATTATTTCTTAATATTTATTGCGTTATACTTGCATAAAACAATACCAATTACGTTTGGAACACCTCAGAAAATTCTACGAGTAATTTTCAAGATTTGCCAACGCCTGGACCCCGACTTATTTTACCTACCAGATTACTATGGAGCAGTGAATGGCTTGGAACGGCCCAAGTTGAGTAAACGTTGTTATCTACTTACACCACAAATACACACTGGATGTTTTGTTGGACACCATAACATCGATGTACGCGGTTGGAGTAGTGAATGGACTAGGACAGCCCTAGCTCAGTAACCAACAACGGTTCCTAGTTACACCTTGTTGGACTGGAACTTGCGATCGGAGCTATCAAGGTGAATGATCAAACAAGCACCATTAGAAGGAGGATATTATATTTTAGCAGTTTGCACCCCAAGAGGTTCAAGGTTTTTTATATTAGTTAAGCAATTTTTTAATTTTTGTCTATAGTTTATTCTATTATATAAGTTATCGTTTATAGTTTATCTTTTGCAACCTATGACAAGCAGCCAGGATGCAGGGACCTCTAATATTTCGACCGTGTCCTTTGGAAATCTGTTGCAATGCTCCCACTGTTCCCGATATTTTAAAAGCCAGCGGGGTTTGAACATCCACGTAGGCAAATGCCACAAACAGCTTCTAACACTCATTCCCCCAATAACCAATTCACTTCCGAACCCAATGTATGAAACAAATTTCTGGCAAGAAATATCCAAATTTAAACGTTTTATACCAGTTCTAAGACGGATCCCTAGGGGTGCCAGAGTGACTGTAGCCCAGAAGCTTGCCGAGACGATACGCCACACAGTGCTGGAGAACTCGAGGCAAGCCTGGGAAAATCTACACACCTTTCCCTACCGTTTTCTGCATATCACTAGAGATCCGCTCAACAATGTCTCCCTCACTTCAAGAATCAAAAAGAATTGTGTTTCGGACATTAACCTCAACCCAAATTTTTCTTCACATTCCACGGTCAAACATAACATCGTGAAAACTGTGGAAAATAAAATAAGTGAGGGAGACATTAAGGGTGCAGCGCGGCTCCTGTTTACCAATGACACGGTCGCCCCCGACTGCCCAGAAACCCTCATCGCCCTGCAAAACAAACATCCATCACAATCAAATCCTTTCGCAGTTTCCAATGACGCATTACCACCACTACAAACGTCGACAGACAAAGTACGTGGAGCCATCATGTCCTTTCTTCCGGGTTCAGCTGGCGGCCTCGACGGTCTCACCCCTCAGCATCTGAAGGACCTCACCAGCGGTTGCTGCGGGGAGGCCGGCGAGAAGCTCCTGCATGAACTTACGAATCTGTGCAACCTGATGCTACGTGGAGGGGTCGCATCAGATATCGTAGACATTCTGTATGGAAGAACCTCTGCGCCTTGAGGAAGAGAGATGGTGGCATTCGTCCGATTTCTGTCGGCTCCACATACCGGCGCCTTACAGCCAAACTAGCTTGCAAATCGGTCACTTCCCTCGCGTCATACTTCCAGCCAAAACAGCTCGGTTTTGCCTGCAAAGGGGGTTGTGAGGCCGCCGTTCACTCTTTCAGGACAGCTATCCACAATCAAGGCGATGATGTGTTTCTGAAGGTCGATGTCAAAAACGCTTTCAACTCAGTTGACCGAGGCGCCATGTTGGCCCAAATTAAATCTAAAGCACCTGCCATTTTACCATTTATGCTCCAGTGTTACAACGACCCCACCAAACTCACTTACAAAGACCACCTCATCTCATCCGAAGTGGGCTGCCAACAGGGCGACCCTCTAGGTCCAGCAATCTTCAGCCTTGCTATACACCCGGTCATCGAGCTTCTAAATTCAAAATTTAATGTTTAGTATTTGGATGATGGGACCCTTGGAAGTGATGCACCCACTGTACTATCCGACTTCCGCACTCTGATCCGCGAGTTCGAAAAAAGTAGGTCTGCAGCTGAACCTAGGTAAGTGCGAACTTTTTGTGCCAGACAGTTGTGGGGATAGAAACGCGATTATATCCAGCTTTAAAGAAATAGCTCCACAACTGTCTGTCATTGACAAGGATTCGCTCTTCCTTTTGGGCTCACCTATTTTAGACGAATCTCTCCCGGACTTCATAGATAACAAATTACAAAATTTTAATGAAACTTTAGACCGCCTCCTCCAAATTAACTGTCACATGGCCTTTACCCTAATGCGTTTTTGCATTTTCGTACCTAAATTGACATATGTCTTACGGTGTTGTCAAATGTGGAATTTCCCTCAACTTCTCAAACAGTTAGATGATACCATAAGACAAACGCTCTCCACTATTTTGAATACAAATTTCGATGACCGCGCATGGACTCAGGCAACGCTTCCAGTTAGGTTCGGTGGCCTGGGTATTCGAAAGCCCTCTGACATATCGCTTCCGGCCTTCTTGTCCTCAGTCCACGCGACTATAGTTTTATCTCCAAAATACTACATGACCCATCCTACTCCAATACATTTCCCTTTCTGGACGAGGCCAAGGACGCCTGGAGCGCAACTAGTGCTTGTAGCGAATTGCCTGATAATACTTTTTCCCAAAGGCTCTGGGACGAGCCACTCTGCAGACTGGTATGGAATAATCTTCTTAATACGTCCTCCAGTCCTGTGGAGCAGGCTCACCTCTTAGCTGCGGAGAAGTGGGAGTCGGGCCTTTGGCTACAAGCAAGCGTCACCCAATACGGGCACATTGCTGGATCGAACAGCTTTCCGGTTAGCCACTTCCCTGCGTCTTGGCACCCCCCACGTTGTCCTCCATCGCTGTGTTTGTGGTGCAAATGTGGACAGCCTCGGACACCACGGGCTGTCCTGTCAACGAAGCGCCGGCCGCATCTCCCGACATCACTGCCTGAACGATCACATCCGTCGGGCTCTTGTCACCGCCGGAGTGCCAGCTGTGCTGGAACCCTCTGGTTTGGCGCGCGACGATGGCAAGAGACCAGACGGTATGACCCTGGTCCCTTGGAGAGTGGGACGGGCTCTTGTATGGGATGCTACTTGCGTCGATACACTTGCTCCGTCCCATGTCCAGGGCACCTCGAGTTCTGCAGGTGCGGCCGCCAATCAGGCGGAAAACCTCAAGCGGCGCAAATATGAGAACCTTAGTGGGGATCTCATATTTGAACCGTTTGGGGTTGAAACCCTAGGTACATGGGGTCTGGGTGCGCACAAACTTTTCGGAGAAATCTCCAAAAAACTCATTGAGGCCACCCGAGGCCCCAGAGCCGGCACCTACCTGGCCCAGAGAATAAGTATCGCAATCCAGCGAGGAAACTCTTTGAGCCTTCTAGGTACTCTGCCTGGTGGGGACGACCTGGGAGATTTCTTTTTTTTGTAGCATTTTAAGTTTTGGAGTAGTTATAATTTTTTTAGTACTTACCTACTTTTATGGTACAATTGATTTTGTTATCATAACTAGTTTTTAATTCTTGTTTTTTAATATTGTAATGTGAACCTTATGTTTTTACCAATAAATTATCTAATTCCTTATTAACGCATATAATATTATTTAGTTAAATATAGGGACGTACTTAGCACAGTGAGTACCATCTTTTCTTGGAGTATTTCGCGGTTTTTTCGTGCCCTCATATTTTCGTTTGTAATACATATAAATATGGTTCAGAAATGTCATTCCCAAGTCTGGCTCGAAAGCAAAGGAGCTCTCTAATTATGTTCACGTTATTCGCACTTTCGGTCCACTTACATCACAAGTGCGCTTGAGACTTGGGGTCAAATCACACCGAAACGGTAACGATACGCGACAAGGCGCTGCTTCTTCAAGATAGCTATTCGATATTGAATTTTATTCATTACACAAGAAGATACAATGTCATGTTGTATAAGTACAGTGTATGATTGATGTCATATAAAACTTGTATATTTTTGTGTTTCACTACACAAAAAGACACAAGTTAAATTTTAATAGCTATCTTAAAAATGCAGCGCCGAGTACCGTCGTGGTGTAAGAGGATGCAGACTAGCTTTTCCCTGCATATTGTGATGTGAAACGTCTGATAAAGTTTAAATAAGATAAGTATTGTAACATCTAACCGAATGTAAAATGTTTTCAGTAAGGTCACATATGTACAGAAGCTTAGTTACAGGAAACTATTTTTTTAACTACTTATTTCGATATCATACAGAGGATTTGTTACTGTATAGGTACAGTAGAGCTACGTTCATATTGTCTCTCGGGAATCGTCGTTTTGCATTTCCATCAAAAACCAATAAATATCGAAGGATATTAAGAAACCAGTTGCACTGAACCTTTAAATTATTTTGTACCTTCCATTTCATTTATTTTTAACCCTCGACGAAACCGGAGGGGTGATATAAGTTTGACGTGTCCTTCTGTCGGTGCGTTTCTGTGTGTGAGTGTGTGTGCGTAGCATCGTAGCATGCAAACAGATGAAACCATTTTGATATGGTCTTTTTAGTTTGAAAGCTGACATGATCGAGAGTGTTTTTACCTATAATTCATCAACCATTAGCTCGCTCACTGCTTGACGATTCGGGGTTTACATAAAAATTTAATTTTGTTTTCTACAACATTTTCCTAAAAAAACGAATCTTAAAAAACGAGACAATCTTGTATATTTATTTATATATAATCGGTTTCTCAAAAACGGCTTCATATATTTCCATGAAATTTAATATGCGGGAGTTTTGGGGGAGAAAAATCGATCCAGCTAGGTCTTATCGCTACGTCTAAATTCCGAGAAAAGCTCGGTCTCCCAGGTACTTATAATGAAGAGGTGACATAATTACATACGATTCGATTGCAACCCAAAAAGCGCGAACTTCACATAAATTAAAAGTGATTACTTATAATTGCTGTCGTAACTACTACAATATTAAGTTATTGTTGATATTTTTATGTAATAAAAAAATATAAGGTTCTTGTATTCCGCTGAATAGTTATAAAGGTTTTGCACTAAAATATTTGAAACAAAAATGTTACTATAATGCTTCGCTTCTTCGTTTTTTCCTTCCTACTCACACACTCACATAAGATGTACTCAGTACTTACTCACCTTTAAATCATATTTTAGCAGCTAATTATTAGTGACGTCAAAAATAACATGGCGAGCAGATTAGATTCAAATTAGAAACCACAGCAAGAGTCTAGTTAGACTCTTTTTAATATATCAATAATGCAAAACGATGTTGCGATCGCTTAAATAGCTTCGGAATAATTTTATTAATAATCAAATTTTTCCCTGTTCCCAAAACTTTGGCCATCATCAATTAATATAAGCAATATTTTTCTTCTGAATTCGGTCGTTGGCCCCTGGCGTTTCGCCAGCTGTGATATGGTCTGGAATTCTTTTCACGTCTTATATGCTGATGAAGTCACAACCCTTCAGTCAATAACCCTATTCTAGACTCGATGTTTCCCGCAACTTAGCTCGCTTTCTGTTACGTTTATATTCGTTTAGAGGTTTAGTTGTGATTGCGTCACGGACGGTACTTCCGCGTTTATGATAATATTACGAGACTATATATAGCCCGCAGTGGCGAGGGGTTCCTATAACTCCATTCCTGTCGGCTTCACTTACCACCTACCTTTAGAAGACCCTCATCCAAATCCCTACCTATTAATAGGCTAGGGCTTCTCTATGAAGGAGAACCAGCCTTCGCTGCTGGCAGTCCGTAACTTCGTTTACGCAGAAATCCTGCAATAACACAGTTACGATCCAGTCCCGTTATGTTAGAACTGCAAAATGGTATTCTCATAAACGTGAAACCAACATCAAACCCGTTTTGATTGGTCTAAACTCTAAAAATCTGTTTATGATATCGAGACGATTCATTTATAATTCAATAAAAGTGAAATGAAAGTGTAAGTTACTTACGAGTACTCGTATTGGGGTTTAATATGGTGCAAGAATCGTACTATCGAACAAGTTGCAGCTCGACCCGATATGTTCAAAATCGCTTAGCAGCGCCGGTGAATCGTGCGCACAGACACATATTCACGTGTAAATATGGCCTTCAACCACATCTGCAGTCGTTGCGGCTTTCTTTGTGTTTAAATATTTTGAGGCGTCCCAGCGCTAGAAAATGTTTAGAAACTGGTCGAGCAGAAACTTCGTCGATATTGTAAATTTTGCCAAGATAAAAAGTAGCCTATGTCCTTCTTGAAGGTGTAATCTATCCCTGTACCGAGTGTTATCAAGATCCTATCGGTAGCTTTGAAGTAAGGCATAATCGCGTAGCAGACAGACAGGCAAAAGGAGTAACTTTAGCTTTTTATAATATCAAGTAAGGATACTTCGTCTAGCTTTATGAAGCTTTTCTGCATTAGTATTTTCATAAAATGCGCTTTACGAACTCTTGTCTACAAAGATATTTTACTATGTACAAAATTAAAATTACGTAAAAAAACATTAAGCATCAACTGTCACTCGGCCTTTTGACTATCAAGTCAGTCAAGATAAAAGAAATAAGAAGACGCCTCTTGTAGTTACTTCACACAGACGAAATCAATTCAATATTGAACTTTATTCACTACACAAGATACACGATTCATTGCAAGAGTTCGAATTTCGAGCTGCGTAGCGCATCGCGGCTGTGTCGTGGCGCTGCTCTTGCAAATGCAAGAATGCGTGAATCTTTTTGTGTGGTGAATAATGTTTAATTTTGAATCGCTATATTAAAAATTCTGCCTCGTGTCGCGTCTCGGTGTGAGCTGACCCTTATTGAATGAGCTTACAAAAACTCCATAATATACTTTTTAACTATAGCCTTAAAAATAAGCAAAGCTGCGGACAACAGCTTAATGAAGTAACATGAGAGAAATATTCTAAACAAAAGTGGTAATACTGTTTAACGGTTAGTGATGGGACTCGGAACAGAATATTGTGACTCGAGTCGCTATAGCAATTTTACTGCCTCACTCGAGTCATACTCGAGTTTTCGAGTCACTCGAGTAAAAATCCCACTCGAGTTGCAAATTTGCACTGATACCTATATTAAAATAATGTTGTCATGGATGGAGTGAACATATAAAATCTCTACGAAAGTCCGATTTTTAAATTACTGTGCACACTTAAAAAAGTTTTTAAAACGTTGATATTGTGATAACAATATCTCGAGCGATAGCTCGAGTATAGACGGCGCCACTAGAGCCACTCCCGCCACAATAGTTGACGCGAACGAGTCCTTATAAAACCGTCAAACAGTCTAACGGCTTTAGCCAGGCTAGTTATAGTCCGACGTAGCTACAGCGGTCTTAACCCGACCGTTATCGTAGACCCTTTCGAAAAAAAATATCTAACGGCTGTTTGTTAGTGACAAATGTGGTGAAGTGAACATTAAATAATATCTTGTGTTTAGTGTTGATTATAACAGTATTAAAGTGATAAAGTTTTAATACGTTAATATTAAGTCTGTACAGTAATTATAAATATAACTTATATTATATTATATAGAATATATTGTATTAACTATATTAACTGTGTTATTTTTCCTTATAATATATAACGTTGATTTCTTCTTGGATTAGCAAAAGCTTAAAACTTTTATTGTATTTGCAAGTTGCGCTTTAGCATTCACCTTATATATAATCACCATAACATTATGACCACCGAATTGCATTTTTTGCGGTTTGGTACTCTTTACTGTCGTGTATATTTTGTTTTTTGTATCTTAGCGGCAACAGAATCAACTCGATAAGATTTATTTTTTTCAATCGAATTTGTTTAGTTCACTCGAGAGACTCGAGTAAAAACAGGCCCCGAGTCGCAAAACTGATTACGGTCGGGGTAAAGCTGGCATCATATTTATGGCCTGGTTAAGTATTTAGTCTCGTTTAATTTGAACTGAAGTCATAAACAGATGAACATTTTTGTGCACGGGCATTCGCGTTTTAAGTTTTAAGAGTTCTCGCCATCTTAGAGACTACTGGTGAAATCACTCCACGAACGCTGTATTATATACACCAATCTCCATTCTGATTCAATGTAATCCAAACAATTAATGTAAACAAACCTCAATACGAGCGGCTATTATGCTACCAATTTAAATTCACCGCGCAGTAAAGGAATACAGTGACACTATAATTTGGTCCAATTTCATTATATGTTTACGGTTAGATCACATTCATTCGAAACGAAGTAAAGAGCATTAGCAACACACTCGCTATAAAACATGCTAAAACATAATAAAATATTTATAAACCGACAAAAACTTGGTTTTGCGTATAAGAAGAAAAAATATTATGTTGGTATTATAGATAACAGTTTATTTCATTGAAATAATTTTAAGGATAAAGTATATAATATTTTAACCCGACTACAGCGAAGCCAAAAGGAAGCCTATGTATTTATGTATGTTTGTTCCACCGACTAGCGCCTAAGTTACTGGCCCGAGTTTCATGAGATGTCAATAGATTCGTAATAATAGCCCGGATAATATAGGCTATACCAGTGTTTCCCGAACATTGTTCTGCCATGGCGCGGTAATTTTCACAACATACCTTCGTGACCTACTTATTACTATAAACCCAAGCTGGTACCATTATGTAAAATAATACACATTTATCTATAGTGAAAATGTTTTATAAATAGTATTTTGGTATCGACTATTTAAGAACTGAATATTTATGATGTGCTGAATATCTGCGTCGATAAATAGAAGGTATCGATTTTAAAACAAGGCGGGAATGTTGCGTCCCGGTATTTTACTTTAATGGCCCGGTACCGGGTCGCGACCCTGCGTTTGGGAAGCGCTGGGCTATACAAATTTACGTAGTCGGGTTATAGTTTTTTATATGAATTGTAGTTATTATGTATTATTATCAGTAACTAGCTAGAAAACTGGTTTCATTAGGCTCTTTATCTAAATTTCTAAAGGCAATTGACATAGAATGACTGACTAGCTTCTTGATTCGTTTAATTTTCACTAATATTTAAGAAAATTTCTAACAAGCAATAAGCTTTCACGTCGAAATTCTAAACAACATTACGAGTCAACTCCAAGTTTGAAGATTTTGTCAACAAAATTGTTTATATTATGTTTCAAATAATACAAATACTGCTGGAAGATTCCAGAAATTCCAATACTTTAATTAGCTTTCAGCTATTTAAATAGCCGTGAAAACGTAACTGGCTTTTTTTGTTTTTATACTTAAATTGCTTTTACTTTAACTAAGAACTTATTATAAAATAAAGGCTTGAATAATAATAATAATATCTATGGACGCTTCAACCACGTCAGTCTGGCCCCAGTACCCCAGTACCGGAGTAGGCGGAGCCAGCAAGAGCTACAATCCCCGCGCTCTAAGGTCTGTCCGGCCGCATCGACCGGCGAGCGTAGAAAATAATTTTCATACATATTAATAACAGCGCTGAAAATAAAACTCCGCGCTAATGCCTAATACAATAATGCTGAAAATCGAACATACGACAGCAATTGACATTATTACAATTATTGTATTACCCAATAGAGCAGAAAATTGATTGTATTGAAAATCGAAGAGCTGAAAATCAATTATAATGAAATTCGATTTTCATTACAATTGATATTCAGCTCTTCGATTTTAGAACACTTAATTTTAACATTCCATAATCCTGTACCTATAAATAAGGTTAGGTAAAATCAATTACGGATATTTTGGTCATATGATTGTAACATAATTATAATGTAAATAACGTCTTCTTTACGGCGTTCTTTAAACCAGTAAAATAAGAAAAAAAATTTGCTCACTCGCTTCTTACATAAACAACATATTATATTATTTAGTACCGATGTTCTGTTTTGATCTGTTGATTTTACTGTATTTTTCTGAAGTTTTTCTTTTTACAGTTCACAGTCTTTCAGGTTTTAAAGTTGGACAGTTTTTAATCTGGAAAGTAGGAAAAAAATTTTGATCGCTTACTCGCGTTTAACATAAAGAACATAGTATTATAAGTATAATATTATTATGAGTATAATTATGATATTATTATGAGTATAGTATTATTTAGTACTGACGGTCGGTTTTAGGCTTTTTATTTAATAGTATTTTCTAAAGAACAGTCTTTCAGGGTGAAAAGTTTAGTTCAGGTAGTAAAATAGAAAAAAAATCTCTCGTTCGCTACGCTCAGTCGCATTTCACTTAAAGAGCATATTATATTTCTTACTATCTAATCGTACTCGTGTAAACACTAAATAATTTTGTTGGTGATTTGTAAATTGTATTACGTATTCTATATATCATTCTCGTGATAAGTAGATTCCAGATAATCCTACTTCCTACTTATACTATTATAAATGTGAAAGTTTGTGAGGTTGGATGAATGTTTGTTACTCTTTCACACAAAAACTACTGAACGGATTCCGATGAAATTTGGTATGATAGTAGTTTAGGTTCTGGGTTAAAACATAGGCTACTTTTTATCCCGAAAAAGTACAGTGTTCCCGCTGGAAAGCCGAATACTATAATGAAAATAAAAGATTTTATACCCTAAACATGGGAACCGAAAGCAAACCAGGACAGAATTTGCTACGGGCCCCGCGCTGGCTTAATCCGACACTGTCTGGCCCCGTGCTAAGTATCCGAAGAACTTGTGAGACAACGAGAAGTATATATTTTAATACTTTTAAACTATACATATAATTAAGATTTTTATAATATCATAAACATTCATCGATACATCTATGACTCAGGAACATTGAAAACTAAATCACTATTTTTATTCATAAACACTGTATCAGAAAAAGATAAAGTGTATTGAAATAAGATATGGCAAAACGCCGGAAAGTGCAGAGCAGAAAGTGCGAAATAATTATATTGTTACACACAGCTACAAATTTTTTACAATTTTTTATATTATATACCTTTAAAGAAAATGTAGTTTTGTACTTTAACTTTTTATCTCTTCGTGAGTGTAAAGTTGATAACATCTGAGGCACGTTTCTGTCACATAACCCTTAAGCCTTGTAAAAAATTCGTGTAAAGATTGTGCACGATTCTCATAAAAATGTCTCACTTGATGCGAAAAGTTAAAAACAAATGGGATTTTGTACTATATCAACGAGCACGTACATCGTGATTACCTGTCAAAAAAGAAAATGTACTCATAGCCATATCGCCAAATTATGTTTTTTAAGGCACCGAAAACGAAATATGCGCGACGCGGCGCTGCATTTTTAAGACAGCAGGTCCCAAATTCTAATCCCGCCGACGGAACAAAAAAGATTTTCTGTGCTCCTGGGTCTTGGATTTGTATTTAACGTGTGTTTTAGTATTATAAAAATCTTTTACATGTGTAATGTGTAGACATAGAATGTGTTAAATATATTTCTACAGTCTGGTACCTGTGATAAAAAAAAAATTCGGATACTAACGACAGGACCAGATTGACGTGGTGTGGAAGCGTCCATAGATATTATTGTAATAGGCAGCGCTGTACACATATCTACATGACAAGACTCAATTCCTTCTAATTACTATTAATAATATAACTTCATTTATCTATACCTACTAATATATTAAAAAGGTAAGATTTGTTTGTATGTTTGTTCGCACTGAATAGGCTCCGAAGCTACTGGACCGATTTTGATGAAATTCGGCACATATATAGAGTAGACCACGGCAATGGACAAATGCTATTTTTCACTGTCGCAAAATGTACGGATCCTGCGCGATTTTCTTTTGCGTGCACGAAGTCCTGGCCAACATCTAGAAAATAATTTTTAAGTAATTCTTGTGTACTGCAAAGTTTAAAACTGTTTAGTTTTAAACTGCTTATTTTTTAACATACCTAACAAATACTAAACAACGTACTACCTATGTATACCGATTAAAATAATAGATATTTCATCGCCTAGGTATATAAATCTGAAATAGGTCGACTCGACTGTTTCAATAATCACAAATATTGAGTGAGGTGGTAATATAGTTTGCACATAAATCAGGCTAGCTGTGCTAATAGCTTGTTAAACGTTGATCACATATCGGCCGCGCGGTTATGTATCGACGTTATTTATTTTATAGGATATTCTGATTAAAATGTTCAATGTTTTTGGAACAAGAATCGTATACCGATCACGCTGCTTGAAAATATATTATTTTGATTACATCAATGAGTAGGTCCTTTAAGCTAAAAAATATAGGATATATAACCGCGGGAACCATACTTATGTTTTAGGGATAAAAAGTAGCCTATGTGTTAATCCATGCTATAAACTATCTGTGTGGTAAATTTCTTTCATATAGTGTTTTTTGCGTGAATGACACACAAACTATCGGATTTATAATATTACAGTGGGTTATATATAGTTTAGCCGCTAGACTCTGAAGCGTAACTATGTCTAGGTACTTCCATTATTATTACTAAGCATTTTGTGGGACTCTAATTACGCTAAAATAATATTTAGGATCAACACAGTCTGTCTGTTTGTTGTGTAACAAAGTGTGTGTCTGTTATCAGTTATCTCTGTAGTCTGGCAATGTTTTGAGGTTGGCAACAAAATACTTAATCTGTGAGAATGTCGATGGCCTTGCACTCAGATTGTAAGATGGCATGTGTTGAATACCAAACAAAAGTCTGTCTACAAGTATGGTCATTTCTTAGTCTTCTTGCACATCCACAACTCTACTCCGTGAGCACCCTGGAACCCTGGTCGCCCAACAATAAACATCAAATGTTTGTTACGGCTAATCTCTAAAACAAGTGAACTGTTAATATGTCGGGAGTCGGGACTACTACTAGCTGTTAGCTGATGTTTTAACGAATAACTATTAACTGGCCTACTTTTTAGGGTTCCGTTTTCTTCGTTCAACGCAAACGAAGTTGCAAGCAACAGTTAGTTATAACTGAAATGTGTTATGAAGCTTTAAAAACTGTTTAATCCAGAGGTTTATAGTGTAGTCTAGACTAGATACAGACGTCGGAATTCCTTTTATTTTGTAAAGTTCAGATAAATTTTAAGTCCCCTGGGACTAACTTCTATTTATAAAGGAAACCTTTAGTACTTTAGGGGCGTCCATAAATCACGTTAGGTATTTAGGTGGAGAGAGTCCAGCCTAATCTCGCCAAAAGTCACTTGAGGAAGAGGGACAAAAAAATAAAGCAGATACAGCGAAAAAGTAATAAAGCAGATTGTGTTTTTTGAATAAATAAATACATTTAAAACTCAATATATTTTTTAAATCTCACGTGAAACTATGGTGAGAGGGTCGATACGAATCCGGTTAAAAATCCTCATAAACCTCTCACGCAATTTATGGACGCCTCCTTAACTTTTTCACCGGTCCCATCTAACAGTAATAAAATAATCCATTTATTAACATGCATGTCGAATAACAGGTAAAATAGCTGGTGGTTGTTAATAAATATATTTAGATTAAAACTGAGGAATATGGAAAACAGGACTGTATATAAAAATAATAATAGTCACCTGTTTCACAATCTACGGATAAGTCTCTGATAGCTGCAGACCCGGGCCTTTAGTCAAGATGAATTCGATAATTTCGACGGCGAAGTTCGAAAACAAAATGTATGGGGTTTGACATAAGGCATCGCAAGCGACATGTCACTTAGCGATGACTTTGACAATCCCATACATTTTTGATTTCGAAGTTCGCCCTCGAAATTATCGAATGCATCTTAGACTAGAGGCCCTTATGTGTATGTTTTGTCTCGGTCACTCGATATAAAGTAAGCAATGGCAAAACTTGTAATTATGCTATCCGACACTTATTAGAAAATTGCTTTTTAATGTTATAACTTTTAACCCTAATATAACTACCGAAGTATGTATGTACGACTGAATAAAAAAGCACTTATGGCGCTTTACTTTACTTGCGAAAAGTTCTAAGCTTTCTTGAATGAAAATTCGATTTCATTTTATTTTGAAAGTAAATAGTTCATAATAGGTTTATAAAAGTACAGTTACTGTTTGTCCGTTGGGTAGTCCCCATAATTTATTCGAATTGTAAAGACGAGTTTATTCCAGTCGCATACCAGCGGGAAATAGCTAGCGGCCGAATACTGAAACGATAGTTAAATTAGTGACGCTCAAGTCACATGCTGTCCTTGTCGTTTCGGTTATCAGAGACAGCGGCAGCCTGTGAATAGGAGGGCTCCTAATTTGGATAAGCGTTTCAGTATTCGGTCGTCAGTTGGTGACCAATTTCGGAAGTACGGTCAATACAGTGTTTCCCCCGACTGTACACGTTATATCTATTTGTACCGTGGTTTTATCGTAAGCAACAAAAGACGTCCGGCGCCGCAACCGTATACCGCCTACGCTGTGGGTGGAAAGTAGATACTGACCTACTGTTACGTCTACTATGTAGTGTAAAAAGCGTGTGGGTGTAGTACCCACACGCTTTTTACACTACATAGAGCTATATATTAAAGACTAGACTTTGCCCGCCGCTTCACTCGCGTAAATCCAGTATCCCACGGGAATACTGTATACGCTTTCGGGATAAAAAGTAGCCTATGTTTTAATCCAGCGCCTAATTTCATCGAAATCCGTTCAGTAGTTTTTGCGTGAAAGCGTAAGATACATCCATCCATTCTTTTACATTTATAATAGTATAGCACGAGGCCCGTCTAACTGGGCCCCAACGTTGCTGGCTGGCGTTTTACTGGATTGTATTAATAAGGTACTACTTAGGTTATCAAAGACTTATAAATTTTGTCTTAAGTCTTAGTCGCTTAGTCCTTTTAAATAGTTTTTAGATGTTCATAAGGATTAAGGACCAGAAATGTTGAAAGAACCCTGAACCAATGCCAGAGACCTATATAATTATTATAGTCGAGGAATGTCGAGGCATGAAGTGTCCAGTCTTAAGCTTTATGGATTGTTTGGGGCAGTAGAGGTTTGACATTTTGATGTTTGCTTACCGCTGTATAATCAGTCCGCTTAAGGTCATTTGACAAAATCTCAAATCTAGATGGCGTAATTTTTCCTTGTATATGACCTTGTGGGATCATAGCCCACCCAGTTTTGCAATCATGAGTAAACTACTAATAAATGTCAAGCCTTAGGGTTAGTTCACACTGCGACGATACGGGACGCGTCGCGGCGCTGCATTTTTAAGATAGCTTTTGAAAATTAAACTTCATTTAGGAAGGTACTACACAAAAAGATTCCAACATGATTAATTGCATGAGCGCTTCGACGTTGACATTGATTGACTTGACATTCGAACTTTTGCAACGAAACGTGTGTCTTCGTGTATAGTGAATAAAGTTAAATTTTCAATAGCTATCTTAAAAAAGCAGCGCCGCGTCACATCTCAGTGTGAGCTGACCTTGCTTGTGAAGTTTAAAGATATAGGACGGTATATAAAGCAAAAATAAAACGTCGCAATCCATAAGACAGTCTTTATTTATGAATCTTAACAACAATATTCAACTTACAATAATAAGGCTCCCTTTATACATATATGTAGCGGAGGTCGCGTCTACCGCCCTGTCTGAAAGGGGTCTTAAGTAGTGACAGAACAGATCGTTGTTTTAGTTAACAGCTCTAAAAATCGGTGAGTCGTTTTTGTCCAGCCTCTATAAAGTATATGTTAACACATCTGTAGGGTAAATTACATTATTTTAACACCTTACGCTGTTTTTTTTTTACATTATTTAATAGATAAACGAATAAAACGGTGTTTTACCCCATATTGGTATAAATTTCATTTTTGCGTGATTTTACATTACAATATTTGAAAATTGAAACTGGTTTTTGTTTAACAATTAAGCCTATCTTTTTATAAAAATAAGGATCTAAACAAACCTTTGGCTTATACTTTTAATTATTTTCGAAGAATTTATTTTACCCGAAACTTTAAATATTCAGCACATTTTACATTGTGAACATTATTGCTGTTTATACATATTACATATTTTTAACAGGCAAGTGTGCAAATGTTACAATATAGTCTGCCATAAGCCATATTATTACTTGGCATAATTTATATTGCAATTTAATACAAATGTTAATGGCCTCGAAACTAAACGAGAATAATAGGGTAGTCTGCTAGTGTCAAATGTCAAATATCAATTAATTTAATTTAATTGTCGATGCACACTCTGACATTGGCGATTCACTAAGGAGCCATTTTTAAAAGTAGAATAAGAAGAAGTAATTGTTGATGAATCTTACATGTAAAAGAAAATAAGTACCTACGTTATTTCGAAAAATATTGCCCATCTCTTTCATGAAAAACCATTCTGGCTATGAAAATGTACGGTAGAATCGCAATGACGTGACACCGCGACCGTATTTCGCTCCATTTCGTATTGAAAGTGTAAATTGTTTGTATTTTAGTTCAGTTATTTACTATCACTAGGAGATCTAGCGTCGATTAGAGGTTTTATTTTATTTTAAACAGCCTATTTGTATTTTAACCAAAGAATAAAAATTCAAATTAACAGCAAATCCTATGTCTCTATGATTAATAGTTAAAAACTATATAACCCGACTACGCAAATTATAGCCTATGTTACCCGGGCCATTATTGCGAATCTACTGACACCTTTCACCATTCATTAAAATCGTACCAGTAGCTTAGGCGCTACAGTGGAACAAACATACATACAATATATTGGCAAAATCATTACCCTTCCTTTTGGCTTCGCCGTAGTCGGGTAATAACAGTCAATTAATCTGTTTCTTTCTTATTCTATGGTAAATTTTTATACTGGGGCCATATATTATTCTCGTTTAGTTGACCATTTTAAAGTAAATAGGAATGCATGGCTTGGCCAAAATAACCATCTGAGATCGCACACGCATCATAAGTACATAGGCAAAGCGTAAATAACAATATTATATCCATAAACACATTTTCACAGTAAACTATTATTACAAAAAATATAAGTATAATAAGCCCGTAAAAATAAGCACTCCTGAGACAAATATCTCCATCCCTCTCACGCACATAGTCAACAATAATGCTATCTCTCTCTCTCTCTCTCTCTTACACTACATTGATATAAAATACATAGAGAATTTTACGAGCTCACTATAAACAACAAGGACTCAACATGAGTCAAAATATACGTCGAAGTCAATTCAACGGTCAAAATAATATAAAAATCGTTACAAATTGATATAAAATATATAAAAAAAACAATTTAAATACCCTCAACGAGTTGACCTTCATTTGTGGCAATCTAAAGCAAATCTCAGTAGTCAATTATTTTAACGTTTCTAACATACTTTTCGTTCGAACAGTGTTATCATAAAATAATTACGTCGTCACGAGCAATAGAATTGCACACGCTAGATTCCCAATGACGTGTAAAGGACGAAATATGCCATGGCTTGTTCACAGGTCAATAACGCATTTTGTCGTTTAGATGTCATTAAAACTCTGAAGTTCGTGACTGTACTCCAAGAAAATATTAAACACATGATATTATGAGGTCAAAGATCTCTAAAGGTCTAGCATATAGACGTAAAGGCACTGCCGTTTGTACTTACAAGATACAAATATAAGCTCTATAAAAATACTTCGTGTATATTTAAATTCTTATTTACATGGCACTTGGCTTTGAATTATTATAAAATATATTTTTTTACAAATTATAATTCATAAACATTGTATATTATGTTTTTTATTTATTGTACATATTAACTTAGCTGTTTATTTTTATACTATATTATACACAATTTTGTCAACCATGGCACTGGATTCGCTATAAGTACTAAGTAGATTAAAAAGGAAGCAAAGCAACATAATCATGCTTGGATTTATATATATAGTCCGCGCGCGAGTTGAATGCGACCTAAGAAATGCAATATCAAGGACACTATACAACACAAGGCGCGTGAGGCGTGGTGAGCGGGCGGCGGGGAGACCCCTCACCCCAGGCTCCGACTGCATTCAACTCGTGCGCGGACAGTAGGCACCTATATAAAGGTGATTTTTGACTTTGCGGACACACGCTTTCGCCACACCTTAGTTTAACTGTCAATATTTCATTTTTGAGTAGATTGAAGAGTACAAAAAACATTCACACATTTATTTATCAATTTTAAATTTTTAAATAGTCCAGTTCTAAACGTTTTAAGGATACTTGTGTAATGTGTATTATCCTCGTAAAGCTAATTCCAGGTTAAACAAGAATATAATAAATTTTAAAAGCTGCCTAAATATTTTAGAAATATATTTCTTTTCGTGATTCGATGCTTGTTAAATCTTACATCAAACTCTAATTGTGATAACGTCCTTCTAACTTAAACGTATTTACAAAAAATCATCTGATTTGTTGTATCCACATTTACCTTAGAAAATGTCACGGAATCTGACATGGGTGTCACATGTCATCACATATAAAGAACTACTTTCTGCATATCTATATATTATACGACGTATTTGTATCGATATACTTATTTATTGGTCCGGAGTTTCTTAATGTATTTTATTTAACATCTGGGCGTATTATTTTTGTTTTTAATTAAGACAATTTGACACTTGAATTCTATCTTCGATATTTTTTAAATTGATTTTTTCAATAATTATTTTAGTTAAATGTATTTTTAGTCGCCTTTTTTAACACATAGTTGAGTATAATGTCTTCATTTATCGCCAAATTTGGAAAATTGTGTACCAGCCACGAAAGCTTCAAATCATAATAAGAATTACATCGAAATGTACAAATTGTTAAATCTTATACAAGACATTTTTATAAAAAACATTCCTAACGTTGAGTACACGTCCTTATAATTTGGGCTCTAGAAATAAGCCTAAGGGTCAGCTCCCACCGAGACGCGACGCAGCGCGCACTTTTTAAAATAGCGTTTCAAAATGTAACTTTATTCACTACACAAGAAGAAACACGTTTCATTGCAAGAGCGGCGCAACGCTGCGCAGCGCGGTGTAGCTCGAAATTAGAATGCAATAAATCGTGAATCTTTTCTTGTTGTAAATAAATTTCAATTTTGAATCACATCTTAAAAAGAGCGCGCTGCGTCGCGTCTCGGTTTGAACTGACCCTTATTGACACATTTTACTGGAATCCCAGAGGCGTCGTCAATGAAACTTCTCGTCGTTTCTGTTGTTGTCCACGTTTATTGCGCGTCTTATGTAACGTTGTATCGTCATTTAAGGCACTGTACAGACGCGAACATCATTTTTAAACCTTATTTTCTTACTAATAAGGTCTGAGCTGTGCACTGGGCTTGACGATGACTGTACAGTCGCCGATGAACCTAGTTTACCACATTTTCGCAAAAAGGTTCAAAAGTTCACCAGGTTTGTCGGCGACTGTACAGCACTATCTATATAGAAATCTATGACAAACATTGTTACTCGTCACACCAGACATACATTGGTATGACTGGTGTGACGAGTATTGAGTATTGACAAATTTAGATGTTATAACATCTGACTTTTTACTAATATCATAAACGAACCTCTCCAATGAATTGACAGCCAGATCTGCCATATTTTTACATAAAATTACTTTATTATACCCGCCCTAAACACGGCTGTATTCAATAGAATATAACAACATGTGTTACAAGCTGGGTACAATTTAGTTTGAGTAAAAAGACAATCATTGTCTTCATAATCAAAAGCTTGACCAGGCGAGAGACTGTGACAGAGAAATCATGACGTGCCACGTCACGTTATGATTATTCACAGATAGCACACAACGTAATATATACATGTGTTGTAGGCGCCAGCTTTAGTATAATTACCTATATCTAGAACAATTTAAGGCCTTTTACCAACGTTACAAACAAACGTTCGTACAGTCTATTCAATAGAACTTATCTTCCTCCACGTCAGTCTTGTTGTTCGGCTGGTTCGAATGTCTCCTCAGTGTGCCCATAGAATCATACTCGTTGGCGATCGCCTTCGGGTATAGCTTCGGTGTGGCCGCCGTGTTATGGTTGTTGGAGAGGTTGTTACTCTTGAGTATGAGGCTGGTGTTGGCAACGCCGGAGAAAGACGGCTGCCGCTTGGCCTTGCGGGGCGGCTGCGGGAGACAATGGAAAATAGGCAATTAATCCTACTACTATTATAAATGTAAAAGTTTGTGAGGATGGATGGATGTTTGTACCTCTTTCTCGCAAACACTACTGAACGGATTTTAATGAAATTTAGTATGGTAGTAGTTTAAGCTCTGGAATAACACATGGGCTTTATATCCCGAAATAGTACAGTGTTCCCGTGGGATACTTTTTGAGCGTAACTAGTATTCGATTATCGTTCCAAAAATATAAAATATAACATGTGATCTTAAATTTCGACCAGATTATCCTCTAAAATACTTAAATTCTATTCATAACCGCGCGGACGTTATTCGCGGCGGACCTTCAACGCTCTCGTGCTAGGGTCAATTCACACAGAAACGAGACGATACGTGACGCAGCGCTGCATTTTTATGATAGCTATTCAAAATTGAACTTTATTCACTACACAAAAAGACACAAGTTTCATAAGACAGCAGACATACACTGCACAGTGCATTATTAATAGCGACCTTAAAAATACAGCGCCGCTACGCGTATCGTTTTAATATACACGTTTGGAGGTGTCCGCGACTTTTCGAAACCATGCAAACGGTATAGCACGCGTGTAGTTACCAAAGCTCGCGCCGCTGGCAGACAAACACCACCAGTCCACCACTGCGAAGAATATTATATTTACTAAAGTAAAAGAACCGTCATTCAACAATTTACACGAATGACAATTCGCGGCTGTGTCTCCGCGGCTAGGCTAGTGCGGGGGTCGCGAAGCGTGGGGTTTTTCAAGCCAAGACTTTTGTTCACAGAGGTGGCCGCTGGTCGTTTCGTGCTTTGACATAATTTTAAGCTATTGCATAGCTTTTATCGCGGGCTTTGAGCGCGGCGACCGAATCAAGAAAATCCGTAACGAAAATAAACGTACCACCCCCCACTCCGACCGGCACAGCGGTGCGGCGTTGAAAGCCGTGCATCGTCTAACGTCGTTTCAGGTCGGCAGACTTCGGCACGGTGGTTGTGTACGTGCGACTAGACGTATGCGTGTAGACTAGCTGCTAACTGCTCATGACTGATTCTATCTCTTTTAGACACAACGCTAGGTGAGACAGCGTGCTTTTTGGCCGCGTCCACGAGTGAGTTCGAGCCCGCGACTAGTTGAACCTTAACGTGTATGTATATTGTACGACTGTACGAAGCTCGAACGGATCGAGACGAGCTGCTCCGAAATCGGACGAATACGTAAGCAGCTGTTTGTGAGAAAGTATAAAAAATGCTATGCAATAGCTTTACCGCGGCAGTCCCCGAGTGCCACGCGTATTTTATTTACATAATGGACACTTTAATTTCTCGATATTTATAATTGATTTGTCTGACGCGACGTTTGAAATTATTTCGGTGTCAACCTTAGGCCTACGTCAATATGGTTGATATTCGCGGGCGGCCGAGCTGTCATTTGTAGAGATTATCGCCCCTGTGACCACGGTGTGTGTGACGTTACCCACCACGTCACGCAGCGGCACGGTGACGTAGCTGTTCTGCTTGGCGGTGATGTAGTGCGGGCTGGAGGGCACGCGCGGCGCGCGTCGCCACAGGCCACGTCTCTGACATACTATAACACCGGCGAGACAGACCACGCAACCTGGAAAAATGAGGCACTATTAGAATGACGACGCGTTACATCGGCAGCGAGGGTACAAACAAACAAATCAGCGTCAGTTCAGTCAGAGTTAGAATTTCGAGCTGCACCGGGATGGAAACGTGTATCTTCTCGAGTAGTGCATAAAGTTCTATTTTGAACAGCTATCTTAAAAATGCAACGCCGCGTATCTTCGCGGTGTAAACTGACCCTTACGTTACGCGCTTATATACGCGCTTACGTTGCTAGGTTGCTACGTCACATTGAGGTAAGCGTTACAAACCTCACATAGAATGACGTCATGCAAAATCAGTAGATAGTAGCTACTCGGAGTCGTTTCTCGAGTTTTAATAATAAAGTTTGCTACAAACACCTTCAATATACTATTATATAGAAATATTTGATACGATATGAGAAACTATTTCTAAGCTCCATATGCTACCTGCATTTTCCATACCTACGTATCTTTATCACGGTAGAAACGGTTGTAAAAAGAATTTTTTTTTCGTCAAATGCTATTCCATTTTCTTTGCGAACCTTGAAAAGCCGAAAAAGCGAGGCAAGGTGGCCGTACCTTACCTGTACAATGTGTTCCATCATGTTAAGAAGAGCAAGCCCGACTTTCAATAGACACGAGACGTTTACGAAGCAGCATCCTTATATACTAGTTAAATGCAAAAATGTTAATAGCGCGATGTAGGAATTATTTAATTTTGGCGTTGATATAACATTAAAATACCGAAATAAATTTAGAATATAATCCATTAAATCCTGTTATAAGAAATGAAAAAATATCGACTCTGTTTTAATGGCAATAAAGGCCTGTAATTCGGTTCTACAAAAAATATCCTTTCAATGACATCTATGTTGTTTAGGGCAATCTAATTTCTTTACTAACCACATAGATGGCGCTTATTGAAAGATTACGTATGGTCTTCCTTAGTTATAGGTTCCTTCCTTAGGTTAAGTTAATCGTAAGGCTAGTCGTTCTTTCATTAGTGAATACAGTTACAACTAGATGGCGCTTACAAATTTCTGTAGAACCGTTTCATAAGCGCGTTTTTGCACTACACAGATTTTTACAGTCCGGCCGCGACAGTCCGATTTTTCGCTTATAACGCCCTATAAATATATATGAGCGTTATAAATAGAAAATCGGATGTTGGACGGTAAAATTCAGTGTAGTGCACAAATGCAAAAGAACTCACCCATAACAAAAGCAGCGACCACACATCCGATAATGCCGCCGATGCTCAGGGATTCTTTGGACGATGTAGTCACGAAGGACGCCATTTCCACGTTCTGGCTGTAGGCTGGCATCGCGTATAGTTCTATAAATATAAAATAATATTATGTAAACTATTTTTTTATATAATATAATTCAATAGAAAAAACTGTTTTGTTATATTTTGTCGATTCGCAAGTGGAATTAATGTCTAATTTGTTTGTTACTCGGTCAATAGTAATGCACATCGAACTTTGAAAAGTGCTATTCATTTAGGGTCAGTCAAACCGAGACGCGACGATGATGTGTTTGCGATGCATATTTTTTAAATTTCAATAAAAGTGTGAGCCACGTCGCACCGCTTTGTGTCTCGGTGTAAACTGGTCAGTTCTCACCGCGACGCGGCCCAGCATTTTTAATGTAGCTATTTAAAATTGAATTGAGACACCAAAATATATTTCGTTGCTTCGACGCGGTTAGTCTTTTACCACTATGGTGGGGCTACTAAGGCCCCATTACACACCGTTGTCCATGTCCTGGCCGCACACGGCGACCTGCAGCTGCGGGCCGACGCAGGCGCCCGACGCGCAGGAGCGGCGCCGCACGCGCTCGCCGCCCGCGCACTCGCTCCACTCGCCCCAGTCGCCCCAACCCGCTTCAGACTGTACGTCTGAAAATCAAGCAAAATATCTTTTTTTCTATTGAATATGAATAAAATCTGTTATTTGCGGTAACTAACGGCCGCACTCAGAGAAATTTAATGATTATTTAAGGGGTACCACTTAGTAGAGATTTTGACAGAAACTGTATGGACTAAATATCAAAGTCAAAGTAGCTCCTTAAGTAAGCATTAAAATATGTCTCCGAGTGCGGCCGAAAGTGTGTCAAACCCGTGAAACATCCTGACAAGTTTTGACATTTATACCTAATAATTGTTTTCAACATACCGTTGCAGTTGCTGAGACACACTCGGCGCTCGAGCGCGGCGCCGGCGTCCGCGCAGCCGTCCGGCGACAGACACATGCGCGTGCGCGTGCGGTGCCCCGCCGCGGCCCCGCCCGCAGCCCCGCCCGCACCCCCGCCCGTACAGCCGCCCGCGCACTCGCTCCAGTCGCTCCAGCACGACCACTCGCCTGTAACGAGAAAACATTAATAGTATGTACGGCTTAATATGAAATTATATGAAAAAAATCCAGAAACTTTATAAACAAAAAACAAATTGTATTTGAATGTCATGTAATAAATTACAGTCGACTCTCGTTAATTCGAAACTCGGAGGACTCTAAAAAATATTACGAATTATCGAGTGTTTGAAATATCAAATGTTTCGAAAACGAAAAAACAATGCGTGCGGAACGAGCCTTTGTTTTTGTAATGATTACTTTGACACACACGTCAAAGTAATCATTACAAAAACAAAGGCTCGTGCACGATTACACGAGTTTGGACTTGTCTCAAAATTCACTTATGTACCTCTGCAAGTTCTGTAATCTTTCTCACTATTTCTCTCTGCAATTTTGAATTGTCGAGTGTTTGACGCCGATGAGTTCTAGTTAACGCGTCGTTTTGTTACGTGGCCACGATTTTTCGTTCGAATTACCAAGTGCATAAAAATGTATTGATTTACTTCGTAATACAAAGATATTTTCTAGGGGACTCGTAATAACTTTGAAATACAGAGTGGTTCAAATCAACGCAGGTTTGAATTAACAAGTCGACTGTATATTACAATTTACAAGACATGAAAAATACTCGATTTTTACAGCACATAATTATGCCGAAGTAGTGCTCATAATTAACATGTGGATTTTTTTTTCATTAAACATTATAAGAAAATTAGGCCACTGTTATATGGCAATTGGACTCACGGCTAAAAGTCTCGCGTGAAATTGCTTTATCTTGTGAAAAGTCTGCGCGAGACCGACAAGGGCCCTGACCGTCCATGTTTCTCCTTTATCCGGATAGGCTTTTAAAAACAACACACCCTGGCAAGCATGTGTGTTGCAGGCGCGCAGCATATCCGCGGGCCCCGAACACGTGGCGCGGCGACAGCGGCGCCCGCGCGCCTGCTGCCCCCCGCCGCAGGGGGCCGAGCAGGCGCCCCAAGGCCCCCATGCCTCCCAGCCGTCCTCGTCGCCTGAACACGCCCCTGACGCCGTGCAGTACCGCTCCTCCTCGCGGGCTATTGACAGCTGCGGAAAATTTGTAATTATTATTTAATTTTATCATCATTGTATAGACCACATTTACATATTTATGTTGCGTATCTAAAATGCAAATGAACCCTAAAAGTTAAATCTTATAAAAATTTAAACATGAATTTTGTTCGAGTTTCGACCACAGGGCGACCTCTAGTATTTGTAAAAGGTCTGTGCATAAAAAGTTTAGATGAAGAAACTATTTATAAATGACAGCCAAAAGTCACGCTTACTTTCCCGCTCACACGTATAACTTGTGAGCGAGAAAGCATGACCTTTTAATGGCGGAGGCGCAAAACGACATAGTAGCAAAACGACATACTTTTATAAAAAACGTATTCTCAAATCGTATTTTTGCTACTATGGCGTTTTGCGCCAGAGCAGGATATTAAAAACAAAATTGAAACTTACCCTCAACTGCTCCGGTGCTGGCGCTTTGCATTGGAACTTGAATCTCTTCTCGGTGTAGCTACCGTCTGATGTATTTCCTGTAATCAAGGCACATACATAAGAAATAATAAAATAGTTTGCGATAACGTCGCTTCCACAACCTATCTACATCAGAAAATGTTAAACCGTTTCGGAAGGGTTATAAGCACTGTGATACGATTTAATATAATATTGTAGGCTGTCAGCTAATAACAGTTATCACTTAATTTAATAAGCGTTATAGTATTCGACCATTTCTTACTTTACTTCATGATGCAATTATTTACCTGGTATATGAACCCAGGGCGTCCAAGCCGTAGCCTTCCTCACATCACATGGGCGGAGCTCGCACGGCTGGCGCTCCACCGGTGCCCCCTCGCACTCTGCGCCCCCGCGCGACGGCTTAGGGGCGGAGCAAGACCGACGCCGCTCGCGCACGCCCGCGCCGCATGTGGCCCCGTTAGCTGAGCAAGCTGACCACGGGCCCCAAGCGCTCCAAGCTCCGTCGACTGGGGCTAGCGCGGGATCTGAAAATTACACAATAATTTATTAGAAAACGTTGCAATTAAGATTACCGATTGTTGTTTTGTAAATAAAGCATTAAATAAAAGATAAATTAATATTTCTTCAGATTTAAATTGCGCTTATTATAAGGGCCTGTTACACAAACATATAATAATTTTAGGATAGCTTATTGAGAAGTTTTGTCGCTGCTTACTTTATATCGAGCGCCAGAAACAAAACATGCCAATAAGTTATCTGACACTTATCAGTAGATTGTGAAACTTAGTATAATATTACTATGTAATCGGGGGGGTTCCAATGTAACAAAACATAATATTATAGGTGTTGTACGTACATAGTTACGTTCTACCAAACACTGTATAATGTTTCTGTGTGCGTGGGTGGGTGCGTGCAGTCTGTGCATGCGTGTGCGTATGCAACATAGACGTTTGCGAGTGTGTGCGTGCACGTACCGGGGCAGGGAGGCAAGCTCGAGCAGTACATGGTCTGCTGGTCGAGCCCAACGCACACGCGGCCGCCGTGTCGCGGCGCGGGGGACGCGCACGCGCGCCGCCGCGTCTTCACCGCAATGCCGCAGGACGCGCCGCACCCCGACCAGTCGGACCACGCCGACCACCCGCCGTGCACCGTGCAGTTGGTCACTGATATGCTTACTCCTGGAATGATATAGGAAGTTTTGTACATTTAGTAGAAAATACACATATAAAAGTATACTAAAGATATCGGATATAGAACCGACGCGACTGTTCAAATTATCAATATCACGATATTAAATCTTTGTATTGGTCTAAACTAGCAGTCGCATATCTCCCGCTACCCCTTTACCCGACTGGCAACAAAAAGGGTGTAGTTTACATGTATAGTCTATAGTTCTATACAGCACCTACGAGCGTTTACACACGCGCCGCAACTCCGGCGGGGCTGCCGAATTTACTTCCGTACCGTGCGTCTTTTGTACCGCCTTCGCTTCCGCACAAAATCCAGTGCAGCGGCGCCGCGACCAGAGTCGCGGGGCGTGTGTCCTAATATTGCTGTTATTGACTATTTATGTAATTTTACCTCTACAGGGCTGTCCGCCGTGCGCCGGCGCAGGGTTGTCGCAACGGCGCGTGCGGCACACGCACATGTCGGGCCGCTCGTCGTCGTACGCCCCGCCGTACACGCCCGTACCGTCCTGCATGCAGGGCGCCCACTCCGACCAGGATGACCAGGCGCCGTCCACTAGGAAACAAAAATCAACGTTATGTTTTACATTTTTTACTGAATAAAACATATTTAATTGGTTGTGTTTGGTAATTTATAGGTCAAACAATAAAAAAAAGTATTCAATATTTCCTATTTATAGTCTTGCTCTAATGGACCTAGCAAAATTCAAAATCTGTTGAATGGAATGAAAAAAAATGGGGCTAGAATAGAATGTGCTAAATGTGGGTAATATCTAACCTGGGGCGTTTCCAACAGGGCACACGGCGGCCTGCTCGAAGTTCTGTTGCGTGACGTCACGTGCGCGCACGCAGCGCTCTGATGTCAGGTCCCAGCCGCAGTGCGGGTCGGCAGCGTGCAGGCAGCCCGCGCGCGACGTGTACCGCCCGCAGTGCGACGCACCAGCGCGGACCACGCGCGTACTCGTGCCGATGTATACTGACATCTATAGAAATAGTTTCCTCGTAATTTCAAATCGATAGTTAAAAAAAACGTTTTCTTAAAGCAATTACGAAGTAATCTACTGATTATGTAAATACTATAAAGGCCAAAAATATAGCGATTATGACAATATATTTTCTGTCTATCGTCTTTACATAAGCAGAAGACCATGTGCCCGAAAGCTAGGTAACTGCTTTTTGGAGACAAGATATTATAATGTTTTTATTTATTGTCACTCTCACAAGCACTTATTCACGTCGTCAAGTCAATTACGTCAACTCTAAGGCATAAAAAATTAAAAATATATATATTGGTGCAGCCGAACGTAATACCGCATCCTTTTTTAGAAGTCGGTTAATTATAAATAGGTATTACATTCTTATCCACTTACAGTATCCTTCACAAACTGCATATTCAGTATATCAAACTTCTCTCCGAACCGCCATTTTTCGACCACGCACGCGCCATTGTAGCGCGGGAGAATCGCCATCTTGATGACGTCATTGTTCTCAGTAGCGACGAACGCGACTAGCTGTCGCGCGGTTTTTGTCGCCGTGACGTCCTGGCGTGCGGTTTTTGTCGTCGCGACGTCTACGGTCACGTGTGTGAAGCGCTCTAACATTGCCGTGTACACTGGCTCGCCAGATATAGGCTGGATGAAGTCGTGCATGAGATGATACTTGTGATATTCTATCGCTTGGTGGCCCCTGAAACGAGGAACACATTGTAAAATTACAGAAGTAAATACACAATAATCTATATTATTTACTACTACAAGCTGGGGCCCGCAACTTCGTGCGCGGAAGTAATAGTGGAATAGGAACATTATTTTTTAAAACGGAACCTTAAGATAAAAAGTATCCTAAGTTACTCCTTATGACATCAGCCAGTGAAATTGCGGTCAAAATCGGTCCAGCAACCGACAGACAAAAATTAAAAAAATTGATTGTTTGGTGTAGGTGCCGTATATACTTATCACACACAGACACTTCAATGTTATTTATTTGTATAGATAAGTTAATATTATGCAATACATAATATAGCGTTGTATTTTTATTACCTAATTAATTATAATAATATCTATGGACGCTTCACACCACGTCAATCTGGTCCCGTAATAAGTTCTCGATTTGAATCCTTATCAAATGATTATAACATACACTCAAACAAATAAGCAACATTGCAGATGATTGAACTTTTTGCAATTTTTCCACGTTATTTATTTAGGTATTTTACATGAATTTATTATACGACCGGTAAGTTGCGGAGAAAGTGGAAAAAGTGCAAGTTCTGTGTATTATTACTGTGTCTCTGTTAGGACCTTTAGAACTTCCTTTTTATGGTTCCATATTGGTAAAAGGATGTAACCCTAACTCATTTTAGTAATACAGAAAACTAAAAATCTGCGCTCAGTTGTCCGTGTGTTCATAGTTGGACAATAACTATTTATTGCCCAACCATACAATACCATAGTCACGTGAAATACTCTTTTGCCCGCGCCCGCGTAAATACAATATCCCACGGGAATGCTGTACTGTTTCAAAATGAAACGTATATGTGTTAATCCAGAGCCTAAACTACAACCATACTAAATTTAATCAAAATCCGTTCAGTAGTTTTTGCGTGAAAGAATCACAAACTCCATCGTCACTATCACATTGGTAATAGCAGTAGGATTCATTGTAGCACAATTTGAGTGGGTACCTCATATCCAAATTACATCTGAAGTGCTCGCGGGTCTCTCTGGAGGGTGATCGAGCCTCCCACGTCGAGGTAGGGGAGTCCTTAACTTTATAGGGGCCCTCGAAGGCCGCATGGATGTCCGACATATTGTATATACAGACTGCACTGCCGGCTATACTGTTGCTGTAACAAAATGAGAGTTTTAGCGAATAAATAAGTGATTAAAAATACGGTGTATCTCACCTTATCTTATACTTAAAACGAGCAAATCTTGTATATATACCTACAATCGGTATCTCGGAAACGGATGCAAGTATTTCCATTAAATTTTGTATGCAAGGAGGTTTTGGGGAAGAAAAATCGATCTCGCTAGGTCTTATCCCTGAGAAACTGCGCATTTTCAAGTTAAATATGTTTCTTCATTCATCGCATAATAAGATATGAGTTGGAGTCTTGGGTTCGAATCCCGGTCTGACGATTTTTTTTTTCTATCCTTTTTTTTATTACTTGTAATTATATAATCGTTGTACTAAAGCTCGATCTCCCAGCTACTCTTCAGCCTCTCGTTTTGGGGAACGTCGTTCAGTCGTCTCAGTCCCTCCCTTTATGTCTATTGATACTCACGTGGGCGTAGTGAACACAGCCACAAGTATCTTCTCGTCAGCCACATACTCGACGCTCTGGACCTCGTCGTAGTAGAAGTGTAAATCTCCCGGCACGGAGCACTTCAGCCTCGCCTTGAGGAACGTCGTCCAGTTATCCTTCATCATCAGGTGACCGCCCTGATCGTTTTTGCATACGCGAGCGACGCGTGAGTAAATTGTCTGTAACACAACGAAGAATATTTTGCGACACTTATACACCATACAGGGTTTCAATAAGGAAATTTTTTAACAGCTATACCCATTAATGTTATCTTTTGAATCAAAATAGGTCGTTAACTTCTGGATACAATGAAAACCAACCACGTACAGCAAGCAGCGCAGCTATAATTTCATTAAATTTGGTGACACTCACGCATGTGGTGGTATAAATCTGGTGACACTCACGCATGTGGTGGTATAAATCTGGTGACACTCACGCATGTGGTGGTATAAAAGTGAACCGTAAGCGAAGCGGTGTAAAAGTTTGAGCGACAAAACAAAATATACAAAACTATGTGCCGCCGCCCTTTTGTCTTATATATAAATTATTTACGGCCTCTGTGTCTCAGTGGTTGAGCGTGTTGGTGCTCAAGCCGAGGGTCGCGGGTTCGAATCCCGCTGACGAAACAAAAAGTTTTTCTGTGTCCCTGGGTCATGGATGTGTATTAAATATGTGTATAATATAATAAAAATCTTAAATAATATATGTATAATATAAAAAGTATTAAATATATTTCCGTTGTCTGGTACGTTGTGCCCGTAACACAAGTTCTTCGAGAACTTACCACGGGACCAGATCGACGTGGTGTGAAGCGTCCATAGATATTATTTATTTATTATGTATCTGATTACTTGTGTATCAGCTTGGAAAGAGGTAGGGTTTGTGGAGCCACAGGAATCAACGTTTTGTAAATCAATTATAGAAACTTTGGGAAAATTATTTACTGCCTATATAGATATAAGTTACAGAAGATACAAATAATTACGAAATTTATTTAAACAAATAAAATTCGAAAGGAAATTCTAGTATGAATGAGTCTACGGCGCTGAAAAGGTCATTGAACTTACACATCTGATTTCAATTGATTGAATTGATATTATTAAAATTATTTTGAAATCAGTCAGCTGGTCAGTGTCATAATGGCAACGTGATTTTATTTTGTATATATTACTTAGCTTCTTCCCGCGGCTCCGCCTGCGTAAATAAAGTATCCGACGAGAATACTGTACTTCTTTGGGATAAAAAGTAGCCTATGTTTTAATCTAGATAGTATAAACTACAACCATACCAAATTTAATTGAAATCCGGCCCCCCGGTGTTGTGGCCGCAAAGCGAGTGAGTAGCGACGAACAAGCGACGAATGCATTTAATTTTTTGAAAAACCGGAGAAATTATTGCACTCCGGGAGGTCGGGAGGTTAACCATTATCACTGGAGTCTCCCGGGCAATCCGGGAGGGTTGGGAACCCTAGCTAGCCCCTGCCCTACCTTGCCGCAGTTGAGGTACTCCACAGCGATCTCTCTGAACACGAAGTACACGTAGCGGTCGTCCTCGAAGCTGCCCACGAACTGCGGCTCGTTCAGCCAGTTCAGGTCGTACTGCGTGGTGCGCAGCATCCCGGGGTCCGTGGTCGCTGCGCCGCGAGTTCTGAAGAAGGAGATTGAAGGTAGCCTTCAGATCTATGCGACCGCAACGCGAAACCGCGACCCGCGACCCGTGACCCGCTACCCGCGACCAGCAAACCAGACAGTAAGGTTCTCTGGCCAAGCTCACCAGTCGCGCGACGCGGGTCGCGGGGATTGTTTAGTGCTCCATATACTAGAGGTAGCCGGTCCACGTGACTGACAGCAAACCAGCCAATGAATTTCTCTGGCCACGCTCACGTATAAAAATATCTACTTACGTAGATCTTGTGACAGCGCAAAATATAAAATGTTTGACGGTCCAATCGTGCTAAACCATGATTTAGCACGATCAGACCACCTCCACCGGAATGATACTACGGCTTAAGAAAACCTGCTTTTTGCCTTACACCTCGTGAAACCGGTGTGAAATTGCGCTTGCGATTCGCTGAGATTGATTTATCGAGGTATGAGCTCATCAGGCGATTGCCTCTTTGGCAAGGTCATACTATAAAATACCTGCATATCGTCGTATCCGAACTGGCGAAGTCAGTAGGCGTTCCGGCGTAGTATTCTCCAGAGCTGGTCAGTATAGCAGTCACGTTGGAGCGCGGATGGTGGGGACAGCTGGCTACACCCGACACCCAGTCTGAGACCAGGTTTATGGACTCGATCTGTGGACCACGTGAACTTAGTAATTAGGTTGAAATAGATTACATAATGCTTTACCATAAAATTAGAAGCAAACTCATAGGGACTATGGTAAATGGAGTGTTTTAGAGCACCATTATTGCTTATCTATTACGAGTATATACTATCGAGTATAGACCAATGACCATAGTTGACTAGACTAATATAAACTCAAACTTAAGTCCGCAATATTATGCTCTTATTAAAAACTACCAAACAAAATGATTGCTCTTTAAAAGCGGTTACAAGTTACAACTCTCCTTACATAGTCTTGAAGACCTAAGCTCTATGTAAGGCTCCTTAGCTATATACTAATGTTGTCTATGTAAATTGCGTAGACAGAACGCACTAGGCAGATTAGGCTACAATCACACTGTCAATGTCCAAATCGCAGTGTGAACGTACCCTACTAGCTTATCCACTGACCATTATGCTGTAGATAACACAAGGCGACCCATTTACTGAAGTATCTACTTAACCAATTTAGATAAGTCGCCACCCATGACGTTTTAAAGCTACTTGTGAAAATCTAAACGGGCCATTTAGGACAGTGCTCAATAGAGCTGTCATAAAATAAACGAGCTATAGAATACGTCCAGAAAGCGCGTATTTGCCGCGAAATGATACGCACGCATACACGCGAATTGAGGTACTAGGCCCCCATACATTACGTCCAGAAGTTACGCGTGTTTTTTTTTTACTAACGCGCGCATCTTCTGTAAATCTACGTTCTCTGGTGAATACGCGCGAGTCGAGGTACTAGGCTGCCATACATTGCATCCAGAAGCTATACGCACGTAGGTTTTCTACCTTTACTGCTTAAGAATTATGCAAGATGATGCTTGAAGAATACAGTTTTACAGAACATTCTGCTTATTATGTCATAATGTAGGCAGCTGATCATACAAGATATGTACTCTTCATTTGTCTCAATCCCAATTTTTTATTTAAACGAGTTAGTTACCCAGTACAATGCGAAAGGCATCATTTGAAAGCGTTTATTTCTGGCATGTGAACAGAATTAGTTTTTAAATTCAAATTTCGAATAGAGCTTTCCAAATTTCGAATAAGTATTTTTTCAAAACAGCCTCCGTGGTCCAGTGGTTTATAGCTTGGCTCTCGACTCGGAAGTTCGTGGGTTCGATTCCCGCGTTGTTAGGACAATGCAGGCTGATGACCAGATTGTCTGACAAGGAAGATGATCCATGCGTCTCTCGATCTCTCGCCAGTCGTGTCGGTCGTCCGTCCCACTGGGTTTCGAGAGTAAAGGAAGAGAGAGTGCTTTTGTGTTATGCGCAAACACTTGGGCACACATTTAAAATAACTCCTGCTGGCTTGGTTTAACGTAGCTGGCCTAGTTTCAATAAATGAGGTCTGCGTTAGCGAAATCGGTGGGGGGAGATATTATTATATTTTTTAAGTCTAAGGAAATAGGAAATTAAAGCTTTACCTCTCTCCAACTGCATGTCGGACTGAACGCGTAGGTCCCGCACGCAAAGAGCTTATGGCCGTACGACAGGAGGACCTTGATGTAGTTGTGGCAGTCCTTCTCCGTCTGACCTTTGTCCTGACAGAGCTTTGCCTTGTCGGCCGGAGCAGGCCAGTCTGCGCGCTCCAGCTGCTTGAGGCCACGAAGAGAGAGGCGGTATAGTGTGTCCCTGTAACAAAATATTTTAGAATTAAACTCTAAAGATTTCAGGTTTTTGAACATTGGTTTTGACTTTTAACTACTGAGAAATGAGTAAGAATATTACTTATTGCTTTCAAAGGTTTGGGATTTGTAGTTTGTAAACATTAGTTTTGTACCGCTCACTTGGCTTCAAACTGGTCAGCAACTAGGTTTTGAACAGCGAACTCGTTCAATTATTTTATAAGACATAACAAGAAAATACTTGTGTCGTAAAGAATTTTAAACGGATGGTTTTGTAGCATGCATTGTAACTTGTTATCGAATATAATATTTGTCTTTGACCTAACCTACAACAGAGCAATCAACGTTAAAAATATAATGATAGATAACCTTCTCGGCTTTTGGAAGTCGAATAATAATTCGGTCTGTGCCAAAAAAACATTGCAGAACTTGCGTTCTACTCTACGAATCAAAGATGCGTAAGGGTCGATTCACATCCCAACGAAACGATACGTGACATGGCGCTGCATTTTTAACATGGCTATTCAAAATTGAACTTTATTAATTACACAAGAAGATACACGTTTGATTGTAAGAGTTCGAATGTCAGGTTGCACCGCGCTGCACAGCGCATGTGCAGTGTAAGGCTGATGTCATATGAAACGTGTATCTTTTAATGTAGAGAATAATAATAAATAGACAATACGCGTAGTGTTGCGGTGTGAAATGGCCCTTAGGCAAGCTTAGATCCGTACTTATCACTGTACTAGTACACTGTAAAAGTGAGATGTCCCTACTGACTGACGTGACGTATAAGTAGACGCTCGCACAGCCCGGCAGCCATAACCGCTAATGGTAGAAACGTAAAATTTAAAATTGACAGTTGTTTTAATCTATAATGTTGACGCGCACTAAGAAGTGATTTAAAAAAAATCCACTCTTAAATGGGTGAAATAGGGGTTGTAAATTTGTATGGATAATCTTTAAATCTGCACCGATTTCGATGAAATTGAAATTGAGGGGTTTGTTAGAATTCATCGTATAAAGTTTGTATGATATTTTTTTTTAATCTGTCCCATTTTCCATGAAATTGAATATCCGAGGAAATAAATAGAAATTATTGAGTAAGGGGTAAAATGGGTGGTGGGGGCAAAGTTTGTATAGTGCAATATACACGTACGCAGAAATCAGTTAAAAACGGTTTTCCGAAAAACGGGGGTGAAATGGGGATCCACGCGAAGCCGCGCGAAAATGCTGGTTAGGTATATTCATTGATTTACTATATTATATTATTATGTTAAGCTACCTAGTCTGTAGGTAGAACACGATACAACCTTCGCCAGTTCTCAGTGTAAACCTAGTTTAGCGGATGACCCAGGCTCTATGTATATTTATTAGCCATCACCCAAACTGATTACTAACTGCTGATTGGAGAATCGTGAAGTATTTACATAAGCCGTGATCTTATGTAAAGTTTGTTGTTTACATGACAGTAATCATCATCATCAGCGGCTTCTTTCATCTATAAAAAATAAGTAAAATCTATTCATCCGTTTTACGCCGTTGGAGTTGCATCGTGAAATAACGTCTGAGAGTATCAAAGTCGAAGAGTGATTTCGGTTTAGAAGACCAGCAACTCACTGTTAAACAACATTGCTGTCTTGGTCTGTCAAGTGACTTTTCCAACGTATCAGAGTCGAAATTATTGATATATCCCCCCATACTAGCTTTTGCCCGCGGCTTCGCCCGCGTAGTATAGTGTTCTTGGAGAAAAAACTACTTCGGCGAATAACTCTCTATTTACAGCAATATACCTACTTCTGATAAAATATTGAAAATGTTTATAGGTTTACCAAATGCAAATGGTTAAAAATGGGACCCTATCACCTCGACGCGACATGCGCGACCGCTTGATATACATTATATTATTATATCTATCGCGCTCGAGTATAAAAAGACTATTTAAAAAAACCGCATCAAAATCCGTTGCGTAGATTTAAAGATCTAAGCATACAATATAGGTACATAGGGACAGACAGATAAAGCGACTTGTTTTATACTACGTAGTGAATAATCATTTAATTTGCCATTCAAATATAATTTGACATTTCAACAAAACTGGCCAACTACCTCTATGGATATTCCATAAGAACTGCAGTACAGAATATTCGTTGAGCGAGCACCGAGTCGCGACTCGCGAGTGCCGCCGAGACATGTCCCTGCATTTTAAATCTGTAATATCTTCGAAAATATTCATTTAAATTACATGCTATAAAGGGCCATATTGATCTATATTAAATGCACAATGTATTTAAGGTACTAAATTGGATAAGGATTAATGCTGTATTGCTTAAAATCGCTTCGTAAATAAGCTATTAAATTAAAATCAAAGTAAAGGATAAAAAAATGGTTATTGTGGGTTATCCCGTAAGAGATAGATATATGCTATCGCGGACTTTTTTGTAGGCATTTTTATGATGAACAAAACTGTAGTACATTATTTTGATCTATCTCATAGGGTTCAGCCACCGTTTGCAATGTAAGCGGAAAAAATTTAATTATTTACGACATCACATTAGAAACCTCAAAAATAACAGTATTTCTCCACTATTTAATGAATATTATTATACATATAAACCTTCCTCTTCAATCACTCTATCTATTAAAAAAAACCGCATCAAAATCCGTTGCGTAGTTTTAAAGATTAAAGCATACATAGGGATATAGGGACAGAGAAAGCGACTTTGTTTTATACTATGTAATGAAGATATAGGTATAGAATAAATCTTATGGGGATATATCAATAATTACGACTCTATTATGTCAGTTCGATTGGCAGTTTGGTATGCGTGCGTATGTGTAATAGGCCTAAAAAATTTTGCCTAAAAATTTTTATTCGTCTATTCGATGTTAGACAACATGTTAATAAACAATCTAGAACTCATTTTCATATATCTAAAAAATAACGGAGATACGATATATCGGCCTGTGAGGTCAAGAGTTGCACCCGCCATACATTTGTCATTACAAAATGTATTAATAAAAATGTATTTAATGTAATAAGTAATTTAATTTATAAAAATGTGATATTCCACACTAGGCAACATCCCTATTATTGCTTTGTGCGAAAAATCGGAATGTTCTTAACTTCGTAGTTCGAACTTCGAATCCCGGACAGATAAATATTTTTATGATTCTTTTTTTATTATTTTATATTTATCAGAACTTCGAGCAAACCTCGGTTACCCAAGCACTTTACAATAATTATATTATATTGAATTGGAACGGAGTATACTAACTAGGAACTACTGAGCCATACTAGTTTATAATACAAGCCTCCTTTTACCGTAACTATTGACATGACAAAGCAAATACCCCTCTCGTTAGCTGCCGATTTCTGTTTGTATGCTAAATTTTGATACACTTTCAAACAGCTGGCCTTGTTTCATAATTCGTGCCATAAATGTTCTGTTTGGTTGTATGAAGTGAGTGCATGTAATATATTATAACAACATTTATATTAAAAAAAAACTATAACCCGACTACGAAAATTATATAGCCTATGTTACTCGGGCTATTATTACGAATCTATTGTTCTCATTTATTAAAATCGGACCAGTAGTTTAGGCGCTACGGTGGAATAAACATTTATACATACAATATACATACTTGGCTTCGCCGTAGGCAGGTGAAAATGCCATACAATTTGTATTTTACACAATATTTTTAGTAAGTGTAGTAGTGTAGTGCCATACGACGAAATGTAGTAAGTGAAGATTTTAAACTTTTCGTAATTAAAAATGTGTGATGTTCTCGTTTTTTTCGGAGCATATTATTTCTCGTATACGTTGAACCAAATCCATCGTGCTCAAAAGCATTAAAGTGAAAATTTAATGAGTACAAGACTGGTATATTTTAATAATTAACATAAATCTGACATATTTTATAATATTAGTTTATGAAAGCGTGAAAGTCGCCGTTGAGAAATGTAATTACGAGAATTTATGGTATCAAACCGGTATATACTATATAGTATGTAGACAAATGTCCGGAGCTCGGACTATTTATGTATGTTTTACAACTTAATCCGTAAACTTGATACCTTATCTCCTGCTTATTTATAGTCTGTCTGTGCTCACTAGCTAAATTCTGAAAATCTTATAACTTGCGATATAATGCGAAGATAAGAATTTATTTAAATGTTTTTCTGGATTTTTATGTTATTATTAGAATATTTTCAAGCATTTCAAGGTTTTGACTTTTAGCTTTGTTTTTTGTATTATGTGAGTTACAGCAGGATTGCCTATGGTCGATATTTTGCAAAATCTAGCAAGTAAATGTACTAAATTTCTATGCAATGAAACATCTATGCAATAAGATAGTACCTGGGTAATTCTGAAAAAAAAAACACATTTATATGAGATCGGGATTCGAATTTTCGACCAAAACAAAAATTATACATACACATACCGTACTGCCAATCGGAAAGACACGATAGAGTCGAAATTGATGTATTGCGGCATGACGAACGAAAAAAAAAACATATGTAGCATAAAATTCGCGCAGTTGCCATGGGTAAGACCTAGCTAGGTCGTTTTTTCTAAAACTCCAAAACATCGGCATACTAAATTTCATGGTAATAATTGCAGCCGTTTTCGAGAAACCGATTATATTATATTCAAGATTGTCTCGTTTAAGGTATAAGATTTCAGTAGTATTTGTAGGTCATTATGCCACTTTACTTTGGAGATAGATGTTGATGATTGTAAATCATAAGATGAGAAGTCTATTTGTCTTCTCTTGTATTTATAAATAATTCTTATCTAATAGAAATGTGCATTTCATAAAGTAATCAATAATTAATCATAAACAAACCTAGACCAAGAGCTTGCTGTGTGAATTGGCACCTAATTACGACCAATCGCACTTACGCGCACTTGGCGCTACTGAAATGCGGATAAAGGTATAAGAGCCACACGTAAAATACAAAATTAAAATTATTTTATGACGCTAAAAATAAAGTGTAAATGCCTTCTTTGCCTGTATTAAATTTTGTCATAAATATAATAAATTAATTATTATCTGTTTTAATTAAGATTAGGTAGGTACGTCTAAAAGGTAGGAAGTACTAAACATACGGGAGGTGAAATGTGAACTAAATATATACAATTTTAAGTCCGTAATATCCGCAAAACATTTAAGACATTTAATTTTATTACTTGTTTTATATGATTCCTCTTTATGAAAGTGTTAACGACAGTTAATTTTACTGTCACGAGAGCTAACATACATACGCGTCATATTTTCACAGAAATGTAAATACACAGGTTTGTGTATTTTTGTAGTTCCTATGGTAATAGGAACTTCAAAAAGTTTATTAACGACAGTTGGAATATATGTATTCGCGATATTATTGGTATTTATTTGGTTCACAACGTGTCTTTAGTGGGCAATATTTTAGTTTCATTTTGCACACCCAACTCCTGGTCTATAATATATATGCCGCGTAAGTTTCCCAGTAGACCCGCAGTAATATGAGCGGTGGCGATGTAATTACACACATGTGATTACTGGGAACTGGCGAGGTTACTTGTGGTTTCGCTTGGCTTCCCACTGTATTGCTAAATACTTCAACTCTTCCGGGTATTGGCTCCTAACCTTATGGCATAGAATATGGATAATAGCCCTATGTGTCGGCGAATAAAACTGCATGGCAGCGCAACCCATGCCGTGGTCGCCGTGACGCGTAACGCTATAATGCACGTACTACACAGAAAACAGTGATGTAGCGCTAGCAATAGTGAGGCGTGTATACATCTCGACATTATATCGGCTTTCCTTATAAATATTTCTTAATAGATGGCGCTAATTGCAATAAAAATAAAGTATCGTTTTTCTGTATTACAATAGATATTAGCTTACACGGCTTACCATTCCGCAGATCTAACGCTTCGCAACTGTGCGCTAGCGTTAGATGAAGGATGAACGATCAATAAAACCAAACATCAAAGAAATCTTGGACTACAACTAAAGATGGCGATAAAGAACAGAGATGATGTCACCGTGGACAAAATGACAGGCCAATTGAACCGCATTCTAGGCAGATAATAAATTGGACAAACAGAATACAACAATTAAAGACAACAAGTAGAAAATATTTGGCACAAAAACATTTTGACGACAGCAAAAAATACATATAATATGACTAATCTAAAAATAGCATGGATCAATCCGGTCCGTGGTGATGGCAAAAGCCCTATGTGGTAAAAGAAACGTGGGGTCTTTTAAGGGTTCCGAGACGATCAAGCAGCTTGACGGCAAGCACGTAATTTTTGCTTGGATCAAGCACTTTGACCGTCTACATTTACAAGCAAGCATTTTGAGCCAAGCATTGCAAGCTTGCTCCGCGCTCGATTGATTTTCTATTTTTTGCTTGACGAGACTTGACGTAACGTTTTGACAGTGTTCGCTGTCGGCTTGATCAAGCATAGCTCAGTAGCAATAATGGCGGATCATTTGGTTGGCGCACGATCGGGTTCGAAATGAGGAAAAATGGGGCTATCTTAATCAAGCCGCTTGACAGGCGTAAATGGGTGTATTAAACTGTTTGAGCAAGCAACAAAAAATTGCGTGCTTGTGGCGAAGCTGCTTGATTGGAACCCCCAGCTGTAGCTAAAGACATTAAAGGGCCATACCGACCATCCAGCCTGCAAGCCCAAGGCCGTCATTAGTGACAATAGTGTCAATCATCCATAATTTTTGCCTACAAGTCCGCGGCCTTGGGCTCAGGGGCGTGCGCTCCATATAGGCAGAAATGCAGTGCTTTACTTGTCATTCACAGATATTTTAATAAAACGTTCGTACGTTTTAGATGACTTTAATAATTAATTAATAGTAAATTAATTAATAAAAAATTATAATAACTTAAAAACGCCTAATATTTTATAAATAGCAACTAATGCCGATAAGTTCTGCAGGACAAATCATCGCATGTATGTGTAATTTTCCTACTTCGCAAACGCACACACCCATGAATATCGACATAATAAAATAGCGAAAGTCATGCGGCGGGAGATGGCCGAACCGAGAGCCGAGCCGAGAGCGTCGGTTCGGCTATCCGAACGCTTCCGAAAACCGCCGAACTGGCTTGTCGGAAATTATTCGATGCCTATAATCCGAGTAAAAACAATACGACGCGAATCTAATGAATCATGTATGCACACATTACGCATTTTTTTTTAGTAAGGTTTTATTTGTTTAAATAGAAGAAACGTTTTGTGTTTCGCGGGGGCCATATTGCATATTTTATGTGATAAGCATTGTTTACAATTTAATCGCTCCAGTTTATTTATAGTTTTCTTAAAAGATTTTTCATTTTAACATTTGAAAGTATGTACATTTAACAGTTTATTACTGAGTTTCTATAATAATTGTAGTGATTTGCTTTTACTAGTGAGTTAGTTGAATTTTTTAAAATGTTATTTGACTGTGAGGTTTGTGTTGAAAATGTGTGTTTATTAAAAATTAAAAATAACAAGTTCTCACAATTGTCATTCAGTGAAAATATTCAAATTATGTCTAAAGGTAGGTGTGTACCCGAGTTACAACAATTAAACCAGCAAAAAAATAAAGTAAATTGAAAATTTCATTTTAAAAGTTATGAAACGTATAACAGGCTGTGTGGCTGTGTACACACGATTAAATTATATTGTTTTCCTTGCATATTATTTAGTAATTTACATCGGGATAAAGTAATCTCAAGTAACCGGAACCTTGAATATGTGAAAATTGAAGCTGACTGACTGGTGAGTAGTTATAATATTTTAAAATATGCTTATTATTTTACTTATTAGAATTTCTTCCACCGCGACGATCGATCGCTGTTTTGTCTGCGTTGCCGTAGAAGATGTACATGAATAGTAGTACATATAAGACTTGCTCTGTTGGCATGGTTTCGACTTAGAGATCCGTCGCTTGGCTGTAGCTATGCTAAAAATCTATAAACGAAAAAGTTTTTGTGACCGAGTACTTCGCCGCATACCCTGTGTCATAATCCTGTGCACGCCACTGCTTGGGCTTGTAGGCTGGATGGTGAGTATGGCCCTAGTTAGTACCTAGCATACAGATACCAAAACACCGGAGCAGTTAAGTTATCCGTTGTGTAAATTTTTTTATTAGTAAGGGGGTTAATATATTGTTGCATGACGAATGAAAAAACAAAATATATAGTTTGAAAATGCGCAGTTTCCCATGGTTGAGAGCGTCCCAAAACTCCCAGGATACTATATTTCATGGTAATACTTGCAGTCGTTTTCGAGAAACCGATTATTTATATACAAGATTGTTTTGTTTAAAGCATAAGATTTCATCGGAAGTAGATAGAAGTTACGCACGGTATAATAATGTGAACTTTAATTATATTAGGTCCTTACATATGAAATTGGCGTTTTGTCGTACTGGCCACTTTGATCTCAAATATATCTTCTTTGGTTAGGAATTCCAATTTAAAATTTATACCGCTATTTACTCATGCATTTGTGTTTCGAAAACCGTAATTCATTTGTTTTTACCTCTTTTGGTTTTTTCTTTGCGTCACTCTGTTTACAAAATGGAAAACTTGAAATATCGTATTATTTCCGAGTACGAGTTCCACCGTGGCACCAGTGCTGCAGAAACGGCTCGATGGATTAATGATGTGTTTAGCGGCGGTGTCGCAAAAGAAAACACAGTGCGTTTTTGATTCCAACGTTTTCGTGCTGAATATTTCGACCTGCCGAACAAGCCCCGTGGACGGCCGGAGATCAAAGTTAATAATGAAGAATTGAAGGCTATATTGGAAGCAGATCCATCGCAAAAAACGTCCGAGTTAGCTGCAGGCTGCGGTGTTAGTCATAAAACTGTTTTAATGCATTTGAAGCAAATTGGGAAGGTGAAAAAGCTTGAAAGGTGGGTACCTCATGAATTGAGTGCAGCAAACCGACACACGCGCGTCGACTGCTGCGTTACATTACTCAACCGGCACAATAATGAAGGGATTTTAAATAGAATCAATACCTGTGATGAAAAGTGGATCCTGTACGTTAATCGGCAACGCTTATCGCAATGGCTGAACCCTGGCGAACCAGCCAAAGCCTGCCCCAAGCGAAAATTGACTCAAAAAAAGTAACTTGTGAGCGTTTGGTGGACTAGTGCCGGTGTCGTTCACTACAGCTTTCCTAAATCTGGCCAGACGATTACGGCAGATGTCTATTGCCAGCAACTGCAAATTATGATGGAAAAGCTAGCTGCTAAACAACCGAGGTTGGTCATTCGCTTCATTCGAGGCCACTGCTGCTTAAAGACAACGCTAGACCACACACTGAAGAACAGACGGCTACCAAATTAGAGGAGCTTCAATTGGAATGTCTAAGACATCCACCGTACTCCCCGGATCTTGCTTCAACAGATTACCATTTTTTTCGAAATTTGGATAACTTCTTGCAAGGGAAAAAATTCAACTCCTATGGGGCAGTCCAAAGCGCTTTCAAAGATTTTATTGATTCCTGTCCTAATGTTTTTTTTTAGTAAAGGATTTAATGAACTACCTATTAGATGGCAAAAGTGCATAGATAGCAATGGTATATACTTTGATTAAATAAATATATTATGTTTAAAAAAAATCGACTTTATGTTTCTCCTTTACAAAACGCCAACTTTATATGTAATGACCTAATATTTGTACGTTTAGTCGTTTTTTTCTAGATCCATGGATGTGTTTTTAAATATTGTATAATTTATGTTTCAAATAGATAAGTAATGTCATAAAATATTCAATCAATCAACATAAATTTAAGAAAAAGAGTTTGTAGCTCGTAGCCTCGTAACCTATTGAAAATATAATTAGAATCTTGATTAGAATATAAAAATATCAAGACGAATTAATGCGGAGAGAAAATCAAACAAATCGCTTAATTGTCCAAGGTTTTTGAATAAATGTAAATATATTTCTATTTGAATGCAGTTTAAAAGTATTTTTAATGGTGATGTCAAACAGGTTATAATCATTAACATTTTAGAATAACCTTTTAATGATTTGGTTTGAAGTTCATCTAATGACGAATAATATACTATGATAGAAGAGGATTTTTACTTCCTATCATGAGTCTTAAAACATTACGGCTATTAATTAGGTATTTGAATATGGCATGCAAATATCTAGGCAGGCAAAACGGAATAGAAATTTATCTATGCAGGCAATACGGAATAGATTTTGATGCGTTGGTGCCTGGTGTGGTGCACAAAGGCTGGGACTATGTGGTCCGGAATCCGGAAGGCCGTAGAAAATTCTGAGCATTGAAAAAAGAACTCTGCGCTAATACAATAGTCAAAAATCGAACACATGATTATCAAGTCAAATGTCAATGTCATATATTACAGCTCGACAATCGCAACTTCCATTTTCAACTCTATTGTTTGTGTGCAGAGTTCTATTTACAGTGCTCTGAATTTTCACCGGCGTTCCGGATTCCGGAGTACATAGTCCCAGCCTAAAGTAAGTACGAACTTATAGACTGAGATCCCAAGCCCGCCTGACTACCTCACCGATAAAATATATATCATATTCATACTGATCAAGTGTATATCATATTGTGGTACTAGCTTTTGCCCGCGGGTCCGCCCGCGTAAATACAGTATATTACGAGAACACTATACTTTTCGGGATAAAGAGTAGGCTATTTGTTAATCTAGAGCTCAAACTACTACCATACCAAAGGAGATTGACCATTCTTGTATGGACCTTAGGCTAAGTGCTGCCCAGGATTGCCACATAGTGCATAATGTACCTTAGGCTACTACTATACTTTACACCAAAGCGCATTGAAATCTATCCGAGAGGTTTTGAGAAAAAAATATTTTTGTAGAGGGTTATTACAAAGTATTTGGACTACACTTATTTTTTTTTTCTGACTCAATCCATATCATGTTTGGTATTAAAGTAAAGATCTTAAAAAGATAATTCCGAAAATATATAACAAGTATGGCAAAATGGTCAAGTACGAGTGAAAAACATAAAAATACTACTCAACCAATCATACCAACAGCCTATTTTTTAAAATAAAACACGGTGTAATATTAAATAAGTTATTTATTATCATTGTAACAATTGTCTAAGACACAATTTCAAAATTCGGATGCGCGCTTTGGCGCGTACAACAATTTCTATCATATAATTATTCGTCATCTTCATCGTCGTCTATGATAATACTATCTAAAAATAAAGCAGGGCGCGTTAAAGCGTCTTGGTGCCTAGCCCACCCCAAAAACCAAACAAGGCACACAACGTGGGCACAGCTGCCGATCGTCCTTCGTCCAGAAAAACATGAGCAGCAGTAGTGGGTGATTTTATCTAGACCATGATTGTTCTCATCAATTAAAATGTATCATCGGTATACTTTTGAAGATGTATGCCTGCTCTTTAGGTGCGCACGAATAAGTACAACATTGTCTGTGGGCATAGAAAAGTTTGATAGGTCGGTAAGTTGGCCGTTATATATCTGGACAATAAATGTTTCTGTGTTTCGTATGTGCTCGCTGTAATAACTCGGAGCGAGTTTGATTTGATAAGTCCCTACAGCAAAGAAAGTCAACTCTTCCGGTGTTAAGCTGGGAAATGCAGCAAGGTTCTCTGCATCCGCCGTAATATTTATGAAGTTGGCTCTATTCCGGTTTAACCTTCTCTCGTCAACATAATCAGCTAAGTGATTGGCAACATTCAGCCGGTCTCTGGCTGAATGTGGCCTAAAATAAATAATAATGCGCCTAAAATAAAATTAAATAGTTTTGTAGGCGCATGTGTGTTGCAAAAAAACCCATGGATGATTTTTTTTATTTCTTTCTTTCATTTTCGTCCTTTAATGTAAGGAATACAATACAGGTATTCACATGCCTGGGCAGCACTTAGCCCAAATCGGTCAATCTCCTTTCTTCAAAATCCGTTCAGTTGTTTTCTTTTAGAGTTACAAACATCCATCCATCCTCACAAACATTCACATCTATGATAGTAGTATCAATGTGCACAAAGAACGTATGCATACCCGCTAGTTTGCGCGGTGAGCCAATAGGGCCGCGCGGATTAGTAATTGTATGAATCTGTAGTCGATACAGCTCAATTTGCTATGAACGAAACGTGCTCGTCACGCGCATCGTCTAACTGGGCCCTTAGACCATCTTGCCCCAATGTCTACAGACTTTGTAACCTTTTTTAAATTATTTCATGATACTATTTGAAGTAAAGCCAGTTCCAGAACTTTCTACAGGAGTTGCTAGGTAAGTATCGGGCTTTCTCCCCGGGAATGTGGAGATAAGGGCCCGTGAATAATGCATGCTGTCACCGGCCTTCCTGTCTAGTACAGGAGATTTCGCATACCGAATAGTTTCTATAATATTTGCTTGGCGAAACAGAGCCTCTATTTTCGGGCTTTATTTAATTTTTGTCCTAGGATAATAATCCTTAAATTATATAATGAAATTTTGAAATTAAATTTTTTCGACCGGATAAGACAATTTCCAAAAGAAATCTTGTGGATTTTTTAGAACATTTTTCTATGAACTAGACGTATCCAACAGACGTTGATCAGATCAGATTACCAACAGACACCTACATCTTCTATAGATACCTACAACCTACACTCTCTACAAATGACAGCTCGAGCAACGACCAGCCGTCAGCCCCGTGAACGAAAGTCCTGGCTGGAAAAAACAGGTTCGTATGTGAGTCGTTACGTTTCAAGTGTATGCATGTTCATATAAATTATAAGAGTTCAACCATAAGGGTTATAACTCTTATCGTTTCGTCATGTCCGTTCGTCCGTCTGTCTTCGGTTTACCGTCCAAACGGTTAGTGCTGAAAAGATGATACTTTACATGGATTTTTTCACCAACGCGCTGAACCACTGGGCCACAGAGGTCGTCAAACATTGAGAGGTTGTTAAGACAATTTCGATTGAGGTATCCGTTTGCGTTTGTTAAAATAGTGCATCCCCCTCTAAAAGCTAAATAAATGGCTGACTCGAAAGATCTGGAAAAATTCATGATGGGTTTATGTATTAACTTTCGGCTAATTTTGGCTTCGTAGAGCGTTATCTCTGTCGTACGAAATACAAACAGTCCAGTATCTTTTAGGAGCTGTTAAAACAATTATGATTTGCTTCTTTTGATAATTCTTTTTATTATTTGTATAAAATAAAATAAAAAAAACATGTTCAACAAATCTTTTCCCTAAAGTTGCCATAGTACAACTTTAAATTATTTAAATTTGGGGGTGTTAACAACTCTAAATATATATTTTGACCTGGACGCGACCGCACTCTATCGCATTTGAACAACGACTGACAAAACGTCACATAGGTAGTGTGTGACAGAGATAACGCTCTACGAAGCCGAAGTTAGCCGATTGTCTCTTTCCAAAGGTCGATGTGCAATATTTATCGCCGGGTACTATAATAAGGTACGGAAATAAAGGCGCGAGTCCAACTCGCACTTGGCCAATTTTTGTAATGCAATACTGTCTTCAGACTGTCGTGTCTTAAGTGAGCGCTCGCTCTTACTTTAACTAAGGCAGTTACGCCTGGGCCGTGTTTATGGGGGTTTTATGGGACTTTAACTGCAGAATATACGAGCACTGAAATAGGCCTCGTATACTGCATTTTTATTTGAGTTTTATGATTAACTAGTTTGTACCCTGGACTTTGATCCCGTAGAATTGTATCCCACGAAAACGGGCGTAGAATGTTAAACAAACCAGTCGGTTGATAGAAATGCACACGAAACTACAACATTTTGTATGGGTTATCCCGTGTTCAACCCCTAGATTTTCAACCCTCGCTCTTATAACGACGTTGCGTAGGACAAGGGTCAAATAAACTAACCAAGAGCATGTCAGGACATGTCTAAGGAGGGTTCCGTAACTACAAACGCGTAATAGGTTTTTTATTCAAATTACCATAAAAGTTATTGTCCAAATTCGTTCAAAATAATTTTCCTTAAGAGTATTTAGCAAGATCCCTTAGGGTGGAAAATAGCAAGTTTTTATAAGTCTCATAGTTTAGAAATGTCAACTAATAAACCACTTTGGCGCACGATTACTCGAAATGATCGACTTTGTAAAAAAAAAGTCATGTATGAAACCTTGCCTTTTTAACGATGGCATAGAAAGAAAAAATATTTTTCATCCACACTTCAGATGTATGGAGAGCCACCCCTAAAATATAAAATTATTATTATTTTATTCTGCCAAAACCAAGATCTATACACAATACAGAAATAATTACAGAAGCTAGAAGAGCGGATGGAGACAGACAGACGGACAGACAGAGCGAAAGTATAAGGGTTCCTTAAGTACGACGGAACCCTAAAAAGGATCTAAATATAAACTCGCTCATATAAAGAGTTTTTTTCGAATTTGACAACTATATTTTTCTGTCATTAATCCTTAATTAATTTCCATTAATACATTAAAAAATTTAAGAAAGTTGTTAAAGAACGTTTTCGAGATATTCGACTTTAATTTTTTTTTATAAATTTGCCGAATTCTTAGATATTTGATTGTATACTATGAAATTTAGTAGTCAAAATCGCATTATGTGTGCTAAAGCTTATTTATTATAAAGTCAATGATTTCATTAACGATTGCACACCTTGCCTTGGGAATAAGATGGCCCCCTGGAAGGCTGCTTCTTAAGTTAACTTATTACTTATCTTAACTTATGACTTTTGTTATATATATTATGTTACTTACTACATTTCAAAAATATTTTTTTTAAATAACAATTTTCCCATCTTTTTGCTAAAAGGTGGCCCTGTGCTAGTTTCTTCTCGCCGGGCTAGTTTCCGAACCCGTGGGAGGCATCATGTAGGACAATGTAGGACAATGTAGGACAATGTAGGACAATTCCTTGTATTGTGTTATGTAATAACCTACTAGCTGTTACCCGCGGCTCCGCCCGCGTTAATACAGTATCCCACGGGAACACTGTACTTTTTCGGGATAAAAAGTAGCCTATGTTTTTATCTACAGCTCAAGCTACTAACTACCATACACAATTTCGTCAAAATCCGTTCTGTAGTTTTTGCGTGAAAGTGTAACAAACATCCATCCATCCATACATCCATCCTCATAAACATTCACATTTATAATATTAGTAGGATATAATATGGAAATAAAATTTTGTGTTTGGAGTTTGCCTAAACGTCTTTACATACGCATAATGTGCCCATATTTAGAATAAATACACCCGAAATATTCGTAATAGATTTTTGGACATTACTTAAAATAGTTTGAACAACCTGTCTTCCTAAATAACATACTTCTTATTACAAACACACACACGCATATTTAGCGGAACACAAAAAAAAAGTTCCATAATTTAAAAAATATGGTTTTATTTTAAAATCTATTTACTACACTTCTTTTGTTATTTAAAGATTCATTTGTTTTACTTAAAATGGGATCACATTAAGAACAGATTTTGCGAGTAAAGGCTATTTGTGAAAAAATGGTACATTTTTGAACTTTTCATGTAACCGGGAAAAGTGAAAATTAATATTAAAATAACAGTTAATTAAATTAGAAAAATGGTGATTAATATCGCGTATTTCCTCCACGTGCTCTTATTAAAGTTTCTACCCGTCTAGGCATACTGAGAATGATGTTATCGATGGTCTCCTGGGATAGTCTCCACCATTCCTCAACTACGGCGATTCGCAGTTCACCCACGTTGGCAGGAGCTGAAATTCTGGACTTAACTTTTCTTTTCAGCAAGTCCCAAACGTGCTCTATTGGGTTCATATCCGGTGATCTCGCCGGCCACTCCATAACAGTGATATTCATATCATTAAGATAAGCTTGAGTTACCCGAGCGGTATGCGGCCGAGCATTATCCTGCATAAAAACAAAATCGTCACCGATATATGGGGCAAACGGTACGACATTTTCTTCTAAAACTTCTCTGATATAGCGGTCTGCAGTCAGACTCCCTCTGTCAATCACTACCAAGTCTGTGCGACTTGGTACTCTGTACTGTATGAAGTCTGTACCGGTCAACCTGAACCGTTGGATACTGCGATGGATCGTTGAAACTGGTCGACGAATATCTCTGGATATCACTCTGTAGGTTTGACCATTTCTTCGCATTTCGAGTGCCCTGGCAATCTCCGTTGGGGCTAAGTCAGGCACAATTCAGTCCTCAACTCCAAAAAGATACGCGATTAAAAAAAACTAACAAAAAACAGTATTTCAATGAAATTTTAAATCAAACTCAAAAGGAAGAAATACTCGAAGTTCGCTCCAGATAAGGTGTATTTGAATAAAATTAAAACAATTGCATAAAATGTGATGTTCAGTTGTTTTCTTAATTTGAAAATATTTCTTTTTAAATTAAATGACGTATAAACCAGCCAGCAACCTTATATGATGCTGATATCAAACCTTTATTTTATGTTCCGCTGAATATGCCGGTGTGTGTAACTTGTAGTATAACGTTGTTGACGAAGCTCGGCGCCCAAACCAAATCCTCCTCGTGAACAAATGAAAGCGTTACAAAACTTGCGCACCAGATCGGATTTGACAATTCTCCGCGCGGATAAAGGTAATGCCACGGTGATACCTCAGATTACAGTGATAAAATACAACATCTATTATCGGACGAAAACACATACAAAAAAGTCAGAACCGACCCGACTAACAGCGTTTTAAAGACTTCTCAAAGTCTCGTAAAGAAATATTATGACTCACTGAATCTAGATACCAAGTCTTTATTGCCTTCGTGTCCTAAACCCCCTAAGTTGTATGGTTTGCCAAAAATACATCTAAAACATCTAAAACCTAACGCTCCACTTCGCCCAATTGTAAGCCAAATTGACTCACCAACCTATAAATTGTATTGTATATATAATTTAAATACGAGAATTGAGCTCCAGATGTCTACAAAGTCATCTGTCTACTCCCTAAAATCGGCATAAGTGTGTATATAGTATATAGTGTCCTTATGTATGAGATGAACCAACAAAACGCGTACGATATGAGCTGAAGTTAACAAAATTTGATTAGATCCAATTTCATACCAAATAAAATAATGAAGTCAGATCTTTGTCGAACAAAAACTGAGGTCGGTTTTATATGTATGTAGTGCGCGTGTAGAGATACGCACAGGTGCATAAAAACACACACCGCAACAGCTCGCCTTAGAAGGCAAGGCGCAGTTTCGTGACATGTGCATTGTGCGTGCGTGACACTGCACTGTAATCACACGGCGCGGCGAGGCGTAGTTTAGACCGGCCCACTGTGTGGTTCGCAGAGCTCTGTCTTCACTTTTTTATTCGGTGATCGGTCTGAGGATACAAGATAATCTAAACGTAAACAAAGAGAACAACAGCGTGTGATAATGCTACCAATTTAAATGTCACTTATCACGTAAACAAAAAGATTAAATACAACCAAATTAATGTGTTATTGCATTTATTAAAAAAACCTAAACTACGCCTCGTTGTGTGATTACAGTCTCACGCACGCACATGTTAACTACGCATTGCCTCGTAAGGCGAGCTGTTGCGATGTGTTGAATACTTGTTGATTATACAGCCTGCTTTTTTACCCGACTACGGCGAAGCTAAAAGGGACGGTAAATATTTTGGCGGTCTATGTATATGTATATATATATGTACATGTATGTCTGTTCCACGGTTTACCGTAGCGTCTGAACTGCTGATCCAATTTTAATGAGAGTGACACCCCACTTCGTGTAGATTAGTGATAATGGACCGGGTAACATAGGCTATGTAATTTGCGTAGTCGGATTTTAACTTTTTTTATGTAGCGTGATAGAAAACGGAACACCGCAAACCTGATAGTTGATACTAGTACACTACTAGTACTAGTACATCCAGTATGTTAATAATTACGTTACTGCCAATTATAACAGGTCGAGCCGTTAGCGGTTAGCTGATAAGAGATAACGCTATCTTATTTGTATAACTGACTGCAGATAGATATGAGGTACATCCGTCTCAAAAGGACACATAAGGCCGGGACTATATGATCCGGAATCCGGAAGGCCGGAGAAAATTTTGAACGATGAAAATAAAACTCTGCGCTCATACAATAGAGCTGAAACTCGAACACACGTAGCTGACTCGTGTCTACGATTTTCAATCTTGTGAGTGAACAAAAATCAATATTGTTCAATGATTTCAAAACTAAGGATGGGTCTGTGACTGAAGTGTTGACAGGTGAGATTTGATTAAAATCGGGACAGAAGGCAAAAGAAATCGGGATTTCAGTCTATAAATCGGGACTGCCAAAAAAACTGCACCTTAGCAACCCCCCTTTACAAATTATCCTTTTTTAATTCAAACCGGAACGTATGTAAAGAATTATTTTTCTGATCGCTAGCTAGCCCTACGTGTAGAATATATTTAATCTAAATGCGAGCGAGCAGAGCGAGCGATCAAATTTTTTTTCTAATTTTACTGGTTAAATTGGTGAAATTGTATACTTGGAAAAATAAATAATAGCGCAAAACAGAACAAAAAAGCGAGCAAGCAACAATTTTATCCTATTTTGAGGGTTAAATGAAATCTAATAAACAATATAGGAAAGAAAAAAATTAGAAACCAATATAAATGTTTAGGAAACGCAGATGTGCTGTATAACTGCAGATTACTACAACGACAAGCTCCAGTCCACGTAGCCTACTCCTAAGTACGCTCCTGCCGGTTGCGGCCGGTAGCATGAGCTACTCAAGTAGGTATCTCGTTACTTTTTACCCGACTACGGCGAAGCCAAAGGGAGGGGTGATTGGTAATGATTTTGGCAGTCTAAAAAATATACATAAATACATTTATGTATTTTTTTTTTCAAAATTTTGTATTTCTAAAATTGAACCTCAAATTCTAACATCTAAAAAATTTAAACCGATATCTTGGATTATTACGAGAAAATAACCGTCTTGGCAAGCACACCACAAATATGTATGTATATATTATACACATTTGTGGCGTGCTTGCACAAATATGTCAAAATACACGTTTAAAATGCGGTCGTACAAACCCTGTTGTCCAATTTTCGAACATTACTTATTATAAGACTATACATATATATATAAATTTTTATATTATACATATTATTTTACGTTCGTAAAATATATTTTATTTTATAAATATTATAATATTATGATTCAACTGCCTCCGTGGTCTAGTGGTTAGAGCTTGGCTCTCGACTCGGAGGTCGTGGGTTCGAATGCCGCGTTGGAACAACAAAAAATATTGTTTCCAAGTTTGGTTAGGACAATGCAGGCTGATCACATGATTGTCTGACAAGAAAGATGATCCATACGTCGGATGGGAATTGGGAATGTAAAAAGTCGGACCTGCGCCTGATCTCTCGCCAGTCGTGTCGGTTATCCGTCTCACTGGGTTATGAGAGTAAAGGAAGAGAGAGTGTTCTTGTGTACTGCGCACACGCTTGGGCACTGTAAAAATTACTCCTCCGTAACTGGCCCGGTTTCAATGAAACCAGCCACCGTCATCGAAATCGGTGTGGGGAGTTATTATAATTATTATCGTTCTTAAAATCTAGGAAAAAAATTAGACTCGCTTCGCGCTCGTAAAGAGCATATTATTTTTAATTTGTGTTTTGATTTGGTACTTATAAATATTATTCCAAAAACATGTTCGATTGAGAAATGGAAAAATACGAAATAAAAAAATAAGTTAAAAAAACTACTAATGGCATCTAAGCGTCAGTTCACACCGAGACACTAAGTCCTAGAAAAGTTTCAGACAGACGGCTGCTATTTGACATCGACAGTGCCGAACCTTATAAAGTATGTACGACCACGGCTCTACCTTGACCATTTTTGTACCTATGCATTTCTGGATTTCTATCTGAATTATTTTCTTGTTTCGGCCTTTTTAGACCACTTTTTTATTACGTAGTCGGGTTATAGTTTTTTTTACCTTATTTCTTTTATATTTAGAATTTACAGGTGTTCAAGACACACACAATACACATATTCAAGAGTCACTTATCAAAAGGTTTCGTCTTTCAGACCAAATTAACATGGCCTATATACTCTTTCTGTAATTGCCGCATTTGCTATTTTTAACCGACGAAAAAATCGGAGGAGGTTATCAAGTCAGTCGCGTATATTTTTGGATTATTCTGATTTATCGGGACATTTAGCATCCCGATCAATTACAAATCGGGACGCGTCCTCAGTCCCCTTAAAATCGGAACGTCCCGCGAAAATCGGGACACCTGGCGATCCTAGCTGTGACACATTTGGTAGAAAAAATCTTCATACCAGAAAAGTTACGCCATCTTGAAACGAGACGATATGTGACACGGCGCAATTTTTTAAAATAGCTATTCAATATTAAACTTTATTAAATACACAAGGAGATACACGTTTCATTGTTAGAGTTCGAATGTAAAGTTGCACAGCGCTGCACAGCGCATGTGCAGTGTATGACAGATGTCATATGAAAATTTTATCTTCTTGTATTGTATTGTGATCAATGATCGAATAAAGTTCAATTTTAAAGCTATCTTAAAAATGCAGCGCCACGTCAAATATCATGTCGTTTCGGTGCGAACTGACCCTAAGGCAGAATTTATAAATCTTTGATAACCAAAATCGCACCTCATTAATTCAAACCAGTAAAGCGAGCAGTACGTAAAAGCACCGAATATGCAAATATACGTAATGAACAAGCATTTACGGAAATCGTTTTTATGTCGATAGCTTTTTAAACATCCGATAATGTCGTGCACAAGCCAAGTGAAATCCGACACGCACTTGACCGGTTTCTGATTCGATTTGAAAAACACGCGATTTTTTTTTTTATTAAGACTCGGTAGCAACGGGATTATCTGTAAGGTTTATCAGGAAGCAAAAACACAAAGTGTGTTTTTGCCACTAATTAATAAAGAAACCAAAAAAAATCATCAGTTCTTCCGTCCGCTGATGTTAGTGAAATACATATAGCAAAAAATGATGAATGAATCTGATGAATGAAATGATCATCTCTTACAGTAGTCATACACTTTCTATCTATATGTATCGTCCAATCGACTTGACGCTGCCGATTGGATCAGTTCGAAATTGACATAAGGGGAGATCCATAAATTACGTGAGTTAAAATTATAGATAAATATTAGGAGGTAAAAAAAAACCTCAAAAACGTCACACGCAATTTATGACCGCCCGTCGCCCCCTAAAAAGTATGAACTGTCATGGCAATCCACGTCCATACAAGGTCAGTTCGAACTGATCCAATCGGTAGCGTCATGCCGATTGGACGATAGGCAGTATGGTGTGCATGCAGCATGGCTAAAAATTATGTGTCGTGGTGAATAACGTAGGATTTATAACTTTTTTACTTGCTTATCAGCAATCACCTTCCTATCTGTATAACGTTACAATGGAAGGACTACGTTTCGAATAAGTTTGAGATTTTTATTGGAACTTCGATACAAAACATAATACAATATTCTGTGGTGTGTGATTGTAATCTGTCTGTATATATATGAAACTTTATATGCTGTAATAGATTACAGCTACATGTCAAACTTTATTATGACCAAAATATCTTTCGGGTTTCATTACGACCACAGAACATAGTTGATGATTCGTAGATTATTTATGTTGCACACGGCACACAAGAAGCCGCATGGTTTGTGAGATTTAGTCAACGTTCCCACGAGCGTTTTTCTGCCGTTGCGACAAAAAAAACTGCACTGTAAATAGAACCCTGCGCAATAGAGCTGGAAATAGTGTACAGCTGTCAAATCTGACATTTGACACTTGACACTTCGATTTTCAGCTCTATTGTATTAGCGCAGAATTGTATGTACAGTGCAGTTTTTCTGTCACGGCCACAAGAAAACGCTCGTGGGTACGAGCTCTGAGAGCCTTTTTCACAATCTACTGATAAGTGGCACATAGCTTATTTGCATGTTTTATCTCTGTCGCTCGATATAAAGTAAGCAGCGACAAAACTTCCGAATAAGCTATCCGACATTTATTAGAAGATTGAGAAAGGGGCGCTGCATTTTTAGGATAGCGCGATTCGTTTCGGTGTGAGCTGACCCTAGGTAAGGATTAAGGAACGATGCTCTAGTCTCTATAAATAAGACAAGCAAGCAGCTTTTTGGTAGTGATCCTACGAATATTATAAATGTGAAAGTTTGTGAGGATGGATGGATGTTTGTTACTCTTTCAGGCAAAAACCACTGAACGGATTTCGATGAAATTTGTTATGGCAGTAGTTAAGGCTCTGTATTTTAAACATAGGCTACTTTTTATCCCGAAAAAGTAGAGTGTTCCCGAGCGATACTGTATTTTCTCGGGCGGAGGCGCGGACAACAGCTAGTAACTAATAAGTCTAGGTAGGTGTACCTACAGACGCGTCAAGTTTGTGGTAACCTGGTAATTGAATAATATTCGCGGGCACTTTAAGACTTAACCCGCTGTAACTAGGGCACTTGCGCAGGTCTGGATTAAAGTTAGCCCGGGGTTAAAATATCATGCCTCCTATTTCATAAATACGAAGAACGAGAGAAATAACATGATATTTAACCCAGGGTTAAGTTTAATTCAGATCCGCGCAAGTGGGCCTAATAGAGGAGTCCCGTACCAGCAGTAGGTGAGTGGTGACCGACAAACCCGGTGTACTCGATGATTTCAAAACTAAGGACGGGCTATGAGAAATGACGTACATATGTTCTTCAAGTAAATATAAATATATCCATACAAGTTACGCCACCTCGATTTCAGAAGATTTTGTCAAATAAATGCGGACTGATTATACTGCGGAAAGCAAATGGCAAGATGACAAATGTCAAACCTCAACTGCCCCAATTAACCTCAAAAGTGGGGCAGTTTAAGTGTGGACACATTTTGCTCCGACATGCCTGTTCTATAATACAGGATGGGCCATAAGGGTGTTGGCGGTTTCAATATTCAATTAAAAAAGAACTACGAAACATAACTAAAATATATTTGTATTTTTAAAAAGTAGAAACAGGATTTTTTAAGACCTAAAAATAATATTGTCCAAATGACTTCCCTCGGCTGCTTGGCACTCTTGCAAGCGAAGTCGCAAGTATTGGAAAACCCGTTGAAAAATTGTTCTCGGTATTTTGCTACATTCCTGAATAATATTACAATACAAACAACTACAACTAAATTATACGAAGACGCCCAAGTCCATTCTGTTCGTCAACTTTATATATACTATACTCTGCTACATATACATAATAAAATACCGACAGAAGGCCGTAGAACACTCATTGCCCACACGAGGCGTAGCTAAGCTACCTGTGAGCCAACAGCCGTCCACACATCTTTTGCTCAGAGATTTATTAAATATTTGGGTAGCTCACTCTATAACAAATGTAATAAACATCTTTGTATATCAAACTGTACCAAAACTGAATGCAAAAATATAATTTATAAATGGTTACTCGGTCTTAATTACGAAGAAACCGAAAAGTTATTATTAGCTAAAATGTAAAATTTATTAATTTATATATAAAAAGGTATATAATAGGTATATAATAGTCATATTATACACACACACAACCAACATACAACACACAAAAACTTACACACACAGCATTCACACACCTAAATAATTAAGATTATTTTATTTCTTTAAATTAAGAAACTAAAAATATTCATTTGTCAATGGATATATTTTATAATATATATAATGAGTGTAACTTACTGGTGTTCACAAACTGTACACTGATAATATAATAATTTTGTTTTGGGGGGCCTGGAGATCTATATTACGGGCTTGGCCTAGTTTAGACTCCAGATCTCCCACAAGCTACAACAATAACATGTGTAAACAATTAGTTTTTAAGTACTTTAAAACTTGTAATTTGTGGAGATGAATAATAAACGATTTATTATTATTATTATTCCTCTTCAGCTGCTCTAAATTGGTCGGATTACTCTCGTAGACTACTGATTTGAGGTATCCCCATAGAAAATAATCGCATGGAGAGAGATCGGGGCTACGTGGTGGCCATTCAATATCCCCCCTTTTAGAAATTAGTTTTCCGGGAAAAATATTTTTCAGCAGCTCTATGGATACCCTAGACGTATGACATGTGGCCCCATCCTGTTGAAACCACATCCTCGAGGTATTGCCTTGAAGTTCTTGCAAAGCTGGCACTAAAAAGTCTGTTATCATGTTGCAATAATTGTTAGTTCTAACCGTCAACGCATGCCCTCTTTCGTCCTCAAAAAAGTATGGCCCAATAATACTGGTTGCCGTTATCCCAGCCCACACGACAAGCTTAGGGCTGTGAAGTGGACGTTCATGCAAGCGTCGGGGGTTAGTCTCAGACCAGAACCGACAATTTTGCTTGTTCACATGGCCGTTAAGGTGAAAATTGGCCTCATCACTAAACATCACGTTGTTGAAATTGTTGAACCGCTCTGCTCGAGCGATTCAACAATTTCAAATTGACAAATTTAAGTCGGTTATGGGCATCATCTGGTTTTAATTCTTGGACTATCTGAATCTTATAAGCCTTCAAATGCAAATCACGCTTTAAAATTCGTCGCAAAGTCGTTCTTTTGATGTCCAAAGACTGACTTCTCTTACGTGTTGACTGTTGCGGATTTTGCTGAACTGAAACACGAACACGCTCCACAATGTCGGCTGATCTTGCAGAAACTGGGCGACCACGAGCCGTAATTGGTACCGTTGAGCCGGTTGTTTCATTCTGATCCATTTCCGTATCACATTGGCGCTTGGAACTTCACTTAAATCGCGTAAACCGTGTTCATGTCGATACAAACGTCGTGCAGTAATCACTGATTTATTGTTTTTGTAATACGCTCAGAATAGAAAAAGTCCAGCGTTCCCGTGGAATACTGTATTTGCGGGCAAAAGCTAGTAAGTCATAAACCTCTAATTTTACGCACCTACCCACAAACTATTCGGCAACGCATTAACTTGAAAATTCATTCTTGAAAGTTCATTTTGTTACTAATATGGTAACCTGAGGTCTGCGGTCTGCACCCACACTCGTGAGAACTGTCATAAGACGACTGACAGATATGACTTAAACGACCATACACGCTGCTTATGACCTAGTAAACGGTGCTACAGTCGATTTAGATAGCTTTATATACGTCTCGAATATTATCATGTGTTGAGAAATAAGCGACGGTCTTACGATAAATAGTCAAATGGCCCAATTCACCCTCGCCCTCTTTAATGACAAAAATCAAGTTGTTTTCCTTTCGTATCATTGATTTCGCGCCTTACGACTAGATTTTTACAACTATAATAGGCCACTGAATGCTGTCAGTAAGTATGTAGGGTAAGATTAAAATCAGCGGTAAGATTAAAAATATTTAGGCTATGATAAATAAACTAGGTACGTACCTACTACCTCGCAACATTACAACATTTCCTTGGCAATCGTGTATGCGTGGTACACAATATGGTACTTCTTTTATGAAATGCGACCGGGAAACGAGCAGACGGATCGCCTGATGGTAAGCTATTACCGCCGCTCAAGGACACTCAATACATATGTAACTCCTGTGGTGTTGCGCACTCGCGTTCCTGGTCCCTAAAATCCCCAACACTTGGGCATCCGATACCACACTCGGCGAAAAAGATTATTTCACTCCGGCCTTCTGTGAGGTCGTGGTATTTATCCTGTCGAGCCGGCCCATTCGTGCCCGAAGCATGGATCTCCCGCGTTACGACGCTGATGGTACATACCTGGCGCCCACGATGACCTGGTCCCTGGCCACGTCAAACAACAGCTGCGAGTACCAGCCGCCGCCATCGCCCGCGAACACGTCACTGTCTGTCGCCAGGAGGTCTGCAACGAAAGTAGTACTTAGTATTTAGCACTAGCGTGGGGTTCCTATAACTCCACTCCTATCGGCTTCACTTACCACTTACCATTTGAAGACCCTCATCCAAATTCCTACTTTTATACAGCTACCTACATATATTATACAGGCTAGGGCTTCCCTGTGAAGGAGAACCAGCCTTTGCCACTGGTATTTAGAGCTGAGAATATGTTAAGGATATGTCATTTCGAATTTAGGATACCGATACAGATAGGAATAAAATTACGTTGGTTTCGGTTACAGTTACGGATACTAAATTATTTCGAATTAATGACGAATTGGTTTCGGATTTATGACGAATGTAAGTAAAGTAAATTTATTGGCGTTTTACAAGTTTAGGTAGGTAATCATTTGGCATAAAAAACTAGTGAGTCGGCATGGCTGGCAAAATTAAATAAGCATGTTAGTTATAATCTACTCCATCTATATCCGATATTATCAGAAGCTTTATATCAGATGCGGTTACAATTACGGATAGTTTTATATTTCGGAAACCCGATCGTTTCGGTTATGGTTACGGAGCTCCATAACATCCCGGATTGCTGGACTTGTCAAGTGCACTTCATCGTCTCCGGGCTTCATAATGTGTATTGTAAAAAATTCGACATTATTCATAATAATTAATTAACAACCATTTAACAATCTAATTATTGACAAACTAAACGACTGTGAGTGACTGTGATATGTGGTTGCATATAAAGTAATTCAAAAAGGTGTATCGCCATATTGGCGACACTCTCTAAAATGACAGTTCGAGCACCGGCAAATGTCAGCCATGTTGACGTAAGCCTAAGGTTGACAACGAAATAATTCCAAACGTCGCGTCAGACAAATATATCATTAATATTATGAAATTATATTGTCAATTATGTCAAAGCACGAAAAGACCAGCGGTCAGCTCCGTGACGAAAGTCCTGGCTAGAAAAAACTCACGGCCCGCTCGCCGAGCGCACCCCCGGCATATGTGTAGCCACGCACACATAGCTGTGAGCTGTCAATCGTGTAAGTATATCGAATGACCTTTCTTTACGTTAGTATTATTTGATATCATCTTAATATCTCGTATGCCAAATATCACAAGCGTATAAATAGGAGACAGGCTGTCTGATTTTTTTTTTTTAACTGATAAGACGTTTATCAACATTATCAACGCGCGTCACAAACTCACAACTCACATATTATCACGGTGCCGCAGACCTAACGGCGACACAGGAATATTGTGAGGGTACCGATACCCCAAGCCCAAGGGAGTCTTTAAAAGGGCAACAGCGGACTAGCTACTACTCTGTTACATGTTACATTAAATGTTACATTTATAGTTTACAGTGTAAACATGTTACATTTTAGATAAAATTCTTGAGTCTTTGCAGAAAGTTATCAAAGTATAAATGTCAAAAGCCTTAAAAAGTCGGCCATAAGGTTTTGTTCGAAGTCATTGATATGAAATGATATCATGTTATATAATATGTACTTATCTATAATTATAAAGTGCAAACAATACCGTCATGCGATGTCGATGATATTTCTGCGATTAATTTCTGCAGTGAGTCTAATATAATTCGGACACATGACATTGGCCTACACAACCGAGGCAAACTTCGTCGGTAAAGTCACGAGTATCTACTATCAAAGTTCAAACATGTACTCACAACAACAAAATGCTTAAAAAAGAACATAATGTATTCATCATATTAATATTATTCATATTTAGCTTGTATCACGATATATGTTAAATATAAAATAATATAATAAATTAGTAATTTTTGAGTTTGAATGTGATATTATGAATGTCTGTTCTGTTAAAAATTAAAATACAAATACCTAATCAAATAAATAGCGATTACTACACCACTACGGAATACGGACTACCAGAGGGCTTAGCATGGATATCCGAAGAAATAATTTTAAAGAATAAATATTCTACCCAAAACAGTTCGTTGCAAAATAGTTCTTATTCTATGGTAACAAGGTCGTCAATAGAAATCCACATTTCTAAATAGACATATTTTTAAAATGGCTGCCGGGAAATCTTCTGTCAAAAATGATAAAAATTTTAAGTAAATGACTGAACGTAAAGAAACTATTTGTCTTATACCGCCATGATGCGGAGTATGACATTATTGTAAGACTATTTGACATTGAAATAAGAGTGAAGAAAACGTTTCTACTTTAGCTGTCAAAAGCGGCCATTTTGTGATGCTCATGCTCGGGAAGAAAAGAAATGTTGTTTCTCATAACGACGATGCATCGACCTTGCTGCCTTACAATAAGAACTATTTTGCTCCGAATAGTATTAATGTTTCTTAAATCTGTAATTTTGTCGATTCTTCGGTGTTTCTAGGATGCGCATGCTAAGCCTGCTGGTTCCGTAACCGTAACTATCGGATGTTCAAATAAATAACTATCCGACATCCGTATAATTATAAGACTTGTGTTTATTAAATATGCTTGGTATTTGGCCTTAAGAGCTGATAAGTCGGCACTTATCAGCTCTTAAGGCCAAATGATTACTTAATTTGTAAATTAGAAATTTGAGTATTTTCATTTTACTTACATTCGTCATAAGCCTAATATCCGCAACCGAAATTATCCGTAACTAACAGATAATCCGATATAATTTAATATCCGTTACTGAAACCGATATAATTTTAAATTTATAATAATTTTTATTATAACCGATTTAATTTTTATACCAGATCTGAAATGTCATATACTTTATCCTTAGCATACTCGATAATAATACTACTTGCCAGCAGACTACCAGTTACCATAATTTAATTTAGGTTCAAATGTTTAACTTCTACGATTTCTATCCTGTCTGGACTGAAAGAAGTAACTTAGGAAAGACGTCCCGTCTGTTTTATCCGGGATATTTTTTATCACACTACGGAAAAAGCAAACAGTAAGATGGCGGCCAGTGGTTATTTTTTATTGGACTTTTTACGTTAGTTCTTTAGACAGGTGGAATTACCATTGGGCAATGACCTTTAAAGTACATAGGTATTTGATATTTTTACTTATCACAAGTTGGATGATAATATAATAATAATAATAATACTTTATTTCAGACCATAGATCCATAGTTGTGTTAGTATTGTACAAATGTTCTTAGAACTATGTTAGTAAAGTGAAAGTACATAATATGAAATTCTTTTAATATTATATTACTATAATATGGAGATTAGTCCAGTGTCTGCATATAGGACTTTCTAGTTTAATAGCAATTTCCTTCGGATATCTGTTGGAACTGTCTCGCACTCTTCGCATCATAGACGCGGATCGCTTACGCAGTATAGCCGCGAAACTGTCGATGTTAGCGGATGTGAACATCGCGGATGCGCTACAGTACCGAGGCAGTCGCATCAGAAACCTGAAGGCATTGTTATACTGCACTCTAAGCACATTGATCGCTCGCTGCGTATAACTGGTCCACAGGCTGCATGTGTAGAACGTTTGCGCGAAAGCTCGAAACAGTGTACGCTTAATCACCGGCAGAACATTTAGCAAACCTACGGGCCAGCATATTACATCGAACCGCCATCCCTCTGCGCTCACGTTCAATGTCGGGATCATCGCTGAGGTTTTCGTCTACAATATGCCCTAGATATTTAAATTGGTTAACTGTCCTTAGCGGTATACCATGACACTGGTAGCACACTATCAGGAGTGAATTCAAAATTCAAATTCAAAAATTCTTTAATTTCTTTACAATATATATTACATAGTGTGGAAAGACCCTGTTCCTGACCTTTTTTGAATCAGGAGTGAATTATCGTATCGCTTTGAAAACCATAAATTCACTTTTCCCTACATTGGACACGAGCCCGAATATAAACGCTCGCGAAATTATTGTTACTTAACTTTACTCACGTAACTACGATCTTAACTTTCCGTAATATTTGCAGTCGTTACAAAATACAAATTTTATTATCATGTTTAGATTCCAGGGGATAATTAAGTAGGTACTCTGCTATAATTTTTAAAGGTAAATTATAATTATAGGTTCTATGATTTTAACCGATACATTTTCAATATCATACAGAAAAAACTATTTAATACATCGTTAGGGGTCATGCATAAATTACGTTAGTCGTCACACGTTAAAGAGAAGGAGGGTATCACCCAAATGTGACATTGTGTGGCGAGAGAGACGTCACAAGTTTCAATTAATTAAAATTAGAAAAAATAAAAAAATCTAATTTATTTTAGGTACGTTTGCCTCAAATCGAGGACGATTAGGTCGTACCTAGTCCACCAAGCTAACCTACTGCTGGTTGGTCAATATACGTATTTATATTTAAACATGGCAGTAGACTTGCACTATTTAAGTATTTGCTAGGAGCGGCCACTAATGGAAGCGAAAGCCGAATGCATTAGACATACCGCTAAACACACCACAGACTCAAGAACATAGACACGGCACTACGAAACATAGCACTCAAAATATCATAATGCATATTGCAGGTACAGGAACGATTGGATATAGGAACATTTGACTTCAAATCAAATGTGAAAACCTAACCAAAAGCATGTCAGAGAGGTTGAGGGGTCATTTTGATGTTTCCGTAATATTTACATAGGTAACTATACGTTAATACGCGCTATAGATTTTTTCAAATTACTTCAGAGGTCCAATACCGCTCAAAATAATTTTCTTAGAGTTTTTCTCTTCTTCTACCTGTCTTTAGAAACGCCAACTTGCAAACCAGTTTGGGAGGGCGATAGTTCATTTTTTTTTTGTTGCTCATTCATTGTAGACCAGGGTCGATAGTTTTTAAAATCCAAAAAAATAATAGTAGGATAAAACCCATTAGAAAAGGAGGAGAATATTATAAAAATGAAAGGAAAAATAATTTACGGGCGACTTGAGGTCGGGAAGGGGATGGGGGTGATTTTTTAAGGGTAAAAAACGGTTTATCTCGATTTCCGGCAAAACTAAAAGTTCTATGGAAAAAAGTCAAATGGCAAAGTTGTAGGTAATGAAAAGATCTAAAACTTTTGTAGTTACACTTTCTTCACATAACCTCAAAATTTAAGTGAAAAGTTCAAAAAACCAAGTTTTTGGTTTTTTATTTTTATCTTTTACAAAATAATTTTTATTTTTTTTGAACTTTTTTTGCTCATCTAAATTACAGCCGCCCCTAAATTAGGTACAAAATTATTATTATTTATTGATGCCAAAAATAAAGCGGTATCGTTCGTTTGTTTTAATAATATTTTTTAGTCATTGTGATAATAGAACTTTGGAACAAATAGATAAAACACTCGTAGGTTTTGCCTTAAATAAAATAGACATGCTAAACACTTTAAACAAGGTTAAGAAGTCGTTAATTTCTTAAGTTAAAAAAACCGTGTCTATTTCATCAACGATCTTCAAAGCTCTTAAAATGTTTTTTTGCCATCTCATTATTTTAAGTGCGAAATGCGTATTAAGAATGTCAATAGACTAATACTTAGACCAAATACACGAAATTTAAGTCAAACACTATTATTTGTTAAGTGCGGTTTCATTCAATTCAAACACCTACACTACAACTTCGCAAAATCTTCATTGTACAAGAGATATCAGCTAGACCATCCTTTCAAAACAAACTCGACCCCTCTAAGGGTTGAGAAACGATGAGCTAGAGATTAACCTTTTCGTTTTGAAAAATCAATTACAGAATGTAATGTATACCTTAGTACACACGTCTAGATTTATTAATAGCTTGCTTTTGCCCACGGCTCCATCCGCATAAATACAGTATCCCACGGGAACACTGTACTTTTTCGGGATAAAAAGTTTTAATCCAATTCCAATTCTTTAACTACCAATACCAAATTTCATCAAAATCAGTTCAGTAGTTTTTGCGTGGAAAAAGTAACAAACATCCATCTATCCATCCACCCATCCATACTCACAAACTTCCACATTTATAAAAGTAGTAGGATGCAATGTTATTTAAGTATTTATAAGTTAAAAAAACACAGCTTCTTTACACAGTAAACACTAAAAACGAGTTTTATAATTTCTACGTTTAGTGGAATTTTCTAGAATAATCGAAATTTGTTGTGCTGAACGGCTATCACATATGAACGGCTATTACAAAGTATGTAAATCTGTTGACCCAGTTTATATACAATCTAAAATATTTTTGAGCGGAATTTAAAAATTTACAGATTTGAATTTTAGATGGAGGGGTGCAACATAATTTTTCGCCCATTTTAGTATAATTTGATTTTGACTTGCTCCAACTATGGAGTAAGGAGTAAGGAAGCAATTTTATTGATGTATTCGCGTCAATATAGTATAGTTGAAACCAAATGGTGCCAACTTAGGAAGAATAATGAAACATAGAAGGAGTATCTACTAAAATCGAAGCTGTAAGGATCTATCTGTCTCACAAAACATGAATCAATAACCCATAAGCGTGAAAGAGAAAGTAAATCCATGAATTTTCGTTCTTTTCTAAGGTTGTCTCGGTGTTGGTGATCCTTTGGAGTCCATTTCTACGACGATGGAATTACCACTTTATGGCACTTATAATAAGTGTTAGCATGTGGGATACAGAACGATATAATATTACTTCTCTTACTATTAGCCGGGTATTCATGCTATAGCTCTAACTCTGAGGTGCCAACAGCCAATAATGCCTACTGCCAATAGTCAGATAATAATCACTAATTACTCCGGCACTCGCGGGCTAAGGTGAATTAGTCGAATGGGGCCGGGCCGTCCGCCATCATGTGTTACTTGTGTTTGGACTTTGGTGTAGTCTCACTACTAATATATTACTACAAGTAAGGGTCAGTTCACACCTCGACGATACGCGGCGCTGCATTTTTAAGATTATAAGCTATTCGAAAATTAACTTTATTTAATACACAAAAAGGTGCACGTTTCATGTGACATCAGTCACTACATATGCACTGTACAGCGCGGTGCGACCCAGACATTCGATCTCTTACAATTATTGATATTGTAAAAATCCAGCGCCATGTCGCAATCGTTTCATTACGGTGTGAATTGACCCTAAGGTGTAGCCTGTAGCATTCAATAACAGACTCCTTTTATCCCAGAAAACGGGGGACAAATAGATTTGCTTTTATACGCATAAAATTACGAAAACCACACATAAAAAAAATATTATAAACTAGATATTGCCCGCGACTTCGTACGCGCAAAAACTCGCAGGAACCATGCATTTTGCAACGATAAAAAGTAGCCCGTGGTCTACTCTATATCTGTGCCAAATTTAATCAAAAGTAGTTAACAGTAGCTTCGGAGCCTATTCGATGCAAGAAAACAAACAAATCATTCCTCTTTATAATATTAATATTATCTAATCTAATATAAGTAGATAGTATAGACTACACGATGCAGTGCTAAATTCCTTTCTATGTTATTACGGCAATGACTTCATAAAAAAACGTAATTTAAAAAGGCAATTCTGGTTTTAAAGTAATTTTAAGACCTCAGGGTCTTTTGTTACAGTTTTTTGTAATTATAACAAAAGGCCTACGGCCAGACCTCAAATTCTTGGCCGTAACATCAATTATATTGACCGTAGAACACACTAGAATAGAATTATATTGACCATACTAGAACAACACTTGCGCAATAGAAAGTTAAAAAGTTATTACACGACATTTACTTTATGTAATTGTTTCTTTCACTGGTACATTCGTTTGATTATGCGTAGGTGAAAGATGAATCAACAGATTATGAAAGGCAATGGATTATGGAACGTACCCCATACTACGTGACCACTTTTTATCAATTTTTTACCCGCCTGCCCCCTTGTTGACCAACCAGTGGCGGTCGCGCGAGATTTAGCAAGATGTTGACAAAAACCTAAACCCCCACCCCACATTTATGAAGTTTTAACACCTGTAACATTGTATAAACCTGCATGTCACAAATAAATATTTCTATTTCCACTGAGCTACCCTTACTTACGTAGTACTTTGAAGACCCCCTAAACAGGACACTACTCACGTACTTAGTATGGGTATATTTCCTAATTTTTGTGATAAGCTATTTTCGATAGCTTAAGAGATCTGCTATTCCTAAGCACACATGTGCATTCCTTTTGAGTAGTTATAGACTCTGAGGGCCCAGATAGACGAGGCGCGCGAAGGCCGAGCACCTGTTTTCGTTCATAGCAAATTGAGCTTTATCTTCAGGCCACGTACAACCAAATAGCAAGCACCAAATCCATAATTGTTAAGAATCTGTACGTTGTAGCCTAGCCGATAAAGCTCAATATGCGGCGGCCGCGATTAGATTCTTGTGGTCATATAAGTAAACGTACCTTAAGTTACTCCCATCTCATTCTACGAGAAAATTAAACTTTTGGACCTTGTGACGAGCGATCTGTTACCTAGGTTTACAATTCAAATATGTTAACATTGTACTTGCACACATGGTCAAATCGTTAAATAACATTTAACTTGTTAACAATGAAACAAAATTCTCAGAAAGTAATTCTTCGTTAATGTTGTTAGGTTACATAATAAAGCTTATATCATGTGGTGCGTAGCTAAATCGAAGCAGATGAAAACACGCACAATTTAATATTAGTAAAGAGTTTCTTATAGCACAAGATCGGGTAACGAGCGACAGTATCGCTTGATGGGCAGCGATTAATGCTACATCTTAGAACTCACTCGGCAAAATACAACAGTCGTCGTTGCAAGCGCATTTTCTGTGGTATCCGTGGTCTAGTGGTTCGAGCTTGGCTCTCGACTCGAAGTTCGCTGTCTAGTAAGCTAGTTTATTATTATACAGAACAAATGTACTTACCGCGTGTAACGAAATAAAAGAAGTACGTTACCCGCTTTACGTCTAATTTGAAGTGAAGTGTAACTCTGTTTTAGCCAGCCCAAGGGTTCTCCCACGATTTTTAAGTTTCAAATGAGAAGCATAATATGTCCGACGGTTCTAAACCCTCATTCTTACAAAACAATACAAGTCACTACGGCTACACATTTCTGTGTAGCCGTAGGTTACACCATTTGAAGGTTAGGGGTCCTACGGTCTCCCACAATTTTTAACAACAAATTCAAGATGTAATTTCTACATCTAGTATCTACACTAATAAAAGAGGAAAGATTATTTGTTTACATTGAATAGGCTCAGAAACTACTGGGCCTGCTGGGATTTTGATGAAATTTGGCACAAATGTAGAGTAGACCACGGGGCAGGACATAGACAAATATCGCGTCAAAATGTACGGTACCAGCGTAATTTCCTTTTGCACGCACGAAGTCGCGGACAACATTTACTTTAGCCCCTTGTTTCCTCTGATGCTCAGATAAGCCTACTAATTTCCCAATACATACCAATACGTAGGTGAGCGCCTACACTGATGGTCGCCCATTAATCATGTTTCGCCATAGCTAATTTAATACGATTACAATATTTAATAACTTCATCTACTTTACAAGGCAATATCTTTTTATTGTATAATGTAAAATCATTAGCGTACATTATTTGGTTAATGAATTTTAATAGGCACTTACATAGTTTACACAAACGAATAATATAGAACAAAAGAATAATAGAACTGATGATATTCAGATTAATTTATGGAGACTTGGCGCAAGCCGCGAAGAGGCAAATCGCGATATACGTCGAGATAATTCTCTTGAGTATCTTTTCTTCATATAGTATGTGAAGTCGCTCCCGCTGTCTGTTCTGTTAGATCTATTAAACTACTCAACGGAATTTAATGCGCTTTTCAGCAGTAGATAGTGATTCAAGAGGAACGTTTAATGCAGTTTACAGGTGTAGATAAAGTGATTCAAGAGGAAAGTTTAATGCAGTTTTCAGCAGTAAATAAAGTGATTCAAGAGGAAGGTTTAATGCAGTTTTCAGAAGTAGATACAGTGATTCAAGAGGAAGGTTTATATAATGTAAGTAAAATACAAATTAATACATTGCACCCGTGCGAAGCCGGGGCGGGTCGCTAGCACATTATAGATTTTTCAACAATGCAACAACGCTCCCAAATAAATTTTATCTAACAAATATGTAGTCCAAACAACGCGTAGGGCTGGCTGTATCGCCTGTTGGCGTGAGATGAGCAGGTAGGTAGGTACTAGGTGCACAGGTGTACATTTTCTCTCTAGAGTTATGTCGACGCGCAATTATACTAGAGGTTACAAAGTAAAGTATAAAGTACCTTGCCCATTCAGTATCCTGAAGTCGTCTTCTGGCAACATGCCTCTGGTGAGTGTACCCAGCAGCAGCACCGTCACCACACTGTACCCCGACATGGTGCTTCAGTGACGATTATACTGAAACAAAAAAAAGATGGTTGTTTGTTAAGTCGGTTTACGGACGATAATATTATGTGTAATGTCATCACAAACCGAACGCTTAGGCCGATCGTGCCTCTCTATCGCTTGTTCCGCGCTCTCGCTCGCACGCTCGGCTCAGGCGTAACGTGACAATTTTTCGTGCGTGTAGCTGGCATTCATCGATTTATGAGACGTTATCACGTCAAAAAAAAAAAAAAAAAAAATATATATATATATATATATATATATATATATATATATATATATATATATATATATATATATATATATATATATATATATATATATATGGACGGTTCTCACCACGTCAATCTAAATACAATACAGGTACGATATGCTGAATATTAATAATTCGGGAGATACGAAGTGTTATGATAATAATTATTATTGAAAGCAGCAGGCTGACCGAAGAAATACCATGGCCTCACAGAAAACTGCTATTTGCGTTTTGTTTCGCCTTGTGAGGACCGGAGTACCAAGTAAGGTAGTGGGTTTAAATAACCGCTAACTCTTGTAAGAAACCTGCGTTCCAGCTATCTAGGCGGTAACTATTCAAAGTGGATATTCAAATTATGTACACTAGAGCCTATTTAATATTTTTGTTTAGAAAATGTGGATCTGATATAGACAGGGTATAGTGGGGACGTAAGGTAAAAGGGGGTTTATTAGCGTTTTATGATGTCTAGAGAAAGCACATTAAATTAGGTTACATTATTTTTATTACACAATTAAATATCTGTCTTTGCCCTTTGGATAGTGTGGTAGTAACTAGTAACCATAAAATTACAGAATAGGATTGCAATTTATAACACCAAAATAAATTGCAAGTCTATAAAGCTCCTATCTAAAGTAGGGTGACCATGCTTTCGGAATATCATTTTTATTCATATTATTTATCGTTATCTGCACTATTTATTTTTATGGTTTTATGTATGCTATTTATTACAATAACTCTCTAGTTAATTTCAATCTTACAGCAAGAGGCCATTCTCAATAGACTAGATTACCTCATATATTGAATATTTTCGCTGATGATATTAAGGCCACGTTGTTAGCAAGCTTCGTCTGAGTAAAAGATTTATGGCAATTGGCAACATTTAAATAACTATTTAAAAAAGTGCGATTACTTGTAAACGAAACTATAAACGTCAAAATAATTATGTTATGATTTAAAAAAATAAAAAGATCAATGAAACATGCCTTTTTAGATAACATGATTCTAGAAGTTGATATTCTATAAAAAAAAAACTACATAAACATCTACTATGACAATTTAAAAAACATAGATAATTCGTGAAATCGTCACATAAAATCGAAAATATGACGTACATTAGGATAACCATAATTTTACCTCCTCATTAATAAAAATATTTACACAACGGATACGCAATCCATGCTATCTTTGTCTGTTACGTCGGAATAGCCTCCTGACAGACAAAGACAGCAACATGGATTTGCGTATCCGTGGTATAAATATTTTTACTAGTAAGGGTGTTAAAGTTTGAATCATTCAAATAACATCAGAATGCGAATAAAAAAATTTTACCGCCATTTCGAAAAAGAAAGTGTAAATAACTAAGTAATCAGCTTTTTACAACATATCTTAGCACTTAGTGGGTGTTAAAGTCCAGTGAAACAAGTCAATTTATACCCTACCGATAAGGAACGAGTATTAAGTATTATTAATGTGTTTTTGTTTGTTTGTAGACGGATCAATTATTTGCTTCCCTGCACGGGTGACATTTAAAAAGTGTATGTAATCAACACTGGTATAAATAGTTATCATTTTAATACACATTGGCAGAGTGCATTAATGGAATTACACTTCGGAAATGTTCTAAGATGATTGCAAACTATTTTTTTGTTTATATATTTTTACATATTACCTACCCACATTAAAAGTCACCGTTGGTGTGGAACTCTTTATCTCTTGGTGGAGACCTATCCGTACTAAGATAATAAAAACAGTATTTCTAATTACTATGGTTAATAGGCTAACCGTGACCCAACGCCCATAGGATGCACTAGAGATAACTCCCAAACCTTCTGGTACCATTAACTCAGACTTATTTCAGAAGATTCAAAAGTGTGTGTACTTTTGAACTCCCACCTTCCTTAAGTAGTACCTTCACAGACCTGGTGGTCCAACCAAATGAGTCCGTTATTTCAGGCGAGTTTCGTCTAAGACCTTGGTAAGACCTCATTAATGTTGATGTAACTATTTACCGTAACACGTGTACCCGGCGTGGTCCATCAAATAAATACAAGATTTATTATTATTACACGCAATTGGGCCACGCATCTCCGTTATTACAGCTCAAGTACTCTTAATAGACTTGTCCTATATTGGAGCATTGATTTGGACAGGCGTTCACCATGAACAACTACGGAAAATTATACTGCATGTTTTATAAAAAGAAGACCTTGCCCGCGACATTTTGCCCTGATAAATACAATGAACTGGACATTTACATGAAATCTGTGCCAAATTTCATGAAAATCGGTCTATACTCTAGACTGATATAGGCTCTGAAACTACTAGTTTCGGAACCTATTTAATGCAAACAAACAAACATTTCCTCATTATAATATTGGTACCTATAGAAGTATAGATTATTTATGAAGAAAATATGGGGAAAGGGGATTTTAAGTACCATAAGCTTGTGAGTCTTGTGATTGTAGCTTCATATGAGCTAGTCTAAGGAAGGCTCATATTAATGGTGCAATGATCTTTATCTACACCAATATTATAAAGTGGAAAGATTTGTTTGAATTGTTGCGTTATTCAATACTCCTCTCCGAAACTGCTGGACCGATTTTGATGAAATTTGGCACAAATATAGAGTGGACCACGGGTAATGACATAGGCTATTTTTATCGCGGGAAAATGTACGGTTCCGACAATCGCGATTGTCTATTGCGCTCTCGAAGTCGCGGGCAACATCTATGCCTGTATAATGCCTGCAAAGCTTCAACCGTCCCTAATTATTTTATTTCTCTGTCTGAAACTTGTTATAAATGTGCAGGCAGATAAAATCTAAATTTTATCTGCCTGCCTGTATTGTATTAAAGAAAACACATTTTTTAAATGAAATATAAAGTTAATATAAACGATAATATCTACGGGCACCTTCAAAATCCCGTAAATTAAACTGCTTGAAAATAACGTTAAACATAACTTGCAAGTAATTTAGTTTTTTGCATAATGCATTTACATATCAAAATTTGAAAGACTAAGTTTTGCGTCAGTAGACAATTCCAGAATAGTCCAAAAAAATCCTAAAACAAACTGCACGCAGGGTCACCCAACACTGCGCTATTGGACGTATAAGGTAAGACCCGGTTCACACGAATTCATTAACAATCAGAACAAGCCTTATGCGGTGCGACCTAGAAATTATATAGGCATAAAGCCTAGTGTGGAATATCACATTTTTATAAATTAAATTTTAAAATTGTTGATTAAAGATACTTACATAAATCTAAAAGGAATAGGTATTTAGATTGACGAGATTAAAAATTAAGAGCAAATAAAAAGTATTGCCCATCTCTTTCTCGCAAAACGATTTGTTACGTCACAAGTTGCTACCGCTATACATTTTGTAATGACAAATGTAGGGCGGGTGCAACTCGTGACGTCAGAGACCGATATATCGCTCTCTTTCATATTGTAAATTTAAAGTGTTTGTATCTTCGTTTTTTTTTTAGAGATACAAAAATGGGTTCTAGATTGTTTATTAACATGCACATTAACACATCGAATTGAAGAAAAAATATTTTTAGGGAACATACCTATTGTACCGTGTCTACAAGCTACATGTACACCTAGGGGAAACAGGCTTGCGTCGCTAGTTCTTTTGACAATTTCTAGGATTCTAGATCATCTTAAAAATATGGCTGGTATCTACTATTTTTTTAAATTTTCCATTCTTTGGTATTTTAAAACATTAGGTAATCTTACGCGGCACTCGCCTCTGTAGGTAGGTAGGTACGCTTTGGTTTTTTTATTCGCCCAAAAATAAAACATTAATATTTTTTGTGTACGTAAGCTGTTTGTTCGCGTGGATTTGAGCGCGGGTATAAAAATTTAAATCATTCATTTGCTTCTTTATTATCCTTTCGCATTATAGTAAAATATTAGCAAAAAAAACCTAGCGACATTAATATAACAAACGGTATTTCGCCACCGAAATAAAATCTATAAATGACCGACATCCATATAAAATAGCTATGATAATCCTCACAATTAGCATACTCGCCTTAAAAGCGGAAAGCTAAGAGCTTCTTAAGTATATTAATCAATATGTAAATAATATATGACATCTGAAATCCTGTCAGTACTGTTAAATTAATAACTAATTAATAATATAGTTGTCAAGAATTCCTTATGTTTTGTGTTTTAAAGTAATTTATTTATGATGTGTAATTTCATACTCCTAAGTAATATGTAATATTTCATGGACAAAAAATTATAAAATGAATAAAAAACATCTAAACTACTCAGTTGGGAGCACTTAACATGTTTTAATAATTAGTTGTTAACTTCAAAACTATTCATCCGTTAACTTATTAATATGATAGATAGCTATATCATACCCATTACATATTAAGTTTTAATTAAATTTTAGATTTTTAGCTACCTGGTATCCAAACAGTATAACAGTAGAATTTGGGTACCTGGTAGTCAGTTTGATATGATATCTAGGCATGAAAGGTGTAAACTATAAAGAACAAACTAGCAAAGGATCGCATCATCGTGTTACGAGTACCACCGCAAAGAGAAGAGTTACAAGTGCTCAGGCTGGGACTATATCATCCTGAATCCGGAAGACCGGGGAAAATACAGAGCACTGAAAATAGAACTCTGCGCTAGTACATTAAAGTGGAAAGGTGTCGAGTGTCGAGCTGTCATATATATGACATTGACATTTGACTAGACACTTGTGTGTTCGATTTTCAACTCTATTGTATTAGCGCAGTTTGAATCTTCTCCGGCCATCCGGATTTCTGATCAAGTCCCAGCCTAAGTCCCGTATGCTGCCCTTAGAAAACTTCACTCCTAAAAGAATTTACTAACACGAATGAATCCGCAGACTGATAAATCTAGTGCATTTTATATTAAGCTACCGTTTTCAAGTGCCCGTGGGTGTGGCGGGAGATAGCCCCACCTGATTGCCCAAGCACAGCGTGTTTACCCTATAGAAGTATAGATTATTGAATTAATATAACCTAATTGATAAACGCATGTCAATATTTGATATTGCTTACTTGTTTATATATGTGTTATTTAACGTTGTTAAAAAAATATTTATTCAACAATTATTAGTGTAATAACTAATTGCCATAGTTGTTATAGGAATTTGTCGTTGAGAAAGGAAACGTTAGTAAAAATCTAATAAGTCGTGATGTGCAACGCATAACCTGACAAAAGAACTAAATTAAAAAGTTAAGTAACCCCAAATTGTCAAGCAGTGAGCAAGCTGATGATGATTATTTACAGCTAAAAACACTCTCGAACAAAAAAAGCTACATACAAATCGGTTTATCCGTTTGGGAGCTAAGATGACTAACGGACAGACACGTCAAACTTTAACACCCCTCGGTTTTCGTCGAGGGTTAAAGACCTTTAAAGTACTTTGTTCTTTTAAATATACAGTTCCACTTTATCCTCCGTTTCCGAAGACTATGATCACTGCATTTTTTTTTAATAGAAATTATTATGAACCTACTCTACATTCTCAAAAGTTATGGTCACTGCGATTGTTTTTGTCGAACTAGGTAGCTACAACTAGAATTACGAGTAGTTATTAGTTTACTAATTTCTAATGGTTTGATCGATCTGAACCACAATTCTCGTATTTAACTTAATTCTTCTTCTTTCTACTTTGAATTTAATTTCAATGAATTATAAATGAATCGTCTTGATATCATAAACAGATTTTGGAGTTTGGAGCAATCAAAACGCTTTTACGTTGGTTTGACGTTTATGAGAATATTACCATTTTGCTGTTTTAACATAACGAAACCGCATCGAAAGTGTATTAATGTAAGATTTAATTAGCAGAATCGACCTACCGATATTGTCCTAATTTTATTAGTTGAGTCGGATTTATAAGACTTTAGATAGTTAAAAATAGATATAAAATACAAACGCAATACAAATAATAATCAGTCGTTGGTTGGACAAATATTTACAAGTCCTTATCGATATCGACCTGTATCGATATGAATTTACTCGTAGTAGTAAAATACTGTGATAAGCTGATAACTGGTAGGATGTACCTAGTACACTCGTGTCAATAAGTCTTTTAAACAAGTATAAGGTAAAATTAATAATAATGATGTGGTTTTACTGTACCAATTTAAACATTCAAAATAATGTATAATTGCATAGTATTAGGGACATCCATATATTACGTCACACGAATTTTATGATTTGTAACCCCTCCCCCCGTCCTTGTCACAGGTTGTTGCATTTTTTAAAACGCCCGCACCCTGATGTTACGTCACGCATATTTCAATTTCATGCAGTTAAAATAAATTTACAAACAGTCAATGGATAACATTATTTTTTTTCTTATTTTGAATGAATTTCAACAGCTTTTGCACCACCCACCCCCTCTTCCCTTTGTCACACATTGTCACATTAGTGATCATACCCTCCCCTCCTTTAACCTGAGACGTAATTTATGGATAGTTTAACCTTACGTTGCGTTCTACTGTCGCATAAAAAAGTCGAAAACAAAAGTTAAATAATACTTCAGTATACTATATACGATTTACATATTCAACTAAATTCTATTTCAATTTTTAACGAAGTAAAAACAAATTGACCGACAGTACAATCATTAAAAAAAGCCATCAAAGGAAAAATAAACATTTATTGACATTAGCATCGTTACGTAAATCAAAAGGTAAAATATTAATAACATTAGACCATAGATTTTCTAGGTTATAAATCAGTATTGTGACTCAATTCCACAAGCATTACGATTTACGCCTGACTCCGCAAGTGAAATATGGCATCGCGGATTTCCCGTAACAACAGATACTAAGCGTGTTATTTAGGTTTGCAATTATGTTATTTGTTACACCGTGTCATAGGTTAACCCTATACAGCTCTACTGCAGTTAGAACAGTATAAAGTAAAAGAAAGTTTCGATATACATATCGACAGTTTCTTTTGCGAACACGACCGATATGATATGTAGAGCAGCGTTTCCCATTTGCCGGGTCGCGACCGGTACCGGGTCCGGGCCATCAAAATAAAATACCGGATCGCAAATTCCCGCCTTGTTTTAAAAACAATTATACTATCAATGAATAAATACTAAATAGGCGATACCGAACTTTGCACTAAAGTTTAGTGACTAAATATGCGAAGTCAAAACATGTAGTATTAATAAATCATTTTTACTATTAATAAATGTATATTATTTTACCTAATGGAACCAGTTTGGCTTCAGAAGTATTAAGTGGGTCACGAAGTATAAAAATTACCAGGCCATGGCAGAACGATATTTGAGAAAAGTGGCAAAGAGGTTTCTAAATTCTAAGTGTAGGGGTAGAACGTGTAACATTTTAAGAATTGTAGCAGAACCAATTTCGTGCAATGATTTGAAATTCGGAACAAAATATTAAAAAAAAATGTTTTATTTAAACAGAAAAGCAGCAGATAAGCAGCAACTGCAGTTGAATTTAATTGTGCCTTTTCTTCGTATTTTGTGAGCGCATTTATATTTTCTTTAGTACTTCTTAGGGGCCCTAGGTCATTAGCATTGCAACTCTTCCTAATATCTTATTTCAAAACATTACAAAACTCACCGACGATAATATTATTGTATCTAGGAAGTGATCTAGCCATCGTCGATTGTGGAAAGTGGGCTGTGACGTTACCGATAACGACGTGAACTGCGTAACCCTTGGACACTATCTTTCACAATTTCTTGTGATATGACTCACAGTACTATCAGACTAATTGAGAAAAAATACAGTGATTTGTAAACATCTTTTCATACGCCGACAAAATATTGATATTACAATTGACAGGTCAGCGAACTAAAATATTATAGTAATTTAATATATCATGGCTTTGATAGTTGATACAAAAAGTACTTCCTACTGGGTAGTAAGTAGCAACAAGTAAGAGTTCCTAATATTATAAATATTAGGAACTCTTACTTAAATATTATATTGTTTTGCGCCTAAACCACTAAAGTTCTTAAGTGACTTACGGCCGTTCTCAATAACCTATCTATCCGTAATCCTTGCTACTAAAGATAGTCAAAACTTTGCTTTTGTCTTTACTCGCGTTTCAATAACCTACCAACAGATGTCATTTCCTACCGAAGCAGCTCATCTATCGGCGGGAGGACGGATAGCGTACTAGAGATAGGGACGGTCATATAAATCTTAGCTAACTGCATTTCAATTTAAGTTTCAACTTACTCTCCGATAGGCGGAGCTTACTTTAATAACGTCATGTGCTTATCTGTCAATGTCGGCAATTAAAAAAACGGAGAACCTAGTTTTGCCGAGGATATCAATGTTGACTCATTGACTGCATTGATGATTTATTTGGACTTTGACTAGACTTTGGACTTATATTATTTTATGATACGAAAATTATTTTTGCCGCCTTTTTAACATGACCCTAACTTGACCTTCCGCAATATATAAAAAAACAGAGTAAATTAGTTTGGTTTTATTTTCTAAATACATACTGTGGTAATGATGATAGTGATATTGAAATAAATCAAATGATCATAGATTGCGATGAAGACCAATAATATCATACAAAAGGAATATAAAACACATTGAATTATATGTCGAAATTAAATGATTATAAATTTTCGTACGGATTTAGGCTAAATAAAAGTGACGTGAACCAGTTCCTTCTATTAATACAATCACATTTGGTTCCAAGTGTTGTAACTTCTAAAAGGTAAATTCTCCAGCAAGTCTTTTTCATGAAAGAAGTCCCCTAGACGCGGTGCTGTGATCGCGCGACAAAATATTGCCAGTATTATTTATGGGTATTAGAATTTTTGATTCTGTTCTGCTTCACAAAACTCCTTTAACTTGAGTATCATTTCTCAGGCAGCACTTTTTACAACCTTAGGCATTGTAAATAACAATTTACCAAATCTAGTTCCATTAATTGCCGTGGGACATACAGAGTGTCCCGTAAATCGACGTCAAGCCGTAAACCCGTGATAGGCCAAGTTACAATAGTTATCAGAAATTTAAAAAAAAAAATCCAAGTAATGTGTCTCAAAAAATACAAAGTGTGACATCTTGTGGTGGTGTTTTAGTTCCCGGCACTACAAATTTCTACTTTTTTTGTAATTTATTTTTTGTATGTAATCCTGAATAATGCTTTAGTAAACTGGTGCCTAAGATTTAAATCAAACGACTCCGACTTGAAAGGAAATGAGGCTTTTTGCCCAAAACAATGATTTGAATTTAATAGTTTGCTCGACTTTAACTGACTGTACTGGAAAAAAAATGTACTACGCTTGTTTGGCAGGTAATTTTAAAAGTTGGCGCAGTTAATAAGGATTCCAAAATGGTATTACACTTGCTAGATTGTTTCTTAAATTTTGGACAATATTGATTTTTGTAAAGGAAGTCAGTTTGCGACAATTTTTTCTTACTTACCCAAGCCAAGTACACAGTGAAGGAAGAAGTCGCTTGCCTTACGATGACATCGTACTACAAGCAGTCGCAGAAGATCCAAGTACTTCAGTACGACAAATCGAAGAAAGCACAGGAGCGCCCAAAAGTGTAGCCCATCGAATCATGAAAAGTCATGAGCTCCACCCATACCACGTCACGCGAGTACAAACTTTACTACCCCGGGACTATCTCCCAAGAGTTACGTTTTGTGAAACGATGTTACAAAGACACCGGGAAGATCCACGATTCATAGACAAAATTTTATGGTCCGATGAGTCCACTTTTAAAAAAGATGTACCCAACATGAATCTACACAACTTTCACGAGTGGCATGTCGATAATCCACATTTTATGAGAGAGGATAGATCCCAGTATCGATTCAAAATAAACATGTGGACCGGGATTCTAAACGGGAGAATCATCGGACCTTTTGAACTGCCTGAGACCTTGAATAGCGACATTTATTTGGACTTTTTAAGAAATCATTTACCAAATTTATTGGAAGACGTACCTCTGCACATTTACAGATACATGTGGTTCCAGCAAGACGGCTGCCCGGCGCACTATGCCTGTTCAGTGCGAGATTATTTAGATAATGAATATCCAGAAAGGTGGATAGGGCGGTCTGGTACCATTTCGTGGCCAGCCCGTTCACCTAATTTAAATCCGCTAATATTTTTTTACTGGGGAGCTGTGAAAGAAAAAGTGTATACAAAGTCAATTGAAAATGTAGTTGAACTACGACGACAATTAACGCAAGCAGCTGAATTAGTTAATAACGGCAGATTTGCCCGTCTGATAAAGCGGTCTTTTTTAAAAAGATGTCGAGCTTGCATTTATTCTGGTGGGAGGCAGTTTGAACATTTGTTATAATGTAATAAAATATTTTAGACTCCAAAAATTTGTTTCAATTAAAAGCTTCCTAAAAAACACCTTTCCTAAGTTAAAAGTAATGAGACACTATGGCCCCCGTGGCCCGTGATATTCTTTTACTTCTTGGATTTTGTCTCTCTTACACTCGTTGAAGTTTCTCTCCGTCTCATCCAAATCAGAATATCACTTAGAAGAAAGTCCTGGGTACACTTGAATCCTTTCAAGTAAGAAAAAATTGTCGAAAACTGACTTCCTTTACAAAAATCAATATTGTCCAAAATTTAAGAAACAATCTAGTAAGTGTCATACCATTTTGGAATCCTTATTAACTGCGCCAACTTTTAAAATTACCTGCCAAACAAGCGTGGTACATTTTTTTTCCAGTACAGTCAGTTAAAGTCAAGCAAACTATTAAATTCGAATCATTGTTTGGGCAAAAACCTCATTTCCTTTCAAGTCGGAGTCGTTTGATTTAAATTTTATGCACCAGTTTACTAAAGCATTATTCAGGATTACATACAAACAAAAATTACAAAAAAGTAGAAATTTATAGTGTCGGGAACTAAAAAACCACCACAAGATGTCGATTTTTCGATTTTTTTTTAAAGTTTGTATTTTTTGAGACACATTACTTGGATTTTTTTTTAAATTTTTCTGATAACTATTGTAACTTGGCCTATCACGGGTTTACGGCTTGACGTTGATTAACGGGACACCCTGTATTGACTTCCACTAGATATCGACCACTGTCGTATTTATCAATTTAAACTTATCGTAATATTATCAATTTCACAACTGACATAAGGCTACGTTCCCACGAGCGGTATTTTTGTGGTTGCGACAAAAAAAAGCACTGTAAATAGAACTATGCGTTAGTATCTATATTAAAGCTGAAAATAGAAGTGTCAAGTGTCAAATGTCAGCATTGACATCTGTACACGATTTTCGGCTGTATTGTACTGTTTATAACGCAGAGTTCTATTTAAAGTGCTGTTATTTCCGTCGTAAACACAAAAAAACGCTCGTGGGAACGTAGCCTTACTTTTATATTTTATTTTCTTTAAAATGCAATAAAAATTATTTTGTTGTTTTATTTACCTTTTTGACCCAATATTACTCTTAAAATAAAAAATCTATAATAATAACCTATGTATTAGTTTTATTATCATTTTAGGCTTGAATCTATAGCACTTTTGACGATAATACGTAAAAAAGCTAAGGTATAATTTTGAATTGCGAACACTTTTTTTATTCGGATTCTTATTTTATAATATAGTCTAATTACATTATCTTTGCATCGAAATTTGATTTCATTTAAAAAAAAAATTTGAAATTTCACATTCCTTTTCACGCGACTCCTAGCGTCAAACGGTTGTTTCATACCTATAATATATAATATATACATATAATATTTACAATATTTACGTTTTTAACGAATAAATACATTAATTGTAAATAAATATATAATTGTTTAAAACATGAATTGTTATGTAGTTAGCAACGAATGAAACGTTTCAAGAGGCTTGGATAGGCGAGAAGGAAGGATGCTACCTTTCGTTGGACAATTAATAGGTCCTATCTTTGATTGTGAAACGCAAGTTAAAGATTAACAACAGCTTTCTGTTTATCGGGGATAGCTATCTTTCTCTAATCTTAGATATGTTATTAAAAACGGCCGTTAGGCAAGGCTATTTGTTAAAATTATTTTATAAAACTTGTCTACTTGACTGCATCCTTAACCTACGGCACATTATTTTATTAAGTACTTGTCCACTTGACTGTATCCTCACCTATATTAAATCATTAAGCGCTTGTCTACCGGCCTGTACGTGTACGTGCCCGCGCGCATGTCGGCCGCGGGAGTTTACGTAAAACAATGGCCGCTCACAACCCAAAACAACGAGCCCCTGTTCGCGGAATATCATAGGCCGAGAGTAGGCTACGCGAATGATTTGACTATGTGCCTTATGGCGGTAGGTTTGTGGATGTGACGCGCGTGGCAAAAAAGCGTCATACACGTCATTGTATATCTGTACTATGCTATTAATTTATCAATAAAATCGTTGATACCTCAGATGATTTGTGGATGCGCTATATCTCCATGCCGCCCTCGACGCGAACGGCCTGGTTTTTTTTCTTCAGGGCAACTGGATGAATAGAAGCCTGAATCACAATAATTTTGTAAAACATATTTAGCAACAGTTTTGTCTCACTTTAAAATATGAATATGATATATGTAGTAAGTAATATTTTTAATCCTCACTTAGTGTACACAATTTTTTTTTTCTTAAAAAAAATATTTTTTTTAACAAAATAATGTATTGTAAAAAATAATAAGTCTTTTTAATACACTAAATAATATTTTGTTTAAGATACCCCAACAAAAATCGTCGCCAGCGCCTGGACTATGGGAAACATTGAACACTACATTAAAAATAGTTTCTGGTTAAGATCAGGGACGCAATCGGGTTCGTAAGTATTATGCTGAGAAAGTGTTTTGTTTTGTATCCCACAAGGAAATTAAAGTGTACAGTCACGGAACAGTATGAACTGTTGTTAAGGTTAAGAGTTAAAAAGACTATTAAATAAGGTTGTTCATAATCAATTACGGATATTTTGGTCATATGATCTACTGCTTATGTAATGGCGTTTAGGCAGAAAAGTAATTAAAATTTTCGATATCAAAAAAAAATATATACCTAATAAAATTACAGTGCGCTATCTAAGGCGTTGAGGTCATTAGCCTCACAGAAACAGGTTATTTATAGAAGATTCTATAAATAACCTGTCAAATAATTTGCCTAAATAACATCAATACAATCAGCTGTGTGAGGTCAATGACCTTAAAGAGCGTAATGTCATTTTTAGCGAATATTTTTAAATTATTTTTCAGATTAAACGTCTCGACATAAGCACCAGATCATATGCTCAAAATATCCGTAATTGATTTTCAACTACCTCATATTTACTATGTATAATGTAGATGGACAATACTTTAGTATGGACTGGCTCGCTTGTTATAATACAATGCAGCGGCCTAACAAAATACCGGCGTAAAAAAATCACTTGCGTTGAGTTTTGCCAACCAATCAAGTGAACTGGTAGTCCAACCCCTTCTGGGGAGATATTTAAAGGAACAACAATGAATCAACAATTTTTGATTGATCATTATTTGAAATTGCCAATCAAGGTAGCTGATGATGATGATGATGTATTATGAATTTCAAATGCAATAGACAAATAGGAGCGAGTGCCTCACTTGTTAGAAATTAAAAGCGAGATAAGTTAACTATAAATAAAATAAACTACCAAATATATTTCAATTCCGACTGTACCGTCACTCTTTCTATAAATGGTGGTTGTTTTTGTTATTTTAATTCATAAATTGTACTACATAATAATTATGTAATAAAATATAACAAAAAAAAAGTTTAAATAAATATGATTACAAGCATGCCATAGTATTTTATGATATAAATCACCAAATGAGATCTACTGATTGAACTTTGCGATTTAGTGATTTTTTTGTCATGTTGTGTTAAAAAATATCATAATATGGGGGCGTCCATAAATTACGTGAGGTATTTTGGGGGGATACAATTTTGACAAACTTTAATGTATAACAAAAGCGTATCAAACGCATGGTAGTGGTAGTTAACATTATGTGCCAAATTTCATACTCCTATTATGTCGCATAATTTTCGTAAAAAAGTGAACCAACAAGGTTTTTGCCTTTTTAGGGTTAAACCGGTGGTAGCTTATATATGTTTATGTTGAGAAAAAATCTTTTTAAGTTACAATTGTTTCTTTTAAATTAATTTTAATGATAATACTAACTGTGTATGGTTGCTGTGTACCATATTTCGGTCTTATTTCTATAGCTATGATATCTAAAAGTGGTTTTTCAGCAATCATACATTGTACTATCAGGGAATCTTATTCATAAGCAGTGTCATAATTTGTGCATATTAAATTAACCGTCATGTCACTCTACATTTTTGTATTATGACTGCCATAAGTCATTATAATACCACTCTACATGCTTATAAATTAGATTCCCTGATAGAATACATTTTTTTAAGAATATATGAAACAAGTTAGCAAACTTTGTGATATGTTTTTAAAGTAATATTATCTTTACGAAAGAACTTCCGAGTACAAGGCTGTAAAATACCCCACAGCATACTATTACCAATACTTTCTAATGTTATTAAACTTCACTAATACTCATTTACATGTACTTACTACTTGGTGTTTAATATAATCCCCATTATTCATAAAGTATTAAAATTTGTTTATGAACAAAAAACTCAGGCCGTTTTATCCGTTATTGGATGATTTATGCAGTAATCTCCGAGCGAAGTAAATACTATAACCTTGAAATACTGTAGTGCCTGGGACAGGCGGTTTTAAAATGTTATATGGTTGGCCAAGCACGGCATTCTCACAACACAGTCAGCCTAGTCCAGGGAAGGACTGGTCAATACATCTGGGGCCAACCATGTGCGGGTTTTCTCATGATGTTTTCCTTCACCGATAGTGTGTGCATATAATGTACTATGTCTCTGAAAAACCCTCAGTGGTTCACGCCACAACCTGGGCTCGAATCAAAAAGTCTACCCACTTGGCCACGGAGCACTTTATGGACAAGGGGGAACAATATTATTTATTTAATTTTCAGATATAAATATAAGTTATTTACATAACTTTTTCAACAATGAAAACAAGAACAATGTAAGAGAAATAACTGTACTTTCAACTTTTTATGGCCCAAAGCAGTTGGTACATTGCCAAATAAAGTATCTACTATTAACAACAAATGACCAGGGGGCTTAACAGGAACATTTTTCAGTGGCGTAAATGTAACATTATCGAATTAAACTTGTATGGCCGCTGTCATGATTATGACACATTTTCATACAATTCACATTTGATAATGTTATGTTTACGCTGCTGTCAAATGTTCCTGCTAGGCCCAGAGTACCTACATTAACAGCAGCTACTGTTAAGAACTTTTCTAATGAACAAGTTGGGATGTCATCTATTACAAAAAAATTATATTGAAGTGTCTGTTTGTAAAATAAAAATAATAGCTTTTAACTAAATGCATTTGAAATTATATTATACTGTACTTACTATAAAACATATTATTTTTTTGTCTTTTTGTCTGTTTGTTCCAACTAATCTCTGAAAATGCTGAATCAATTTACAAAGGACTATCACTGGCAGTTAGCTGATGTTATAAGGAGTAATAGGCTATTACTCCTTATATATTATCTTAGTTACTTATGCTTATAATAGGGTTCTGTTTCAGCTACCTAGTTCTAGGCAAACAAAGTTACGGGCCCCAGCTAGTTGGTAAATAATTTTACATTTAAAAAGAGCTCATTCTACCTACATTTACAAAGAGTTTACCTAGTTACCACAGTTTTAGACCAAGGTCTAACTAAACACACAACTTAATGTAGTAACAGTACATTGATTAAAACAAGTCTGTTTTAATTAATCCTATACCGATTACATGTTATTTCTCTCAGAAGTTTCTTATTATCTTTTTGTCATAAAGAAGGACTAAAAAATTACTTTCATCAGTAAATGTCATGTTAAAGTGCACACAATGACTTCATTACAATAAGAGACAATGTTCTGAAATTGAGCCTATTATTAGTACGGCCTCATCTAAATTTCAAGTATTGTTCAGACAATTTGCATGAACAATCTGCTTGTAAAACGTAACACACCATTGTATTCTTAAATTGAGACATTAGAATAGGTTGAATTAGCTAATATGACTTCAGCTTGGAAAGTACTTTTAGGCATACCCACTCAAAAAAAAATTAATAATGGCGCGAAACAAATCGGTTGCAACTTTTTTAAAACTACCCTCTCTAAATATAATTTAAATTTCGTTTCTTTAAAGCACATATTATGCTTAATTAAACTTATATCTTATGATTAAAAAGGCTAGATAAAAATATTCGTTTGTTTCATTGTTTCAAACATTGTCATGCGGTTCGATCTAATGCGATAACATTTCAAGTTCCGGGTACCTATTGGGTAGGTTAAAGACTTATGGCATAGTTAAATCAATGTACGTTAGTTGCTACACTATAATAATAGCAGTCGATAAATAATACGACTAACAATGTGCTTACATAATAATATTAAAACAATTTTATCCTGCAACTGTTAAAAAACACAAAAAAAATGTATGTTACGAAACAAAACTTGAAACTTTTGCCTTACCATAAATGTTATGTGGGTGAAACGCAAACGCACGATCAGAATACGAGTTCCAGTGAAGAGCGAGGCTCATTCTGATCCAGGATTTCCAGTTAAGGCTATTGTATAATTCATCATCACTTTTTATCAACTTTAAAACTTGTGCAAATCACGCTTGCACCTAACATCTGTTAAAACTCACTGCGAACTAAAACTTGTTCACAACTCCACTGGTACAAAAAAACATTAAAGTTTATTGTATTTTACACTAGCAGGTAAACGTCGTGCTAGCAAGTGGTTGGCTTGCTAGTTTTCGATACAAAAAAACAGTTTATCGCGCCACAAGTCCACACGACTAACGACTACGAGTCCGGTGACTGTGTGAGTGAATGAAAACGCGCCTCGTACGACTAGATAATGTTGCCACTACCGACGCGATAATTTGATCTGATAAGATTTTCTGTGATTTTTATTTCATAAAAATATGTACGTGTGAAATATTTGCTTAACGTATCAGATTTAGTTGTAAACTTTAGGAGATACTGGACATGGGCATGTTATCTCTGTACCAGATTTATCTGGGATGGAGATAAAATGATTTTATTGCTTTATAGTTGCATATAATTAGAACTTATTAGATTAGATAGATCTTATTGCAAATTATTAGAACTTAGATTTTTCAATATTTTCATTCACTTCTTTAAGTTGTTGTAATATTTTGTTAGATGATATTTATCATGTTACAAAAACCTGTTTTCGTAATTTGTAAATAAATATTTAATCAGTTTATCTAAATTCTGAATTAATAATATTAAATATTAATTTACAAATTTTATTTTAATTTAGCTAAGATTTGTAGATATATTCGAAAAAACAAAAGTATAATTTAATGAAGGTACATAGCGATTGTCTTTAATTTTAATATTATAACATACTTAGTTAAAATTTCACTTTTATGATTATTTTTATTAATACTCTTAATTTTAAGTATCAATGTTGAGATTATTGTGAAAGTTTAATAATTGCTAAAAGTATTTTATATTCTAAAATCACAACAACAGCAAACTGCAAAGTAAAACCAAGAGGCGCTACTCGCTAGTCGTTGTAGGTATCGTGACGCGGGCGCCTACTAGAACTACACACACGGAACATGGTAATAGTTTTGTACAAATCAATTGTTGTAAATTATCGTTTCTACTCGTCACTCGTCACGCCCGCTAAGCCATAATATTATCCACCATATTAGATGTTTTTTTCGAAAAAGTGTACAAAACAATTTACTTCCCAAGCCCTCGGGTAAACTCGCCTACCTGGCAACACCGCATCTAATAACCAAACCCGCCAAACCTCTACGCACACACGCGCCGCCCGCGCACCGCGTCCTTGCGGGCCACCGGGCACCGACCGCTCCAGCGCGAGACTCGAGAGGTAAACAAAGCGTTATCACATCTGAACCACAGAGTTAAAAAAAATATATACTCTGAACTTTCTTTTATGTGGTATGTGTGAAAGTTCATAAAAAAACGGCCAAGTGCAGGCTACGCATAAAATAGGGTTCAGTAGTCAACTTATTAATTCGTTATTTTTGTACGAAGTTTTCCAAGTAAGCATTTTACAAGTTAGTTCTCTATAACTCAACTAACAAAGTAATCTAAGTCGTTATAGTTTTCCTTCCAAGTTCTCACAATATGGGGTGCCGACATCTTTTTTTTCAGATTTTTCGAGCCAGCCTTTAGAGGAAACAGCTTTTAGAGAAAAAAAAGTCATCCCCAATTTAGGTGTATTTATTTTCATCTTCCGGTAGGTGATCCAAAAAAAATATAGTTTTCGTGCTTTTACTAATACACATTAAACATATCCGTGTAAAGTTTCATCGTTCTAGCACTAACCGTTTGGACGGTAAGTGGAAGACGGACGGACATGACGTAACTATAAGGGTTCCGAGAGGTGAACTACGGAACCCTTAAAAGTTAAGTTAGTTAATATTAAGTAGATAGATATTGTGTTGACTGTACTTTTAAGTTTCAATTGTATTTGACTACTCACGCTGTTTTTGACATAACAGCACGGGACAGTGGAACTGGATAAAAGGACCATAGATTACACCACGCTAAATGTGGACTGTGATGCACTATCACGCAAGACGAAGCAAAAAAATGATGATCAAAGTCATGAGCTTTTTCAACAAAAAGTCAATTCTAGACTCTCAAGATAAAGTTCATTTTCTCGTTTACTATCTAATCACAACAAATCTATGGTTTAAAATTTAAATCTGTAAATCAAATACCTAAATTCTTTTGAAAAAATATTTTATAAACGTGAACACAAATAGATCCTGAAGTCTGAAGCGTGTTTTATTGCTAAGATTTTCGATAACCAAAATTCGATGCCAAACATAGCCGCCTTGAAATCCTGTAGCAATTTAAATACGAAAAATCTTACGGCACATAACTTTCGTGTATCGCCCTTGTAAGTGTATTCCTTATTTGCTTCGTAAGTCGGGACAATATTGCGTGCAGTGACCATAAATGCGTATTTATTGAGGATAAATTATTAAGTTGTTAAAATGTTACATCACTTAATACTTAATTATCTTGTTTAATTGCGACTTTGATTGACCCTAGCTTACAAATAAATTTATTTAAGACTAAAAAACTTTCGATAATGTTTAAAAAATAATGAATATGCTCAAAATAAGTTTTGAATAAATCCTGAGCTAGCCTTAACAATGTTTCTTTAACTTTTTTGTCAGTGGCAAAAAAATGCATCACAAAAAGTTTTACCATACCTATAATATTATTATTATAGTGGTAAATTATGTTGTCTAGATGTTGCCGTCGCAAGACGCGACTTCGTGCACGCAAAAAGAAATCTCGCGGGTACCATACATTTTTCCGCAATAAAAAGTAGCCTATGTCCTTCCCTGTGGTCTATATATGTGCCAAATTTCATCAAAATCAGTCCAGTAGTGTCGGAGCCTATTCAATGCAAACACACAAACAAATACTTCCCATTTAAAATATAAGTATAGTCTTAAAGACGGATGTACAATGTACTGTACAAACACTAAAATGTACTGTAATTGTATGGGTAATGGTTATATTATACTAACAAGTATCATCTACGTACCGTGAACGATACGAGTTTTTGATTACCTATTTAAAGTTTTTTTTAAATATTATGTACCTAAATTGACAAGTAACTAATTATTAGGTACTAAGTAGTAAGATACTGGATTATTCTTTGTTCAGAACCAACTTAATCTAAACGTAAACAAAGAGACGACCTAATGAATGTGTCGTCGCATTTCTTTATTCCACGGTACAATCTAAATTACGTACTGTGCATGTAAAGATTTCAAAACTAATATGCTATAATATATATTAGCTATGACGTGGGTACATTTGACAGAACAAATCTTCATACAAGCAAAAGTTACGACATCTTGGTTTTCACCATACCTCAAATGTCAGCCATCTTGATTTCAACATACTACAAATGTCAAAATGGCCCCAAAAACTCCAAAAGTGAGGCCATTTAACTGGGGACAGTTTTTACCTCAACATGCCTCGTCTATAATATACACGACATACGCGTACATGTTTAAATGACAATCTTATATACAATACCTAAGGGAAGCTTGGCGCGTATTCAATTATACATTCGATCGTTTATTTTAAACGTTCTTAAAATTTTTTAATAATAATTTAACAAATATCACTAAATTTTTAAAAAAATTAAATATTTTTGAACAAAAAATTAAACGGACTTCCAAAGTAATAAAAATGCGCAAAAAAGTATGAAATAAAACTTATTTTCTAAATAATTCCCCTTTTAAATTTGACTAAAACTAGTCAAACTAGACTTTTAAATTTGACTATTTCTCTACTCAATCTTCAAAATTTTGAAGTCGGTACCAGCCAACTTGAACGTGAGTTCTATTTTAAATATTGTTTTATCAGGATGTTGTTCGGGCTGGTACCGACATCAAAATTATGACGATTGAGTAGAGAAATAGTTAAAATTTTAGCCAAATTTAAAAGGGGAATTATTTAGAAAATAAGTTTTATTTCAAACTTTTTTGTGCATTTTTTCATTGGAAGTCGGTTTAATTTTTTGTTTAATTCTTTTCGCATTTGATCGTGAGCCTGTTTGGCCTTCACTAGGAATTTGTATGTGATTTGTACTGCGCCAACTAGTTGTAAACGCGACAACTATGTCAAATCACATACAAACGCGCTCACGATCGGATGCGAAAAGAAAACTCACACTTAGCGCTCTGTACGAGTTTGGCAGTTTAAGCGTATTGGGACTTGATTGTAATTGTATTATTGCAGGTTTTATTTAGCAGAATTGACCCTCTGTTCAATCATGGTCACCCCAATTGAAACTCGTTATAAAAATTAAAATAATACTGACAGTTGGCGTTCCCTTCTTATGTGTAATTAAAACAAGCCCATAAACATATAAAACTTGGATAAAACTTAATAAATAATATGGTATATGATTGGCACACGATTCCTGTCGATAAAATAAGAAAGTTTGTCAGATATGGGTGGAAATGTGAGTGGATTGTGGTTATGAAAATTTATTTATACGGATTTAATTATTGAGACAGATTGACATTTGGAATTTAAGGATTATATTAAAATAGCGGTAACACGCTTGCAATTTCATACTATGTAAGTCTGAGTCTTTTGCTTGTTTACCTGTCATAATCCATAGATAACCTAATCAAGAACATGTCAACTGTCATGTCGTTAGGACACGGCCTAAAGAAGACTGGAGGTCGCTCGATGGCCGAAATTCGACCATAATTCATGTTTTATTTGATTATAAAGTTTCAACTTTTTTAGGATTCTTTTGCCCCTTAGATACGCTATTAAAATATGTAAATATGGATTGTGAAAGAAATATTGACACTCATTGACAATTGTGTCAAAAGTACTGTATTATATAAACTAAATACTAAACAAAAATGCTAGTATGAGTGAGGTAGTGTGTATTGTTGTTATTTTTATAAATTTAATGTATTATTAAACGTTATTTTTAAAAATATTAGCTTTTGGCAGGTCTTCCTCCACTAAAACTTGTGCCAAATTTCACACTGATCCGTATGCATAATTCTCGTCAAACCGTACTTGAAATTTTGTAAGGCTGGGACTATAAATGGGACTATAAATGGTACGAATCCGGAAGGCCGTAGAAATTTCAGAGCATTGAAAATAGGTCTCTGCGAAACAATAGAGCTGAAAATCGAATACACAAGTGTCGAGTCAAATGTCAATGTCATATAATTTATTATGACAGCTTATTATGACATCTATTATGACATCTGCCGTAATCGTCTGGCCAGATTTAAGAAAGCTGTAGTGAGCGACACCGGCACTAGTCCACCAAACGCTCACAAGTAACTTTTTTTATGTCAATTTTCGCTTAGGGCAGGCTTTGGCTGGTTCGCTAGGGTTCAGCCATTGCGGTAAGCGTTTCAGATTATCGTATAGGATCCACTTTTCATCACAGGTAATGTTTCGATTCAAAATCCCTTCATTATTGTGCCGGTTGAGTAATGTAACGCAGCAGTCGACGCGCGTTTGTCGGTTTGCTGCACTCAATTCATGAGATACCCACCTGTCAAACTTTTTCACCTTCCCAATTTGCTTCAAGTGGATTAAAACAGTCTTATCACTAACACCGCAGCCTGCAGCTAACTCGGGCGTGGTTTGCGATGGATCCGCTTCCACAAAAGCCTTCAATTCTTCATTATCAACCTTGGTCTCCGGCCGTCCACGGGGCTTGTTCTGCAGGTCGAAATTTCCAGAACGAAAACGTTGGAACCAAAAACGCACTATGTTTTCTTTTGCGACACCGCCACCATACACATCATTAATCCTTCGAGCCGTTTCTGCAGCACTGGTGCCACGGTGGAACTCGTACTCGAAAATAATACGATATTTCAAGTTTTCCATTTTGTAAACAGAGTGACGCAAAGAAAAAACTAAAAGAGGAAAAAACAAATGAATTACGAAAATGAAAACGAAACACAAATGCATGAGTAAATAGTGGTATAAATTAGAAATTGGAATTCCTAACCAAAGAAGATATATTTAAGATCAAAGTGGCTAGTACGAAAAAACGCCAATTTCATATGTAAGGGCCTAATATTAGCGCAGAGTTCTATTTTCACTGCTCTGAACTTTCCCGGGCCCACCGAGTTCCGGATCATAGAGTCCCAGCCTAAACCATTTTGGAGGTCGGTTACTCGATAATGGTACCTATATTTGATTTGTTTACAACGTGCTTGGTTACTTTTGCTAATAATATAATTTAAACTAAGTTTTGCTGGTAGACATATATTATGTCCATACTCCATGCGCCAAAAAATACGCCGGTCAATAAACCGAAATCACCTATAAAATATATTTTACAACCAAGTGACACTTGATATTTGAATTTACACTATCGCCCTTCGGAAACGGGAAAAATTAATTGTCATTTTTAGTGTCTATTTTCCTCGCAATTTACCAATATTTCTCACCGTTTAAATTTTCCCTGAGCTTACACCATTATTTTAAGATCAAAATTAGCCAAATAAGGGTTTCTTGTAGTACTACGGAATCTTAAAAACATGTGTAGCCAAAAGATTCCTATTTTTCCCACTAAGTTAATTTCAAAATTACCGTTCAAAATTATTTTACCTCGGAGTTACTATGTGATCACTAACATAGTAACTCCTTATGTTGTCGGCACAAGGCTGGGACTATATTACCGGAATCTCTCTGACTGAAGAAAATTCAGAGCATTGAAAATAGAACTCTGTACGAATACAATAGAGCTAAGAAACGAACACACGATTTGACAACTGTGAACTGTCACATTTGACTCGTGTGACAACACTCGTGTGCTCGATTTTCAACTCTATTGTATGAGTCCAGAGTTCTATTTTCAATGCTCTGAATTTTCTCCGATCGGAGAGATTCCGGATCATGGCTGTGACTACATGATCCGGAATCCGGAAGGCCGTATAAATTTAAGAGCATCGAAAATAGACTCTGCGCTAATACAATAGAGTTGCAAATGGAACACACGAGTGTCGCGTCAAATGTCAATCTTATATATGAAAGCTCGACACTCGACACTTCCATTTTCAACGCCATTGTATTCTATTTTCTAATATCATTAGCAATGTATCTAATTTCATTAGCACAGAATTCTATTTTCAGTGCTCTGAATTTTCACCGGCGTTCCGGAGTCCGGAGCCTAACTGTCAGAGGTAAAATAACTCGGACAAACTGTAAATAATTAAATACTGATTTAAAATCAGCAAACTCGAAAATCAAATACATATTTAGGCTTTGTTTTATCGACATCATAAATTAAAAGCTACAAGGATTTTAGTTTTATTGAGGTCTGAATGCCTAAAAAGGCAAAGTAATTTTTGTACTCCCAAATGGGAAAGATATTATATAAAGAACAAGTTTATTCTCAGGGTTCCGTGGTCCGTACCCAAAGGGTAAAAAAATAAACCCTATTACTGAGGTTCGGACGACGACGAATCCGGCGATCCCGAGAAATTCCCGAAAATGGAAGTTTCGAGTGTTGAGCTGACTTTGACATTTGACGCGACACTCATGTGTTCGATTTTCAACTCTATTGTATTAGTGCAAAGTTCTATTTTCCATGCTCAGAATTTTCTACGGCCTTACGGTTTCCGGATCATATAGTCCCACCCTACATCATGATTTCAATCATCAAAGTAAAATGATAGTCTAAGACAAATACGATAAATGGGGTTCAGGCTCAGACCGTAATTTCTGATACCGCTTTAACTAAAAATAGGTACTAAAAACAGAATAAAATAAATATTCAAGTGGGGCTCCCATACAACAAACGTGTTCTTTCCGTTCTGTACGGAACCATTCGTGCACGAGTCCGACTCGCACTCGTTCGATTTTTTTAAATATTAAGGTACTTGTGGTTTATGTACTTAATTAATTATAACGCATGTAAAAACATACATAGTTAGTAGTTACCTATACCACTTTTTAAGGTTCCGTACCCAAAGTGTAAAAACAGGACCCTATATTAATAGCTCACCAATTTCTGTGACGGGGGCCGCTTTCATTGAAACCAGGCCAGCTACGCAGGGGTTATTTTATAGCGCCCAAGTATGTGCGTAATACACAAGAGAACTCTCTCTTCCTTTACTCTCGTTATCCAGTGTAGTGGGACGGATGACCGACGCGGCTGGCGAGAGATCAGGCGCAGGACCGACTTTTTACATGCCCATCCGACGCATGGATCATCTTTCTTGTCAGACAATAAGGTGATCATCATGCATTGTTCTAACCAAACTTGGGAACAATATTTTTTGTTGTTCCAACGTGGGAATCGAACCCACCACCACCGTACCGAGAGCCAAGCTCTAAACCATTGGACCTCGGACTTCGGAGGCTGTTTACAACAGTCTTAATACCACAATGTTCTCCCAACATTCCTAGGTTTTGATATCTAGAGCTATTTTAGTAAACTATAAAGTCATTTTTAATCTCCATGACAAATAATGACAAGTATATAATCTATCTAAATTGTCCTAGATCTATCTATAGTCTATGTAGATTGTAGAAGGTGTGACATAATTTGTCCGGGCGCCACTCGGCCGGCCCTCTATAAATATTAATCGAACGATTGATATGCACATTTTAGTCCTACGTATTCAAATCGTTTTTGTAAGCGAATGTACTGTGAAGGGCCGTTGGTCCACCACCATAGACGTATATTATAGACGAGGCATGTGGAGGCAAAAACTGACCCCACTTAAATGGCCTTTTGGGGTTTTTGGGGCCATTTTTAAGAAATCAAGATGAGATGAAATCAAGGAGACATTTGAGGTATGGCGAAATCAAGATGGCGTAACTTTTTCTCGCATGAACATTTGTTCTGTCAAATCAATTTCATGCTTAGTTTTGAAATATTGTCCACCATTGTAAACTGTAACCCACTTACTAATAAAAAATATTTATACAGTGGATAAGCTGTAGGTACAATATTTTGTCCTTGTCTGTCAACTGTCAAGTGACTTTTCCAATGTACCTATAGGACAAGGATAAAACATTGTATAGCTTATCCGCTGTATAAAACAATTTTATTAGTAAGGGGGTAAAGGTAAACATATAATAAAGTACTTCATCTTCATACTAAACCGCCCAATCGGCACAAGCGTCATTTACACATCGCTAATAAAAAACCGGCTAAGTGCGAGTCGGACTCGCGCACGAAGAGTTCCGTACAAAACGGCAAAAAAATCACGTTTGGAGCCCCCTTAAGTACTTATTTTATTCTGTTTTTAGTATTTGTCGTTATAACGGCAACAGAAATACACCATCTGTGAAATTTTCAACTGTCTAGCTATCACGGTTACGGAGATACAGCCTGGTGACAGACGGACAGGCAGACGGACGGACAGCGAAGTCTCAGTAATAGAGCCCCGTTTTTACCCTTTGTGTTCGGAACCCCAATAAATTATTTTAGTTACAAACATAACGCTTCATTAATAATCTCGCCTTTAAACCCCACAATTAAATAAAAAATAAGTATTAATATCATGCTATCAGTGTTACTTTTTGTAGAAGTGACAAGAAACAACCACGCACAATTAATCACACACGTATAGTCCAATACTATCTAGTGTCTTATCACTTCACAATCTGCGCATCTGATAAGTGATAACAGATGGGTGATATCAACCTTGATTCCAGCACACCAGTTTTGGGAAGATGATTTACTATCTATCCGTTTATGTTTTATCTATCTTTTGATTTATTTATTTATGTGTTTCTAGCTTGAAAAGGCTTTTTGTGGCGGCAATAATCTGAGGTGGCGGCTATGATGAATCTGATGAGCCAGAACGTAAACACAGGAGGTTTATGTTCATTTTCTTTTCTATTAAGGCAATTTTGTTGTTGAAATAGCAGCAATTTATATATATATACATCTATATAAATAAATAAAACTGAAGTCACTGTTTGTTGTTCTAAATTAATAGCTTTTCACTAAATGCATAATATGAAAGTATATTCACATTCAATAAAAATCGCAAGAGACGGACAGACGGTGAGACGGAGACGGACAGTACGAGTAGAAGAGACGGGCCGACGAATAAACGAAAACAGACAGACAGAGTACAGACGGAGAGACGGACAGACGGAGAGAGGGGCAGACAGGTTTTTCCGTAGCCTATGTCCTTCTCCATTGTCTACTCTATCTTATACTTTAAACGAGACAATCTTGTATATATATATATATATATATATATATATAATCGTAATCTCCGAACGGCTTTAAGTATTTACATGAAATTTAGTATGCATTAGTATAGAAGTATAGACAAGCATAGAAATCAGAAGGTAGATTCTGCTAAGCGTTTATCTGTGCATTGACATTCGTAAACTGTTTAGCTTTCAATTTGTGTTTTGGACTAAATAATTCAAACAATGACATTAAATGTTTGACTTCTTGTACGATTTAAGATTTTATTTAATTAATCTTGTATTATATAACTTCATGTAACGGATACGTATTTATTATTTAACAAACAAACAAAACTAACAGCCTGCGTGGTCCAGTGGCTTAGAGCTTGGCTCTCGCCTCGGAGGTCGTGTGTTCGATTCCCGCGTGGGAACAACAAAAAATGTTGTTTCCAAGTTTGGTTAGGACAATGCAGGCTGATCACTTGATTATCTGACAAGAAAGATGATTCATGCGTCAGATGGGCATGTAAAAAGTCGAACCTCCGCCTGAAATCTCGCCATTCGTGTCGGATAACCGTCCCACTAGGTTTCAAGAGTAAAGGAAGAGAGAGTGCTCTTGGGTACTGCGCACACACGTCAGCGCTATAAAATAACAATAAACTCCTGAAATACGTAATAATAAATGCGAAAGTTTCTATGTTTGTTACTCTTTCACGCAATAGCTACAGTACGGAATTTGAATTGTAATTTGATGAAATTTGGTATGGTAGTAGTTTATGACTCTGAATACACATGCTACTTTTTATCGCAGCAAAATGTACGGTTCCCGCAAAATTTCTCTTTGCGCGTACGAAGTTGCGGGCAGCGTTACTAAATAGTTTCGATCGTCGTAATAAAAATACCTATATCCATAGAATGTACATCAAATCAGCGTTTTGTTATGTTTAGACTTGTTTATGGTTCGACGATTAGATTATTACAGATACGAATCCAGAGGGTCAATTCTGCTAAATGAAACCTGGAATACTATAAGTACAATCAAGTTCCGACACGCTAAATCTGTCAAACCGGTATTCTCGTAAACGTTAAAGCAGCGTCTAACGCCCCCTGATTGGTTTAGACCGTTTAGACGTCACAAAGTCAGTTTACGATAACAAGTCGCTTCACTTAAAATACAATCAAAGTACAATGAAAGTCTACTTTAAATACGAGAATTGAGCTTCAGGAGACCCGCGGATCAATTCAATTATATACTTACTTATTCCTCCTTAACAGACCGGAGATCTAAAAAGCCCACTTTAGGTGTTTCATATTTTTTTTACTCATATTATGTGCGCCATTTTACGCATTTCTATTGAAAACTGTCAAAATTAATTATTTCTAATATTATGAAATCAGATGAATCATGTAGCCATTTTACCATTTCACGATTTTTGTATGGAAAAAAATATATGAAACATTGTATGAAACACCTAAAGTGGCCTTTTTAGACTCCCAGAATTCTCAAAAGGAACAAAATATAGAAATACTCATGACCGGCTCTTCCCACACTGTATGAAGACATTTCATTTTATTGCCGAATATCGTTTATATTAGCTTAAATATTTTGCTTCGCGAACTTTCTACCGAAGTTTTACTTATATTACTTGTTATCAAAAATTATTGCCCAGAGCAAAACAGATAAGCGATTTTTAATTCATCATCACCATCACCTTTCCACCGTATAAAGTAGCGTTGCCGTTTTTTCGTTATGGTAAACACCTAGGACTTGGGTATTAGGAGATTTTAGTTGCCAATCAGATAATCTATAGCATTTAGGACCTGTTTCACAAGCGCCTAACAACTAACAAGTGGCGAATAGCTTGTCCGGAAGTTTTGTCGCTGCTTACTTTGTACTGAGACAGAGACGAAACATCCGGATAAGTTACTTGTCACTTATTAGGCGATTGTAAAGCAGACCCTCAAAATATAAATATACCAAGCTCAAAGGGCAAAACAAGCAACAAGGCACAACAAGCAAAACAGATAAGCGATTTTAAATTCATCATCACCATCACCTTTCCACCGTATAAAGTAGCGTTGCCGTTTTTTCGTTATGCTAAACACCTAGGACTTGGGTATTAGGAGATTTTAGTTGCCAATCAGATAATCTATAGCATTTAGGACCTGTTTCACAAGCGCCTAACAACTAACAAGTGGCGAATAGCTTATCCGGAAGTTTTGTCGCTGCTTACTTTGTACTGAGACAGAGACGAAACATCCGGATAAGTTACTTGTCACTTATTAGGCGATTGTAAAGCAGACCCTCAAAATATAAATATACCAAGCTCAAAGGGCTAGAATTTGTTTCCAACAGAATGTTTTTTTAAATGAAATAGACCAGGAAATGAACAGACGGGTCGCCTGATGGTAAGCGATTATAGCCGCCACTCGTAACTCCTCTAGTGATGCGCACTTGCGTTCCTGGTCCTTAAAATAAGCGTTATTTTACGCAGGTTTTGTGAGGCCGTGTTATTTTTCCGGTCGAGTCGGCCCATTCGTGCCGAAGTAAGTCTCTCCCACGTTTAATCTACCTACACTACGTTTTACTGGGTATCAAATTCACCTGTCTGTTATGAATCACAATGTCTCCCGAGTCCCGCCCAGCTGCAAGCGTAAGATCAATCCCTCGATGGTTTGTATTGTTTTGTAATGTCAGTAAACAAAATTAAAGGAAGCGATAGTAATATTATCGTTTATTTAATATATTTTATATATATATATATATACTAGCTGTTGCTCACGGCTCCGCCCGCGTAAGTATAGTATCCCTCGGGAACACTACTTTTTCGGGATAAAAAGTAGCCTATTTTAATCCAGAGTCTAAACTACTACCATACCGAATTTCATCGAAATCCGTTCAGTAGTTTTTGCGTGAAAGCGTAACAAACATCCACGCTTTCACATTTTTATAATATTACTAGCTGTTGCTCGCGGCTCCGCCCGCGTAAGTATAGTACCCCTCGGGAACACTACTTTTTCGGGATAAAAAGTAGCCTATGTTTTAATCCAGAGTCTAAACTACTACCATACCGAATTTCATCGAAATCCGTGCAGTAGTTATTGCGTGAAAGCGTAACAAACATCCACGCTTTCACATTTATAATATTAGTAAGGATAGTAAGGATATATTATATTATATAATGTTATTAAAAATCAATTACGGATATTTTGGGCATATTATCTACTGCCATCAAGACGTTAAGGATGAAAAAAAACGGTTGTCTGTTAAGTCGGTATCGCTTGTTCCGCGCTCTCGCTTGCACGCTCGGCTCAGGTGGAACGTGACTCAGGCGGAACGTGACTCAGGCGGAACGTGACTCAGGCGGAACGTGACTCAGGCGGAACGAGAACCTCGTAATTAACTTACACTTTCATTTTACTTTTAATGAATTATAAATGAATCGTCTTGATGTTATAAACTGAATTTGTGTTATTTTATACTGATGCGCGATGTTCTGTTTTATTCTAATTTTCCGAAGTTTAGTCTTTTAGGGTTTAAAGGGATTATTATATTACTTCTAAGTTTACGTAGTAGGTAACTATTTATTAATCTGTTTTAGGCTTTTGTTTTTATTGTATTTTTCCGACGTACACAGTCTTTTGGGGTTTAAAGTTTAATCACATTTTAAAAGTTAAAAGTTAGTGAGATCTTCCAGACAAAGTTTTATACTGTAAAAATAAAAAAAAAATCCGCCACTGCTTACTGGCGGCAAAATTTATTTGACCCGGGGCGAAATAAAGCTTAGTGGTGAAATGGGGGTTTAAAGCTTGTATGGCGTAATATCAACCACTAGACGAATTGTGCTGAAATTTGGCAAGCAGATTTATATTATGAGGTAGACATCTATTAAGAAAGAATATTTTGAAATTCATCACCCACGAGGGTATAATGTCCACGTGGACAAGGTCGCGTGCAAAACACTAACAAAGTAGCACTTTCAAACGGATGACCTCTGTGGCTCAGTGGTTCGGCGGTTAGCGCATCGGCGCTTAATCCGGAGGTCTGGTACCTGTGATATAAGTTCTTCGGATACTTAGTACATGTCCAGATTGATGTGGTGTGAAAAAATATATTATAAAACGTAGTTTCTCACTTTCCACGTGGTATTCTCTACGGAAGTTTATCTGGCAGTGATCTCGACACAAATGGGTGGAACGTCAAGTGCTGACCTCCTGCTGATCCCCCGACCCCCCGGCCCCGGGATCACAGGCTCAAGGGCCAACACGGGGCAAAGGCCCTAGATTTGCGGTAGATATGGCGTATTTTATCCACTCTACAAATTTCATTTATTACCTGTCTATGAATTGTTTTTTGGCAAGAAGCACATAAGCAATTTAAACGTGGTAGGGCCATGCTTCGGTACGAATAAGGCAGCTCGACCAGATAAATAGCACGGCCTCACAGAAAACCGGCGTGAAATAACGCTAGAGTTGTGTCTTGCCGTGTTAGTGAGGTTACCGGAGGCCCAAATTGGGGATTTAATGGCCCGGGAACGCACTTGCGCAGTACCAGAGGTAACCAAGTGTAACTCCTCTGGTGTTGCGAGTGTCGCTTACCGTCAGGCGGTCCGTCTGCTCGTTTCCTGGTCCATTTAATAAAAAAAAGAGCAGCCCAAAGATTCTCTCATCACCAGAGTACTATTTTAAGTACTTCTACAAATTAAATATAATACTATAATTCGACTACGCAAATTATACATGATACTTAAAAATCTAATAGTAAAAATTCTCGTGTAGTTCTTATAACTCATAATGTTACCCGGCACACTCCTCCGAAACGGCTTGACCGATTCTTATGAATTTTTTTTTTGCATATTCGGTACGTAAGTCTGAGAATCGGTCGTAATCTATTTTTTCAAACCCTAAATGATAAGGATGACTCACCCCTAAATATTTTTATTTTTTCGACAATGTTTTTTATTCTCATTTTTATATGTGGCATTAAAAATAGATATAATGGCAAAACAACGTTTGCCGGAAGCAAGTATTATATATATTTAAGGAACGTAATCAGTATTCAATATTCGTTCCTTAGAATACTTTTAACTTGTAGCTTATAACCAGATTACTATATATAAAATAATATGGTTAAAACCTTACATTTTAACCAGATTATCTTATAAAATATTTACATAAATTCTATTCATAACCGTGCGGCCGATACTGCACGACGGGCACGTGACCTTCAAAGCCGGCGCGTCCATGCGCAGTGCGAGTTGTCGGGAAATGTTAATCATGCTATTTTTCTGTAAATTACGAAAATTTTTAGTTATGCATACTATCAATACTTATGTAATATCGTACCATAATGCAAGGTTAAATATTTCATTTGGATAAAAATACATACCAACTGTATAGATATAGCCTATGTAACTCGGGCCATTATTACGAGTCTATTGACACCTCATTCATTAACATCGGATCATTAGTTTAGGCGCTACGGCGGACTGTGGAACAAACAAACATACATAAACTGCCAAAATCCTTCCCTTCCTTCGGCTTCTTCTTCTTTCTTCGGCTTCGCCGTGGTCGGGTAAAAAAAATGGTACAATTTTTGCCAAATCTGTGTGTTCCAACTTCTGTCATCTATAATCTGTGCAGTGTTTACCCCCCGCTTTAAAAGTAAAAGCGCGCAAGAAGTGATAAAAAGAAAACGTTATATCAGATAGTTTAGTAGTTGCATTCAATATGTAAAGATTTTAAAACATAACTTATAACAAGGAATACGTACAACCTTCCTTTAAAACACGTAATCATGAACATTATTCAACCCAACCTGGAACCGACTACCCACGATAGCTTTCTACACACGCCCAGCGTAACCTGACTCGTGGTGAAAATTTGAACTAAACTCGCTCGAACTTAACAACCTGTTTCGACTTTCGTATCAACTAGCGCCACTGTCAGGGGTCACGTTACGCTGGCGACACGTTTCTCGCTTCTGTGAGCCTCGGGCAAGGTACAACTGGTAATACAGTTTTTGTACTGCACTAACGTCTCTACACTAGCTAATTACTAAATAAATAAGTCTTGGAAAATGTAATCAAGATAGTCGCTGTATTTTTAAAGCGCGACGCGACACTTTAAAGACTAAAAAATTATCACTTACTTATTTACTCATAAAGCGATCTGATGATGATGAATTATAGCTAAGAACGCTCTTTATATTGTCAGCTTTCAAACAAAAAAAAAAACTAGATCAAATTTGGCATACTGACGGACAGACGAACGTAGACCCAAACGGATGAACGATTTTGATCTAGTTTTATTTGTTTGAAAGCTGACATTATCAAGAGTGTTCTTAGCTATAATTCATCATCATCAGATCTCTCATTGCTTGGCAATTAGGGGGCTACCTTAAATATTTTATTATGTTCGTTTTATAGTTAACACATCGATGCTCGCTAAGCAATAATAATTGGGTGCTATAATTTGCTTCCAGTACCTAATCGACATAGAATATTACTTTATTAAACGCTGAATTTGACCATAAACATTGAAGACGCTGCGGAAACATTAAAATTACGTGCAAGATTTAATAATTAAGTTTTGAGTCATAACATATTATTTTAAAATAAAATATGTTTTACAACATAATATATTTAAATATATGTAATTAGCTTGTTTAGGCCCACTTGCGCAGATCTGAATTAAAGTTAACCCTGGTTTAAATATTATGTTATCTCTCTCGTTCTTCGTGTTTATTTCGTATTTATGAAAGAGAAGGCATGATATTTCAACTCTAACCCAGATCTGTGCAAGTGGGCCTTAGGGAAGTGAATGGAGTACGGTTGTGACCCTGACGATGTGCAGTCGATCACATTTTGCTGCTTGTTTTATAAACTTTGACGTCATCATGCCTTGTGGTTTACACAAGTACCTACTTATGCAATACTAGCTTTTTTCCGCGGCTCCGCCCGCGTAAATATAGTATCCCAGAGGAATAGTGTACTAAAAAGTTGTCTATGTTTTAATCCAGAGCCTAAACTACTACCATACCAAATGTCATCGAAATCCGTCCAGTAGTTTTTGCGTGAAAAAACGCAAACATCCATTCATCCGTACTTCCATCCTCATAAACTTTCAGATTTATAATAGTTATGTTCTACATTAAACTACAGTCTACTAGTGAATAGAGATTACTGATTAGTGAAGCATGCGTTCATAATATTATGTCAAAATTGACCAATGACGCATAAGCCATGTTCACATTGTTACGGACATCGACCAATTAGCGTCACGATCCTGAATCGCGCTATCGAAGTTTTCACAGCTCGGCGTTATATTTTTTGTTCGACATGTTCAAACAATTTACAGGATCTTCGCAAAAAAACCCGACTGTACTAGAATAATAGCAAAAAATCTCTCACGTTTTATATTATGTCGTACGCGTGCTAATTGGCTGTCTAAAGTCTATAGAATTATACCTTGCTGACTATTGACCAATCATAATAAAGGTGATCTAAACGCACCCTTTGCAACAGCCAATCAGTACTCAAGTTTTTACTCCTAGTAGGTACATTCGGGTTTTTGCGAAGATCCTGAAAATTGTTAAGATGACGGGGATTTTATCTCAGAAGCAAATAATCTAGCCCTTTGCAATTTTTTTATTTTTTTTATTTAATTTTCGCAAATATTCTAATTTTCCAATTAAGTATCCTACAACATATATAATTATGTCCGTACAAAAAATCGTCTGATCCATCTAATCGGAACTTAATCATAAATTATTTAAAGTAGATTTACGATATAAATCACGATTTGTCGAAACCACTGGGTCATCTAGATACGTCGGCCATTTTGTCAACGGCTATCGGCAGTCAGCCGATCGTAAATCAGCGGATTACCGGCGCCGGCGATTTCTATAATAAGGCCATTTACACACATGTTAATGTACGACGCATTTGTAATTAGATTGACCTGTTGTTTACTTTATTAGTGAACTAGCTTTTTCTCGCGGCTCCGCTCGCCTAAATGAAGTGTCCCACGGGAACATTGTAATTTTTCGGGATAAAAAGCCTATGGTTTAATGTAGAGCTTAAACTACGAGGACTGATTGATAAGTTTCCGAAACGACAAAGAAAAACTTCAAAAATCTATTAAAAATAAATTTATTTCTTAACGTAGTTTCCTTCTACCTCGATGCATTTAGTCCAGAGCTTCTCCAATGCCGTTACACCAGTTTGATAAAATATTTTCTCCAACCCCTCAAAATACTCGTCCACGGCAACAATGACTTCTTCATTTGATGAAAATCTCTGGCCACCCAACCATTTCTTCAGGTTTGGGAATAAGTGGACGTCGCACGGGGCCAGATCCGGGGAATAGGGTGGATGCGGTAGCAATTCGAACCGCAATTCATGGAGTTTGGCGACTGCAACCATTGACGTGTGTGCAGGTGCGTTGTCATGGTGGAACAAAATTTTTTTCTTGGCCAAATGTGGTCGTTTCTTCTGGATTTCTTCACTTAATTTTTGCAGCAAGCTTGCGTAGTACTCTCCATTTATTGTTTTTCCTTTTTGCAGATAATCCACTAAAATAATCCCTCGAGCGTCCCAAAAAACAGTACCCATCACTTTGCCGGCCGACAAAACCGTTTTTGCTTTCTTCGGCGCAGGTTTTCCGCTCTCATTCCACTGCTTAGATTGTTCTTTTGTCTCGGGAGTATAATGATGTATCCAGGTTTCATCGACTGTTACATAACGCCGCAAAAACTCATTAGGATCTCGGTTAAACAGCGCCAAACACTCCGATGAATCGTCCACTCGACGTTGCTTTTGGTCTACAGTGAGCAAACGCGGCACCCATCGCGCGCAAAGCTTTTTCATTCCCAAATGTTGGTGCAAAATATTAAAAACGCGTTCAGATGAAATGTTCACCATCTCTGCTATCTCTCGCAACTTTAAGCGCCGATCATTCAATACAATTTTGTGAATTTTTTTGATCATGTCCGGATTCGTGACTTCATTTGGACGGCCAGACCTGTGGGCGTCTTCGCAGCTCTGTCTTCCACGTTTAAAATCAGTTACCCAGGTGTGAATTGTACTCAATACAGGAGCAGAATTACCTAAAACACTGTCAGCTTGGTTTTATTCTGGGTTGCTGTTTTCTCTTTTAAAACGTAAAACTTTATCACCGCACGAATTTCGCTTCTTTCCATTGTTAAGAAAATTTACGACAGAGAAAGTTCTACGTCCTCTCAAACAAATTCCATCAGTTCGATTAAATTCAAATTTGGCGTTCTATTTTCAAAAATATTCCTTTTTTGCGTATCATTTTTTTAAGTTCGTCGTTTCGGCCAGTTATCAATCAGCCCAGGTACTTACATGCCAAATTTAATCGAAATATGCAAAGTAGTTTTTGTGTGAAAGAGTAACAAACATCCATCCTGCCATATTATATATGCATCCTCACAAACTTTCACATTTTTTAAATAGCAGTAGGATAATAAGCGTAAAGGAACGTCGAAAGTAGCAAAGCTCAAAATCCTTATTCTTATTGATAAAGCGGCTAAAAGTGTTAATATTATAATTAATGGAGGTCATATTAAAATCTAAAACTTGCTAGAGGTAGAAAGATAGGTACTAAATTTCATACTCTAGCAAACTTATAGAAGTTAACTGACATCTAAGGTGAGTTCAAAAAGATAAAAGTAGTATTATTAATAATAATTGATTGCTAAGTGCATAGCTACCCTTATTTTAATGAAACGATAATATTTAAATATGTTTTTCACGCCTACTAGCCCTTAGGCCGCGATCGCACGGCCGGCTGTTACGTCATGAAGCCATTGGAGCCAACTGCTAACAGAACTTCCTAGAGCTCTCTCTCTCTCTCTCTCTCTCGAGCTAGGGGTTATCCGTAAATTACGACTATCCCTCCCCCAGTTTTTGTCACAGGTTGTCACATTTTGGATCAGATCATCATCATCAGCACTCTTGATGTCACAAATTTTTAAATTTTATTCATGTATTTTGAAAGTAATCAGTAGAAAACAGTAGTTTTAATTTTATCCTCGTTTGGCTTTTTTATATAAAAGAAAATACTAATGACGTAACACAGGTTTAGACCTATACCCCTTGTGGCCTTGTCACACAAAGTCACATTCGGGTGACACCCTTCTCCCTTATAACGTTTGACGTAATTTATAGATAACCCCATAACCTCATGCGTAAGCGAAAAAGCCTAACGTAATAAAATATTTCTGATATTCTTATTCGCTATTATGATTGGTTTATAATTTGTAATACAGCCAATAGTTTTCTGGATGTGCTCTCGCTCTGTGCTTAAAATAAGGCTGGTTCTCCCTCATAGGGAAGGCCTAGGCTGTGTATAATAGGTAGGGATTTGGATGAGGGTCTTCAAAAGGTAAGTGATAAGTGGGAGTTACAGGAACCCCACGCCAGTTGCCACTGCAGCAGATAGTAAGATTCCCAAAGCAAGTTACTTTCGCTATAGCTCTCTTCTGTCGAATTCGCAATGTTATGTCATTCAGCGTGGCGAATGGGAATCGAATCCAACACAAAAATTAACACTACCCACTGATCGGACCGGATCGGATCGGATCCGTAGGCGTCTACATAATAGAGCTTCAAAAACAACACCTATTTATTTTTACCCAAATATTTAATATTTCATACTTAACAACATCGCACGTTTTTGGGCCGTTACGTAATACTCGATGTTAATGTAAATACTGGTCAGATTTCGTGAATTTTTATGGTGAGATTATGAAATATCGTGGGCTTACATTTACAATAATTTGTGTTATTGAATGGTCATAGGACCGAGGATACTGCGATTTACCGTGGCTATAGAGTATATTCTATTGATCTTAAGTTTCTTTAAGATATTAACATTAATGATAACGATAAAACTTACAAATTCGTCCACACACTGGATTTATAAAGCCAAGCCATTTTTTCATTAGGTTCGCCTTGGTTTTGTATAGTCGTTATACGGTTTTATGCGATGGCGGCCGTTAGCCCAATAACATTAACCTAAAATATTTAATTAATCAGGCACTTAATAAAATATATTTAAAGCTTTTTTGAAGTCAAAATATATTAGAGAGACTGAAATCTAAGGGGCATCATAGACGGCGAAGATGCTATAATATTTTATATTAAGATAAAATATTTGCTTGCTATACAGTGTGTATGAACTATCACAGACGGTTGAGATACTATATATTTTCATATAACGTACTGTAATGTGAAATAAATATGTGGCATCTTAAGATATAATATTCCAGTATCTTCGCCGTCAGTGACTCCCTTAAATCTAAGTATAGCTCCTAAATCTGCTAATATGAAGGCACATCATAAAAGTTTAAAAGGCAGTTTGATATTCCAATACAAAACAAATCCTTTTATTTGATGAGGTGGATATTGAGTATTGTGTTTTTAAAATAACAAGTGTTTTAAATACTGGTTAAAAATAGTGGCTAATCTTGTCGACAAATCTAAGAATTGATATGCAAGTAACGTATTCAGAAGAGCTTATAGAATACTTAAAACTTCTGGCCATTGTTAACACAACGTAAATTGATTGAGAGTTGAGACTTATAAAAAAGTTTGTAACAAAAATACTGCCCATATATTATTGTCTTTACCTATGAAATTGCCGTTTTGTATGAAAAAATTAAAACGAATTTTTTTCATGTATTTTTTATTTGTATTAATCGAAGTAATCACCCATGCAATCAATGCATCTTTGCCAACGCAGTGGCAGTTTATTGATGCCCTTCTTAAAGAAATCAGCTGGACGGGAGGCAACAAATTCTTCAAAGGCATTTTGTACTGCCTCTCGGGTATTGAATTTTTTTCCCGCCAAGAAGTTATCCAAATTCTGCAAAAAGTAGTAGTCTGTAGGCGCAAGGTCTGGTGAGTAGGGCGGATGACGGAGAGCTTCCATCCCCAGTTCTTGCAACTTCTTGCTGTGCAGTATGAGGTCGCGCGTTGTCGTGCAGGAGCAGCGGAGACGAGCGATTGACCAATGCTGGTTGGAGATGTGCCAGCTTCTCCATCATTGTGTTCAGTTCTTCACAGTACACACCTGCAGTAATGCTCACCCCGTTTGGTAAGAAGCTGTGATGAATCACACCGGCGCTAGACAACCAAACAGTGACCATCACTTTTCTAGGGGTAAATTTTCGTTTAGGGCATTGTTTAGGTGCTGAACCAGTATCCAACCAACTTGCTGAGTGCTTGCGGTTATCAAACAGAAATCAGAATCCATTTTTCGTCGCAGGTAACAATGCGGTTCAAAATTCCTTCATTTGTGTGTCTGTTGAGCAGTGCAAGGCACGTCTCGACGCGTACTTACGTACTAGCGTATCATTGAGTTCGTGGGGCACCCATTTGTCAACCTTTTTTACCTTGCCAATTTGACGCAAATGGACCAATATTGTTTTGGCGCTAACGTCGAAAGCTGCTGCTTCAGCCGTAGATTGTGTATCATCAGCTTCCACAATCGCCTTTAATTCGTCATTGTCGACCAAAGTCTTCGGACGCCCGCGAGGTTCATTTTTCAGGTCGAAATTTCCAGAACGGTAGCGAGTAAACCAATAACAGGCGGTGCGTTGGTTTGTAGTGTTAGCTCCGTAAACGTCGTTGATGTTGCGTGCCGTTTGTGCTCCGTTGCTGCCACGACGGTACTCATATTCCATAATTACTTGAATTTTTAACGTATCCATGATGACGAAAAAGATTGAAATGCGATTGAAAAGATTGAAACTACTTCTGGAAAAAGAATTCCATGTTTTTAAAATAAAATTAATTTGAAATTAAAATTCTAAGCCAAACTAAAATTATTTTGATTTGAAATGGCCAGTACTGCAGAACGGCAATTTCATAGGCCTATTATTATGGACTGAGACAGCCCCGCCAGACTCCCCTGATAAAATTTATGTCACAGTATAGTATTAGTTACGTAGTAACTATTAGGTCATTACATATGAAATTTGCATTTTGTAAAGGAGGAACATAAAGTAGTTTTTTTTAAACATAATATATTTATTTAATCAAAGTATATACCATTGCTACCTATGCTCTTTTGCCATATTATAGGTAGTTCAATGATTCCTTTACTAAAAAAACCATTCGGACAGGAACCAATAAAATCTTTGAAGGCGCTTTGGACAGCCCCATCGGAGTTGAATTTTTTTCCTTGCAAGAAGTTATCCAAATTTCGAAGAAAATGGTAATCTGTTGGAGCAAGGTCCGGGGAGTACGGTGGATGTCTAAGACATTCCAATTGAAACTCCTCTAATTTGGTAGCCGTCTGTTGTGCAGTGTGTGGTCTAGCGTTGTCCTTAACCAGCAGTGGCCTAGAGCGAATGACCAACCTCGGTTGTTTAGCAGCTAGCTTTTCCATTATGATTTGCAGTTGCTGGTAAAAGACATCTGCCGTAATCGTCTGGCCAGATTTAAGAAAGCTGTAGTGAACGACACCGGTACTAGTCCACCAAATGCTCACAAGTAACTTTTTTTGAGTCAATTTTCGCTTGGGGCAGGCTTTGGCTGATTCGCCAGGGTTCAGCCATTGCGATGAGCGTTTCCGATTATCGTACAGGATCTACTTTTCATCACAGGTAATGATTCGATTTAAAATCCCTTCATTATTGTGCCGGTTGAGTAATGTAACGCAGCAGTCGACGCGCGTTTGTCGGTTTGCTGCACTCAATTCATGGGGTACCCACCTTTCAAGCTTTTTCAACTTCCCAATTTGCTTCAAGTGGACTAAAACAGTTTTATCACTAACAGCGCAGCCTGCAGCTAACTTGGACGTGGTTTGCGATGGATCCGCTGCCACAATATGATCAATTAAATCCTTAAAATTATTCATAATTAATTTTAAAGGACCAAGGATTCATGGTCATTATCAACTTTGGTCTCCGGCCGTCCACGGGGCTTACTTCAAAGTAAGATAAACTTTAAAGTAAAGACGTGAAGAACGCACGAGAATAAAAGAGAGTAGGCATTAGCGTCCGTTCACACCGAGACGCGACGTGACGCGCACTTTATAAGAACGCGATTCAGAATTGAACTTTATTTACTACACAATAATATACACATTTCATTGAAAGAGTTGGGATTGCGAGCTGCTGCTGAGATAAAGTTTAATATTGACTCGCTATCTTAAAAAGTGCGCGCCGCGTCGCGTTTCCGTAGGGACCCTAAAGGTCCAAGCGCTATTTAACTGTTAACATATAATATTAATTACTTATTGTTACTGATTTCTGCACATAAATGTAATTCGACATTTACTAAATGGTAAATTGATATACTTCAAAATTCAACAAAGCATTTAAATGTATGACCGTCCACACAATTACAGAGCCAAAGTTTTGCAACAAAAACAACGGTTAATCACACTAACAGTAATTAGAGCCTTTACACAGGCCGTATACAACGCCCATACAGCCTTTTCCTCATTCACAACTATTTTCGCAGAGCCGAAACAGCATTTAAAAACTCTCACCTCGCATAATTACTTTCTTCGCTTGTATATTAACTCATTAGATTTTTGTTTGGATGCACAGTGCCTTATTTTGCATTATAGTGGTACTATTACACAGGGGCGACACTATCTACAGATGACAGCTCGAGCACCGACGAATCCACCATGTTGACGTAAGTCTAAGGTTGACACCGAAATAATTTTAAACGTCGCGTCAGACAAATCTATCATAAATATTATGGAATTATACTGTCAATAATGTTAAAGCACGAAACGACCAGCGGCCAGCCCCGAAAACGAAAGTTCTGTCTTGAAAAAACTACGTCCCGCTCGCCGCGCGCACCCTCCGCATACATCTAGCCACACACACATAGTTACGAACGTGGCTAGACGTATGTAATTCGTGTAAAGTCTATTGGATGACGGTTATTTACGTTAGTAATATGTATTCTTTCTTATATAGTCTGGGTAGGTACTCGCATTCTTAAGACAATAATCGTTATGCTGCGCGACGTTGCATTTTTAAAATGGTTAATCAAAATTGAACCTTATTCAGTACACGAAGACATACGTTTCATTGCAAGAGCGGCGCCGCGCTAAACAGAGCGGTCTAGTTTGACATTAGAACTGGAACATTAGACGGTGTATCTTCTTGTGTAGTTAACAAAGTTCAATTTTGAATCACTATCTTAAAAATGCAGCACCGCGTCATTCATTATGATTCATCATTCATTCAGCATTTAATTCATAAATTATTTAAACCTTCCATTATGACCCTACTTACATCTATAAATCTTTATTAATATTATATAGATGTACCTAAGTGAAGCCAAACCTTTTAGCACAGTTTTACGAGAATCGTGAGAACGGAGGAGTATGATATTTAGCACAGTTAAAGATCATGTCGAGGAGGGTGTACAGAAAGCTAATATATATTTAATAATGCTTAGAAAAACATAAAATTAACAAAAATAATAACAACACATACAACTTAGAATTATGACACACACTACCTAACCTACCTACCGTGCGTTTGATAGATACAATTTTGTTGCACGTTGACGTTTGTCAATCTGTCACATTTTTTTTTCTATTTATAAAAGGGGTAAAAGAACCCGTATAAAGTTCAAACTTAAAAATTAAATGAATTATTATGGTCAAATTCCAACAGATTGTTTGCAAAAATTGTGAGCCGTTATAGGGGACGTCAAAATAGATCGTTCTATGAAAGCTGTTTCTCTGTACGTAAGTAAGGTAAGTGATACAAATAAGGCCTACCTAATTTGAAACACTCATATCTTGATAAATTATTCGAAAAATGTGATAAATGGAATTATTCTTTGGTTCATATATTTTAAGTAATTAAAGAAAACATTGTAATCTTTTATCAAAAATCACTTAAAAAAGAGGTAAACCTTAGCCTTAGGCCGTTTTGAAACATAGTGCTTGAACAAAGCCTATATCCTGAAATTATATTAATTATATCAAATATATATTTCTGAGCCTTTTGTCAAGTGTTTCCATGAGATCCTTGAACAATTTTCTAAGTTATTTTACTAAATATTATTGGTCGTCAGACTTGAAGTCGCATATTAAAAAGAAATAAAGAATTATATTTAAAAAAAACCGTACCCAAACAAACAGAAATTAGAAAATTAACATAATATCTTCTCGAAAATATTATTAAATATTAAAAAATAAAACTATTTTGACAGGCCTTCATTAAACGAGATAACTTAATAAGGCCTTGGAACAACGCACATCATTAACTGCCGTTCTCAAGCTTTTTTCAGACTTCTTTCGTACTTCAAAGAATAACGTATTGAAATTCGATAGCAATCACGCCAAATAAGAACGCGCAATGAAAATGTCCGTCCGTCACAAAAACCGTCACTACCTTCGCTGTGAGCGCGAGTGGCCCTCTCGCGCATTTTCCGTGTCGTGGGGATGTCGGCTATGCGTGTGTGAAGTATTTTTGATGTATATAATATTTTAAACGGCTATTTCGCACTACAGGCCTTAATTGAGCATATGCTTTATTTGTATCAGGTACCTAACACACATATATATATATATATATATATATATATATATATATATATATATATATAGCTTAGCTTATATTATATATATATATATATATATAGCTATATAGATAGCTTAGTGTAAAACAGTGATTAATTAGTATGATCATTACTCACGAACTCAGAGTAATAACCACAGAGTACTGAGTAGAATATATATATATTGTATCAGGTACCTTACATATATATATATATATATATATATATATATATATATATATATATATATATATATATATATATATGTAAGGTACCTGTATATATATATATATATATATATATATGTAAGGTACCTGATACAATATATATATATTCTACTCAGTACTCTGTGGTTATTACTCTGAGTTCGTGAGTAATGATCATACTAATTAATCACTGTTTTACACTAAGCTATCTAGTACCTACTATCACTAATTCGATACACATTAGTTCACTAAACCACATAATATTTCACTATTAGAAAGTCCGGTTCCGGAGGACGCGGAACCGCGGTTTCCTGTGGTTTCTCTAGTTAAAACCGTTTCCGTAATAGTTAACCGTTAACTATTATAGTTATTGGTATGGTAATATCACTAGGAAAATTATCGCATGTATTAAACTTAACATAGATTAATAACCTCTATGGTCTAGTGGTTAGAGCTTGGCTCTCTACTCGGAGGTCGTGGGTTCAATTCCTGCATTGGAACAACAAAAAATGATGTTTCCGAGTTTGGTTAGTACAATGCAGGCTGATCACCTGATTGTCTGATAAGAAATATGATCCATGCATCGGATGGGCATGTAAAAAGTCGAACCTGGGCCTGCGTCGGTTATCCGTCGCACTGGGTTATGATAATAAAGGAAGAGAGAGTGCTCTTCTGTACTGCGCACACACTTGGGTACTATAAAAATTACTCCTGCGTAACTAGCCTGGCTTCAATTAAATCGGCCACCGTCACCGAGATCGGTTTGGGGAGTTATTATTAAACTTATTAGAAAAGGCGAAAGTTCGTGAATGCGCATATCGCATAGCTCCATTCGCGTTAAATTTACAGTGAGACATCAGTGCGAACGTCAATATTAACCATTGACGCGTCTGCACCGATTCAATGGCGAACTTCAATAGGTAAATGTGAACACGGCTTAAGCGAACTTAACACGCATGGAGTATATACATAAAAAGCTTTGTTGATAAAGCTCACATTAATTCATAATACAACAATGAATCTAAGTAGGTATATTAGTCAACTAGCTGTCCCGATTCACGTTGTTCTGTCTTAACTAATAACTGGAATAAATAAATAACTACACCTACGCCCTACACCGACATATATACCTGAAACTACAACCTACTCCTACATATACACCATGTAGGTGTAGATGCGTATGTGTACGTACAACTACAATCTACAATTACAGCCACATCTACATTTTCCTCTAGCCACCTACTACAAATTTTACAGTGAAGTTTTTAATATTTTTCCGCATTTTTTACACTATTCCTCACCGTTAAATCCCCCGAACCTACAATTATTACAAAGACCAAAATTAGCCAAATCGGTCCAGCCGTTCTCGAGTTTTAGCGAGACATATTGGAATTTAAATCCATTTTTATAAATTATAAAGAAAGAAGAAGAAATGCTGCTATTGTCTATTTGCTATTTAGAATACCCCATGAATTATGAATAATAACATTTCCTAGCAGTTTAACATACGTTTTAATTATCATATTACTATGTGTTTCCCGACGGTAGGCGCACTATCACCACATCTTTATATTACGAACGTGTTAAGAGGACAATCAGTCAATATATCTATGGACGCTTCACACCACGTCAATCTGGCCCGTGCTAAGTACTCGAAGAACTTGTGTTACGGGGACCAGACAGCGGGAAGTACAGATAAACATTTTTGTTCCTTCGGCGGAAGCGAACCCGCGACCCCCGTCTTCAGCACCAATGCGCTCAACCACTGTCCACTGAGCCGCAGAGGTCGTCGTCCCAAGTAAACGAGTAAGTATTTGTATAGCCTTTCTCAATTAAATAAAAAATAGATGAATACATTTGACATTTCACTCAATTAAGTTTAACATAGGCTTGTTAGTGAAATTATGTACTACAATATCACTCACTCCGCTCACTCCGCTCACTAAGATCGTTTAATCGACTCAAGTCTCGACGAAAGTAAATTTGGCCGCAGGCGATTTATAATTATACTGGTTCTATGAGAGTATAACATTCTAACTTTTAGTAGGTACGGTCGCCGACAGATCCGGTGTACCACTTTTCGGCCTTATGAAGTACTTGGCAATAAGATTTTTTTTAAAAATTTATTCAATAATAACAAACTACAAGCTTAATGCCCATACCCTTTTTATCCGTCTATGATTTTTCTCTGATTTTTCCAGATGTATGTTTGTTCCCACAGTAGCAACTAAACTACCGATCCGATTTTAATGAACGAGTTGTCGATAGATTAGTAACAATGGCCCGGATAACATTTGCTGTAGAATTTGCCTAGTCGGGAAAAAGTTTTTATAATAGTATATAATTGTTTACGAAGTCCATCACGGATTTGGTAAACTAAAATCAAGGTCTCTGTTCACCTTCGTTCCCTTGCCCTTTTAATAATAAGAATAATAAGAGTTTTTCGCCCGTCTCTTATGGCCATTCGAACGTTACGGTCGAATACCTCGTCTACTGACGTATTCATTGTTCGCCTTGACGACCTTGGCAATGGCGTCCTCGAAGCAGTTGGTGTAGTAAACCCAGGTGCTGATGTGTCGCGAGAGTGCTACAACCGCGCGAGGTGTATGCTGTCGTGAATGCTCAGCCTGTCGCCCCTGATAGTAACTATTTATTAATCTGTGCTCCTAGACTGTAATATTATCACCGACTCAAAGTTAGCCCTTGAGGTCAAGACGCGGAACTTAACTTCAAGTGTCCCGTCCCGTATCCCTTGCTAGAAAGAGATTTCTTCTCGTCCTGGGTGTGCACCAGCGGGCTTACCATGGCTATCCGAAGGAATAATTTTAAAGAAGAAATATTCTATCCAAAACTGTTCGTTGCAAAATAGTTCTTAATCCATTGCAACTAGGTCGGCAATAGAAGTCAACATTTATAATAGCCATATTTTTAAAATGGCTGCCGGGAAATCATCTGTCAAAAATGATCAAATTTTCAAATAAATGACTGAACGTAAAGAAACTATTTTTCTTGGACCGCCATGATGTGGAGTAGCTGACATGAATGTAAGATTATTTGACATTGAAATAAGAAAACGTTTCTACTTTAGCTGTCAAAAGAGGCCATTTTGTGAGCTCATGCTCGGGAAGAAAAGAAATGTTGTTTCTCATAACGACGATGCATTGACCTTGCTGCCTTAAGAACTATTTCGCTCCGAATGGTATTAATGTTTCTTAACTCTGTAATTTTGTCGATTCATCGGTATTTCTAGGGTGCGCATGCTCAGCCTACGATAGAGAGTGTTTTGTGCGCCATTTTGTATTGTAGCTCCCGCGTATCATTCGACTCAGTTCAATGGATCTTTAAAAGTATTTTAAATAAAACTCTCTTTTCACAGTGTTTGTTCTTTAACAACGGCTTCACTGATTTTTATGAAATTTTGCAGGTGTGTTCGGTAGCTATGGGAATAGATTGTAATTTTTCATGCCCTAAGCGATAAGTGTTGCCCATTGTTTTACTATTATTATTAAATGTATTATGATTTGGCATTAAGAAATAGGTACATACAACATTCAATTTTCACACCAATCCCCATTGTTTAATAGCGATATTAGTAGTGTAATCTTCAATCATCAGTGGTCATCACTCTTTCACACATCACCTATAGTAGGTGTAGATTTTAGGTAGGTGTTGGTAGTAGGTGTAGGAGTAGGTGTAGGAGTAGATGTAGGATGTAAGTTGTTAGTGTAGAAACTGTAGCTGTATGTAAATATAATAGTTATTTATTTATTCCAGTTCATACTTAATTGGCTAAAACTAACTGTCAATGAGAGCTTACTGTAAATAATCTAACTAATCCACATTTAAAGTGAAATATCCTATCAATCCACTGTCCACTAGTCAGAGAAATCCGTATCGCGTTCAGGTTCCTATGGCGACGTTCCATGCCATAATTGGAGACGTCCGCATTACTGGTGTTCTGGATTAACGGCATCTACATCCCTGCGCGGGCGCACGCCTGGAATATGGATACGGCCAGGAGCACTGGTATAGGAATACACGAGGAATTGTTAGAAATGTATACATAATACGTCATTAAAAGACCGGCCAAGTGCGATTCGGACTCGCATACGAAGGGTTTGGCACAAAACGGTACAAAAACATAGCGTCCATAGATATTATTATATTACTTCGCTGTCTGTCTGTCTGTCACCAGACTGTATCTCCTTAAACGTGATAGCTAGACAGTTGAAATTTTAACAGATGTATTTCTGTTGCCGCTATAACAATCAATACTAAAACAGAATAGAAAATATTTATTAATATTATTTACAACAAACGTGAATTATTTTATGGTATTTTGCTCGATAATAATTACGGCAATAGGTAGGCGCTTGAAATATTCACTCAATATTTAGTTGTATGTTCTCTTTAACAATTAATAGTAAAATAAAATAAATATTCCCATACAAAAACATTTTTTTTGCCCGATATTAATACAAGTGCTCGAAATGAGTATTAATAGACGTACACGTGTAGATAATGGTACGGTCTACGGAACCCTTCGTGCGCTAGTCCGACTCGCATTTGGTCGGTTTTTTTAAGTGTTAAGAGAGCTCCTCGGTGCTTAGAGGGCACATCTCTCACCTTATTGAACAGATAATTTGACACTCTCTTTTTCTCTTCGTCTAATAATTGTCACAGGTGATTTGATTGTATTTGTTACTGCAAAGGAGTAAGATATATAGAATAGCTACATTTTTTATTTCTACGCGAATCTATTGACACCTCATTCATTAAAATCGGACCAGTAGTTTAGGCGCTACGGTGGAACATATATACATACAAAGACCGTCAAAATCATTACCCTTCCTTTTGGCTTCGCCGTAGTCCGGTAAAAATTAAACACTGGATTGTATTAAACCATTATTACCGAGAAAATCTAAGGGGACATTTCTAAACTTGTTCTGTAATTGTATAATATTGGACGTAGAAAGCCAACGGTACTGTACTGAGGGCAGGACCATGTATGGTGGCCCTAACTGTTCTCGCAAAAACTGGTACAGACAGACTCAATGGACGAAATTCATTGATCGTTACTTTTTGTTTGATGCATTTCAAGTTTCGAGACATCAGAACAAAAGAGTTTTGAATTAATGAATTCGGTGAGTGCGTTCATGTCTTTTTCAAAAGAGAAAAACTAATGAGACGTCGCGGTACGTCTGGCGAAGTTTAGAATACATCGGAATTATTTTATATGGCGAGACGTTATTCATCATCTCGTTTATGGTTTCTTGATTTTTGTGATTCAAATTAAGTAGGTATCCCGACAGAAATTACAGCTGACCAATCCAATATTGACATAAATTTGACGACCTGTGTGGAATCCCACCGGGGAACAAAAAATTTTCCGTGGTCCTGGGCCGTGGACGTGTATTCAATATGTGTATTATATAATAAAAATCTTAAATATATGTGACGTGGTGTGATAGCGTCCATACATATTATTAGTATTATATAATAATCTACGTCTGTCGCAGATTATTTTTACAAATGACTATATTGATGGACTGATACAAAAATATGAAGCAATCAATCAAACAGCGGGTATAATACTTAATAGTCTAGCCGCGAACTTACACTAAACTATATTGACAGGTTATGAATCAATGGTTATCGGATTATTTCTTATTGATGAGGATCGGCGGATCAGACGCTGTGTGGCGACGTGGCGAAGTAACGCGTCACCAATGTGCTACAGATCATACACATTATATTTGTCAGACACTTATAAGACATTTATGACGACCTCTGTGGCTCAGTGGTTAGTGCGCTGGTGCTCAGGCTCGCTCGGAGGTCGCGGGCTCGAATCCAGAGTGTTGTGTGTATAATATACTAAAAATCTTAAATATATGTTTACTATAAAACTATTAAATATACTTCCAGTTGTCTGGTACCTGTAACACAAGTTCTTCGGATACTTGGCGCAGGGACCAGATTGACGTGGTGTGAAGCGTCCATATAGTATATTATCAATTTTACCATATTACAAGTGTTGTGGGAAACTCTACCCCCTGAAGACCTCGTCAGTGGACCCGCATAGTAACACAGCTGTTTCCTGAGTGGCTGAGATGAAGACATAGCCAATCCGGGGTGGATAGGTTTCGTATTTACCACAAACGTAGACAGAAGAACATTAAACAATGTTTCCCGAGATTTATCAAGTAGAAAAAAAAAAGATATTTCGCAGGATCCGTAATTTTTTTCCTTAAAAAGTAGCATAAGTGATAATCTATGCTTTAATTGCTAAAAAAAACATTTAATGGATTTAAATGAAAAGAACACATGTTGTGTTTTTTTCATTTATATCCATTAAATGTTTTTTGTTTTGAAAAAATACGCAGAAATACAGCTTACTTACTAGCATATTCACAGACATGCTCACAATTTTCACATTTACAATATTATTAAGATAGGCCGGCTTAATCTTATGATGTATGGCCTTTAAAAAATAAAAGAATTAACAAAATATATATATATATATATTATTAAGAGTATATAAAATTAAACATTGATCTAACATCTAATCCGTAAAAACATACGACAGGAAACGTTTCGGACAAAACGATTGTCTAATTGCGTGGCGACGTAGCGACGTGACGCACATTGGAATCGCTCGTTAGAGATCAATGGATCAACAATTCCAATGTTTGGAGACAAAAAGTGGTAGCTGAACTGTTATGGCGTCGTCATATGAAATTCGTCTGCGATTGTTGACTTTTATGGTGTAGTTTAGCCCAAGTTTAGAAATTCATCTGCTCATTTGCTTGGCAAAGTATGGCATAATGGCAAGCACGGAATATAAAACACAAACACTTGTGTTTTATATTCCGTGATGGCAAGCAATTGCTGCCGCCATCTGATTGTGGACAGACCTGATAAGCAAGAGGACACAAAAGTGCGGTACCTACATCTAAATGTTGAATCAATTTATTCAGACAAACATAAAAATAGATACAAAACAAATATACATAATTATATAATATATACGAGTATCACGTCAACCCGATCAGAAAAAGATTTAGAAAAATATATATCAGACAACGGATAGATATTTTTGTACTATACACACACACACACAATTTTATACTATACAATACTATAAGTACATAAATCTTATTCACATTCACTATTACACACATTTTGTAGTTTATCACGTATTGTCTTTTTTCGGCGACGTGATGCGCGCTTCGTTGGGGAGCCTTCCCCGAAACCTCCGGCAGACTACGTCAGTCGGCAAGAACTCCTCCACCTCGAAGGTCGGTAGAAGATGCGTCGGTACTCTCACCACAAAGGAACTGAAGTTAACCTTGTGGCGAGACTCCGGACGCTCGACCCTTGAGGTGAAAGACGTCTTCTTTCGGAATATTCTTTCGGAATTTTCTTTAATATTCTTAATCTACTGTGGGGTAGGGTAGGTCAATCAAATCCAATTTAATATTTTGTAAATAATAAACTAGAAGATTAAAGTCGACCAAATTAATCAGTCGTTGTATTTCTTTACTATCAATAAGGCTGGGACTATACACAGTATAGACAGTATAGACTATAGACAGTCGACACTTCAATTTTCAAGGCAATTGTATTAGAGCAGACTTCAATATTCCCGGGCCCGCCGGATTCCGGAACATATAGTCCCAGCCTTATTGTCATGTATATATATATATATATATATATATATATATATATATATATAGGTACTAGTAGGTAATATTGAATTGGATCTGAAGTCTGAACAGAGTATAGGCATTACGATGCCACGACCTACATGACTACATGATACATCGCATCTTCGTCATGTGCTAAAGATTTTCGAAGTTTCTCAACTGTCAGGCGTCCGCCGTCATATCTTTATTTTATGAAATGCGTTTATCGTGGTTTGTATGGAACACCATTATACCAGTTATAAAAAGCTAGTCAAGTGGCGTGCGGCGTCGGAACTTCCGCTGCCAATAATAAGGGCCAGCCCACATACTTGCCCCTGGTTACTTACCGCTTAATGTCTATAGTAGTCTTATAAATGTTGCAAGTCGCTGGAAAGGGCGGCTATGTTGAGGGTATGAAAGGTGGTCAGATGATACCAGCAGGCTTAGCATGCGCACCCTAGAAACACCGAAGAATCAACAAAATGACAGATTGAACAAACTTTAATACCATTCGGAGAAAAATAGTTCTTATTGTAAGGCAGGAAGGTCGATGCATCGTCGTTATGAGAAACAACATTTCTTTTCTTCCCGAGCATGAGCATCACAAAATGGCCTCTTTTGACAGCTAAAGTACGTAACGTAACGAAAACTTATTTCAATGTCAAATATTCTTACAATAATGTCAACTACTCCGCATCATGGCAGTCCAAGACAAATAGTTTCTTTACGTTCAGTCATTTACTTAAAATTTTTCCCGGCAGCCATTTTAAAAATATGGCTATTTATAAATGTTGACTTCTATTGACGACCTTGTTACCATGGATTAAGAACTGTTTTGCAACGAACTGTTTTGGATAGAATATTTGTTCTTTAAAATTATTTCTCCGGATCTCCATGCTAAGCCCGCAGGAAAGTGGGAATGGAAGCACCTGAAAGAGGCCTTGAGAGAGGCTGAAAGAGGAAGAACCTGGGAACTATATATGTGTTTAGACTCTAGTGTAAAACTGATAATTTATGTTTCGGTTTAATTCTGCAGCAATAAAGGCTATAAATAAAAAGTTTTATGGTTGCTTACTCTATATCGAGCGACAGAGACAAAACATGCAATAAAGCTATCTGACACTTATCAGTTGATTGTGAAACAAGCCCATATAGTTTTTGTAGTTGCTTACTATAAGCCGACAACGAAAGAAAGAAAATGCCGAGAAATGTATCTAATATTACCAACTGAGATTTTATATTTGAGTATAGATACATTCAAGTACCACTAGATTAAGGCTGGGACTATATTGTCTGGAATCCGGTAGGCCGGGGAAAGTTCAGAGCATTGAAAATAGAACTCTGCGCCAATTCAATAGAGCTGGAAATCGAACACATGAGTGTCGAGTCAAATGTCAATGTTATGTATGACAGCTCGACACTCAGCTCTATTGTATTAACGTGGAGTTCTATTTACAGTGCTCTGAATTTTCCCGGGCCCACCGGATTTCGGATCATATAAGAGATGAAAGTAAACAAAATCCGAATGAATAAAACTATTTCGCACATAACGGGTTATTTAGTCCATACCTACCATTGTTATTTCTATCTCATCCTATCCGCCCAAAAGAGATATAAGACAGAAAGGGATACAGCTATTGGACAGAACAGATAATCATAGGGTCGCTAATGATTCTAATGGTCAAATTTAACACTTGAACTGACCTACTTGTGGTCGAAAATATCCCGTATTAACACCAGTATCTCATGGCTTTGTGTATCTGTGCATAGTAGATGATGAACCAATAATCATAACAAAGATACGCGTGGAGTTTTAAAAGTTAAAGCTTTACTAATAACTTCTAACATTTAAAAGTATGCCAGCCCGCAGTTGGCTAGCGTACTGGTCCTAATCGCCTGATCCTCCTTTCATTTAGGAGTAATCCTCGGTAATACTTAAAGCCGTTTCCGAGATTCTGATTATAACTTTATAATTACAAGAATGGCTCGTCTAAAGTATAAGAACAATTATAGATATAGCAAAACGGAATTTAACTGTCTGTCCTTTGCTCGATTAAAATACGCCGTGTGATATGGCCCTTATAAACGAAGGGTTGAGTTAGGTTACATTTTTAGGATGGGTAACAAACCTAGCCGTTAGGCTAGGTTTGTTACGGTGTAATAGGTGTTGCGGTGAGTCCAATGTCTATGGGCGTTCCTATCATATATGGTAGTTACTATTACATCTGCCCTTATTCCTTAAAAACACGTGTCGCAAATTTTATTTCAAAATATTTCAGGTGTGTCCGTGACTATACCTGAGGCTGGGACTATAATATGAACCGGAATCCGGCGGGCCCGGAAACATTCAGGGCACTGAAAATAGAACTATGCACTACTACAATAGAGCTGAAAATCGAACACACAAGTCGAGTCAAATGCCAATGTCATACATTATGACAGCTCGACACTCGATACTTCCATTTCCAACTCTATTGTATTATCGCATAGTACTATTTTCAGTGCTCTGAATTTTCCCGGGCTCGCCGGATTCTGGATCATATGGTTGGACCATTAATGTTAATAATTCACAGTTAAATTGTTTAATACTATTGTAATATTTTCTCGGAATGTAGAGCATCACGTTTAGGTCCGCTCTGACCCCTGACCTATGAACTCGGACTATCGGATCAGCTGCACGCTAAGGGTCTGCGACTTTTGTCTTTCCTGTAAAGCGTAAATATTGTATAGTTAGCAAATACCCCTGTAATAATCCATTTAGTATATTGTAAACACATATATAACACCCCCGCACGATTTTGGTGACGGTGGCCGGTTTTCATTGAAACCAGGCCAGTTACGCAGGAGTAATTTTATAGTGCCCAAGTATGTGCGCAGTACGCAAGAGCACTCTCTTTTCCTTTACTCTCATAACCCAGTGGGACGGATAACTGACACGACTGGCGAGAGATCAGGCGCAGGTCCGACTTTTTACATGTCCATTCGACGCATGGATCATCTTTCTTGTCAGACAATCAGGTGATCAGCCTGCATTGTCCTAACCAAACTTGGGAACAACATTTTATGCTGTTCCAATGCGGGAATCGAAGCCACGACCTCCGAGTCGAGAGCCAATCTCTAACCACTAGACCACGGAGGCTGATAAACATATAAACATCTATCAAATACATAATCCATGGTCATAATCCAATTAGCAGTTTTGGGGGATAGTTTATTTATTATTATTAGGAGGACATTATGGCGAATGGCTATAGGAACTTACAAACATATACGAGTAAGTGTCAGTTCACACCGAAATGAGACGATACGCGACGCCACATTTTTAAAATAAACATTGAATTGAACTTTGTTCACTGTTCAAGAAGATACACGTTACATTGCAAGAGCGACGACGCGATATATAGCGCGATTGCCGGTGACAGATCTAAATTCGAACTCTTGCAATGTAACGTGTATCTTCTTGTGTAATGAATAATAATATTAAATTTCGGAAATGCAGTCCTTTATGTTTTATTTTCAACAGTAAATTCCTAAGTCCCACTCAAACAAAATCAAGAAATGATAAGATAGGGGAAGACCTTAGGGAGGTAAGATATTAAAAAACTTAAAGTTTTCATTTCCAACCTAGGCTAGGTTTTAAGTCCCACGCTAGGCTAACCCGGAGCGATATGTATATTTCATCAAATCAAACTCCGTCCTTAGAAGTGAAGGGAGCGCGTAGGCTGATTGCGTCCAATTGCCGATGTTCGCAGATAATACATGTATCATTCGTCATATATAATTGAACCGTTGACATACTATAGCCGGGGACATCATACTCCATGTAAATAGACGGCGAAATAGGCTAAATGGTTAATGGTTAAAATTAAAGTAAACGGTTTTTCATTAGGAGCGCTCGAACTTTGAAATTAAATAAAACAACCTGTTTAAGTGACATAACCACAATTATTATAATATTGTAAAGGATATTCAATGGCAATATGTATGGAAATTTTATTTTTGTTTAATAGTCGCCGCGACTCCACTGTAGGCTAATTTTTGACGACATCTTCGCTTAAAATGGGGCACAAGTTCATGAAGAATTCAAGACGATTATATTTGCTTTAGGGGCTGCCTTAATCGACTGTGGCTTATCTACGTAGAGAAGAGGTTTCTCATAGATCTCAGCAGGAACAATTGACAGCTACGTATTGCGTAGGGAGTAGTTTCTGCTTTTTGGCCACATTTTGTATACGACATCCCTAATATTGTGATACACCAATGAATTGAACCGACAAACTTCCAAAAATGGGTCATCAAAGTAATATCATTCGCTACACATGACTTTGTACTTTATCTCCATAGGTTTTGGGCATAAGCTAGCTTGAATTTAGCTCTAGCCTGTATCAGAAATCAATGTATTGATAGCACGCTTGTTAATAATCGTTGTAATTTCTCTTTGTAACAATTAGGCATATCGGTAGGTTGATAGAGATCAAATTTAAAAATGAATGTGGTAAGTAGAGTACATAACTTCCTTGTTCCTTGCAAAATTTATCTCGTTAAGGCTATGTTTCTACGAGCGTTTTAGCAGTCGCGACAGAAAACACAGTACTGTAAATAGAATTGTGCGCTAATACAATATAGCTGAATGTCGTGTAGAGTTGTGAAATCTGACATTTGACTCTTGACACTTCGATTTTAAGCTCTATTGAATTAGCGCAGAGTTCTATTTAAAATGCATTTTTTTTCTGAAGCGGTCACAAAAATAACTCTCGTGGGTACGAGGGCTAAGTGCCTGTTTCTTAATGGCCTAATAAGTGTCGAATAGCTTATTCGGAAGTTTAGTTTCTGCTTACTTTATATCGAGCGACAGTGACCAAACATGTAAATAGAAATAAACTATCTGACGCTATTAGTAGATTATAGAGGGGGGGGGGGGGGGGGGCTGCGAGCAAGCGGATTGCCTGATGGAAAGCAAAATTACCGCCGCCTATGGACGTCCGCAATTCCAGAGGAGTTACGAACGAGTCCTTCGACACACAAACACAACGCAAGCTTTATTTCACGCCGTTTATCTATGATGCCGTGGTATTTCTCGCGTTCAAGCCGGTCTATTTATTAGGCAATATACTCTGGTGTCCGCCCGCGCCGGCGCCATTTTGTTTAATTGCTCTAATCTCGCTATACCAGTTGCTACTTGTTCGCTCACCCTAATCATTTTTCATTCACTGATGCAAATTGCGAGTCCAACTCACGCACGAAAGGTTCCGTTCCGTTCCGTGCCGTTGTTACAGTGGCAACAAAAATACAAAATCTGTGAAAATTTCAACTGTCTAGCTATCACGGCTAAGGAGATACAGCCTGGTGACAGACAGACGAACGGACAGACATATAGACAGTGAAGTCTCAGTACCCAGTTTGGGTACGGAACCCTAAAAAAGTTTATCAACGCATCAACCTGTAATAGCAGACGGGGCCCAATCAGTTGGCGTAGTATACATTGTGAACAAATTGGCCTTAGATTTAATGTGACAGGCAGACATAAGATACTATACAGGGTGTCCCGTAAATCGACGTCAAGCCGTAAACCCGTGATAGGCCAAGTTACAATAGTTATCAGAAAAATTAAAAAAAAAATCCAAGTAATGTGTCTCAAAAAATACAAAGCTTTTAAAAAAATCGAAAAATCGACATCTTGTGGTGGTTTTTTAGTTCCCGGCACTACAAATTTCTACTTTTTTTGTATTTTTTTTTTGTATTTAATCCTGAATAATGCTTAGACTCCTAGAATAAGACTAGAATAAGACTCCGACTTGAAAGGAAATGAGGCTTTTTGCCCAAAACAATGATTCGAATTTAATAGTTTGCTCGACTTTAACTGACTGTACTGGAAAAAAAATGTACTACGCTTGTTTGGCAGGTAATTTTAAAAGTTGGCGCAGTTCATAAGGATTCCAAAATGGTATGATACTTGCTAGATTGTTTCTTAAATTTTGGACAATATTGATTTTTGTAAAGGAAGTTTTCGACAATTATTTCTTACTTACTTAAAAGGATTCAAGTGTACTTAGGACTTTCTTCTAAGTAATATTCTGATTTGGATGAGATGGAGAGAAACATTCAACGAGTGTAAGAGAGACAAAATCCAAGAAGTAAAAGAATATCACGGGCCACGGGGGCCATAGTGTCTCATTACTTTTAACTTTAGGAAAGGTGTTTTTAGGAAGCTTTTAATTGAAACAAATTTTTGGAGTCTAAAATATTTTATTACACTATAACAAATGTTCAAACTGCCTCCCACCAACATAAATGCAAGCTCGACATCTTTTTAAAAAAGACCGCTTTATCAGACGGGCAAATCTGCCGTTATTAACTAATTCAGCTGCTTGCGTTAATTGTCGTCGTTGTTCAACTACATTTTCAATTGGCTTTGTATACACTTTTTCTTTCACAGCTCCCCAGTAAAAAAATCTAGCGGATTTAAATCAGGTGAACGGGCTGGCCACGAAATGGTACCAGACCGCCCTATCCACCTTTTTGGATATTCATTATCTAAATAATCTCGCACTGAACGGGCATAGTGCGCCGGGCAGCCGTCTTGCTGGAACCACATGTCTCTGTAAATGTGCAGAGGTACGTCTTCCAATAAGTTTGGTAAATGATTTCTTAAAAAGTCCAAATAAATGTCGCCATTCAAGGTTTCTGGCAGTTCAAAAGGTCCGATGATTCTCCCGTTTAGAATCCCGGTCCACATGTTTATTTTGAATCGATACTGGGATCTATCCTCTCTCATCAAATGTGGATTATCTACATGCCACTCGTGTAAGTTGTGTAGATTCATGTACCCATCTTTTTTAAAAGTGGACTCATCGGACCATAAAATTTTGTCTATGAATCGTGGATCTTCCCGGTGTCTTTGTAACATCGTTTCACAAAACGTAACTCTTGGGAGATAGTCCCGGGGTAGTAAAGTTTGTACTCGCGTGACGTGGTATGGGTGGAGCTCATGACTTTTCATGATTCGATGGGCTACACTTTTGGGCACTTCTGTGCTTTCTTCGATTTGTCGTACTGAAGTACTTGGATCTTCTGCGACTGCTTGTAGTACGATGTCATCGTAAGGCAAGCGACTTCTTCCTTCACTGTGTACTTGGCTTGGAAATCGTCCCTCTGAGAGTGAACGGTGCACATTCACAAAATCTCAATGATCGGGATCACGAGCAGCGTTTGGGTATCTTTGGCGGTAAAGCCTAGCTGCAGCACTAGCATTGCATCGGCATTCACCATAAATGAGATGCATGTTGGCATATTCCTGTGCGGTGTACACCGACATGGTGGTACTACACAATCACACGATCAACGATAGTCCAGGAGAAAGCAAAGGTCTTTGAAAGAGACTCTAAACAGTCCAAATCCAAATCACAAGCAATCGAGTCCAATAAACAAAGCAAAAAGTGGTATGTACGAAATCAAGACGAACGAATACGATGTGCGCAGTAAACGAAGTAGAGTAACGTACTGATCTATTGTATTTTGTGTGCTGTACGTCGGGAACATGGACAATAGCGACATTGTCTCGCTCACACTAGTAGCATTGTGTCTACCCGTCTCGCGTACTTGTGGCGTCAATATCTGTCTCTCTTACACTCATTGAATGTTTCTCTCCGTCTTATCCAAATTAGAATATCACTTAGAAGAAAGTCCTGGGTACACTTGAATCATTTTAAGTAAGTAAGAAAAAATTGTCGAAAACTGACTTCCTTTACAAAAATCAATATTGTCCAAAATTTAAGAAACAATCTAGCAAGTGTCATACCATTTTGGAATTCTTATTAACTGCGCCAACTTTTAAAATTACCTGCCAAACAAGCGTAGTACATTTTTCTTCCAGTACAGTCAGTTAAAGTCGAGCAAACTATTAAATTCCAATCATTGTTTTGGGCAAATAGCCTCATTTCGTTTCAAGTCGGAGTCGTTTGATTTAAATCTTAGGCACCAGTTTACTAAAGCATTATTCAGGATTACATATAAAAAAAAATTACATAAAAAGTATAAATTTGTAGTGCCGGGAACTAAAAAACCACCACAAGATTCTTTTCGATCGAAAAATCGATGAAGTCGATTTTTCGTTTTTTTTAAAAGCTTTGTATTTTTTGAGATACATTACTTGGATTTTTATTTTTATTTTTCTGATAACTATTGTAACTAGGCCTATCACGGGTTTACGGCTTGACGTCGATTTACGGGACACCTGTATACTAAGTGTAGACTCAGACATTTCCAGACGATTTGAAGATTTCTATCATAAAACCCATTCATAAGTAATAAGATGAAACTAAATTAACAAATTACAGGCCTATTGCTCAACTGCCTATATTTTCGAAAATAATCGAAAACATATTGTATGAGAACATTTACAGTTTTTTTTGAAAAGTATGATATTTTAGCAAAAGAACAATTTGGTTTCCCCAATAATAAAAACATCACTAATGACTTGACTACATGACTTTCTAGATTTAATAATGACTTCTGTTGATAAAAGACAACACATGTGCTCTACTCATGGATATGACGAGCGCATTTGATCATTTGACTAACAAAATACTACTGTCGAAGCTCTATGCATATGGTATTAGAGGGACGGCTTATAAACTACTGGAAAGCTATCTTGGCAATAGAAAACAGCATACGGCTATTTAAAAAATATGTAAGAAAACTAAAACTAAAAAAGAGTACCTATCGGCATGTAGATAAGTAGAGTCGGGTGTTCCTCAAGGAAGCATTCTAGGGCCTCTGCTATTCTTTATATATATATATAAATGACCTTCCAAATTCAATTGACTATCCTTTAATATTATTCGTAGATGATAGTACTACAGTACAGTAGTATTCGTAGAAGACTCTATTGTATAAGCGCAGCATATAGTCCCAACACCCAGCCTTACATGTCACAGATTTCATCCAGATTCTACTGTATTTTTGGGTAACACTGAATAATGTCTATTTATGCAAAGGGTTAGTTTGTCTAGAACAATAGTTGTAAATATAAAATCTAATTTAATACCTAAGTAAACGTGATATTGTATCTAATACTCAAGGTCCATACGTAATACATTATTATTATGTTCGAATACCTATATTCTGTGCCGTGTGACTCTCAGGTTGAATTAAATTCATTCAATACATTTATTAGTATCATTGTTTTATTATGAGAAATAAAATTATAAACTGTCTATGCTTTTATAGTTGTATGCTTCTATATGTTCCGTAGTTCGCGTCTCGGAATCCTTATGGTTTCATTATATCCGTCCGTCAGAAAATAGGGGTGTCGAGTGTCGAGCTGTCAAATATGACATTGACATTAATTGACTCGACACCTGTGTTTTATTTTCAGCGCTCTAAATTTGCTCCTGCTTACAGAATTCCGGACATTATAGTCCCTGCCTAAATGTGTAAAATGCCTTGCCTGCAGGCTGCACTTGTTCGCCACTTGAATCATGACGACAACTATTCTAGAATTAATTATCCTGATAAACCTGCCTGATCCTAAGCCTATAAATAGCCAAAATAATTTCGTAACCCCAGCATTCCTATGTCCGATTGTTTGGGGTCCAGTACCACATTATTTGCATACTTCGACGCCCATTCGTGTGCATATAGCCTTAAAATGCCTCAACATACAAACGTAAACTCTATTTGTCGGGTTTTAAGTGTCATATTTGTGTAGCATGACTTGATATAGTATATTCAAATTAATTACATTAATATGTTAATACATCTTTAACACATGTATTGTTGTATGTTATGGTATGTGGCTGTATTCAGTACAAATGAATTTAAAATTGTAAGCTTTCTGTTTGCTGTGTGCGAGTTTTTGTCCCTAATCGCCGTGAAGAAGTTAACTACAATTTGTATGGCATCGAATTAGTTACCATTATTTTCCACTAGGGGCGTTGATGAAATTAGGCATGGATATAGAGGCTGCAAGATGTACGGTGCCATCGGGATTTCGTTTTGCACGCATGAAATCGCGTGCAACATCTAGTAATAACAATAACCGTTGCTATTATTCAAAAAAAGGTAATGTAACTATTTAAAAAGATTTCAAACAAGTAATGGCTCATGAGTAATGGCATACGCCAATCGTTTAATAGGTAGTAGCCAGTAGGTACCATAGAGTACTTTACTTCCTCCATGTAGGTACAGTAGGGCTACCCCTAACAATTGACAAGTACGTATTCGTAACTTTATATATATATATATATATATATATATATATATATATATATATATATATATATATATATATATATATATATATATATATATATATATATATATATATATATATATTTATATTTATGGCATCGGCTTATAACCATTTGCCAGTGAAAAGAAGAAAGAAGCGGGAAATAGAACTTTCGTTTCAATTTTCAACACCGTTTTCCTATATCGTCAAGTCCAAAGTCTAGTCAAAGTCCAAATATACAGTCAGTACAGTCCATGAGTCATGTCAGTCGATGCAGTAAAGTGGTAGAAGCTTTACTGAAAGTTCCTAGGGAGTTTTGGCGGGAAACACAAAATAGCACGTTTTTAGAAGTTGTACCACTTGCCCACACTTATGTACGTTAACGAATATTAAATGGTTAATATTCTACACGAAGAAATACGAATTCCACAACGTCACCCATTGAACTCCCCGGCAAAACTCCTAGTAACTTTATAAAAAAGTTCAGTCGTCTAGCCTCTAGCCCTTCTAGTATGAAAAGTAGGATAGCGCCTATACAATCGACATTCGATAAAATTTCAAATACGTAGTTGTCAATGAGGGTTTTTAAATTCGTGACATCTGACAGCTTTTGACACAACAATAGGACCGTCGGGCTACCAAGCGCCGCCGGGTGACAGAAAATTCTTATTGACCGTTTTTGATACCACTTACGCCACCAGCAGAGCAATCGCGCTAAGTTGGCAGTTGAATTATAAACTAACCGTGAACGTTACTCGACTTTTTGAATGATTCGGTATCGCGCTAACGTTTTGACAGATAGTTGGAACGCAGCCGCAGCCCAAGCGTAAACGCTGTCAAAAAAACAAAAAGATGATACGATGCTACTTTATCTCGCACGTTTCTGAAACGTTTCTTGTTTTGGTGTGTTAAATTGTTGAGAATATAAGGTAAAAATTACTTGTAAAATAAAATAAAAATAAAAGTAAAATTGAGCTACGATTGGAAGGGTAGTGCGATACTGAAATTTGTTCAGCCGCACCGGAGTCGAACCGAAACTGAATCATAACCAAAGCAGACTTGAACCTGAATTTAACCGATAAACAATAGCGCGATTGCCCTGCAGACGACGCTTTGTGTGAGTTGGGTCTGCCCCCTAACGGCAGAAAGAATATAAAAATCCCTCATTGTTCGGACTTACCTCTCAGTATACTTGCATCTGCTGTTAAAAGGCAAATAAATTCGACCAAACAAGTTGTTGAAATATATTCGACCTAGTCTCTACTACCTAGCTACTGGCTAGGCGAAATACTTGCTATAAATAGAACACAAGGTGCCAGACCACATTTACCTGTTCTTACATAATTTAGCTGCTAGCAGTGCTAGTATAAACCTATCAGAGTAGGAAACAGCTAGTACTGATTACGTTGTTCTGACGTTTGTTAGGAAAATTTTGCATTGAGGGTCAATTCTGCTAAATAAAACCTACAATAATACAATTACAATCCAGTCCCGATACGCTAAAACTGCTAAGCCGGTATTCTCGTTAAACCAGCGCGAAACGCGTTCTGATCGGTCCAAACTTCACAAAATCAGTTTACGATAACAAGTCGCACTTGAAATACAATTAAAGTAAAATGAAAGTCTACTTTAAATACGAGAATAATTGAGGTTCAGTTTTCTTGCTATGAAACAAATTGTAATCCCGGCAACAGCTGATATCTTTTCGGGTTTCTTTCTGCGGGAAAACATTCCAACAACATTCGATGACTAAAACCATAAAAGGAAAATCAAATTAATTTCATAACCGCAGAGTACTGTTGCATAACGAGAAATAAAAAATTTATAAGTGTCGTTTTAAGTTTTAACTTTATACCTACTCAAATTTCCGTTACGACAGTTATTTCGCAAAAAATAATTAAAACTTAATTTTAAGAACCTTTGACACGATCGTAAGGGTTCAGTTCACACTACGACGACACGCAACGCTACGCGGCGCTGCATTTTAGGATAGCTATTAAAAATTTAAACTTTATTCACTACACAAAAGGATACAAGTTTCATATTATGACATCAGTCATACACTGCACTGGTTCGAACTCTTACAATGAAATCTTCTCGTGTAATTAATAAAGTTCTATTTTGAATAGCTATCTTAAAAACGCAGTATCGCGTATCGTTTCGATTCGTTTCGGTGTGAATTGACGCTGAGATATCTTTGATCTTCATTATGTAACCAACTGGTGCACGCAACTTCGTTTGCGCAAAACTAGCGGAAACGAAACGGATTTTGATGAACTTTGGTATTGACTATGGTAGTTAGTTTAAGCTCTGGATTAACACATAGGCTACTGTTTATCCTGAAATAGTACAGTGCTCCCCTGGGATACTGCCACAGACAAAAGCTTAAATATTATAAATAAGTATTAATACGAAGATGAAAACCGTTCTTCGTTAATTTAATCCTAAATATGTTAAAAGGTAAATACTAAATACACAACGTACATTTTCTGCGGATCTCTAAAAGCATCAAACACCAGCACTTGATACCAGCACATGTCACAGGCGCCGTTATCAGCAAGCACATCCTCTGGATTATCGAGTAGCTTCCTCTGGTGTGCTCAGTCCACCATGAGGGTTTGTCTGTTGCTGTTGTGTGTTTTGGCTGTCAGGGGAGACGAGTGTAAGTTTTTTTATAACTATTTTATAAGTTTATATTCGGATTAAAAGAAAAAACTAATTTACGTTTAAATTTGAAATAATCTAAGTAAAATCGAACAAGCTCCGCTAGACCATGAATCACATTGTTTAATCGCGCGCACGCACAACCTACTCACGCAGTTTATCCTCGTCTGCAGTCGTTGCGGTTGCTTCCTTTGTGTTTTAATTTTTAATATTTATATCCGTCCTAGTGCAAAGGAAAATGTTTAGAAACTGGTCGAGCAGGAACTATAGCGATATTGTACATGTATTTTTTTTTCTCATTTTTGTGTCTCCGGTATATTCTCACAAACTATTTGTGTCTGTATCTCGGTTGTATCATGCATGAATCATGATAGGTTGGTGAACTATCAGGCTGGCTAATAAGTAACTAGACTCCTAATTCTGGTATTTAACTTAGACTTTCAATTAATTATAAATGGATCGTCTTAATATCATTAGCTGAATTTTGGAGTTTAGACTACGGAATATAATTCGAATATTCGTTTTATTAGAATATTAGTCAATTTTATTATTCGAATATGACTGGATTCAGTATTCGAATAATTCGAATAATACGTTAATAATAGTAAAAAACTTTCAAAAAGCGGAAAATGTACGTTATTTAAAGCATTATTAATATTATTTTATTAACAGCCTCCGTGGTCTAATGGTTACAGCTTGGCTCTCGACTCGGAGGTCGTGGGTTCGATTCCCGCATTGAAACAACAAAAAATAATGTTGTTTCCAAGTTTGGTTAGGACAATGCAGGCTGATCACCTGATTGTCTGACAAGAAAGATGATCCATGCATCGGATAGGCATGTAAAGTCGGACCTGCGCCTGATCTCTCGCCAGCCGTGTCGGTTATCCGTCCCACTGGGTTATGAGTGCAAGGGAAGAGAGAGTGTTCTAGTGTACTGCGCACACACTTGGGCACTAAAATAACTCATGCGTAACGGGCCAGCTTTCAATGAAACCGGCCACCGTCACCGAAATGTGTGGGGAGTTATAATATTATTTTTTAATATTGTCATCAAAGATACCTGAAAACTGATATCAATCAGTACACTGTTTGTGAAATAATATAACTCTGTTCTTAATTTAAAAAAATTAAATAAGGTTTATACTTCCCACAAACAACAGCGAAAGGATGCCACGCTCACGCGCATTATAAATATTTATAGCCACTATTCGAATTATTCGAATAGTAAAATTTGTCGAATAATAACATACCCTACATTAGACCAAACAAAAGGCTTCATATGTTTGTTTGACGTTTATGAGAATACCATTTGCTGTTTTAATATTAAAACTGCGTCGAAACTGTATTAATGTAAGATTCAATTAGCAGAATCGACCTACAGGTTTCATGGAGACATTGATACAAATTACATACAGACATACAGAAATGTCCAATGGTTTTCCCATAAAATGTGTGCTTTTAAACACGAAAAACTTAAAAACAAATTATAAACGCTATACTTTAAAATCTTAAGATTATTTTTACCAAAGCCGGTTCGCTTGCGCAAGCAACGAAAGCGATGGGTATATTTATGTAATTTAATTTAAAATTTGCCTCTACTCAAATGAATCGCATACTTTATGTTATTAAAGTTGGTTCAATCGAATTAAAAACGCCGCTAATGAAGATAACACGAAAATATGGACTTGGCGAGGGTATTATAGAATTTTTTTTGGGTATTTTATTATTTTACCGTGTCTATTTTGCCCGTTACGTTAGGTAGTTAAGTAGACAAATAACAATCTAATTTAACCTATCACATGCCAAAAACTTTTTAACGTAAACAAACTACTGTCTTTAGCATAAAATTCGGGCTTCGGGCTATATAGTTTGAAAATTACCAATTATAGTGGTCCAGCCACTTAATATTATAGTTTTAGGTTAGTATCTTCATAATTTCATCGTTTGAATTACGTTTATTAATAAGTTCAAAAAGCTTCATTTTAAATGCACTCTTAAGAAAAAAATAACTTGAAAGGGGTGCTTTTTTAAACGTTTATTTGTTTTAAACGACAACCAACAAACGTTCAGGGTAGGATACCTATACCTAGGATACCGAGTTTCGAACACTTTTTGTGGTAAATGTTCTCACAGAAGGTTGCCAAAGTTTTGTTGCTCAAACACCAAATATATGTCTACTAACATCTCAACAGACCTGATAACGATGTCAAAATACCAGCACCGTTATAAAAACCCTGATTCCCAAAGACAACAATATCGTACATTATACACCACGGGATGATCGTTTTGTTGGCAGTCGATCGTTACTAAAATCGCAGTTATTCCCAATGGAACTTAAGAACATCGACCAGGATGGGTGAAATGTAGAAATTAGCCCATGGAAAATCAGGAGGAGGGTTCTCTGCTAGTATACACAATCATCACCCTGCCTACTCTGCCCTGGTTTGCTAACTGGGTACGGAGTGGCTCTCCATACGTGTGAAGTCGGATAAGAAATATATATATTTTTTCATTTTCCACTACCATTCGTGAGGTATTATCAAACATGGAATAGGTAGGTGTTTTTAAATAAAGTCAACGTTTCTTAACAGGGTCGGCCTCCAAAGTACTGACATTTCTAAAATATATGAAATAGAAACTTGTAAGGTTTTGTTAAAAGCTTTCTGGGAAAAATATTTAGAGCGAAATCGGACAATAACTTTTGAAGTGATAGTTATGGAACCCTCCTTACACATGTCCTGACATGCTCTTGGTTAGGTTATAATTTACGGTAGTCGCTAGTCTGTGATCATGATGATGACCATTGCAATTCCTCTTCATCCAGCTCCCCTGGCGAAGGAGGTACTGGATCCGGAGTGGCAGCAGCTGGTGGAAGCTGGTGGGATGAGCATCAGCCATGGACGAGTCAAGAGGTTTGTCGAGCTCAGCAGCTCAGAGGTAAGAATGTTTGAATATTAGGCGTTCCAATAAGTAACGGATAACTGAGAAACTGACAAAGGGTCAGTTTACACGGCGACGATAAGCGGTGTTATATTTTTAAGATAGCTGTTGAAAATTGAACTTTATTCACTACACAAAAAGATGCTTAATTCATTCAAGACAAGACATTCGAACTCTTAAAAATTTGCATCTACTTGTAATGAATAAAGTTCAATTTTGAATAGCTATCTTAAAAACTCAGCGCCATGTCACGTATCGTTTCGTTTCGGTGTTAAATGAATCTAAAGTACAACAAGCTCCCTTACTTTTTTTCCACGTTTGAAATATTACAGTTAATTTTTAACTAGGTATGATTGATGCACGCGCACGACGAGAGCCAAAAAGCGTAGAAGTTAGCTGTTAACTGCCTTTCAACTTACAAGTATCCGCCTATATCAAAACTGTGATTGGCTTAGGATCAACGTAGTATGTAGATATTAGGTAATTTTATTAGAGTGGGCGTCGCGTTGTAAGACGAATAGCCCAATTCTTCTGTTTTAAAACGGTGTACTGCTAAATGCTTTTAAGAAATTCTCATTAGCCTGGGACTATATTGTCTGGAATCCCTTCCGGATTAAAAGAAAATTTAGAGTATTGAAAATATAACTCTAGATTAATACAATAGAGCTGAAAATCGAACACTCAAGTGTCGAGTCAAATGTCATAACTTATATAAATGACAGCTAGATACTTCGTATTTGAGCTCTATTGTAATAGCGCAGAGTTTTATTTTCAGTGCTCTGTATTTTCCCGGGCTCGCCGGATTCCGGATCATATAGTCCCAGTTCTTATTGCGCAATTTCTAAACTCTAGTAGCAATGAATAGCATCTAACAGGTAACGGAAGATGTCAAAAATTGCAAAACATAGCTAAAGAATTAGATAAAAGACCAGTTGTGTCATTTTTGGCACAGCTGCTAGGTTATTGCGTAGAATTGTTGGTATCTTAGCTGGGAATAACGAGTCGTTGAGACATTGTACTGCGATATTTTATTTTATTTTTAATTCATATATACTAGCTAAGATACTAATTTTCTAGACCAGTTGCGTCATTTTTGGCGCAGCTGTTAGTTGTAAGAGAACTTAGGACATTGCATATACAGACAGGACCAGTTGCATTCTTATAGGAGCAGATCTTAGTATAGAATAGAATAGGACTTATTAAACTACTTTTAAAATTTACACTTTACATCCCGACTAATATACAATTATCAAAATATAAATATATACGCTTTCTATATAATATTATAACTTACACTTACACATTATACTTGACCCTGACCTAGGACCAACTGCATCATTTTTGGTGCAGTTGTTAGGCTAAGGACACGCAACTGGACTAGTGGCTCTTATTAGGGTCACTCTAAGTACAAATACAATCTTGCGACTACTATTTTATAACTATATTTAATATTAAATATTTTATTTTACATATTTACACTTGACGCGTTCCCCCAATTAAATTTTACATTAGAATTACACATATACATATTAATTAAAAGCAATAAAAATGGCGATGGTTCATACTCCACACAACAAAAACCCCATGAACCCAAACCGACTATCTATGGAGGGACCGGGGTCTGCAGGTAGTAGGAGTAGTGGAGACAGTAGCCGGCGCAACAGCCAAATAGGTATAGACACCCCCCAAAACCCTGACAGCTCTCTCGACGCCCTTCTGGCCGAAACCTCTCATATGATCAGGAACAGTATAGGTCTGCTGAACCAGACAAGGAACATGAGAGGCGACTTAAAGTCTGGTTTAGCGAACAACCTCATGAGAATCTCAGGCCAGATAGGGAAAGCCGCCTTATTGAGTAAAAAAGGGACAAAAATTGAAAACGAAAGAGAAATTAGGGAAACTAGGGAAGTAGAAGTGCAGTATGAAAGGGATGAAAGTGATGAGGATATGAATCGAACCAAAAATATATTAGAGAACACGATACTAAAGAAATGCTTCTCGAGATATATGGAAGATTGAAACATTTGATAATTGAAAAGGAAGAAAGTATAAAAGAGTATGTAAGGGAAGTGAATGAAAGAACAATAGAAACAATAACAAAAGAAATTAATAACTCAAACCAGGATGTTAGAAAAGAATGTGAGGATATGAGAGGGGAGCTGAGTGGTAGGATGGAGGAAATCAGACAGATAGGTCAGAGATCTGCAAAAGAGAGTAAGGAAAATTTAAATAGGACAGTCGAATTAATAAAGGGGGTAAAAGAGCTAAGTCAGGGAATAAAAGAGGAAACAACTAATAAATTTAAAGAAATAAATAAATTAAACGAAGATTATATAAATTATAAATTAAAAGGAAAATAAAGGAATAAAAGGGGAGATAAATAATAAGGTAGAGAAAATAAAGCAAATAAATCAAGAATTGGCAAAAGAAAGTAAAGAGAATCTAGATAGGGCAGTTGAGTTGATAAGTGGGGTAGAAAAGTTAAGTCAGGATATAAGAAAGGAGACAAGCAACAAATTAAAAGAAATAAATAAGCTAAATCAGGAGGTCATAAGCGAATGTAAGGGAATTAGAAAGGACAATCAGGAAATTGCAAAGGAAACTAGGAAAAATTTAAGCAGGGCTGTCGAGGAGTGGGGGCCAGGGCCCCGACAGAACCGCAATCCGCGACTTATGCGAGCGTGGTCGGTGGCGGTGGGGAAACCCAAACCACGCCACTGGAGCCGAGGCGCGTGACCCTCCACTCCTTGATAGTGACTGATAGGGAAAACATCATGACAGGATCAGAGATAGTGGCGGAGGTAGGAAAAGTGATAGAGCCAAAAAAGGAAGGAATAAAAATTGATAGGATTAGAAAAGCTAAAGATAGGAAAGTTATCATAGGATTAAGTAATAAGAAGGATAGAGACAAGGTTAAGGAAAGAATAGAGAAAAGTGGGGGAAAATTAGAAGTCCAGAGTATAGAGAATAAAGATCCGCAGGTTGTGCTGTATGGAGTGCTCAAGTCGAATACGGATGAAGACATTTATAAAGCCATAAGAACGCAAAATGAGCACCTCATGGAGCACATCCTGGGGGGGGGGAAAAGGATAGGATGAAGGTTAGATATAGGAGGCGAGGGAAAGACGACAGCACCGAGCACGTGGTGATGATCGTGTCGCCGGAGATGTGGACGTGCTTCACCAAAGTGGGCTATCTATACATAGACATGCAGCGTGTGCGGGTCGCCGACCAGTCCCCCCTAATACAGTGTTCGAGCTGTCTAGGGTACGGGCATGGGCGGCGATTCTGCGCTACCGCCGAGGTGAGGTGCGGACATTGCTCCGGGGTGCATCACCAGTCTCGGTGCGAGGAGCTGAAGGCCGGGAACAATGCTTGCTGCATAAATTGCAAAAATGAAAAATTAGATAACATCAATCACAATGCATTCAGCGCGGGGTGTCCGGTCCGCCAGAGGTGGGCGCCATAGCGCGTGCAACGGTTGCCTATGCCGAACACCAATAGTGCCAGTAAGCCGCCTGTAAACCCCAGCATTGGATATTGTAATTAAATGTATTTAATTTTAAGCCAATGATGTGATGGAAGGAGGTAGGCAGACAGCGGTGGGTATAAAAATTTGGGTATGAAAACTTTGCATATATATGGAATTATTGTTAATAAGGAAGCATATATAGCATAAGCTTTAAAAAACGTAACCTCCCGCTGTCCCAAACAATTGTATACTGGGACTAGTGGCAAAAAACGCGCTGTGGAAAAACACACACTGCAAACAATGATTATTATGCAAATAATTTTTGTGCAAAACCCCGGGGCGGACGTCCCGGGCTGAATGATGGTAATGGATAGGAGTAGTGGGATGAGTAAGAAAACATAAAGCAAAGTAAATATATGGAAGATATGTAAATAAGTGTAAAGGAAAATGTAGAATATGATAGAAACAGGAAATGAGTGTAATAGTTAGACATAGCATAATACAAATTAGAAAAGAGCAATGTAAAAATATAAAATAAAAAATTGATAAGTAAACAAAAAAAATGTAAACAACAAAATGTAAAGGAATAAAATGTAAAAGTAAAATGTAAAGTTAGAAAATGTAGAATGAGATAGAAACAGGAAAAGAACAAAAAGGCTAGACATGTGAAGTAAAAGAGACAATGTAAAATGAAAAGAAAAATGAAATGTAATTTTGAAAGAGAAAAATGTAAGGCAAAATAAAAAAGTTGTGTAAGTGAATGTTAATGTAGTGATAAATGTAAATGAAATGTAAGGAAATGTACAAATTTAAGCAAGAAATAGAGTTATATAAGTAAGTAAGAGAATGTAAAAAAGAGAAAGAATTTAAGAAAATGTGAAATGTAAACGTAAATGTAAATGCAAAAATTAATGTAAAGTAAATAGTACAAGATGTTAAAAGATATAAATGTAAGACTAGAATGAAATAAGTAATAAGAGAAATGTACAAAAATGATAGCTAAGAAATGAAATGTAATGATAAAAAATTGTAATTAAAAATAAAACGGAAAATGTAACCAAAAAACAAAGTAAAAAATTGGCCCTGCTTACGGAACAAGGAAAAAAAAAAAAGAAAAAAAAAAAGCTAACTGGTAGAATCATAGAATCTATTCATAGACAGTTATTCAACTTAGAAGATATTACGACAGGTATTTACTACTTAGAATCTAACAGATGCAACAAAGCCAAACATTCGCCGGGACTCAATAAGCACATTGAACAATTCAATCAGTTTGGAGTATGGCGCCGGCGCGCGCCCACGCCGCACTTCACAAGACGGCTAAGGCTGGGACTATATGCTCCGGAATCCGGAACGCCGGTGAAAATTCAGATCACTGATAATAGAACTCATCACTAATACAATAGAGTTGAAAATAAAAGTTTCAAGAGTCGAGCTGTCATATATGATATTGATATTTGTCTCTACATTCATGTGTTCGATTTTCAAGTCTATTGTAGTAGCGCTCTGTAGTAGTAGAGTTCTGTTTTGAATGCGCAGATTTTTCTACGGCCTACCAGAATTATATAGTCCCAGCCTTAGAGATGGCAATAGTAATGACAAATACCTTTAAATTACTATTAACTATTATTTATAGATTTTATATGGAAATGCATAAATATACCTATTACAGAGACACTTCACAGTGATGGTTTAAAGATGGCACTACTTAGAACTTGACTAAAACTTGATCCAATCTACTTCAAATTTTGCACACACATTCTTTAACAGAACCGATAGAAGACGTGATTCGTATTTCATTCAACTTTATCTCCTAACGTGGTCAAAAGGGGGTTAAAATCATTTTACACTTCTACGGGGACGCAGTTGAGGGCAAAGTTAGTTAATTGATAAACCGATTTGAATGGACCCAGAAACTTTAAATAGTTTATTAATCGCTTTAAAATGAAAAGTTCTTTTAACTCTGACGTTTCTTGCGAATACCAGCGACACAGAAAACTATGGACCTCCTTTTACGAAGTCGGTAAAATGCAATCTAATAAATCTAAAACTAAATATAATTTTGATTTTCTTTTTGCTAATAAACAGACAATATTATACTTTAAACAATTTAAATGTCACATAATAAGTAGCGTGTAATAAAGAATTAGGTAAGTACAACGACACACCAGTGGCGTGGGGTTAATATAACCCCACTCCTATCGGCTTCACTTACCACTTACCTTTTGAAGACCCTAATCCAAATTCCTTTCTATTATACAGGCTACGGCTTCCCCATTAAGGAGGCTCTCCTTGCTGGCTAGCCTTCGCCACTGTGACACATTAATTTGATCGTCTTTAATGTTGTTGATAACAAAAATATTACATTGGATCTGAACGAGTACCATAAACGTATCTAAAATATATTTGACCATCTGTACAATTTCTCTTGAGTCAATATGTACTCAACATTTAATCGTTGTATCTTCACATTCCCTAAGGCAATGCGCTTTGTTCAGCACTTTCCAAAAACGATTAGTTATTCTGAATACACCATCAGATCTGATTAGTAATACACCATCTTTTTCCTGTTGCGTAAAATATTACTTTCGTAGATAAGTTTCTTTTTATAATCTCCATCTTTTGGATCGTTTTATATTATTGACAGCGCAACTATTGGTTTCATTGTTCGGTCAGTTACAAATTTCGTAGCGTATTTTTTGTAGTTATTGTTGGTTCTTGGTGGAAGTTCATGTTTACTGTACTTAGTATCTTATCTTGAAGAGCTTATAAATTCAGAATGTCGATTCTGGAATTAAATACAGTTACGAATCAGTCCCGATATGTTAAAACTGCAAAATGGTATTCTCATAAACGTCAAACTAGCGTCAGACCCGTTTTGATTGGTCCAAGCAAAAAAAATCAGTATATGATATCAAGAAGAATCATTTATAATTGAATCGGTTATTTTAAAAACCAAATAAGTCACTTTTTTAACATGCTTTTTTTGCTGAAAATAGTTCGTCATAGGGTTAAGATACGTATTCAGGGTAAAAACCACGTAAGTCGATACATTCCTTCCTCTTTCAATAATGCTGCGTGAAAGACGTTTATTGCATAAACAACATCATTCAATCATTAATCCCAAGGCCATCAATAAAAAATAAACGATTTAAAACAAGTTTAGGGTAGCATTTTGAAAGAGCATATTATGCCATTTTATGACAATATTTTTAGCTGGCTAAATGCAAATGTAGAAGATAATCCAGACGAGAAGGTTAGAAAATATGACTATGTACTACCTTAAAGATTAAAACATGACAAATTAAGTTTTAAGTTTCATAGCATATAAGCAATAAAAATATGATTTCTACGGTTGTTTCGGTTAAATTATATACCACTAACCCTATTTCTTGCTAAAACAACATAAGTCAAAAATAGTTTCTCAGGTTTTTTTATTATTTCTGTTAATAAACTGTAAAGGAATTTCGCCATTATAATATTTACTACTCAAATATTAAATTAAGCATAAAAAAGTCCTTTAAAACTCATTTGTTTGTGTACGACACAGTTTTTATTGGTTCTTGAAAAATTCTAATTGACTCACTTATGAGGTTTATCAAATGACCCATTCAATTCAATAAAAGTAAAATGAAAGTGTAAGTTAATTAGATACACTTTAATTTTACTCTATAAACGGGAGATGTCACACGATACATCTGGATGCTGAAGCGCCACTTAAATTAAGTCGCACTCAAGTCACATGCTGTCCTTGTCATTTTGCCAAATCATCCGGTGAGTTAGGGAGGCCTAATTTAAAATTAACCTAATTTTAAGCCCCGACACAAACTGAGGAGTGTTTATAAGACTTGTCTGTATTATTGTCTGTCTGTGGGCTGTGGCATCGTAGCTCGCAAATGGATTTTGATCTTGTTATTTTTTAAATACGAGAGTATTCTTAGCTACCTATTCAGGTTTATTACATTTTCAATCCCCGTCCTTATAACGATGTTTGTAGGTCGCGGGTTAAAAATCTAGGAATTGAACACAAAACAAATTTTATACAACCGCTATTCATCATCATCAGCTGGCTTAGCCCTCGAGGGATTTTTTCTGGTCTCGACAGAAAAAACTGCACTGTAAATAGAGCCGAAAATCGAAGTCTCAAGTGTCAGATATGACAACTCTACACGATTTTCAGCTCTATCGTATGGCCACAAAAAAACTCTCGTGGGAACGTAGCCTCCTGTTTGAGAATGTACGGTGTTTTTTTTTTCTTTTTATTCTCAGCCCAACGTCCCGCACCAAGCCTGCCTGCTGCCGAACGGCAAGGCCGGCCACTGTCGCCACCTGCACTACTGCGTGCAGGAAGACTTCAAACGGGACTTCACCAAGTTCATGGACTACCTCTGCATCATCAAGCATTCGTAAGTTTTTATCATCTATCCTTACTATTCCTTACTAATACATTAAACGCGAAAGTATGTATGTATGGATGTTTGTCACTCTTTCACGCAGTAACTAGTGAACGGATTTTGATGAAATTTGGTACAGTATTAGTTTAGACGCTGGATTAACACATAAGCTACCATTTATCGCAGCTAAATTTACTGTTCGGCTTGCATCTATATCCGTACAAGGGTACGGTTTTTGCGCGCGCGATGTCGCGGGCAACCACTTTGTTGTTGCAATGTAAATCATATTGATGAATGCGCGTATTTGTTACTCCAAAATGTTTTACAAAAATATGTATATGTATATTAAAAATATGTATATTTTTTGAGTTTTCACTACATATTTGTCTTCAGACAAATATGTAGTGAAGTTATTTCTCGCAAATAAAACCATAAATAATTTATATTATCTAAAATTAGCATATTATATGCGGCGTGGGCGTCGGACGTGGTTGTCCAGCGCGATAATACTTACATTAGCACTGGCTGGACCACTAATACAAAAAATATAATTTCAATATCTATGTTTATGCAATATGTAGATATTTTGGAATTTAGATAGAATTGCCGTAAGTGAATTGTTATTTTATTCTGTTTTTTTTAGTATTTGTTGTTATAGCGGCAACAGAAATACATAATAAGTATGATAATTTCAACTGTGTAACTGTCCCGGTTCATGAGAGTAGCCTGGTGAAAGACGGACAGACAGACAGCGGAGTCTTATTAACAGGGTCCCATTTTACGTTTGGGTTGGGAACCCTAAAAATTAGTATTTAGTGAGGTGTTGACTAAAATTAGAAACATTAAATTCGTTGGACATGTAATAATGTTGATCTGTAGAAAAAAATGGCAGATGGCAATAGATAAATTTGATATGTTCTTATTTGCAGGCGCTCAGAAAATATTAAAAAATAATGATTTTCGATTGTTATTGTTGTTGTTACTACCCAAAATTAGGCTGGGGTTAAATTTTCTTTTGCCTTTTACCTTAAAGCATTAAGAGCCCTATTACAAATCTGCACTCTGCGAGATTAGGTATTTGAAACGTTTCCGACATTTCGCATTTTGTAGTAATTTTGCAGTTTAGTATCGTTTTTATTGAAATAGGTTAATAAATTCATTCTTTAAAATTATAACATCTTTATTCCTCATGAAGTAACAATTGTTCTGGTTTAAATTTTGCTTAATAATATTATCGTAGATAGGAGTAATTCACAGTTAACTTAAAGCGATTTTCGAAGTTTTTTGACTTACAATAAGATTTTTTTCTATATTAAATCAAAGATATTTCAAAATTCTAAGGTCGGTAAGAACTATACGACTATATAGGAGATAACATTCTCATTTTATTATTTCATTTGCTTAGAACAGTAGTTCAGTCCAGGAGATCAAAAAAGTGCCTTCGCGCATTTTATGAAAATCTTTCTCTGCAATTTTGGGTTTAATCAAAAAGTTAAGCAAAATTTATAAAAAGCGAGGCCGCTACGAACTAGGCCAATAGCTATTCTGCACTATTCAATATGTCAAAATTGTATCTTTGTTTCTGAGATCAAGAACGCCATAATTGGCCATTTTACGCAAAAATCACAGTCGAGATGTAATATGCCTCTTAAACCAACCCTTTTACCCCAGTCATTTGGTCGACAAAAAGGGGGTTACCTGGAAAGTGTTGAGGAGTTTTGAAAATTGGTCGTTTTATAGATTTTGATGTATCATAGAGGACCTATTGGAATTTCAACATTGTCACCTCGTAACGTGGCCAATAGCGCCGCTATTTTCAAAGAAAATGCCCCAGTGTGACGGTTTGTCCGCGTAGATATTACAACGACTTTACTCTTTAATCCTAGTACCTACCTATCACTAATCTGTTTTTTTCCAGTGTTTGCTAATTTATTTCCCTTTGCCAGACCTATTTATTCTTCACTGGTGAGACTTCGACACAGCCTATTTATTCCCTCTTACACTTTCTCTTTATGTATTCTCCATCAATCCACTCTCTCTCTCTCCAGATTTATCCGTTTCCCGCTGCTACGACACGGCTGAGGCCGGAGACATGCCGGCTACTGTCTCTCTCTCACTCTAACTCTCTCCTCTCTCTCTCTCTCTCCCCAGCTCAATCGGCGTCTGCTGCCCCGACGGCATGGGTGGCGCCGCAGACACGGCCGTCGCCGGAGACCTGCCAGCTTCTGCGCCGCGGGACGAAAACGAGATCACATTCAAGATCAGCCGCGCGGAGACACGAGGTTAGATATTAAAGTGTTTTCAATGAATGTAGTCTTTTATTTCTACCACAGCTCCCCAGATAATCAATAATAATCATTTAATATTAATCTAAAAGCATACTGTAAGATGAAAGAATGATTGCTACTTGAATTATATTCTACAGATCAGTCATTGAAAAAAAATTGGGTTAATGAAGAATCTAATAATGTTTTTACAGCTTAAACATTCAATATACAATCTAAATTAGCACATGCAATCGTAGATTGGGTTTTTTTGGTCACTTTTAGGAGTTCGAATTCGAGCTTGGTCTTTATGCCTTTTGGCTAAATTTAGAAATTATAAATATATAAATTAATATGTATACCTACATATATCACTATATAGTATAAAACAATACATAATAAACTACAAATACTCAAATCAAATAATATAATAACACAGAACACAGGCAGGTATTTTGTATTCGTCTTGATTCAGTGATAACTTAAGGCTTGCAATATTAGATAGATTGGCGTTTCCAAGTGCCAAAGATCCTACGTTCGTGTGAAATTGTAAGTACAGACAAATCCAGATGTTATAATATTCTCCCCCTAACACTATGGTACATAATCCTCTGGTTGCAGGTTGCGGGCTCAGCACTCGCGCAACCTCGCGGGTTGTGGGCTCCCGGCCGGCCAACCCTCGCGAGTGGCCGTGGATAGCGTCCGTCACTCCGACTGGGTACGACCAGTACTGCGGGGGAGCGCTCATCACCGACCGACACGTGCTGACTGCCGCGCATTGTACCAGGAGGTAAATAGGGTTAAGACTTAAGCAGCTCAATCCGATGCTTCTGATAATTAGTGTTATGTAGCTCAATCCGATAGTTCTGCTAATTAGAGAAGGGGTGGAGATCCCTCCAGGATCTCATAACAACAAAGAGAAGAACACATAATGCTACCAATTTGAATATCACTTATTTATCATGGACGTATTCATCTCATGTCTGGGCAACTCCGCTAAACGCGAACTCTAGTAAGTACGAGTAGGTAGGTAGGGTACATTATATTATATTATGACAAATATTTTCCTGCCTCAACGTCTTTACTTACAAGAAATCATTTGCCCGAAGTACCCGTCATTGATTTTGGAAGCGTTATATTTTTATCGTGAACGTGCATATTTAAAAAGGTTGGAGCCGCGGGAAAAAGCTAGTCTATACTTCTATACTTAATATTATAAAGAGAAAACGTTTTTTTGTTTGTTTGCATTTAATAAGATCCGAAACTACTGGACCTATTTTAATGAAATTTGGCACACATATAGAGTAGACCACGGGGAAGGACGTGGGCTTTTTTATTTTTTATAAATGTACGGTTCGCGCGTTATTTCCTTTTTGATCTAGTAGTAGTAGATAAATAGGAAATCTTAGTTGATAAATGCGCAAGAAGTGTGGAGCTGGATTCTGGAGGTCCTCACTTGATATCTGTCGACTGCCAAGGACTCGCACCCTGATAGTTCCTATGTTTACGAGAATATTACTAACTGCTAATACAAGTAAATAATATTTTTATTGATTTTATAGTGGTTTCTTTTAATTTTAATTTGCACACGTTTCGGCTACTCTACAGCAGTCAGCAACCGTGACCTCGGGAGGACTGCGGTGACAGGTGATAAACAATTTGTGCTAAAAATATCCATTCTACCCGCAGATTCTTCAATTATTTTTTTCTGCGACGTAGCCGAAATGTTACAATCTAAAATAAAAATAAATCACAATAAAATCCGTAAAAGTAGTTTTATTTGCAAATAAGTAATCACGTATAGTCCCAAGGCTTATAATAGAACCAACCCATATCTTGCCAATGGGTGTCGTAAAAGACGATTAAGGGTCAATACTCAATTCACACCGAAACGAAACGATTCGCGATTTTTAAGATAGCTATTCAAAATTGAACTTTATTCATTACAAAAGAAGGTAACCTTGAAACATTAATAGTGATAGGCAAAATTGGAGACAAGCGACCCAAAGGACGATTACCTGCCCGCTGGTGTAATCAAATTACGACGCAGGTCGATGTCGATAACAACTGCCCTTAGGGAAGTAGAGGACCGAACGAAATGGAGGATAACTGTCATCGGCGCGACCTTCAATAATGATGATAACGACCTAGAAGAAGAAACTATTCAAACGTCCTCTCAATATGATAAGTTTTCACCGACGCTAAGGTATCTAATTGTTGCATAATGACAAAAGTAAGTGTCAATGTCATTTTTGACATTGACAGATGTCATGAAGTAAAGCCTATTTAATTAGGTTAATTTTAGATAAGTAAAAGGCTATTCTCAGTGTAGACTGTAGTCTGTAGACGTATTTGTGTTAGACATATCTCATTTGTAATACGTATCTGTGTTAAGCACCAATAAAGGGGAATATAAGAATTGTTGCTGTATTATTATAATCACCACTCAAACGTAAGAAGGACTTACACATCAAGAGGTCGTAGCCCGCTACACTAATATTAATTGGCGAGGAAAAAAATGTTGCTAAATGTTTAGACTTAAAATATCCTACTACTATTATAAATGTGAAAGTTTGTGAGGATGGATGGATGTATGGATGATGTATTGGATGGTTTGGAGCCAGTTCATAATAAATCTACTTAAATTATATTTATATATATTCTACCGGCTCTACCGCCTCCCACTGTTCACGCCCAACCTTTGCAGATGGAAAGCCGAAGACCTGTCCGTGCGCCTCGGCGAGTACGACATGCAGCGCACCAACGACTCCCGCACGTACAACTTCAAGGTCATCGAAATCCGCCAGCACGAGCTGTACGAGGTGCCGAACTACCACCACGACATCGCCATCCTGAAGCTGCACAGAGCTGCCGTGTTCAACACGTACGTGTGGCCTATCTGCCTGCCGCCTGTGGGGCTGGAGTACACCGATGAGATCGGCGTTGTTATTGGTGAGTTCTAGCGACGTGACGTGTCGACACGCTAATGGTTATAATAATATCTTTGGACGCCCACACCTCGTCAATCTGGTCTCGTGGTATGTTCTCGAAGAACTTGTGTTACGGGTACCAGACAACGGAAATAATATATCGACTTATTTAATACTTTCATACTATACACTTAAATTTTTTGATATAATAATATACTTACGCATATTTAATACACATCCATTACCCAGGAACATAGAAAACTTTTTTGTTCCATTGGCGCGATTTGAACCCGCGACCTCACACGCTAAAATTCGTGACGATGTCATTATGATGATGATAACTGTCTGCTTCTATTCACGTCTTTCTTCCACCAGGCTGGGGCACGCAGTGGTACGGCGGCCCCATCAGCGACGTGCTGATGGAGGTGTCGGTGCCGGTGTGGGACCACCAGAAGTGCGTGGAGTCCTTCGTCGACTCCGTGTTCAACGAGACCATCTGCGCCGGCGGTCGAGAGGGCGGCAAGGACGCTTGCCAGGTGATTCTACTGCAGCAGAATGGCATGGGCTTATGGAACCGTCAAAAGACATTACTACTATTATAAATGTGAAAGTTTGTGAGGATAGATCATCTATCCTTGGATTGATGGATGTTTCTTACTCTTTAACGCAAAAACTACTTGTTTACTAGTTTAAACTCTGGATTGAAACATAGGCTACGTTTTATCCTGAAAAAGTACAGGGTTCCTCTGGGATACCCGATACTATATTTACGCGGGCGGAGCCGCGGGAAATAGCTAGTAATAATATAAATAAGGCCACGAACTATTACGGTCTGTAAGAAAGCAACAAAAATCTCGCTGTTGTCATTGCGGTAATCATGTATGGCATTAATCGCTTACCATCATCGATCCGTCTGCCTGTATGTCAAACACTACCATTTAAGTTCTTTTTGATTTAATAATATATACTCGTATCTATACTTCTTTACTAATATTATAAAGAGGAAAGATTTGTTAGTTTGTTTGCATTGAATAGGCTCCGAAAGTACTGAACCGATTTTGATGAAATTTGGTACAGACATAGAGTAGACCACGGGGAAGGACATAGGCTACTTTTTATCGCGGCAAAAAGTATAGGTCCTGCGGGATTTCTTTTTGCGCGCACGAAGTCGCGGGCAGCTTCTAGTGATCAATAATTTCAGGGCGACAGTGGCGGCCCCCTCATGTACCAGATGTCGAGCGGCCGCTGGGTGATCATCGGCGTGGTGTCGTGGGGCGTGCGATGCGGGGAGCCCAACCATCCCGGCCTGTACTCCCGGGTGGATAGGTATCTGGAGTGGATACTGCAAAACGCGCAGTTCTAGTACTGCAGTGTGGACTGGATACTGCAGAGAGCGGAAGGATTGCTGCAGAAAAAAGAGCTTGCAATTACTGAAAATAAAGTAGTAAAGCAGTTTGTCTTTTTTTTGTACGAATTCTACATTGTTTCAACCTGGTCTATTTTCTTTACGTAAACCTACCTAAGGCTGGGATATACTGTCCAGAATCCATTAGGCCGAGGAAAATTCAGAGCACTGAAAATAGAGCTCTGGACTAATACAATAGAGTTGAAAATCGATCACATGAGTGTTGAGTTGTCAGATTTGACATTGACTTGACACTTGTGTGTTCCATTTTCAGCTCTATTGTAATAACGCAGAGTTCTACTTTCAGTGCTCTGAATTTTACACTTATTTTTCCACGGATTACGGATTCCAGACAGTACCCGTTCCCGGCCTAAGGTAAGTTTCTTATACTAAAAAAGGTTTAAAATGTTCAGAAATAATGGAATGGAAAATAAATAAGGAAAATAAAATATGGGAAAGTCACATAAAATTATTATAGACAAATATAATAAAGCCACTATTTATTGCGTCACATCAAAGTTCAGACTCCTTAATCACTTCACCACACTCTTCGATAGCCTGCAGTATATCCAGAATGTTCTTCTTCTGCACAGCAGGATGGAATGTCAGAGCGAGACGGAAGAAGTTCTTGTAGTGTCTGACCGGTGAGTACGATATGAGAAGACGGGAGCTTAGCGTCAGTAGTTCTTTTATCTTTGGTGTTACCTGAAAGACGCTGATGATAAAATACTTTTTCGGGCAAACACACATAACACCAAAAACTATAACCGGACTACGCAAAATATATATAGCCTAGGCATGTTACGCGATACGCATTATAATTAATTCTATTAACACTTCATTAATTAAAATCGGATCACTAGTTTAGGCTCTACAGTGGAATAAACAAACATACATAGACTGTCAAAATCATTACCCTCCCCAAAAGGAACAACTATGGAGTAAACACTAGATTCTCAAGATATTTTGTGGAATGAAATTTCTCACTAGCAAAACGACTCATGGGCCATGGCAAATGCAATAGGTACATTTTATAATGACTTATATTTGTAATTATACTTTGTCCCTATTTAGTAGACATAAAACATAACATAATTATTTTTAACCGACTTCCAAAAAGGAGAAGGTACCTAATATAGCTATTACCTATTCGACCCTTGGATTTCTACTTTATATGCACATTCACTATCCGTATATCAAAAGGTTTCTTTAAAACTTTAACAAAGCACTCAATACCTAAATAACTATGTGAGAATATTCAGTAAGCCATTAAATACCTTATGCATCAAATCCCACCAACCATGATTTCTCTCCCACGCCCTCATGAAGCGTGGTATATACCAGAAGCACACGTTGGGACACTGCAGTGTGGTCGTCACCAGCAGAAATCCTGGTCTACTGGCTACTGTCTCCAGGGCAAACTCGGCCATTGCCATTACGTGGTCCATCAGTTTACTGAAGCCAGCGTCACCTCTCGCCTTCCACATCATCCATAGTTTGAAAGCATCGATCTGAAATTGTCAGAAAAAAAACAATGTGAATTCACTATAATTAATCTCCCAATCACGGGTCTTTTCAATGCAATTCATTAATGTTAGGATAGAAAACTTCTAAAATCTTCCATCACTAATACTACTGCGAGTTGATTAGTGTATCGTCAAACCCTTCTTGGGGATTCGATATGGATATCACATATTCTTAAGCGTCACTTTAATTATCACCATCAGCCTATCGCCGTCTACGGCCCCCTGCTAAACGTAGGCCTAATGAGCGCCAACCATCCTGATCTTGGGCAGCCCACATCCATCCGCTGCTAGCCACCCTTCTTCAAATCGTCGGTTTGCCTAAGCGTGGTCTCCACTCTAACACTTGTCTGCTCCATTGACCGTTTGTCCGACTGCAGACATGGCCCGCCCACTTCCACTTCAGCGTGCTAATTCTTTGATTAATTTCGATGACTTTAGTTCTCTGGCGAATGATATCGTTACGAAGGGTATTCACCAGAGATACCCTAAGCATGAGCACTTTAATCAAGAGGCTATCAAGTGACATGCTCTCCTTTTCGTTGTGCCGAGCAGAGACATTGGCAAGTTGTGACTTCAAAGCATCATAACTTAATTAGCAAATCAGTTTTCGGCCGTGAGTCGTGCAATAGACCGCGCTGTCCGTGCGACCAAATCCAAACCATCAAATGACGTCACTTCTGCAAACTTCCAGAACATTCCTCATCTTCCTCCCACACTGCATGCTCTTGACCTTTGTCTTGTCTTGTCCAGTATCGAACCTGACGTCATAGAACTTATCCGGCTGGAACATGACGTAGCTTCTGCAAACCTCCAGAATATTCCTCACCTTCCTCCCACACTGCACGTTCTCGTCCCCAGTATCAAACCTGACGTCATAGAACTTATCCCGCTGGAACATGACGTAGCTTCTGCAAACCTCCAGAATATTCCTCACCTTTCTCCCACACTGCACGTTCTTGTCCCCAGTATCGAATCTGACGTCATAGAACTTATCCCGCTGGAACGTGACGTAGCTTCTGAAAACTTCCAGAACATTCCTCAAATTCCTCCCACACTGCACGTTCTTGTCCCCAGTATCGAACCTGACGTCATAGAACTTATCTTGCTGGAACATGACGTAGCTTCTGCAAACTTCCAGAACATTCCTCACCTTCCTCTCACACTGCACGTTCTTGTCCCCAGTATCGAACCTGACGTCATAGAACTTATCCCGCTGGAACATGACGTAGCTTCTGCAAACTTCCAGAACATTCCTCACCTTCCTCCCGCACTGCACGCTCTTGTCCCCGTTATCGAACCTGACGTCATAGAATTTATCCCGCTGGAACATGACGTAGCTTCTGCAAACTTCCAGAACATTCCTCACCTTCCTCCCGCACTGCACGCTCTTGTCCCCGGTATCGAACCTGACGTCATAGAACTTATCCCGCTGGAACATGACGTAGCTTCTGCAAACTTCCAGAACATTCCTCACCTTCCTCCCGCACTGCACGCTCTTGTCCCCGGTATCGAACCTGACGTCATAGAACTTATCCCGCTGGAACATGACGTAGCTTCTGCAAACTTCCAGAACATTCCTCAAATTCCTCCCACACTGCACGTTCTTGTCACCAGTATCGAACCTGACATCATAGAACTTATCCCGCTGGAACATGACGTAGCTTCTGCAAACTTCCAGAACATTCCTCACCTTCCTCTCACACTGCACGTTCTTGTCCCCAGTATCGAACCTGACGTCATAGAACTTATCCCGCTGGAACATGACGTAGCTTCTGCAAACTTCCAGAACATTCCTCACCTTCCTCCCGCACTGCACGCTCTTGTCCCCAGTATCGAACCTGAGGTCATAGAACTCATCCCGCTGGAACATGACGTAGCTTCTGCAAACTTCCAGAACGTTCCTCACCTTCCTCTCACACTGCACGTTCTTGTCCCCAGTATCGAACCTGACGTCATAGAACTTATCCCGCTGGAACATGACGTAGCTTCTGCAAACTTCCAGAACATTCCTCACCTTCCTCTCACACTGCACGTTTTTGTCCCCAGTATCGAACCTGACGTCATAGAAATAATCCCGCTGGAACATGACGTAGCTTCTGCAAACTTCCAGAACATTCCTCACCTTCCTCCCGCACTGCACGCTCTTGTCCCCAGTATCGAACCTGACGTCATAGAACTTATCCCGCTGGAACATGACGTAGCTTCTGCAAACTTCCAGAACATTCCTCACCTTCCTCCCGCACTGCACGCTCTTGTCCCCGGTATCGAACCTGACGTCATAGAACTTGTCCTGCTGGAACAGATACTGTGCCGCTGAGCAGTTGGCCTCGTGGAGCAGCCCACGCGATCTCACCAGGCAGAGGGAACACTGGAGGGGAGCGCCCACCATCTTGTGCGGGTTCCAAGATATGGAATCGGCCCTGGAATTGAGCACAAGACTATGAAGGTTGAAGACTAACGTTTTCTAAAATAAATTTTTAAATTAAAAAAAAAAAACTTGTATGAGTCTACGACGCGGCGTCGCCTCACACAGTCACAAAACTGATTTCAAAAGGTTTTTTTCACTTAAAACTGACGTTTTGAAATCAGCTCTGTGACAGTGTGAGGTCAATGGCCTTCTATATATTATTATCAGTATTTAGGAGGTGTACGTGAAATGAGTTTTCTTTATTTATGACTGTTGAAATACGCAGCAGTTTGTATCTTCTACAGTACGTGTTCATTATTCATAACTTATTCATAACAATTACTGAACATTTATAATTTTAAATCATAATTAGACTACCATTTACAAAAATGATAATTTATAATGACCTACCTTTCAATTCCTTTGAGTCTATGTCTTAGTTTCTGGGACAAGATAAGGCTGCCTCCCCAGCAGGCCTGTAAATAAATTAAGTACTTATGTCATAAATATTGTGTCCAGTATCAGCAGCATATAGCAGTTGGAAAAATTACAATGTTTTTAAAAACCTTGTATTTTATTGGAGTAGGTACAAATACAATACACAGTCGGCTTACAAAAAGAAACAATTTCTGACTTATTCCAAATCATTATATTACTAGCTTATCACATTTCATAGCGATACACAACACAAGCGTTATTTCACGCCGGTTTTCTGTGAGTCCGTGGTATTTACCCGGTCGAACCGGCCCATTCATGCCGAAGCGTGGCTCTCCCATGCGGGAGATGTTTAGACATCTTACCTCCTTCATTTTTAAAGCAAAAAAAACATCATACATCAACATGCATCCATATGCCATACTTCATGCAGACATCAGCCACAGCTTCCAGGTCGTCAATGGCACCCAAGACTGTAGTTCCAGCTGTAGCATTCACCATGACAGGATGTTTGTCACTCCTCAACTCCTCCTGTATGGCCAGCTCCAGATCTTCCACAAGCATCTGTCCGCCGTCGTTGGTTTTAATTGTCCTTATGTTATCCGTGCCGAATCCTAGCCAGTGAGCGCCTTTTTTGATCGAGTAGTGGCTCTGGAAATACGTGAAAAAATTGTTAGCGTAGCTTTCGCCCGCGGCTCCGCTCGCGTAAATACTATATCCCACGGGAACACTGTAATTTTGCGGGATAAATAGTGCCATATATATTAATCCGGAGCCTAAACTACTACCATACCAAATTTAATCAAAATCCGTTAAGTGGCTTTTGTGTAAAAGAGTCACAATTATCCATCCATCCTTACAAACTTTCACAATTTTATTAGTTTTATTAGCTTAATTAATAATTACAAGGTGATGATGTTGTTTTTTTATCCGACTGGTTGATATCTTACTTAAAACGTGCTTTCCTTACTTCCTTATCCTTATAATAATTTTATTAACGGGAAGTGTAAGAATGTAGGTATGGATGTGTGTGTGTGGATTTAATGAAATTTGGTATGGCAGTTAGGTTTATACTCTGGATTAACACATGGGCTACTTTTTATCGAAGCAAAATGTACGGTTTCCGCGAGATTTCTTTTTGCGCGTAGGAAGTCGCGAGCAGCATCTTATACTATAAACGAGCAAATCTTGCATACATATAGAATCGGAATCTCGGAAACGGCTACAAGTATGTATTTCCATGCAATTTAGTATGCAGAGATTTTTGGGGTAATCGATCTAGCTAGGTCCTAGGTTAATAAAGCGCATTTTTAAAATATACTTGTATGTATAATTTTATTTCGTCGCGTAATAAGATACCTACGAAAGAAATGACTCACGTCCTCCGAAGTAAATATCACCATCTCTGGTAAGTTCTTCACGCCTTTTCTCTTGACCTCAGGAAAGGCCTTATACCTGGCCGCGACCAGGGCGTAGAAGATGGAGATACTGCCTCCAGGACTGAAGATGCCATCGCCTTCGGGTATACCGAACAGACTCAGCACGTGGGCTATGATTTTGGACTCTATGAGAGAGAAGACGGGCGCCACTTCGAATGTGTACCTGGAAATATAAATTACAAGTGTAAATAAAATACCCGGGTAACCGAGCTTTGCTCGGATCTCTAGTAGATTAAAAGAAAAAAAAATCACAAAAATATATTACCGGGGTTCGAACCCACCACATTCCGAATTTCCGAACAATACAAAAACTATACATACGCATGTATACCATCGTCTCATCATCATCTGCCAATCGAACTGACATTATGGAGTCGAAATTTTTCAAAAAACAAAATCTAGTATGAATGAGTATACTGCGCTGAGAAGGTCACTGACAGTGTGAACTGTGACACAGCTGATTTCAAACGTATTTTAAACTAAAAACTTACATTTGAAATCAGCCATGACACAGTTCACACTGTCAATAACCTTCTGAGCGCAGTAAGCTCAATCATACTAGATCATTTTCTTCGAAAATCTATAATATTTTTTCTTCCCAAAATTCTTTACATTTAAAGCTGGATATCATGTGCCCGAAGCATCCGTAATTCATTTCGCAAAACGTTGTATAGAACTCACTGGCTAGTGTTGAACGCCTCAGCAACCCAGGCACCGGCCAGCCCATACACATCAGTGCCTCCGTACAGCTGGTTGCGGAACATGACCTGGTTGGTCCTGACGCTGTACCTCAACACCTGGCGGATGGAGCTCATCAGGTCATCGTCGGAAACCGGGGCAGATATGTCCAGGTCATGGTGTAGTAGTTTCTGGAATTGGAAGAAGATAATAAGTATCTCATGAGCTAAGAAAAGCAAATCCTTTTGTTCCATCTCCGTGCAGCTTGTCCAGCGTACGCGGGCGTCATTATATTCATTCTACTCCTAATATAAATGTGAAAGTTTGTGAGGATGCAGATCTATTGATTGATGGATGTTTGTTACTCTTTCACGCAAAAAAAACAACAGCACGCACGGATTTTGATGGAATTTGGTATGGTAGTAGTTTGAGCTCTGGATTAACCCGGAAAAGTACAGTGTTCCCGTGGGATACTGTATTTACGCGGGCAGACCCGCGGGCAAAAGCTAGTAAATAATATATTACTATATTTGCCTGCGGCTCCGCTCGGGACAAACAGTAGTATATGTTTGAATCTAGAGCCTAAACTGATAAATCATACCCATAGATATTAAAAAGAGATCATACCTACCAAATTCCATCAAAATCTGTTCAGTAGTTTCATCCATACATACAACCTCACAAACTTTTACGTTTATAATATTATAGTAAGTAGGGTTGATCTACTTGGGTTACAGAGTCCACAGACCACATGGCTTAGATAAGAATACAAATTGATAAGTAGAAATTACCTAATTAATAAGTAAATATTTAAAACACTAATTAATACAATAATGACCAAATCAAACAGTTCACTAATTTGAAATAGCTATTAAGTAAATCAATAAGTTATTTTTATTTACTATGTAATTTCCTTTAAGCCTTGTCTTTTTACACTTTACAATACACCACAAATGGAGAGTGTTATTTACTTTGACTGTCTGCTTTACATACAGCGTGTTACTAAAAAAACGGGTAAGGAACATAAAAGGAGTTGCATTTTCATGCAATGCAAGGATGTGTCGAGGGTTTCGTAACTATATAGTTAATAAGTTTTTTTTTTGAAATTACTTCAAAAGTTATTGTCCGATTTCAGTCAAAATAATTTTCCTAAAGAGTATTTAGCATGATATATCAGGATGGAAAGTTACAAGTTTCTACCTCTTGGAAATGCCAGAGAAGCCTAGAAGGGATCAAATTATAAACTATTTTGGAGGCCGATTATTCGAAATTGGTTCACTTTAAAAAAAGTAATGTATTCAGCTTTGCCTTTATTTAAAAAGGCCTATTCGATAATACACCACATGATGAGATGAAAAAAATCACCCCACTTCTCATCTATAAAAAATGTCTACAGAAAAAAATAGGTATTCAAGGAGTGTAAGTAATCAGTATTCGAATCTCGTTCCAAAAATATATATAATATTATTATGTCGTAGGATAATTGGAAAAATAAGATCTTTGCAAAAATCCTAGGTGACTAGGAGGTCCTTGCAATGATCCTAGGATCATTGCAAAGAGCTGGATTATTTCAAATCAAATCAAAAAAGTTTACTTTCCATCGACGTAGGTTATTAAATAACACTCACGAAATTGTCCTATGTGATGCCTATCCCTTTACTGATTTGATTCTGAGATTAAGTTTCGCCATCTTCCTAACAATTTTCAGGATCTTCGCAAAAAAGCTGACTGTACTAAGATAATAGCGAAAAAACTCTTTTATATAAAAATAATTTATCAGGATTTTCTTTGAGCTGGTACCGACTTCAAAATAATGAAGATTGTGTAGAGAAATAATTAAACAAAAATCCGAATTTAAAAGGGGAATTATATTTAGAAAATAAGATTTATTTCATACTTTTTTGTGTATTTTTATACTGCCTGAGATTAAAAATAGGATTATAAAACTAATATATTAATACTTTGACACACGGTACACGAATTTGAAAGTAATTATTGCATCAGCCTGTAGTCTAGTATGCACTAAGGACGGGCAATGACCGTTTGCCTCAAATGGTGTCAATGTATCGCTGCAGTCTCCGAAAATGGCCAATCTCATCAATAATGTTCATGATATTTTCCAAAATGGCCAAACTCCTCAATAATGTTCATGATATTTTCCAAAATGGCCAATCTCATCAATAATGTTCATGATATTTTCCAAAATGGCCAATCTCATCAATTATGTTCATGGTATTTTCCAATTAATGTTGATGGCCGTTTTTGTCATTATGGTTTTGAGATAAAATGATTGGCCACAATGTGATGGGATATTTTCCCTTACCATCGATGTCAAATGAGTATTCAGGCTAAATACTTGATTTTATTAATTGATTAATGAAACCTAATATACAAAGGAAGAGAGAGTGCTCTTGTGTACTGCGCACACACTTGGGCACTGTAAAATTACTCCTGCTTAACTGGCCTGGTTTCAATGTAACCGGCCACCATCATCGAAATCGGTGTGGGGGAGTTATAATAAGTAGAATAGTATTTATCAAGATATTTTAATATACTCGTAAATACATCTATGACAATTTCAAAATAAAATGCCCAACGCCAACCTAAATAAAGTATACAATCCTATCCTCCCTCCATCCTCCCAATCTAACCTCTTAGGTATTATTAAAGCGACGACGATTATAAGGAAATTTCAAATTGTTATGTTCACTTTGAAACTCAAAAAAAAAAAAGAAAATTATCACAAATTCTAGGTACCAAACCCACTTATAAAAAATAATCTAGGTAAAAAACTCACCTCCAAATCCTTGGGGTGTTCGAATCTTACAAGGGGGTTGTCCTCTCCACCTTCTTCCTTCACTATATTCAATATTCTGTCTAATAAGTTTGACATATTGTACCTAACATCTGTCTCTCTGTATGGCTAGTGTTTGACTGAGTATAGCGCCGTGCTTTGTAGGTGCGCCATGGTTCGCAAAATTCAGGACGTTCGTTTTACCAGCATGTCTAAAATGGCCACGATAAGTGAATCGTATTAAGTAACACGATTCACTTAACGTGGTTATTGGACCTGCTGGTCATATTGTAAAACGGCTAATATTTAATTTACCGTGAGAGGCAAGCTCCGGCATGAAATACCACAGCCTCACAGAACACAAGCGTGAAATATCGTTTGCGCTTGCGCAACGAGCTGATCACACCGCCACAGGTTTCCGACAAATGTATTGACGCGAATGTGGGAACGAGTTAATATCTCCACATATGTCGCGTCGCGTCTACAGGAAATTATTATAGGACTGCAGTAAAAGCTCAATCAGCACTCACTACTCGGCCCAAGTTCTCGTAATAAACTCACACTTTCATTTTACTTTTATTGAATTATAAACGCATCGTCTCGATATCACAAACTGATTTTTGTAGTCTGGACAAAAACAAAACGGGTTTGACGTTGGTTTGACGTTTATGAGAATACCATTCTGCACGCATATTATTCCAGGATCTAATTCGCGGAATCGACCCTCAGGATTCAGGACAATTCCTAAGGTCAGCGTACTGTCGATAACGTAAGAGAACTACTACGAAGGAGGTCGAATGTTAAAGTTTATCGTTCAGTGTCCTTATTCAATAATTTATTAGTCATTAATTGATCGTAAACATGAGTTATATAATTAATTAGGTAGTTTTGTCGAGTGTAGAGTACCTACTATCACGAACGTAAACAATACTTGACATCAATCCTAACTCGGCCTAAAACATAGTAGGAGAAGATGACCTACATATTGTTGGAATTATTGGCCCCAAAGATTTGATGTGCATATTGAGTATTTAGGAGTATAAAACGATAAACAAAACGAATTCGCAACCCGTATTTTATATGATAAGGGGGTAGCCAATATTTGGGGTAGGAGGCCAACAATTGGCTTTTCGGGGCCAACAATCGGTTCAAAGATTTTGTATCGATATGTGTATTTACTAGGTCGACAAACGCTCGCGTCTACCCCATAGTGTGAGATATCATTAGATAGGTCTTTTGAAAACATTGAGAGGTTCTGAACGATTTTTTGATTTGCTGAGGTATTCGTTTGCGAGATGAGATATTCAACTTTAAAGCACTCGAAAAATCTGAAAAATTCATGATGGTAGTCCATATTATGATGAACTTTATAGGAAAACTATAACGGCTTATGTAACTTTCTTATTTTTTTATTCTTATTAGTTTAGGAGTTATAGATGCTTACTTGAAAAATTCGTACAAAATAACGATAAGTAAACAATATGTAAAATATTGGTATAATGTGGTACGGAACCCTACGAGCATGAGTCCGACTCACACTTGGCCGGATTTATTATATTAGGGCAATGTGCCGAAATGTCAATCTTTTGGTTAGTACCTTGGAAGAAAATACACATGGAAGTAAAATTAAACTCAATAGTTTTTTGTACTTTGGTTGTGATTTTGGTGATTTTAATGCAATCTAAATAAGGGTATACTTCAGAGTTGGTCGCTTTTTCACAAAAGTGGTGACCTGATGATGGGATCTATGATGAATCGAGGGAACTCCTCAAAATTTATATGGACACATATAGTGATTTCGACTTTTTCTGAAGTAGCCCAAGCATATGCTACCAAGAAGTAAGATTTTGGACCAAGGTATACCCTGAATCCAAAAGTACTGAACAGAACTCCTGACTCCTTACAGATACATGTTTGGGGCAGTGTTAGCAACCACGGAGAGTGGCATTATAGTACCAGAGCCGTAAAACTATAGTAAGTTCGAAAAAATTATAGTAGACAGAAGGAAAATTGTGAAATTCGATTTTATCGTTTAAAATTATGATTAAGAGTTAGTAAGTTCGGTAATATTGAAATAACTGAGTTTATTTAGAGTTAATAGAGTAAAAAATATCTTTAACTTGTGATTTGTCCAATCTAGGTATGGCGCGCATTCGATGGGTATTTCAAATTTTAGTGCTGACTTAATTAATTATTATTTGTATCGGGATGAATATTTAATTAATTTGTATAAAAGATAAAGCCGGATTGAATTTTGTTTAAATTTATTTGCAATACTTACTTTAATATAAGTTTTTAGATTATAATCAAAATAATAACAATTAACATTATTAGCTATTAGTATTGAATACATAATTCAAAAAATCATAGTAGATTTCAACATTATAGTAAAGGCATTGTAGTATATAGTAAAAGAGAGTGTAATTATAGTATATCTACTATAATTATAGTATGGTTGCTCACACTGGTTTGGGGAGTTCAGCGTTGCTTAAATAACTCCAAGCATATGCCACTATGTCAATTAAAGTAATCATCATCATCACCACCATCATCACACCATAAATCATGACATAATGATGACATAATAGGTACTTTTCATAGTATTTTACACCGACACGGATATCTTTGAACATTACTCGGCCGTTTATGGACCGATTTTCAAAATTATTTTATTGATGTATTGGATACGAGGGCAGCACTGAAAATTTCGGGAATCAAGTGACACAACATTACTATTTAAAAATGTATTTATTGCTTTTCGAAGTATTCCCCGCGAAATTTGAAACATTTTTCCATACGATGGAACCAATCATTGAAGCAACCATTCCATTCGGAAGTTGGGGTCTCCAAAATGGCCGTTTTGTAGGCGTCCACAGCTTCTTCAGGTGATGAAAATCTCTGACCACGCAATTTATTCTTTATTTTAGGGAAAGTATAGAAATCATTAGGGCTTAGGTCGGGGCTGTACAGCGGATGGTCTAATAATTCTATGATTTCTTGCTCTAAAAACTCTTTTGTTCTGTGCGCGGTGTGAGAACTCGCATTGTCGTGATGGAGAATGATGCGGCGGTTGCAGTTCTCTTTACGGAGTTCAGAAACTACCTGTGACAAACAAATGTTAGCATACCATTCTGCATTAACCGTTCTTTGTCTTTCAAGAGGAATAGTCGCAACATGGCCGGTTTTGGAGACAAACGTGGCCACCATTTTTTTTGCAACACTCCGAGAACGAACAATTTTTGTTGGCTTTAACTCATTTTCGAACACCCAAACTCGTGACTGGTTTTTTGTTTCGGGTTCGTACGCGTATTATCTTGTATACAGCATTTGAGGATCCTGCGTGGAATCTTTCGAGAGTTCTGACGCACCAAGTAACGTGAGCCGCTTTTTGCTCTTCACAGAGCAAATGCGGTATCCATCGGGAAAACAACTTTTTTACACCTAATTGTTCATGCAAGATTTGTATTTGACTCATGCCAATGTCTAAAGTTGCCTGAATTTCGCGGTATGTCACATGTCGATCTTCCTCAATCAGCTTACGCACAGCATCAACGTTTTCTTGGGTGACTGCAGTTTTTGGACGACCTTGACGGGGATCATCACTGAGCTTGACACGTCCACGTTCAAATTCAGCAAACCAGCGATAAATTGTGGTTTTGGATGGGGTTTCATCACCAAATGCAGAAATCATCCGGTCAACACACTGTTTTTGTGTTAAACCACTTGGAAAGTCATAATAAATCATCGCTCTAGAATTTTCTCGAGTCAATTCCATTTTCTCAACGACTAAACAAGTTTGACAAGACCTTGTGACAAGACCGAGAATCTTTTTTTAAATAAATAAACGGTATTCGATTTTTAAAACCAAGGAGTTTTAAATTAAAAAGATTTTAATATGACAAGAACAGTGGAAATATTCCATTCCCGATACTTTTAGTGCAGCCCTCGTATAATCCTCGAAATTTATATGGACATATATAGTGATTTTTACTTTTTCAGAAGTAATTCAAGCATATACTACCAAAAAGTAAGATTCTGCACCAAGGTATACCCTGGATCCAAAAGCACTGAACTGATCTCCTCAATCTTTAAAGATACGCGTTTGGATATTTCGACATTGTTTAACGAACTGCAAGCATATGTCATTATGTAACTTACAGTATCATTATCTTATATACAATACCTAATGGCGCGTATTCCATTATACATTCGATCGTTTATTTTAAACGTTCTTAAAATGTGTTAACAATAATTTAACAAATATCACTAATGTCGATAGTCGACGAAGTCATATGAATTACTGTGTTTAATCTTATATGTACTTAGTTATAATTATTAGAACTTAGAATGTAGTAAAAATGAAATATTCATTATTAATACCTATATTTAGGGTTCATTACCCTGCACTACCATAAAAGGGTTGTTAGTTTAAGCTTCAAATGAAGATTGCAGACAAAAGTAAATATTTGAATGACAAATACTTAACGTTGGTACTCGATTCTAAAACCAATACTTACGGCCTAGAACACCGACGCGTTCACACGTGTTAGCGAAACTGCGAATAAACTGTAAGTAGTATGGCAGAGTTTCGCGGCTATGTCTCTCTCCAGCACTAAGTCAGCCATTTTTATTTTATTTCGCAGGGAAAAGGCTTTATTTTTAAAGGCTTCATTTTTTATTCCCATATATCCCTGCCCCGGGTCGGGAGCCCAGGGGTATGTGGGAGACCCGGCGACATTTGATCTGTTGCCGATACGTTACCCACTCGGCGGATTGCCCTCAGCCGCTATAAAGGGGAGTGTCCCGGATCTGTCTAACACAGGACACCCCCGCGACCAGCCGGTCTCCCTCTTAAAGGGACCGGACTTCCACCAAAATTAGAGGACACTCCGGCAAACTGGAGCGTTCCCCTCGGCGACGGGGCTAGCTAAGCCGGGGAGGTTCCAATGCTCTCCCGAAGCCCCGTTAGACAGGAGGTTGGAGGTTCGCAAAGCGACGCCTCCGCACTCCTGTCCTACGCCGGCGGATCGGAACAGAAGATGGATCGATCTCTCCGACCCGCTCCGCGGCTTCCTTCTGCGACATGACGTATGGCCGCCGCGCCGCCTGCCAGGCCTCATCGCTCTCGAGCATTCAGCGTACCACACTCGAGAGCGAGAGGTCCCGCCCAAGCACTGCCAAATGATCGTGACACTGCACGGCCCATCGGTCGCACACCTCTAGGGTGTGCTGGTCCGTGTCCTCCGCAGCGCCACATTCGTGGCAGGCTGGCGTAGGCTCACCTGGTGACCTTACACAGGTACGAACCGAAACATCCATGCCCAATGAGCACCTGTGCAAGGCGGAAGGTGAGAGGATTACGCTTGCGGCGTATCCAGCACTATTTTCTAACTCACATAAGAAAATTTTGACTACAACAATACATTCCCATGACCTAGGGGTCAAGGGAGTGTATTGCTATAGTGGTCTAGACCTATCTTAGGCTGGACTATATGATCCGGAATGCGGCAGGCCCGGAAAATTTAGAGCATTGAAAATAGCACTCTGCGCTAATACAATAGAGTTGATTTGAGTTAAGAGTTAAGATCATAATATAGTCCCAGCCTTAGAAAACTAATATGATAAAAATTACATAACATAATATTAATTAAAAATCGAGTTGGCTGAAGTTTAACAAAACTGTCAAATTATTTAACTCGCTTAGCCATTTAGATTTATTTAAATTACAAGCAACAATAAGATGTAACGAATATTTTAGTTTTTGGTTAGAAATGTTATAAATACAAAATGAACTTCAACAGAAGATCACGGACGCGTTCGCGGAAAAATTCTTTGAGTGTTGTAGCAGGTTGGATCATATTTTAACATTTTAGGCAAGTCCCAAAGGAGCAAACAATTTCTTTACCTGTTCTTGCCAAAAACTAAGTAAGTACTTAGTCAAATCAAGAACTTAGTGAGCTAACTCGGGACACGAAAATCTAACTACAGAATACGTACCCACTACCTATGCCATTCGTTATCCGATCTAAAGCCCGAATCTGTAGATTACAGGCCAATTTTGTAGAGGAATGCAGAGGAATGCCTCCTTGAACATAAATAAGTTTGCCTAACCTATATATATAAAAGGCAAAGCTGATTGACTGATGTATCAACGCACAGACCAATCCCTTAAGGCTAGAAATTTTAAATTTTGCACACGTATTTCTCATATGACGTAGGCATCCACTAAGGAGGATTTTACAAAATTCAACCTCCAAGAGGGTAAAATAGGGTATTTCATCCCTTAAAAACCCTATTTCACGCGGGTGAAGCTGCGGGCAATTAATGCTATATGTTATATATCAATTATTATTACAGGACCAGAAAAATGGCAAAGATATAACAAAATAATAAAGAATGATGCTGCCAATAACGATTCATCGGACGAAGACGGTTTAACCGCTAGCGAACTAAAAGAGTGGGTTGACGAATTCTTCGTCCGTAAAAGCATGTTAGAAGATATTCATATAGATCAGGATATAGAAGTAAAGCTGACCAGAAAACAAACACTCGTTCTATCAACACTAGTGCCAGATGAAATACTGCTTATGGAGAAGTAAGTTATTAGAAGGTAATAAATAAAGATTAAGGAATGAATCATAATATAATCACAGTTATAAAGTAAAGTTTTGAGTCTGTTTTATCAAATACCTATATCCTATTAACCTAATTGATTTTAATTTTAGAGGAAACCTATTTTTGTACATACCTAAGTAAACAATGATTTTATTAATTTTAGATTCGATGTATCAAGTCAACGGCGTTTTGTTGGCGTCCTACTGATGGCGGACGTGTCCGGCTTCACTGCTCTGTCTGAGAGATACAATAACGCTGGAAAAGCTGGCACGTACCAACTGACAGCAATCCTGAACACATACCTGGGCTCCTTGATCGAAGTCGTGTATAGCTACGGCGGGGACATCATAAAGTTTGCTGGTGACGCCTTCCTAGCTCTGTGGAAGTTAGACAAACGTTCTTTTCTATGCCAGACCATTCACACCGCTATAGCATGCTCACTAGTCATTCAACATGCGTACGGCTCATTTGAGACAGATGTTAAAGTAAACCTTAAAGTAAAGCTAGCTATAGCAGCTGGCAACCTTATTTTCTCACCAATAGGCACAGGTTCAGAAATGAATTACGTTCTGATTGGTCTGCCCGTCCTAGAAGCAAAGAAAGCCGAGAGTTTATGTGCTTCTGGAGAAGTAAAACTGACACCTACAGCCTGGGGTCACTGCTATTCGAGGAACTACGTGCACCACATAGACGACCAGGGCCACGTTACTATAAAAGCAATACTTTACGATCCACACGAAACCAATGTAAATAAACCGTTCTTAGATTTCCCAGCTATGTTGCGACGAGTAAACAAGCCCCAGACGACGTTGAATGACCTATCTGATTCCCTATTCGATCCCACGAAAAAGCTGAGTAATATTGAAATTCTTAAAAGGAATGAATTGTTAGGTCTACGAAAAACTATTATTTTGGGCGAGGAAAGGAATATTGGTTCAGAAATAAGAAAGTTTATGATAAGGCCTGTCCTTACACAAATTGACGCACATCAGCCTTTAGAGTATTTAACTGAAATGAGACAAGTTTCTGTTATGTTCGTAACACTCAAGCCCAAAGATTGTCCGTTTTCACAAGTAATAAATATTGTTGATAATTCTTATAAGATAACGTGCGAAATAGTATACAAGTCAATGGGATGTGTAAATAAGATAATATTATTCGACAAAGATGTGATGATTCTCGTTATATTCGGCCTGCGTGGCTATAAACATGAATCGGAGGCTCAGGCTACCCTAAAATGTTCTTACAACGTAAAGAAGTTACTCTCATCTCTCGATGGAGTTCTAGAAGTTTCCATTGGGGTCACGACCGGAAAAGTGTACTGCGGTGTTGTCGGTCATCCGCTAAGAAGAGAGTTCACTGTTATCGGTGCAGCCGTTAACAAAGCTGCTAGATTTATGTGCACCTATAGAAATAGAATAACTTGCGATGAAGCCACTTATTTGAATAGCAAACTTTCTAGCAATGGCTTCACTGTACAACCGCCCATTGCAATGAAAGGAATCGTAGATCCTGGTAAAATATATGAGTACAACGAGGACATACGATTGAAACAAATGTTTGATATAGCAATAATTCCAACACTTTTAAATAGGGAAGATGAAATGGCTTATTTTATAAGTTGGTTAAATAATAATAGACGTTCAACGTACAGATGTTTTGATGCTTTGTTGCTAATTGGAGAGTGCAGAGTTGGTAAGACCAGACTTCTGGAATGGATGTTAAGACATGCTAAAAATAACGAAAAAAATGTTTGTTGCATCAGTTTAACCTCTATTCATGCATCTACGCCTTATTTAGCAGTAAGTCAAATAATGAACCAACTACTTGGTTTAAGTGAACTATTATATGAATTTGAAAAAGAGAAAACAATTGTTAATATTCTAAATTACTATAGCGATGATTTATGCTATCTCAATAAAGTTTTGAAAGTTCGATTTGCGTATCACGAAAGTTCTAATGATATAAGTGAAGAGGAACGATTAGAAAAGGCAAAGCATATGTTTCGTAGAATTTTGAAATCCTTACCTCAGACGTATGCTATTTTCATCGACGATTTGCAGAACCTAGATGATCTGTCGTGGGAGTTTATTTCCCTTTTACTCGATGAGATAAAAATATATTCGATACTGACTGTGACACGTGGAAAATTTCAGGCCATAAAATCCTGGTTCTATGCGGTATACATGAAAAGCAATATACAGAAAATAGTTTTGAAACCCTTAGACAATCAATGGATACCTGCACTGGCTTGCCAGATCTTGGACGTTATTGGGGTGCCCAAAGAGTTATGCAACACACTCACGTCAAAATGTAACGGAATGCCAGGTCAAGTGGAAACATTCTTAATGCATTTATTTTCTTGTGGGGCTTTAGATTTGAAAAGAGTAAATAAAGAAGAATTGCCATCATATAATGAAGAACTTCATTTTCCGAAATCTGCTCAGATTCAATTTGTTGCTTTAGATGGACAAGACCAACCTTCTCTTGATCAAGCCCTGAGAGAAAATCACAGTGACCAAGTGCCCGTGTGCATTCTTAAAAACAAAGATGCCTTAAATGCTGAACTCAACGAAATAAATTTTGACGCTCTCATAATGATACAATTAGATTCCCTTACCCCATATCAGCAACTTCTTTTAAAGATAGCATCTGTTATCGGAAATGTCTTTTCAAGGGATCTGCTGGAGAATATTATGTACGAGAATGATCCTATTGCCACAGCTAAAGCGATCAAAAGACTTTTTTCCATGCGAATAATATCTTGCGCAAATATAAAGCGTAAACAGCATATAACCTTTAGAGAATCTACCCAGTTGGGTTCATTCAAGGAGAGTCCTAACTGTGAATGTGGTTTCGAATACGATTCCGATCAATACGAGGACTTACCGAAGTACGCCTTTTGCAAAGTTATGAAGTTCAAGAACAAAAACTCTAGAAGAACGTTTTATGAACTACTTCCCTTAAACCAAAAGAAGGAATTTCACACTCGTATTGTTAATTATTTAGAAAATAATAAACACAAATGTCACAGCTGCGGTGGTAGCATCACTATTGTACAATCGATAATAGGACTAGAAAGTGTTAAAATCACATTAACAAAAACTACATCACTAAACAAAGATGGAAAAAATTATGGTGGCAAAGAAAAAAGAATCCTTAATACATGTTACACTTCAAATAATGAAATAGAATTGAAAAATTCTAATTTAACTACAGACAATGACGATGTGAGCTCAAACGAAGAGGCACATCATTTAAATGATACAAATTTAATGATTGTCAATATAAGGGAAATTATGGAAGCCAAAACATCGGCTGACTGGGAATCAATTGGTATAGTCGACAGCGAGGACAATTTTAATGAGAACAAAAAAAATTGTATCCCACCAGGGCTAAAACTTGAACGAGGTATTTCTCGCACCGACTTTAAAAAATGTACCTGTTCAGAGCTTAGCATTGCTGTGTATGAACAACTTATTTCCCATGCAAGGGAAGCAGAACTGAAAATAAAATTTATAGACTTTCTTATTAAATTTAGTTATTTGAATATATTTGCACATAATTCTGATAGTAAAGTATTGATAAAGCTTAATGAAGCAGAAAGCATTTGCATAGATAAATCAGCAAATTATCTTTCTAAATATCAACGTAAATTATATTTAGGAAAAATATATACCCTTAAAGCGAATGTCAATCTTCTAGCTGAAAAATTAATGGTAGCAAAAATGGATATCGATAAAGCTTTGAAAATTTATGGATTTGATGTTAATAAAGTTAAAAAAATCCTCAACATTAGAAGCATAATCGATCACATCAAATCTAAGCGTGGTAAATATCACAGTCAAGCAGATGAACTGAAATCTGATTCTATTCTGTGTTTCAACGTCGCCACAGCGTTGTATTCTGCGATAAACGATGAAACATCAGCAAAGGCTTTAGCACAACGCGCGTTACACCTCAGTCATACAGTAAAGTGCAACGTTGTCGATATTTGCAATGCATTCTACAACTTCATCGAACTAGAGATATCGGAACTGACCAACTCAAGTTTTAACATCGAGAAACTAGCTTGCACGACATTCTTGATGATTCCCAATGCAATACAGCCTGAAGAATTGTACGCTGTAGGGAAACTGTTCATGGCACACTTTACAGCGCACACGGCGAAGGCTAATATACCTGTGGCGATTCGTTACGGCTACCGAGCCCTGGCACTGAGTCAATTTTTATATGTGGTCGACATTTCAATAGATATGATCCCAAATCTTTTCTATTTGCTGCTATCGCGTTGTCGAATAAAGGAGGCAGTTGCGGTAGTCAAAATATTATTACAAATGGGTTGCCCCGAAGAGTGGCTCGAATGCCAGATATGGTACTACGCTCTTTGTATGGACATAATACTAGATGCAGGTCTGCAAATAGAGACACCAGAAAAGATAGATGACTTTGCAGTACTCAATTTGCAGAAGAGAACATTTTCAGGGGCTTGCAGGCGGCGACTGATTCTCAATCTCTGGACCTATTGGCTACGGACGGATGAGAGGAAAGCTAAACGATTTGAAAACGAAGCATTGACCATCATCTCGAGACAAACTGATGACAATTCACTAAAAACATTGATGAGTGTTATGAGATTGGCGGAAGGCATGTTGGAGAGTTTAGCACGAAAAGTTGGAGATTTGTGTAAAGTAATTATGTTGTTTATTAACTATGTATTAAAAATAGAATAGCAACTTCCATGATGTCTCTTGTATCATAATTCATAATGTCTTCAGGAAATCTTCGTATGCCGGAGGACATGAAAGTAGCTGTACCTACTGTTCATGATAGTTGGAAACAAAGTAATAATTTTATGATAACAGGTGGTAGACTTGATGGAGCTACGTTCGCTAGCTGAGAAGGAGTTGAACGAAATGGAGGGAGATGTTCTGAGCATGCGCACTATATTGCCTCGCTGGATGCTCCTTAAAGCGTACTCTCTCGTTCTCTCGGGGCGGCATGCTGCTGCTAACTCACTATTTCTACAGGTTAGACTTTACTAGTATAAAACTTTAATTGATCATGGAAGGTAAAGTGGCAGTTAGAAGGCGACCTGGCCGCAGACGGATATCATGGCTCAAGATTCTTCGTCAGTGGTCCGAGAAAACACCAAATCACTTTTTAGAACAGCAGTTTCCAAAATAGAAATAGCCCTAATGATAGCCAACCTCCCAAAGGAGACGGCACAGTAATAAGAAGATTTTACTACTTTAGACCGAATAAAAAAAGTGAAGATAGAGTTCTGCGAACCACACAGTGAGGCCGGTCTAAACTACGCCTCGTCGTCTAATTACCAAAGATTTCATGACTAAAGATAGGCTATGACGTACATTTGACAGAACAAATCTTCATACAAGAAAAAGTTACGCCATCTTGGTTTTGACCATACTTCAAATTTTTTGCCTTAACAAAATATATACGTCTATGGTAGTTAGTAACGAAACTACGTCGTACCTTGTAAGGCCAGCTGTCACGGTATATGGTTTTTAATAATGTAGGTCGTAGCCACCCGTACACTCCATACAAAAACCGGCCTCAGTTTAGTTTTTGTTTGACAAAGCTCTGCCTTTACTTTTTTATTTGGTCTGAGTTTACTAAATATTACAATTTACATACCTTTTTTATGGCGTATGACCGAACTACAGTTCAGAGTTATATTTTTACGTCTGACAGGACCTTTAGGCCTACGACATAAGGATCATTCTCATGGAAACTCCGAGGTAAAATAACTTACTGTGAACGTACTTTTGCGAAGTGAATGCCTGATTTTAGCCGCCCATGGTCACTTGCATTACTTACATACCTTCTTTAGTGGTGTGTGAGCAGAAGGATCTGATGGTAAACAAATACCGACGCCCACGGGCCAAAAACACCAAAGGATTTGTAATTTGCTGACCTTTTAAATGCCGACACCTCTAAGTATGCAGCGCCGATGTCGACGAAACACAACGTTGTTGTTTCACATCGGTTGTCTTAGTGTCCGTGGTATCTCCAGGAGATAACAATCAATACGGGCTCTCTGAAGAAAAAAAGATTAGAACCTTTTTTAATTTTTATGTAATTATTAACACCTGGGTCAAACAGGGCTCTCTGAAGATATAAGAGAGTAGGTAATTAATTAATCTGAGGAGATTTACCTTTTTTTTATTTTTATGTAAACACTTAATTATTTTTCCATTTCTAAAACTTTTTTCTGAAGATCTTTTTGTGGTAATTTATAAGTAGGTACATACGAAATATATTATTTCACAGGCAATAGAAGAGGCGCGTCACATTCAAAACCGCTTGGAAGAGGCTTTGGCACGAGCGGCGATGTCCAACTCGTTAATCTGGGTACAAAATGCCGTCCACGGAACCTTTTACAATTGGGAAGACGGTATTCCACTTGCAAGAGCTTGTTGGCATCAATACCTGTACAAAATCACATCGAATCGTTAAAATTTAAACGCAAATCGCAAAGAAATACCTAGTCCTTTAACTTTTTTATTCGACTATATAATTTAAGAAAAATCAACTAAATAAAGTTTTGGTAATCTAAGGGAATCATGTTATATATTATTATATTCGTTAACATACACAAGTATGGCCAAGTGGTATAACTTTAAAAATCGTGCTATTTTGTGTAATCACCAAAACTACCTATGAATTTTCAGTAAAGCGTCACTTTACTGAATCAACTGACTTGATTCATTGAATGCATAGATTTATTTGGACCTTGACAAGACTTTGGACTTTAAAAAAAGGTGTTAAAAACTTGAACGAAAATTCTATTTTCTCGCCTTTTTTACTTGACACTGGCAATGACTCAAAGCTGTACCGCATTCAGTATCCGACTGAAGGACTTTGTATCCATGGTCATGAATAAATTAAAAAAAAAAAAAAAAGTACCGCATTCATCATTTAAAAAAAAACACTGCCATCTGCCATCGTCAAAATGACAAATAAAAATCAGCTGTTTGCATTGATTTAAGAAAACTAGTCTGTTCGCTGTTGTTTTTCTTAAAATTTATGTTTACACTTTACACTGTAGTCTTTGCAGTCTTTACCACAATATTGACAGCGATAGGTGAAATGATAAGGATAACCTGTTGAGTTTTGATAACCTTTGGTTTGAGAAAAATCCTAATAAATCTCTTTGTCTAATAAATAATTCAACTCTAAGGTTGTGTTACAACTTACAATTAATGTACAAAATGTCTCAAAATATAATATTCTTGGGTAATATTGTTACCTCTTCCGCTGTAAATTCATTACAAGCCTTTTCTGGCTTTTTGGTTGTGGAAAATGGAAGGGTATGTACAATTTATTAAACTCAGCAATGAGTGAGTAAAATTATAAATAAGTTAAATGAAAATCTTTACCAATGACTTTTAAAAATTGAAAATCCTTTTAATTTGAAAATACTTTCGTACTTAATTTACAGTTGTGGTTACCAAAGCTATAATTAAGTACTTACCTATATTTCAATATCATTTTTTTTTAGATTCGCGAAGTTGGAAAACAAGAGGACTTTGTTGCGACTGAATGGGTAGACTATGAGATAATACAATTAAAGACTCATCAATTTTTAATGCCTGGCTTCGTGGACTGCCACACACACGCCCCACAGTACCCCAATATTGGCCTGGGCTTGGATCTGCCGTTACTTGAGTGGCTGGACAAATACACATTTCCACTTGAGAAAAAGTATGAGGATACACAATTTGCTGCCAAAGTTTATGATAGAGTTGTTGTAAGTATAATCTTGTCATTTTCCTGTATCTCATTTCCAAATCTTTAGCATAATAGATGTAATATTTTCATCATTACATTGTTCTTATTTTTAATTTTATTCATGACTAAACCTTGAATCATCGTGCAACTTGTAACCTTAATCAAATCATAGCAAGGTTATGTAATAAACAAAACTGATTTTACTGTAGCTACCGGCCATACACCGCCCATACATTTCTTTCTCTTAATTGTAAATATTGTAACATTAAAATGAGATAATTTATTGTTAAGAAGACTTTTATAATTTAACTACTTATGAAATTTGGTACAGCCAGCACAAGGCAAGGTAAAAATATGAAGGTAAATAAAAAATTGAATTTTTTTTTTTGGTGGTCTTTTGTGAGCATAGATAGCTACTTAAAGTGTGTAAACTTGTATTCTATACCATACAAAATTAGTTTATTTCGTACAAATGTTTAATAAAGTTAAATACAATAATTTATTAAAATAATTATGATTACAGAGAAGGTTACTTGACAATGGCACCACCACGGCTTGTTATTTCGGTTCACTCCATGTTGAAGGTACGGAGGAGCTAGCCAAAAGTGCAGTCAAACACAACCAGAGAGCATTCATCGGCAAAGTCAGCATGGATGTTAAAAATGATACTGGATATTATAATGACACACAAACTGAGCTAGCAGAAGTTAATATGTTTGTTAGGAAGATATTAGACTATAAAGTAAGCCTTTGAACTACTATGATTTTGTTACATATTCAAAGAACACCCACAACATGAAACTCACTTAGTAAAACTCAACATAAAGATAGCGACGGCGATCAGCAAACTTGCCAATGGTTCTCTGTCCATGCTCACCGGTCTTGCGACGCGGGTCGTGTGGTTGTTTAGTGCTTCATATAAATTCACACTAAGCAGTGGCTCCGCGACCCTATTTCGGTCTCTGGTCGTGGTCTCGCGTCGCGCGTCGCGTGCATCGGAAGGCTACGTTTAGAGTTATTTCACACAGATTTTCTGGTTGAACAGACCTATTTGAAAATGGCTCTTCCACATCAAAAACGTTAAATTTATGCACATATTTTTTTCAGAATGAACTAGTACAGCCTATTATAACGCCGAGATTTGCACTCAGCTGCTGTAGAGACCTCATGACTGGACTTGCTGCAATGGCTAAAAAATACGACTGTCCAATACAGGTGTTATAATTTTTGCTAACAAATTTATTATTATCTTTATTATTTTAGTGTATTCCCCATAATTGTTCTAATATTTCTCATCGTTTTAAACCTTCCCTGAACTTTCACAATTATTTCAAGACCAAAATAAGCCACATCTGTCCAGCCGTTTTTTCGAGTTTTATTGAGACATTGTAATTGTAATCCATTAGGTATATAAAACACGTGTGTGGTGTTTTTTAGATATATGCTAAATAGGATACAGACTGCATATATATATTATTACAAACTATATAATATTGCCTTTGTAATATTAGCCCCTGTTTCCACGAGCGCTTATCGCGGCGTTAGTAATAACAGCGCTGAAAATAGATCACACCGCACACGGCCGTAATTTAAAAACTCGACGCTCGTGTGCTCGATATTCAGCTCTATATATCTATTTTCAGCACTGTTTTTACTAACGCCGCGATAAAAAAGTGCTCGCAGAAACGAGGGCTGAGGTTGTAACTATATGTACCGGAATCTGGCGGACCTGGTAAAATTCAGTAGAACTCTGCGCTAGTAGAATAGAGTTGAAAATGAAAGTGTTGAGTGTCGAACTGTTTTACTCGACACTTATGTGTTCGATATTCAATAAGCCCGGCCCGGGTAAATTCAGAGCACTGAAAATAGAACATTTTCAGTGCTCAGAATTTTCTTGGGCCCGCCGGATTCCGGATCATATAGACGCAGCCTAAGTATGATAATTTCCAGACTCACGTGTCGGAGAACAAGAAGGAGATAGAGCATGTGCTCAACATGTTCCCCGACTGCAGCTCATACTCTGAGGTGTACGACCGCTGCAACATCCTCAATAACCGAGTAAGCCTAAGAACTCACGGAGCGGTTTTCACCCGCGCCCGCCGCTGTTGCGGGCCCGCAGCTTCTGTAGAATGTAGATATGTATGTAAAAAATTAAAGCACATTTGTATTGTAAATATGTATTTGCCTTATTGTAACCGCGCGTCCTGTTATCTTCGCCTGTCACGTTTGCGGGCGATAATCTCAACCGCGGCGGCTGAGTGACCGCGCAGAACCGCGGGCTCGTGAGTTTAGAAACAAAACCGCAGTTCGACGACCGCGGCGGGCACGGGAAAAATCCGCTCCGTGAGTTATTAGCGTAAGTCATATCCACATTAAATTAATTTTTTTAACCGACTTCGAAAAAAAGGCTATATTTGGCTGTTTATATATTGTATGTATATATATATATATATATTGTATGTTAAACGTTGACTCCGCCGTCTGTGAACCGATTTTCAAGTGGTCACTTGATGATCCACGAGGAATCGAGGGAACTCCTCTAAATTTACATGGACACGAAAAGAGATTTTGGCTTTTTATTTATAAAAAACTACGAAAATTAAATAGCATTTGTGACCCGGGCTATTACATCGATTCTAATGAGACCTCATTTATTAAATTCGGATTAAATATTTAGCCACAACGGTAAAACAAACAATTTTCTTTCTGTAAGGGTCACTTCACACCGAAACGAAACGATACGCGACATCAGTGGCGTGCACAGGATTATGACACTGGGTATGCGGCGAAGTACTCGGTCACAAAAACTTTTTCGTTTATAGATTTTTAGCATAGCTACAGCCAAGCGACGGATCTCTAAGTCGAAACCATGCCAACAGAGCAAGTCTTAGATGTACTACTATTCATGTACATCTTCTACGGCAACGCAGACAAAACAGCGATCGATCGTCGCGGCGGAAGAAATTCTAATAAGTAAAATAATAAGCATATTTTAAAATATTATAACTACTCACCAGTCAGTCAGCTTCAATTTTCACATATTCAAGGTTCCGGTTACTTGAGATTACTATATCCCGATGTAAATTACTAAATAATATGCAAGGAAAACAATATAATTTAATCGTGTGTACACAACCACACAGCCAGTTATACGTTTCATAACTTTTAACATGAAATTTTCGAGTTACATTATTTTTTTGCTGGTTTAATTGTTGTAACTCGGGTACACACCTACCTTTAGACAGAATTTGAATCTTTTCACTGAATGACAATTGTGAGAACTTGTTATTTTTAATTTTTAATAAACACACATTTTCAACACAAACCTCACAATCAAATAACATTTTAAAAAAGTCAACAAACGCACTAGTAAAAGCAAATCACTACAATTATTATAGAAACTCAGTAATAAACTGTTAAATGTACACACTTTCAAATGTTAAAATGAAAAATCTTTTAAGAAAACTATAAATAAACTGGAGCGATTAAATTGTAAACAATGCTTATCACATGAAATATGCAATATGGCCCCCGCGAAACACAAAACGTTTCTTCTATTTAAACAAATAAAACCTTACTAAACAAAAATGCGTAATGTGCATACGTGATTTATTAGATTTCCGTTTTTACTCAGATTATAGGCAACGAATAATTTCCGACAAGCCAGTTCGGCGGTTTTCGGAAGCGATCGGATAGCCGAGAGCCATCGCCTGCCGCGGGAGTTATCGCTATATAATCATGTCGCTATTCATGGGTGTGTGCGTTTGCGAAGTATGAAAATTACACATACATGCGATGATATGTCCTACAGAACGCACGGCATGAGATGAGTTGCTATTTATAAAATATTAGGCGTTTTTAAGTTATTATATTTTTTAAATTTATTTATTTACTATTAATTAAAGTCATCTAAAACGTACGAACGTTTTATTAAAATATCTGTGAATGACAAGTAAAGCACTGCATTTCTGCCTACAAGGAGCGCACGCCCCTGCGCGACATGGCGCTGTATTTATAAGATAGCTATTTAAAATTGAACTTTATTCGTTACACAAGAAGATACACGTTTCATTGTAAGAAAGAATGTCAGGTTGCACCGCGCACGTGCAGTGTATGACTGATGTCATTGTCATATAAACGTGTATCATTTTGTTTAAATTGAATAAAATTCAATTTTGAATGGCTATCTTAAAAATGCAGCGCAGTATCGTGTATCGTCGCGGTGTGAACTGACCCTAACACTGACCCCAACAGTAAAAAGCATGACATGTACAGAGTACACGTGGCAGAAGTGAAACTTTATTCATCATAAATCAAAAAATACTCTCAACGCATCTAAACAGGTTTATCAATTCAAAATTAATTGAAAAATTAAAATCGTGTTTACATCGTAGTTTTCGACAGATGGCGTTTTAAGGTTCAAAGACGTGGCGAGCCGTGTGACTTGACTATGATATTTAACTCTCAACGCGCCTAAAATAGATTCAGTTTAAAAGCTTCTTTTGTTACAGTGCATAATGGCGCACGGCGTGTGGCTGAGCGGCACGGAGATGTCGCTGCTGCGGCAGCGGCGCGCGTCCGTCGCGCACTGCCCCGCCTCCAACACGCGGCTGCGCTCCGGCATGTGTCCCGTGCGCCGCCTCATAGAACACGGCGTTACTATCGGCCTCGGCACTGGTAAAATGGCATCTATTGTTTTTTCATTATATTTTTTATCTCATTTTTAAGACAAAAATATTACAAAAGTTCTGATTGACTTTTATATAAAATAAAAGACAACATTTGTTTTTTTTTTTAATATTTAAAGAAAGTAAATAAGAAACGGTTATTTTTTGCAGACGTATCGGGTGGGGACAACGTAAGTATTCTGGACGCAATGCGGCGGGCCATGGACGTGTCGACTCACCTCGAGATGGTAGACGGACGGGAGCGCGCGCTCGACTGGAGGGAAACTTTCTACTTGGCGACGCGAGGTGGCGCTAAAGGTTTGTAACTACCCTGAATATTTGTTTTTAGGGATCACGGAGGATCAGGGACAGCGGCGATAGTGGCTGTCATAACCTGAGGGATCCCCTATACCGTTTTTTCCGGGCAATTGCACTGCCAATATGGAGAATGTTTTTTATTTTTGTTTAATGAACTCTAATTTGTTATATATTTTACTATTTTTTCCGTCTGTCGGTCCGCTCTTCTAGCTTCTGTAATTACTAATATAAATTTATTAAATTTGGTATAGTTATGTACTGAGAATCTCGGTTTTGGCATCATAAAATAATAATAATTTCATATTTTAGGGGTGGCTCTCACAGTCATGTGAAGTGGGGATGAAATATATTTTTTAATTCTACCCCGTCGTGTGGGGTATCGTTGAATAGGTATTTTAAAATAAAAGGCAAGGTTTTTGATACATGACTTTTTTACAAAGCAACCGTTTTCGAGTAATCGTCCTCTGTCGGGAACGTCAATCGGGTAGTCTGGCGGGCCTGGGATCTCAGTCCATGGGAAAAATGACGAGTTGGCAAAATGACTATGCTTTTGAAAATTATGCCAGAAATATAATAAAATTAACCTTTTTCAGCACTATACCTGGACCATAGAGTTGGTTGTTTTGAGAGCAGTCTGGACTTCGACGCTCTTGTGATAGACGTTTATACAAACGGACAAGTAGATAAATTCGACTACCCGATGGCGACAGGCGAAAAATATATCCTACAACTACTACAGAAGTTTATATATGTTGGAGACGACAGAAACATAGTACAGGTTTACGTGAGAGGGGAAAAAGTTAAAGACATTACGACACCTACGGGCTAAGATCTTCTAGGAAGCCTTAGGCTGGGAAACATTAAACATTTTCTAATATCTTGGCTCTCCATACTCGGAAACCTGTCAAACAACTTTTCGTAAACGCGTCCTTATGCAGTATTATCTTGTTCAAAGGTTGGGACTATATCATCCGGTATCCGGTGGGCCCGGGAAAATTCAGAGCACAGAAAATACAGTTCAAAATCGAACGCACTAGTGTAGAGTCAAATGTCAATTTCATATATGTGAGCTCGACACTCGACACTTCGAATTTCAACTCTATTGTATTAGCGCAGAGTTCTATTTTCAGTGCTCAGAATTTTCCCGGGTCCGCCGGATTCCGGATCATATAGTCCCAACCTTTGAACAAGATAATACTGCATAAGGACGCGTTTACGAAAAGTTGTTTGACAGGTTTCCGAGTATGGAGAGCCAAGATATTAGAAAATGTTTTGTGTGACAAATCCAGACAGTGACCAAATAAAATGAACCTTATTGCCAAGATTAATAATAGCAAAACATGTGAAAAATTTTAAAATACTTTTTTTGTTTATTCCAATTAAATTTTTTAATATTGTTGCATTATTTTTTAGTTAATTTTAAGGTGATTATATCCGCTATCTTTGGGTACTTTACAAACAAAATAAACTACATAAGAGCAAAAAAATGATCCTATCCAAAAAGCGGTCGCGCTTTTTGTAAATTTATTGGTGAATGTTCTGGAAAATTGTTTTTATTTTACGTAAAATCATAAAAAAATTAACCAATTTTAGATAAAGAAGTACCTACTCTATTTGTGACAATCGTTAGTTTTGTAGGATTTGGTTTCATTTGGTCGCAACTCGCAAAACGTATCGAAAAACAGGTTATTTATGTCAAATTGTAAACGCGCCCTGAATTGGTAAGCTGACGTGGTAATTCTGCAATACAATATCGATTGCCTGAGGTAAATGCTATAACTATGAGTTGTACCGGGCGAACGCCAAAGGTCGCTAGCACAATAGCTAAGAGAAGCGTCGGTGGACGACATTAAACATTTTTACCATAACATTGTCACAAGCAACAGCTCTTTTATTCTTTTGGTACAAAACACAAGGACGCGTGATTTCCATCGACTCAATCGCAGTATCATATTTGTATGGCGCGATCGAGCTAGCGGACATGTGAGCTGTCTCGCAAGTTTCGCGCGGGCATACATCTTCGCTACAGTCTAGTTAATACTCAGTAAGTAACTCCGCTCAGCTTTGGTGGATACACCTTTGTTGGAAAAACATCTCTTCTCGTCTCCGCTTCAAACATCTCCGAGATATATTTATGATCGAATCGAATATATGATCGGAAGTATCTCCGAGATATGTCACATCTCCGCTATGGTGGAGTCCGGGCCTTAGGACAACATGTGACTTAGTACGTCTTAATTTTAGTAGCGTTTTAGATAGACTATAAAATTATCTTCACTTTTTTATGAAATAGGAGGCAAACGGATCACCTGATTGAAAGCTTTTACCGTCGCCCATGGACGCCCGCAACATCAGAGGAGTCGCAAATGCCTTATGTTATTACCAATATACTGTTTGTAATATAATCATTCTTTTATTTAGTATGTAAACTCCCCCCTCCTTTAATATGATTTATAGACTCCCAAAGTGTTACTTTAAGTATTGTAAATAAAGAACACAACTTAGATACTTATTATATTTTCGTGTAATCGTTTATTATAATTTGTAGAAAAATGTGCAAATACAAACATAAATATGGAATAATATGAATACATTAAAATAATACTTAACATAATAACATAATACTTCTATAGCTAAACTGTAACAGAAAACAACTGACATTGTCTTTTGTTCAAAGTGAAGTTAGCAACAAGCTGCGCAAGGAACAAATGTCATATTGTGCAAATCGTGACTAACTTCGTGTACAATCGGCTATCCGGTATATGCCTCACTTTATTTCTAGGATATGCTTGAATTACAAGCCTTTAGCCTCCCGAAAGCGTAACTACTATTAGAATTATTATTTAAAACGAAAAGTAGAAAACGTTACAAAATGAAAATATTATATTTGAGTACGTTAACAAATTAGATCCTGACTGCAAAGTTTACCGATTGTACAAATGACACATATCACTGAAGACATAACGCGTTTACTTAACGAAAGGGTTTGAGACCAATTAATTCTACATACTATACGTGACCTTCACATTCGTAGGGTTAATTCTTTCGGTCCCTTTCTTTAGTTAACCGCGTTGTACAACATTTTAGGTTTCGCATTTGACATAGAACTATATTGCAGTTGAAATAGATGTATACAATTTTGGAAGCAACTAAATATAGCCCAATATCTACAAAACTTTTTTATTTACTGTGAAATAGTTTTACTTCTTTTCACCTATAAAAAAATAATAACCTCTTTCAACAATACAAAATGGCCGACATTCGTTACAAAACTAAGTCGGTGGAATGACGAACGTATTCGAGTGACAAACATAATGGACAGTCTTAAAAAAATCTAGAAATATCCAGAATTTTAGTTTACATACATAAACTATAAGATGACTACATAACACTAATATTAATAAAATATTGGACGCAGATTTATATTGGCGTCGATATATTTTTTGTTTTGTTTTATATAATGCGCGCAAACGATATGGACGTATTTTCGTGTATTGAACGTACGCGACTCAATCAATTTTTCGTGAAAAATATTGAAATTAACAGTCACAAATATAATAAATCAAATACCGTCAAAACTGCCTGGCCAAATTCGATGATAATTTAATCTTGTGCCCTAAACATCTTACCCAATACAATATAAATCTACATCAAACTTACATCTAACAATGAACACAGAAACTTGGAACAACCAAGACGTTTAGAACCCAAATAAAAGTCTTTGCAGCTACCTCTGCTACCACAAGCTCGTCGAACGTTGAGCTGCCATGTGAAATAAAACTTAACTACACAATAATACTTTAAAATGAAATCGTATTATATTAAACTATTAGAAAGAGATATCAAATGTCTCTCATTAAAGAAAAACCTTAACAAAGCTAGTTCTTTTTTAGTTAATTTATGAGTAATTGTAAAGTTTTGCAAAAAGTTACGAAACGTTTGCCCGTTTTAAAAAAAATAATCATTTTAATAAGTAACAATGGGCTAGTGCCTAGACGGATTTCGATATTTAAATACTAAGCCCTAGTTCACTCGAGCGCTTTTTTGCTTCGCGTTGAATCCGACGCCGACCACATTTTGATTTGACTGTTCCGACGGAGACGTTTTTTTTTAATCGCTTTTGTCTCGTCTTTGACTTAGTAAATGTGAAATGGGTTTCTAATAAAATACCGGTAATAGCGCTATGTGGTGCTAGAAGACGAAAAACGCAACTAAAGGCATTCAGAATACATTATCTGAATGAACAGAAATACTTATAAAGGTAGTTCGTTACACTTTATGAAGATTGAACACTGTACGAAGAATCTAATATTTATCAGCATAATTAAGTACATTATGATCAAATTAAATTGATCACAAAAAAATTAGTACCTTGTAAGGGCGCTCGCTAATTTTAAAATAAATAGTTTAAACTATTATTATAAATTCTATAGTCTATAGCAATATACTTTATTTACTTTATTGCCTATAGTCTATAGTAAACGCCCAGCGCCCAAAGCTTGAAATAGAACACTGCGCCATAAAAAAGGGCGGAGGAAAAAAACGCTGCCGTGTGAACAGAAACATGAAATAATTAATTTGTTCAATTCCAACGCTTTTTAACGCGAAGGAAAAATAGCGTTCGCGAGAAAGTAGGCTAAGTCACCACAAAAGTTACTTTTTTTTTGAGTTGCCAGTAAAAAAAGTGAGTTATGCCTTGGCTTATTACCGTCAAACACATTTGGAATTACGCACATTACAATAATATTATCAATGTGTTTTTTTGAAAGAATAAACTTAATTAGGATATAATATATACACCACTTATACTAATTTGACATTAAATTTTCAGTAGCTTATTACAAACTAACGACAATAATTAATTTACTATTTTCATAAGAGATTTCACAATCAGCTAGCACCTATAAATTATATCTGAATATTCAAATTCATCTACTGATGTTCTATATTCTATGTTTAAATTACGAACACCAATATTTTTAAGCCGGCAACCTAGTGTTGCTACTTGTAAATTATATTATAAAAAAAACAGTTTCAAAATCTTTTATCACATCATTTTGAAATTGTACATTTAATTAAGCAAATGAATAAAGCAGTGTAAAATATTTTGATCAGAATATTTTGTTCCTCAGCGAAAAGTCGCTAAATTGGCAACACTGAAATCATCACCAAAACTTGACAGGAATTGAACGTGTTTGTACTGTGTGGTATACGATTGCTTGTTTAGTATGACTAACTCTAATGTTTTGTTAGAAAGGAGAAGGAAAACCTATCGTAAAATATTTTCTCAGTCTTACCATATAGCTATGTACTAAAAAATTATACAATAGTTTGCATTTGACAATTTAAAGGGAGTCTCCTGTAAACATTCTATATAAGACTATTCAAGTAGAGTTTAGTAAATACATATTACACAATTGTGAAAAAAATATATACCAGTAAGTATTCAAATTTTGGTAATTTTTACAAAAAATATAAAGCTAATACATATACACAGTGTATAAACACACATGGAAAGCCGTGTCTATTACTTCCTAACCTCTACACACAAAACACAGTTAGTATAACGACAGTATGAGAGATACAATATTATACTTCCAAATAGCCTTAAAGTGAGGTAGTAAAGAAAATTGAGTTTTAATTCAATAGTTACAAGTCGCAATTTACATTGTCCTGTCTAAAATCGGGAATGTTATAAATTTTGACCCTTATATAATAAAACTACCCACAAGTCGCCAAAAAATAAAGGCGACACAATGGCACATACAAAGTATATTTACTATATAATAAAGCTTGACCACAAATAAACTATATTTAGCATTTACCATATTATATACAATTTGACTTCTATAATATTGATCGTTAAAAAACTGTAGTTCTCTAATATCGACAGAGAAAAGATACAAATTTGTATTTAAAACAAGCCGGAGTATAAAGTATTAACGTTTTCGTTATAATGGAATTTGAAATCTTATGTCTTGGACAAAGCATAGGTACTTTTAAAACTGAACAATTTCTCTACATTATACATATAGGTAATAGCTACATAAAAATCGAGATCTTTAAAAATATCTTAAAATCATTTATAATTAAAATATCGTAGACTATTTTGTATTTTCACATCTGTATCATCTATTAGAGTCTGTCTAGTTTTTAGCCATCTTTACAATTATTGTTTCACAAGAATTGAATAGGCGTAACGTAATAATCATATAATTTAACGATCATAAACCATATCAGATCAAAATACAGTATTTATAGATTGTACAAAAAAAATGTGACTTATTATTAAGAACAATAACATAAAGTTCTACAAATAAATTACTTTTGTAAAATTCGTTATCAGTTCTCAGCGAAGCAAACGAAAAATTATTAAAAAATATTCAAGTCAAGTACATAGCTACAATTTTTTTTTTTCTCAACTTTTCGCTTGCCGTACATTGACCGAACATTACACTATCTATTAAAAGATCGAAATAGCAAATCGTTCGTTTTTTATCCTTTATTTGTTACTTCAAGATAAATGATTAATTCGATGATGACTAAGATCGAATTGTTAAACTATCAAAAGTGGAACAAAAAAGCTTAGTTCTAGTTTCGCTTTCTTTTAACCCTTTAAGTGCGTGGTTCGTTAGGTACTCGATGCATGGACATTCTGCATGCTTTGTTCAAACACAGTAGGGTTATTCATGATGCTTAACGTTCAATTACACGTTCAATTACCCGTTTCAATAACCTATATGTCTATAACTATTTGTAAAAAGAGTCGCCATTCAATCATTTGACGGTTTTTTGCGATACAAGTTTGACGCTTCTAACAAATAGGTATTGGTAGATAAGTTATTGAAACGGGCCATAATTCTACTCGGATTCGATAACTCACCTGCGCGGCAACCGATAAACGCTTGCTGCGCTAAACGTTGATTAATAATCGCGCGGTAAGTTTTCGATTGCGATTAGAACGGGAATTGTGAATAGCCCCGCTGATGGACGAAACGTCCTGGAGTTGTGTACAGTGTAACTTAGTTTTGAAATCATGAAGGCCTTACTCACGGTCCAGCCTGCAAATCCAACACCGGTACTATAAATAGCCGACATTAGTGTCAATAGTCTCAATCATTAATAATTTTTGCCTACAAGCCTGTATCAAGCCTGGACGGTGAGTATGGCGTTTTCGAGTTGCAAATAGTAATGACAAAGATGAGACATACAATGTTTCAGTATTTATAGTAATATTTCTCTTTTAACTATAAAAGTATTTGCGACGCTAGCGCCATCACACATGACGCCATTTTGAATTTCGACGCATGCGCCATGCATGTTTCTGTGGATAGCGCCGCCATTTTGAATCTCGTTATCGATGGGCGAGTGCGGGTGCGAGGGCTATAGTCAGGCGTGTCAGGCGGTCACTTTACGAGATTGGAGAGCGAGCGGGATCTCAGTGTCGGAGAGCGCGACGCGGCAGGCGCCGCCGCAGCACACGCGCGCGCGCCGAGACCGACGCCGCGAACCGCCTGCGACACGCATCGGGTTATGTCGCGTGCATTCAGCTTACAAGCATGTGTTCACGTTATGCGCTCCCGAGACGGTCAAACGGTTTAATTCAAACACGTAGATTTTAGTTCGTCTTTTTTTAATTCTGAAGGCTAATTCTTGTTATTAAAACTGTTAAATTTGTAGCATGGTTCCAGTCTCAGTATCTGTCGTCGTCTCGTCTCGTCTCGTAATCGTCATTCGCACGCGCACGATTTTATTTGAGTGCGAATGCTTTACTTGAGACTGGAACTAAGAAGCCTAACTCTCTTAAATATTTTCGATATAATCCTGACCCATTCCCGAACACGTCAATACGTGCGCGCGCGAGCGGGACAACCTTGAAAATCCAAACGGGATTTGACCGATAATATTTACGAGAATTGCCCCCCCAGCCTTTCAAACTAGCTGCGTTTACCCAGCTTGTCAAATGTTTACATGGGTTTCAAGCCCGTTTGATGAAGTTTCACATTTTTCTGTCCCTTTTGATGAACCTTCAAAAATGCATCAAACACGTCGGATTGAGTCCAACCGTTTGACCGCCTCGGGGGCGCTGTAGGGTTGAGCTACATCTGGCCGCGAGCCGCAATTTTTATGCATCCATCCTTTCCTCTATGATTACTAGAAATATTATATTATATAGTTCATAAATGATATGTTTCAGCAACCTTTTTTTTCACTATAGTATTTTATAAACTAAAGTTCTAAATTGTACAAAAGAATAGAAATAAATGTAGCTCTACCTCTTACACGCGTATATCACAGGCATATTAATGTCCGTGTATAGATCAAGTGTCCAATACTTAATTAATAATTAAAATACATGAAATTTCAGAAACTGCCAGTAATTTATTTTTATTAGACACTGAATTCATACTTAGGCATATAGAATTTTTAAAAGATAAATAAAATATAAAAAAATTATTGAGCCATTCTCTATTGAAATGGATAAGGCAGTGTAGAGAAGTAAGACGGCGACAAACAACATCGCAATAATGTGTCGATGCGTTTCTGACTTTATAATTTTCCACTGATAGTTTTAGATAGATTTTGTCTTTTATAAATTTTTATATTCGTAAAAACCTGGGAAAAAAATCGTTAAGTAGAGAGTCAGTGGTCAATTATAAAAAATCTAACCGGACTACAACAATACAAATTATTTTATTGAATTACAGAAAATTTATAAGACCAAAAAAGAACAAGATTCAGAAGTTATTAATGTTTCATTGTTGGTGAAGATAGTAATATTGTAGTCGGATAGATTTGAATGCGTGCACTTATAAAAAGCTTATTACGTTCCAAATTAATTCAGCCATATTATAGTTTTTATACCAAATACTACTGCAGCTTTGTTTTCTCTTTCGCATAAAGCAGAAAGGGTTTGATTCAGATTCAATTCACACCGATACGAAATGATACGCGACGCCGCTTGCATTTTTAAAAAGCTATTCAAACTTGAACTTTATTCATTACACGTACAATAGGTAGCTAATAGGCAGAAGACTGATTTCAGGAATGTAATATGCTTTGAAGTCGAAATCAAATGCATGCCAGGTATTCTCATCTTTCACCAAATCATGAGACACCTAGTGCTAAAACATTACAAACGATATAGAGAAATACATTAAATTAAATATAATAATCATAGTTGAGAATTTTCATGTAATATAATGTTGAATTTCTAAAATAAGGTATGAAAAAGAAGTTGGAGTAAAAATAGCAAATATAATTACCTCAGCGTCAGCTCACACCAAGACGAGACGCGACACAGCATTTTACAAGATAGCGAAACAAAATTAAACTTTATTCACTACACAAGAAAATACACGTTTAATTTCAAGAGTACTGATTTCGAGCTACACCGTGCTGCATAGCGAAAGCGCGGCGCCGGTCTTGCAATGAAACATGTATCTTCTCGAGAAGTGAATTAAGTCCAATTTTGAAACCTTATCATAAAATGCAGCGTCGCGTCGCGTCTCGGCGTGAGCTGACCCTAAAGGTACGGATTATAAGAAAGAATTTCTACGACAGCGTACTACATACTTATAAGACATATATAAGCTTTCATTTTCATGCCATAAGCTAATTAATATTAATATTTTATTTCAAAATTTAATATCATCGATTCTAAATATTTTACCGCTCATATGTTCTCTGTTAAATAATGGTTAATTATTTTACTTTTATTAACCATATAATATATATTTCCATTTTTGAGTCAATCCGTCAAAAGGCAAAACCCAATTTTATACATTTTAAATATATAAAATTGAGTTTTGCCTTTTCTTGAAAAAAAAAAAATACTTAAGAATATTTAAATTGACGGTTTAATAACCTCAAGGATATTTTGTTTGCAAATGTTATAAAAGATGGGGTATGCAGAAATGTGTCAAGTAAGTGTATACATATAAAGCCGCAAACGTGCACACACATGCGAACATATACAAGTTAAACAAGTGCCACACTAAAGCTACCCCTGCGCCACACTGTTAGTTGCGAAGGCATTTCTTTCTGTCCGTGTAATTTATAATCGGTGAAACACGAAAACGACAGTATTATTATGACAGTAAGTTATAATTTATTACCAGCAGTGCCATTGAGAAAGAATATATTGATAACAATAAAAAGTGATAGCGCGATATGACAAGTGTTGCGCGCCATCTCTATACGCAGCCCAGCGAATTTGAAATTTTAAGGTTTCTCTTGTATCGCGAGTGAACGCATGCTATATTTGTAGCAATTTATGATACATTTTAACAGGTAGAATATAGTATTAAATACACAACAATATCTACGGTATATTTTACTACAAACTGCAGTCGAGAGGTCGATATCCGATGTAAATATTGAAGCTTTCGTTCTCTGAATGATTTAAGATGTAGTGTATGATTTGTAGTGAATTTCTACTTTTTCAGTAATAATTGTGATGTTGTTTACCATTATTCTTGTAATAGTAGCAATGACGTGTGGAAGTGACGCCGATTTCTAATATTTTCGTAGAATATGTTTGCAGTGTAATGAAATGCCTTCGCCGTGTTAGTCCGCACCACGAAGCGTAACACAAACTGTATACCGGTGCGCGCTGGGGGCCGCGGGGTTCAAAACAGAAACTCTAGACAGGCGACAAGCACGTATAGAGCGGTGCTCTCCGTCGGGGCCCCGCAAGCGGCGTGGGCAACTTGCGGGGCCTCGGGGCGGGGGCCCTCAGGCGTGGGGGCCTCGGGCGTACCGGCGCGCGCGCGCCCCGCGTCCAGCGACGCGGTCGGCTGCAGGAACCACTCCGAGCGCGTGCGCATTCGAGCCCGCTGCCGCTCGTGCACCTACACACCCGTTTGATGGTGTTACCCATTTGGGTCAACTTTTATATTAACCTGATACTACCCTTTTGATTGTATTGGGACAATTTTGCAGATTAGCTGATTCTACCCATGTTGGACCAACTCTCAGATACACTGATATAACTATTTGATGGTATTAGGTTCAGTGTCAGACATACTGTTGTCAACCTTTAAGATAAACTTGTGCTACCCATTTGATAATGGGTTAACTTCCAGACACACCAATTGATGGTATCGGGTTAAGTTTCGAATACACTGGTATTAGTACATTGACGGTATTGGGTATAATTTCAAACACACAGACAGACTGAACCCTTTTGATGGTTTTGTGTCAGCTTTCAGAATAAATTATTGAATTTATTCAGTCACCTTTTAGACATACGTTACCCATATGACGGCATTGGGTCACCTTTTAAAAAACCATGATAAATCCCATTTGATGGTAAACATTTCTTATGAATATCTACTTCTAGTCAAAAAGTCATTCCGTCATCTACTAACAAACATTCAAACTTTCTATGTTCTTCGACCCGTTCATATCAATGACACAGTTGTTAGAGATATCATAAGAAAATATATCGTAACACCTCCTTAGTCCTGATGTTAAGTGAAGTAATACTACTTATAACATGTGACATAGTTGTGTGTGATACTTTAATTCCGATTATTATCACTAAAAATATATCTGTTTATTTTTTGTACTTTTAAATTTGTATGCGAAACACTTTTGCGAGAATACCTATGATGAACATAATAAAGAAAATATTATATTGCGTTTGAATTTATTAATATTGACTTCAATTAAATAAATAATATTTACCAACATTAAAAACAACTGTCATGCTAAAAATTATAAATTTCAACAACACCGCATCCTTGAAAATTTTCATTCTGTTAGTTATTAAGCACCAACATTAAAATAATTTTAAAAAAGGTATTATTCGTTAGAATTATTACACTAATTACAGGGTTAGTAAGAAGCTTGGGACTGGATAAGTAATACTTACCAACACACATAAATGAGTATCAATGGGACACAGATATAAGAAACTACTTTGAAATTTACTTCCAATTATATAATACATTATGTCCGTAAAATATGTACAACCAGTAAAAAAATCTATTACCAAATGAGCATTTTTGGGTTGAAAACAATCACTTGATTTTAAACCAGAAAGTGTTCTGCAGTCATGGATTTTCCACTGATTGTACAAATAGACATCTTTATTGAATATTTTTTAGTAATTTCCTGTTCAGCTAGGGCGTATCGAAATTTATTATTCAATACTTAGTATAGAATCTGTTTCGGATTGTTTACTGTGGATTTCATTTTATAAAAGGTTTTGAAACTCGTCCTTTCTGAACAAGACACAAAATTGCATCTATAAAGCATTGCTGCCTGCAGAAACCATTTTGTTGTTTTCCGTACATGCAACAATAAACCACTGTATTAAACGACTGGCCAAATTTATTTACAGGTTTCTTAAAATCGCACAAACCTTTTTTTAACACTTATATTTTGTGATAACATATATCGGCAGGTCTAAAGTGGCCAAATTTAGTGAATCGTACATCAACGTAACATCAAATTTTAAAGATGTTGCTCTTAGGCCTTACAGTAACTTCGAACAATTATATTTTGTCAGTTTTAAATAGAAACGCGTAAAATGTTACACATAATCAGAATTTTTTAATTGTTAATTTAAAAAATTGTTAGAAGTTACTGTAAGAGCAACATCTTTAAAAGTTGATGTTATATAGTACGATGCAGATCTTCTTGCTAGACATCAAATTATTTTTCCTTTTTATATACCTATTAACTTTTTTTTTATGTCAAGAAAAAAAAGAAACTAAACGCAGATATCGTCAACCAGTGGTTTACATACGTGAACAGATAGACAGTAGACATTTTGTGTACTACGGGTGCGTTTATTAGTTAAACCTTTTCACCATTATTCAAACAATAACTCCTTTAGTGCGCGCTAAAATTCAAACAATCTTATGTAATAAAAAACAAGATTTTTTATACTTTTACAGAACCAGGTTACTCGTGTATAAATGTGGTACCTATATCCTTTTGTTGTTATTATGATCCTATAGTTTGGGTAAACTTAGATCAAAGAACTTAAGAGTTTTAGAGTATTTCGAGACCTATATACGTAAATTTAAAAAATATATCTAGACATCTAGCATTGGCGAATACGGATTTAGGTTCTTTTAAGACCTACTACTCACGAACATTGGTTCTTCAACCCGAGAGATAATATCTGAGGATCTAGCTTAGGGTAATACGGCTCTAGGGTATTTTAGGACCTACCAAGCGAAGGTCGTACAACACCCTAAATAGTATTTATTCATCATGAACACAATTAAATATTTAACGGGTTATTTAAGGAGCCATACACGCGAGTCCTAAGCTACCCTACACACGTAGATCCTAAAAGACCCTGCATACCTGAGGCAAGTAGGAGAGGCTCTTGGTGCTCTCCGCGTATTTGTTGACCGCCCGCAGCTCGTCCAGCGTCATGTGCGGGCTCGAGTTGGACCGCGACGACTGCGATGACGAGCTCACTGACACCTGGAACGTCATTATCATAATCATTACAAACTATATCATCATCGGACCCACCATCATTATCAAAATCATCAATATGATGCGTCATTGGCTCGAGTTGTCCCGGGATGACACCTGAAACATTACCAACAAGCTCGCGAAGTACATAGTACATAGACATTGACGACCTCTGTGGCTCGGTGGTTGAGCGCGTCGATCAAGCTGGAGGTCGGAGGTTTGAATCCGCACCGCAAAGGAACAAAAAAGTTTTCTGTCTTCCTGGGTCATGATGTATATAAATCTGAAATATATGTATGGTAGTATAAAAGTATTAAATATATTGCCCTGGTACCCGTAACACAAGTTCTTCGAGAACTTACGACGGGAACATATTGACGTGGTGTAAAGCGTCCTAAGATAGGGTGCAGAGTCCAGCGAGAAGGACAGGCGCGTGCAGGAGTCGAGCAGCGAATGCTCGGGGATGATGCCAAGCCCCGCGCCGGCGACCGCGAATGTGAGCTCTATGACCTGTACATAGGATGCAGTGTCGCTGACCTTAAAGACGCTCTCCTCAAGCGAGATGGACAGGCGCGTGCAGGAGTCGAGCAGCGAGTGCTCGGGGATGATACCGAGTCCCGCGCCGGCCCCCGCGCCCACCCGCCGCGCCCATCAGCGCCGGCATAGACTGACACTCCTCGGATTTGGATAGACCTGCAACCAAACGATTAATGCATAGACAAGTTACGGTCCGTTTCAATAACCTATCTATAACTATTTGTTAAAAACGTCGTCATTCAATCATTTGACGGTTTTTTGCGATACGAGTTTGACGTTTCTAACAAATAGTTATTTGTAGATAGGTTATTGAAACGGGCCGTTAGTGGTTTTGTTTAAGGTGTCGCAACTATACTGCACTCTACAGTTGCCTCCCAATGAGTATTTGGATGTATAATACGTATTGGCCTAGACATGTTTTACATTATACTTTTGTAGGAAACACGCATAATACGGCGACTCCGCGACGCATTATTTACGAAATAAAATTTTTTGTTATTTTATTTTCTGTTTACTTATATGTTTAATTCGTATTCACAAACAAAAATAAAAGAGGCAGCAAAAAGTATTTTCAGTAGGAGGCCAATGAAATATTATTATCTATACAGAGTTGTTGAAAAGTTGAGCAGAGAACCTTTGGTTTGAAATTTCATAATTAAAAACATTTATGACTTCTTTTATTTATTTGATGGTTTAAAGAAAAGTCACAAAACATGAACTGGTATTAGTTAAGCATCTTTTATTAACCCATTAAAAATATCTAGTTAAAAATAAGATAAGTATAGTATGATTGGTATTTTCCTATGATTACTTACTTGAAAAGCTATCAAGAAATGATGATTAACTAATATGAGTGCTTAACTAATGAGCTACAAGTATTAGGTCTTTACCTATGAAATTGCCGTTGTGTATGAAAAAATTTAAACTAATTTTTTCATGTATTTTTTATTTGTATAAATAGAAGTAATCACCCATGCAATCAATGCATCTTTGCCAACGCAGTGGCAGTTTATTGATGCCCTTCTTAAAGAAATCAGCTGGACGGGAGGCAACAAATTCTTTAAAAGCATTTTGTACTGCCTCTCGGGTATTGAATTTTTTCCCGCCAAGAAGTTATCCAAATTCTGGAAAAAGTAGTAGTCTGTAGGCGCAAGGTCTGGTGAGTAGGGCGGATGACGGAGAGCTTTCAACCCCAGTTCTTGCTACTTGGAGACCGTCTGCTGTGCAGTATGAGGTCGCGCGGTGTCGTGCAGGAGCAGCGGAGACGAGCGATTGAACAATGCTGGTTGGAGATGTACCAGCTTCTCCATCATTGTGTTCAGTTGTTCACAGTATCTGCAGTAACCTTACACTCACATCACAGCTTCTTACCAAACTAAGTAACAACTTCTTACTAAACTAACTAAGAAGCTGTGATGAATCACACCGGCGCTAGACCACCAAACAGTGACCATCACTTTTCTAGGGGTAAGTTTTCGTTTAGGGCATTGTTTAGGAACTGAACCAGGATCCAACCAACTTGCTGAGCGCTTGCGGTTATCAAACAGAAACCATTTTCATCGCAGGTAACAATGCGGTTCAAAATTCCTTCATTTGTGTGTCTGTTGAGCAGTGCAAGGCACGTCTCGACGCGTACTTCGCGCTGGCGATCATTGAGTTCGTGGGGCACCCATTTGTAAAGCTTTTTACCTTGCCAATTTGGCGCAAATGGACCAATATTGTTTTGACGCTAACGTCGAAAGCTGCTGCTAATTCAGCCGTAGATTGTGTATTTTATAGTCATTGTCGACCAAAGTCTTCGGACGACCGATGACCGGAGGTTCATTTTTCAGGTCGAAATTTCCAGAACGGAAGCGAGCAAACCAATAACAGGCGGTGCGTTGGTACAATTGTAGTGTTAGCTCCGTAAACGTCGTTGATGTTGCGTGCCGCTTGTGCCGCGTTGCTGCCACGACGGTACTACTATTCCATAATTACTCGAATTATTAACGTATCCTTGATGACGAAAAAGATTGAAATGCGATGAAAATGTAACACTAATCAATAAACAAATGACTACTTTTGGAAAAAGAATTCCATGTTTTTAAAATAAAATTAATTTGAAATTAGAATTCTTAGCCAAACAAAAATTATTTTGATTTGAAATGGCCAGTACTGCAGAACGGCAATTTCATAGGTAAAAGACCTATTATTATGACTGACACTTATATACCCCATTACTAATAAAAGTATTTACACAATGGACAAACTATACAATGTTTTGTCCTTGTCTGTTAAGCGACTACTCCGACGTATCAGACAAGGACAGATAATTGTATGGCTTATCCATTATGTAAATATTTTTATTAGTAAGGGGGTTAATATTTTACAGTACATAATAATTCACATACAGTGCTACCTCATATACCTACTAGGTGTTATAACTCATTACATTTCATCCATTAGAAAACGTAAGACTCACCAATATTTACAAATTAAATAATAAATAACTTGATTAACTAATGACTGTCACAGCGATCTGCAAAGTAAATTTTCATTGAATGGACACCCGCTACACTAGAGGAGTTAAAATTGCGTTGCCGGTCTTACCCCTTGGGCATCCAGTACCCTGGCCCACTCGGTAAAAAACAAGGCATTATTTCACGCCAGTTTTTTACTGGGCAGTGGTATCTCTCTTGTAAGTATAAGCATGACTCTTTTAGTCTTATTATATATCCTACTACTATTATAAATGTGAAAGTTTGTGAGGGTGGATGGATGAATGGATGTTTGTAAGTTTTTTACGCAGAAACTACTGAACGGATTTTGATGAAATTTACACAGTACATTACATATATCCCGAAAAAGTACAGTGTTCCCGTGGGATACTGTATTTACGGGGCGCACCCGCGGGCATTAGCTAGTAAGAAATATTTTTAAGGGAAGCCATTAGAAATCGGATTCTATGGAACTTTTGCCATTGCTGGCTCTCTTTAATTCAAACCTTTAGACTTAAGAGTATGAAAGATTTTCAAATTGTTACTAACATCAATGTAAGTAATGCAATGAGGTCGAAAAAATTTATTATAAATGTAATTAAATATTATTACGTATCTAAATCCTTTTAGTAATAATGTTCTTCAGAAAATTAATATACAAATTTCTCAGAAATTCTTTGTGTCTAAGTAAGAAAAAATATAATAAATCTTAATTAATTTTATATTTTTAAATTATTTTTATATCATGCACATTATTATGCAAGGCCAATGTACGCAGATTTTATACAGGTTGAAGTTTTACAATGTATGTAGCAGTCTAAGGCGATGCACACTCTACGCTGCGAAATGCGTGGCCACGGTGTGAACGTTACAGATGTACACTGGGAGTGCAGATCGGCATTATCGTACAGATTTCTTTAGACGAAAAAGGTTAATTATATCAGTGTGTGTGAAACCTAACCCTTAATAGTACTGGGTAGCATCAGGTTTTTCAGAAAGTTGTCCCAATAGTCAATACCACCAAAAGGTTTATCTGAACGTTGACTCAAATGTAACCCAGCGTACTGCGTACAGAGAGCCATACCACAGATTAAGGAAAGACGAACAGATATACAGCATATATACATAGTTAGTTTTCGATTTTATTGCACGACTACTAGCAAACGGTGTGTCCACGATTGTGTGGAAAAATTGTGGCCCGTTGACGGGTCAAGATTTTCAAATTTGGATCTATTTGGATCGGTCCACGAAAGCTGTTCCTCTGTACGTAAGCTTTTCTATTTTCAACTATGTGGGCGTACTACATCATTGAACTTTGTATTATAGACTAGCTCATTCCCGCGGCTCTGCCCGCGCAAATATGATATCGGGTATCCCACGGGAATACGGGATAGCCTATGTTTTAATCCAGAGCCCGAAACTACTACCATACCAAATTTCATCGAAGTCCGTCGAGTATTTTTTGCGTGAAAGAGTAACGAACATCCATCCAAGCATCCATCCATCCTCAGAAACTTTCACATTTATATAATAGTAGTAGGATATTTATGTATGTGGTGTTTATGTGTGCATGTGTGTAGGGTTCGCTCACCCTCGAGGTTGTACTTGTTGCCCCAGCGGTCGCACTCGCACTGCAGCCACGTCTTCTCAGCCTCCAGCGACAGTTGTTCTGAAAACGGTCAGTAATATTTTGGCACATAGTGTCAGTAAAAGCTATTATTACCAAATAGAGGTCAGACCAGACGAGCACAGATTAAAGAAAGAGGACCAGATAGACAGCTACATAAACTTTCGATTTGATTGCACTAGTACAATCATACGCTGTGTCCACAATTCTCCTATCGCGTACGCGGCCATGGTGTCAAAAATCCGGTTAAGATTGTGTGTCGTCGAAGGGACGTCTAAATTTTTAAATTTCGTGTTTCAGTTTTTATGTCATGTTGGATTGAGATCGCAGGCCCGCCTGACTACTCTTATATTCTTAGTGATAAAAATATGTGTATCATATTGTAGTATTAGCAGGCGTTCGTCACTCGCTCAAGGACACGCGTTCTTTGCCTACCGCTCGGCGTACCTCTTACGAGACAATCGACAAAGGGCCGCGGCACGCCGCACGCCCGCCAGAGCACTCGCACCGTACGTTCCCGCACTTACGTGTCGAAATTCCAAGTATTTATTGTGCAGTGGATGGCTGCAGTGTAGTAGTTTAACAACTAAATTTTGTAGTTTTTGACCTCTTTAGTAGGCATTTAGTTCATGGTAGTTTTTTTTTTTTGTAGGAAACACCCTCTAGCCAGAAAAGAATAGCAAGAGCGTTCTTTAATTATTAATTACTAGCTGTTGCCCGCGGCTCCGCCCGCATAAATGTACTATCCCTCGAGAACACTGTACTTTTTCGGGATAAAAAACCTATGTTTTAATCCAGATCCTAAACGACTACCATACCAAATTTCATCGAAATCCGTCCAGTAGTTTTTGCGAGAAAGAGTAACAAACATACATCCATCCATCATCACAAACTTTCACATTTATAATATGAATAGGATTTATTATAAAATAATAATTTTAAAATTGCAATAATTATTTTAGAATTTATTGATTTTTCTCTGATTTGCTGTTTTGCTTATTATTATATACCTATTAAAATTATTTACGCGAATTAAGATATTTTCAACTATAAAATTTAATAATCGAGAATTCAATGAAGGTTAAAAATGTATAAATAGTTTTAAAACTTATTAGATTGGCAAATAAATTAGAATAATCCTCATGGGTACAACAACCCTGGCGCATTCGTGCGATGGCGCGCGTGACTCACGTGTAACGTGAGTCGCACGGCCGGCAACACAATCTCGACTCTTTGTGCACGTACTTATAGTACATTTTTTCTCGCTGCGAAAAACAGATATTATTGTATTTTCGCTTTTGTATGGGAGTGATGTAACTGTTACGTAGTAAATATTTATTAATCTGTGGTATTAGTGTGTGCAATGAAAGTATGCTTACCCTTAATAGTTTGTGGCAGTGCCGTGGCCCGTGGGGTAATTTTTAGGTACAAGGCGCTAAGGCGTAAGTTATTGGGGTGTACTCACTGGCGTAGGCTTCCTGGTCACGGCGGTGTCGCGGAGGCGGGGGGTCGCGGAAGGAGCAGATCCACTCGTCGCGCACGCGCAGCACGCGGCCCGTCACGCGCACGTAGTACTCGTAGTTCTCCCGCCCGAACAGGTCCCCCGCGCTGAACTGCTCGATCAACTGGCGCATTATTCGAGTCGCCACCTGAAGGGTTCAAATTAGGTTAAGGTAAAGAAAGGTTAGTTAGGTAAAAGAGTGTGACGCGGTGACAGCAGGAACGAAAATAATTTCCGACTGTATCGTCTTTTATCCTTATCAAATTGGAATGAGATATATAATATTCACGTATTATATTTATTTAAATTAAATATGTCATTCCAATCTAATATGGATAAAAGATGATACAGTAGAAAATGTTTTAGTTCCTGTTGTCCCCGCGTCACACTCTGTTTTGCCAAGCTGCATGTTAGGGCCCCCATATACGGTCCGGTAACATTCAGTTCGGCCTGAACGGATGCAAAATCGTATCTTCTGTGTGCAGTTTCGAGATCGCATCAATCGACCGGATAGACTGAAGAGTTGCGAACTCTGTTTTTGCGAAACAACTAAACTCGCGTCTATTTCTACTAAAAACTACTGAAAACTTAATAGTTAGAAAAAGCTACTAAACTAAGCTAACTAAGCCCTAAAATCAAAGCCCCCAAAAACCTGCATTTTATTTAGATCAAAATTCTCACAACTCCATCGTTATATATATACGAGACCGCAGTTTTCGTAAAAAATAATGCTGAACTTTTTGAGACCTTCGGTTCTATACCACGTAACCGAAGGGATAACTGTAGACTAAGAAGCATAAAGGTAAATACCGAATTAATGCACAAAAGTATCTTCTGCATGGCAATTCAAATATTTAATAGAATACCTAAAGAAATTAAATTATTGGAATTAGGGTCATTTAAGAGGCGCCTAAAAGACTATCTAGCGGCAAAATGTTACTACTCGGTTAAAGACTTTCTAAATAATTCGAAATTTTAGATATTATTGGTTAGGTATCATATTATGTAGTTTTAAGATTTTAATGTACTTATTTTTTATAAATGAAAAGATGAACTTATTATAATTATTTTTGTAATTTTTGACATTTTATGACGTATTTTAGCTTTATTTTTTGTAATTAAGTATTGACATATTATTATTATTATTTCTATTATTATTTTACTTATGAACTGTTAAATTATGAGGTTAAATTTTATTTATTAGTACTGTGATGAATTAATTATCTTACTTTAAATATTTGAGAAGTAATTATAGGAATATATTAGGAATTAGGAATTATATATTAGGAACTGACATCATATTTTAATTGTAATGTAATTATTGACTGATACGTTTTAATTAATTTTTTTATTTTGTCTTTTATGTAATTTCACAAGATATTCACACACCATTGTAATGGTAGGATGTGCATGTACTCTTATCAGTTACTGTAAACCACCATTGTAAAACCACATTCACGTGAATAAACGATTTGATTTGATTTGATTTTTATTATTTATTGAATTATATTATAAATGTTTCCGTTAAATTAAAATATACTAGGACAAAATAGGTCTTTACCTATGAAATTGCCGTTCTATAGTACTGGCCATTTCAAATCAAAATATTTTTTGTTTGGCTAAGAATTCTAATTTCAAATTAATTTTATTTTAAAAACATAGAATTCTTTTTCCAAAAGTAGTCATTTGTTTATTGATTAGTGATACATTTTCATCGCATTTCAATCTTTTTCATCATCGATACGTTGAAAATTCGAGTAATTATGGAATATGAGTACCGTCTTGGCAGCAACGCGGCACAAGCGGCACGCAACATCAACGACGTTTACGGAGCCAACACTACAAACCAACGCACCTGTTATTGGTTTGCTCGCTTCCGTTCTGGGAATTTCGACCTGAAAAATGAACCTCGCGGTCGTCCGAAGACTTTGGTCGACAATGACGAATTAAAGGCGATTGTGGAAGCTAATGATACACAATCTACGGCTGAATTAGCAGCAGCTTTCGTCGTTAGCGTCAAAACAATATTGGTCAATTTGCGTCAAATTGGCAAGGTAAAAAAGCTTGACAAATGGGTGCCCCACGAACTCAATGATCGCCAGCGCGAAGTACGCGTCGAGACGTGCCTTGCACTGCTCTACAGACACACAAATGAAGGAATTTTGAACCGCATTGTTACCTGCGATGAAAAATGGATTCTGTTTGATAACCGCAAGCGCTCAGCAAGTTGGTTGGAGCCTGGTTCAGCACCTAAACAATGCCCTAAACGAAAACTTACCCCTAGAAAAGTGATGGTCACTGTTTGGTGGTCTAGCGCCGGTGTGATTCATCACAGCTTCTTACCAAACGGGGTGAGCATTACTGCAGATGTGTACTGTGAAGAACTGAACACAATGATGGAGAAGCTGGCACATCTCCAAACAGCATTGGTCAATCGCTCGTCTCCGCTGCTCCTGCACGACACCGCGCGACCTCATACTACACAGCAGACGTTCTCCTAGTTGCAAGAACTGGGGTTGGAAGCTCTCCGTCATCCGCCCTACTCACCAGACCTTGCGCCTACAGCTACTACTTTTTCCAGAATTTGGACAACTTCTTAGCGGGAAAAAATTCAATACCCGAGAGGCAGTATACAAAACGCCTTTAAAGAATTTGTTGCCTCCCGTCCAGCTGATTTCTTTAAGAAGGGCATCAATAAACTGCCACTGCGTTGGCAAAGATGCATTGATTGCATGGGTGATTACTTCGATTAATACAAATAAAAAATACATGAAAAAAATTCGTTTAAATTTTTTCATACAAAACGGGAATTTCATAGGTAAAGAGCTAATATTACGTATATAGTAATTGAAAGGGTAGTTTTAAGCAAATTACGCACGAATTCTACGATGTATTATTATAAGTTTTTTTTGTTATTTTTGTGCCTAACGTAGGCCATTTTACATATTATGATTACTGTCTGGCTATTTCCGACTAAAACACTACCAACAACTAAATTCCTACTAAGGAGGGAATAAAATACTTATGTTAGTAATAACTTGGCAGTTGTCAACATTAATTCTGGACTGAACGGACCATGTGTGACAAATCGCTTCAGTTCTCGCCAGAGCCGCGGCCGTGCGGGCGTGTATCGTGTACAAGCGTAGTGAGTTTACAATTAATAAATACGACCGTAGCTCGCGGCAAACCAGAACGAGCTGATGCGATTTTTCCGTGTATGTGCTCGAATCCGTTCAGGCCGAAATGACGTCAGTTGGGTCGAATGCGATCTTTTTTCGTGTATGTGCTCGAATCCGCTCAGGCCGAGCTGACGTCAGCTCTAAATAAAATGATCGGCCTCTTGTCTATGGGTTGCAACTTACAAGTATTCTTCGTCTTACTTTTTTTTAAAAGAGATTGTTGCGACGTCCGTAAAGAGAATCGCAATCATAACAACAAACGCATGCGTTGTACTATGATTCAAGCTTTATAATTTTGGCGATTTTTACTCGCATACATTTATACGAATTTGCAGTAGAGGAGTCGGTCCAAGCAAGTGGAAAACGTCAAGCTATGTTCAACTTAGGGTCAATTGACCACGAAATGAAACTATACGTGACGCGGCGCTACATTTTAAGAAACCATTCAAAGTTGAACTTTATTCATTACACAAGAAGATACACACTTTATTGAAAGAGTTCGAATGTCATATTGCACCGCGCCGCACAGCGCATGTGCAGTGTATGACTGATGCCATACGAAACGTGTACTGTGTAGTGTAAATAGTTGCTTTTTGTCTAGTGAATAAAGTTCAATTTTGAATAGCTATCTCAAATCTGCAGTACCGTGTCGCGTGTCGTCGCGGTGTGAACTGACCCTTAGATTAAAAAAGACGTCAAGCGTTTGCCGTAGAGCATTTACCAGATAATGAGGTCTTAAATATCTAAATAAGTTTGTATTGCTAAGTACTTCGTATGAAATTATGATTCATTCACGAGTAGTACAATAAAATGTAATATCATAAGTGAAAAATAAAATTCTTTATGAATTTGTAACTACTATAAAATATTTGTTTTCAAAACGTTTAAGTCGCAATATACACTGGCGGACACATAAACTGCATCATAGTGCAAGATAACTTTCAATGAAATATAATTAGTGAAAGTGCAAACTATTTTGATTTATTTCAATGATAACGCTAAGACTGGTTCTTAATCTGATAAAAAAATCAATTCATGTGTGTATAGGTCCACTTTTCTCACTAAAATAATCAAATTACTACTTTTGCAGCTTTTTGGAATGAAACAGTGAATAGAACAAAAGGTGTATTACCTCCTCTTGCCCTAATAACTGATTCAAGTCGGTTTCGCATCGACCTGATCAGTGTTTTTAAAAGATCTTGCGGAGTATTGTCCCATTTTTGTCACAATGCAACTCTGAGCTCCGCAACCGTTGTTGGGACCGGATTTCTTGTAAATACAGCTCTTTTTAAGTTATCCCATACGTGTTCTATCGGATTGATCGGTCCGGACTACGTGCTGGCCAATACATGGAACGAATCCCAACCTGAGTAAAGTATTGCTCTACTTGTCTCGCTGCGTGCGGACGAGCATTATCCTGCATCAGAATGAAGTTTTCGCCTATAAATCCGCTAAACGGTACCACATGAGGGTTCAATATCTCCGTTATATAGCGATGTGATGTTAAACCACGGTTACCACGGCCATGTGTGTCTGCGTCAATTAACACAAGTTCAGTTCGAGCATCCACCGATATGCCGCCCCAAGCCATTCAAGACCCGCCTTCAAATGGAACCCTCTCCTCAATGCAATTTTGAGCATATCGCTTTCCTCGTCTACGGTATACTAGTCTGCGACCATCAGCACCGTACAAACAAGTCCTACACTCATCAGGGAATAATACGGAAGCCCATTGCTCTTCTGTCCAATTTAAGTGTTCACGAGCAAATCTTAGTCGAGCTTGCCTGTGAGCTGCAGACAATTTTGGTCCATTTGCGGGTCTGAAAGGTGTGATATCACGCTCTTTTAACCTTCTTCTTATGGTTCGTGCACTAACTGCTACGTCACGTACCTGGTAGAGCTAATTTTGAATGCTTATGTACGTTAAAAACCTATTTCGCAAGGAAGTTGTCACAATAAACCTGTCGTCACGAGACGTTGTCACCCGAGTTCTGCCGGTTCCATGTCTTCTTTTGAATGAACCTGTCTCCATAAATCTTCTGTAAACTCGGGAAACCGTAGACTGGTTTACATTTAAATGTGCACCAATTGTTCGTTGGTCTAGCCTTGCTGCACTAGAGCAACAATTTGTGCTGCTTTTTCGGACGATACGTCCATATTCTTGAGAGAAAAACGTGTTTAAAATAAAAACAGACTAGTAATTAAATAATTAGTAACGATAATTCAACACGTAACAAAGAAAAAAAAAATAACCATCAATCACAACATTAACGTAACAACGAGTTAATCTTTAGTAAATTATCAAGATTTCTTCTATAGAATATTTTCTTTCTTTTGTGACAGTACCATATTTAAATTTGATTTTGTTTTTGTGTTTATAAACCAGCCTTTATTTTCCAATATCAATAAATGTAAAATGTTTGGATATTTCGTAAAAAATTTGATTGAATGTGTTCTTGCACTATGATGTAGTTTATGTGTCCGCCAGTGTATTATGTAACATTACAAAAACAACAATTAGACATACTCCAAAAAACACACATTAATGTTTTTTTGTGAAATTATTTATCCAATTTACATCTATGCAAATTTTTCTACTTAAAACATAATCTACAAGAAACATAGACTAATTACGCAAACAAATTTTAAACATACGAAATAGACCTAAAAAAAACTTTAAAAACAAAAATAGCTAAAAGAAAAATGTTTTAGCGGAATCTATTCATAATTCTATAATTATATTTCCGAACAAATATGACGTGATCAAGAGTTGAGTTGAGGGTGACGTTGTGATAATATATTACATTTGTGTGCCAAATGTTATAAAACGGTCGATCGCCTAATATCGTGTCTATTTACAATATTATTTTTATAAGAGGGGATAAAGTTTTAAAAATTATTTCAGAATTCAGTCACAGGGCAACAGAAATTCGCTCACAGGGGCCTAACTTAGCATTTGCCTTATTATGTTTCGTTGACATACAACAAACAATACAACTAACATTCGTTTTGTAAGGTATTTAATTATAATATTGGCCTATGCAGCCCAAAATAAAGGTTTTATTTTAATTCATTTATATACTCTAATCAGAATTTGTTAACAAAAATTTTTACCGGATTACTTAATAGCACAGATAATAACTTAGGCCTTTTCATGCGTAATTGGATGATTTATACAGTATTCTCCGAGCGAAGAAACCACTCTTGAAATACTGTAGTGCCTGGGACAGTTGGTTTTTAAATGTCGTATGATTGCCCAAGCACATACGGCATTCTCACAACACAGTCAGCCTAGTCCAGAGGAATGACTGGTCAATACGTCTGGGGCCAACCATGTGCGGGTTTCCTCACAATGTTTTCCTTCACCGTTAGAGCGTCCGTATAATGTACTTGAGATCTGAAAAAGTCTCATTAGTACACGCCACAACCTGGGAATCGAACCTGCACTCTCTCGAGTGCGAACCAAACGGTCTACCAACTAGGCCACGGAGCTCTTCCACAGATAATAAGTATCATTTAAATGGCAGCATTAAAGTTTACTGATGTATTTTTGTTTACAGGAAGATTAAATTGAATCTGAATAGAGAATAGTAAAATTTTAATTTCAAACTTGGCCCTCAGATAAGTAGAGCGCTCCTAGTGGTAAGGGTCAGCTCACACCGAGATGCAACGGGGCGCGCACTTTTTATCATAGCGATTCAAAATTTAACCTTATTCCTTTTTTAACCTTATAACCTTAGGCATGTCTAAGGAGGGTTCCGTAACTATCAACGCGCAATAGGTTTTCTTTGAATTATTTCAAAAGTTATTGTCCGATTTCGCTCAAAATATTTTTTCTAAAGAGCTTTTAGCATGATCTATCAGCATGGAAACTTACAAGTTTCTATTCCTTAGGGGATGGGACCCCTAAGGAATACGGTCCGGTTTTCCTTTAGTTCGGCCTAAACTGATGCAAAATCGTATCGTCTGTGAGCAATTTCGAGATCGCATCAGTCGGCCGGATGGACTGAAGGGACTCGTTCCAGTGTTGCCAGCTCTGTTCTTGCGAAACTACTAAACTTGCATCGATTTCTACTAAAAACTACTAAAAGAATACTGAAAAATATCAAAAAAGCTACTCAACTTAGGAATCCCTAAAGCCACCAAAAAACACTGCATTTTAAGTTTTGTTACATTAAAATTTTATTATTTATTGGATTATATTATAAATTTTATCGTTAAATTAAAATATACTAGGAAAAATTACGTATTTATTAGTAAAAGGGGTAGTTTTAAGAAAATTACGGACGAATGCTACGATGTATTAATATAAGGTGTAAAAAAAAAAAATTGTGCGTATCCTAGGCCATTTTGCATATGATTACTGTCTGGCTCTTTCCTACTAAAACACTACTAACAACTAAATTCCTAGTAAGGAGGGAATAAATCGGCCTCTCGTCTGCGAGGGCTTTATAGTTCAGAAATGCCAGGGGAGGCCCAACTTATAAACCACTTTGGAGGCCGATTACTCGAAAATGGTTGCATTTTTATAAAATTCATGTATGAAACCTTGCCTTCATTATAAAAGACATATTCAACGATATGGGACACCATGAGGTAGAATGAAAAAATATTTTTCATCCCCACTTCACATGTATAAAATATATATTTTATATAATATATATTTATAAAAACTACCCCTAAAATATATATTTTATGATTTCAGAACTGAGAAGACACAATCTATAACTATACAAAATTTCATACATTTATATTCATAGTTACAGAAACTAGAAGCGCGGACATATGGACAGACAGACAGACAGACTATAAGGGTACATTATGTATTACGGAACCCTAAAAAGATACACGTTTCATAGCATTTCAACAGAGCGGCGCCGCGCTCCGCAACGCGGTTCATCTCGCAATTCGAACTCTTGCAATGAAACGTGTATTTTTGTTTAGGAAACAAAGTTCAATCTTTAAATCGCTATCATAAATAGTGCGCGCCCCGTCATGTCTCAGTGTGAACTGACGCTAAGTTGGCAGTTGCAACAGAGTTAAACATCCAATCTCGCCGTAATTGTATCAGCGTGGATGACTCAGGTTGATGAGTTATCAAAATTGTGAATCAAATCGTCTTCTAGGGTTGCCAACTAACAAAAGAGAAAGATTAATTTCACTGTGGAGAAAGTAAAAAAGATACAGCTTAAGCAAAATAACCTATACATAATATTATGTTATATATGTTCCATTGTTTTTATTACTTATTGCAACACAGTTTGAAAGATTTAAAAAAGTCGTTTAAAAAATGTCGCCTAATAATACAATGCGATTCCGCGTTTCATAGCACAAAACAAATTGAATCGCTCCATACTGTTATTCAATTTTTTTACTTGTATATCTTGTACCTGTATATCTAACATCTCATAACTTTTTTAGTGAACTTCTTTGTTGACTTCAAATAGTTAGAAAGGGGCATTGAGAACTTAAAGTCGAGTCACGTCACGACACGATTTTGTATATAACGCCATCTGTTGGGATCTTCTTATATAACTACTTAACTTTCTAAAGTACGGCTCAATACACAGATGGTGCTAGGTGTACAAATTTAATTTTTTCTATTCCTTTCTGAAGTGATGTGCTTTAGGCACGATGCGAGTCTTTGGTAAATGATGAATGAAGTTTCACTTCTGCCATGTTGATCTCTGTGCAGTGTACACGTCATGATTTTTTTTATCTCTAGTTTATAAGCTATATATATATTGATAGATTTTTTTCCTACAGGCGCTTTATAAATAATAATAATGCAAATATTCTAATTTCTTTATTTCAAAAGAAAGTACGTTTTGAAGTTTTAAAACAAAAAAAAGATGATTTTAAATTTTGGCAACCCTACCCTTATCTCAAGTATGTAACGAGCAAATAGCGACGGTGCATTGTATGAACTATGAGAGTGAATACATTGAACATTCCCTTGTCTATTATCTCAAGATGTTATGGTAAGCAATGTATTTTTAAATTTCAAATTAATCTGATTATTTTTATTAGCTCGATAATTACGCCGATATTCTATTATATTCTATAGAGAACAATTAAAGCAAATTGCAATGTGAAACTTTTGTTTTTAAAATTGTAATTAATGTTTCTAGGAAATAATTCAAAGGAGCAATCGGTGAAAAAAATATAATAATAATATCTATAGACGTTTTCACACCACATCAATCTGGTCCCGCGATAAGCTCTTGAAAAAACTTGTGCTACGGGTACTAGACGGAAATATATTTAATACTTTTTATGCTACACTTACATTTAAGATTTTTATTATATAATACACATCCATGAGCCAGGAACACAGAAAACTTTTTGTTCCCTGGCGGGATTCGAACCCGTGACCTTCCGCTATGCGCCAATGCGCTAACCACTGAACCACAGAGGTCGTCACAATATACTTACAACATATTTTAAATTTTGTGCATATTTTATAAAACTTGGTTGTTTTTTTTAGTTCGATGTTTTAGCAAAACCTACACTTATTAATAAAAAAAAATCAGGAACTTTCTCTGAAAAAAATTCTTATTTTAGTATTTTTAATTCTTATTTTTAATTCTTAAGTAAAATTACAATCTAAATAAATAAAAACACAATCTGATTGTATCGAAATTATATAATTATTATACTAGCTGTTGCCCGCGGCTCCGCCTGCGTAAATACAGTATCCCGCGGGAACACTATACTTTTTCGGGATAAAAAATAGCCTATATTTTAATCCAGAGCTCAAGCTACTACCATACTGAATTTAATCAAAATCCGTTCAGTAGTTTTCGTGTGAAAGAGTAACGAACATCCATCCATCCTCACAAACTTTCACATTTATAATATTAATAGGATTTATTTTTTCACTTTTAGAAATATTTTTTAATTACTTCTCAATTCCTTCAATGTTCAGTTTTATAGTTAAGTACTATTTTATTTGGAACAAGGTACACACTGGTATCTACTAGAAATATTCATTTAATATGCGTAGCTGAAAGGATAATAAAATCTAACAGAGTGCATAAAAACCAATCAATTATGTACTCAGTTATTATTATTATTATTATACCCATTTGAAATCTTAAAAATCAACATTATTAGAAATAAGGTACAAGCTTACTGTTCTTTAAGAACCGTCATCTTGAAAAACATAAAATAGTCTTTGTTGGCTACGGTGAGATCTTGTTACACACTAAACGTTCCAGCAATAAAGAAATACAAAAAGTGGAATAGCTTTTTTTAAATATCTCCACTACCTAACTAACACTAAAAAAGTAAAAATGCACAAAAAAGTATGAAATAAAACTTATTTTCTAAAATATATTATATATAATTAAATTTGGCCGAAATTTTAACTATTTCTCTATCTATGTCCATATAAATTTTGAGGAGTTCCCTCGATTCCTCATGGATCCCATTATCAGGTCACCACTCTTGTGAAAACGGGACCAATTTCGAAGAATACCCTTTATATCAAAAAAAGAATTTTGAAAATCGGTCAACAGACGGCGGAGTTATCGTTGAATATACAAAAAAAAAACAGCCGCACGTATAACCGCCTCCTTTTATTGGAAGTCGTTTAAAAATTAACACTGGTTTACACAAACCGTTAGTGCTATTTTTGACACGTACCTTATCTTTATTATATCTAAAAAATAATTACTTCCACACAAAAACAGGAGCGTTGATTTTCATTCGCTTTCTCTAATGACCGGTTAGGTTTGTTTAATCGAATTAATTTTGTTTTTAAAAAAAGTATTTCGTTATTACTAGAGGTTTTTGTTATTCATTCGGCAACAAACTCTCTAACCAGCCAGTCAGTAATAATCCAAAAGTACTTCCCAAATTTTTTTAAGGATTTATTTAGATATCATAGAGATAAGATTCAGGTATTAGGACTAAGGTATGCATTATTTATAAGATATTAAATGTAGTTAAACCACTACATTTCTTTTTAAGTTTTCATATTAATTTGGCATTATATGATTGTAGAAACTTAAAAGTGAAATAGTATGTTTCGTAAGTAAGATTTCAATAAAAAAAATACACGTTTAAAATGGGTTTAGATTTCCTTATTGTACTTCTTACTACTTGAGCAATTGAAACTATATTCAGTGTTTTATAAAGTACTACTACTGAAAAAATATAATAATGGTATCTTAGAAACAGTCCAATATCGGCCATACATATTATAGCAGATCTTCATCCTCACATCTCCATTTAACGGATTGACTACGTTCTACCAAATAACCTGTATAACATGGAAAAATGTGTCAATAATTTCAGCAGTACAACAAATAATATCGAATTATAGAGTACCTTATTATATTTAAAATATGAAATTTTTCATAATAGAACCAAGATTCGAAAAATTCGAAAAATCCGGATTTTCATTTCAAAATCCGGATTTTCTTTAACGCCGGAAAATCAGGGCTTTTCGAATTTCGAAGTATCCGGATTCCAACCTCTAGACTACATATTATAATATACACGCAAAATAAAAAGCATAATGTATTATATTCACAAAATACTTACTGAGACCTCGGCCTGTGGGTGCGTGTACATACAAGTGACAAGTCATAATATATAGAAGCTATTTACACAACGCTTATATAAATATACAGTTCCCAAAACGCCTCTCAAAAATAAGCAAATGGGGCAAAACCCTGGACAATTTTGGGAGTTGATCTTCAAAACTGCTATATCTGCGCTATTTTACGCCGTGTTTCTGTGCGGTACCACTCCAACCGAGTCGGTCCATTCGTGCCGAAGCCTGGCTCTTCCACGCTGTTATCACTATATAAATAATGTACAGTAGCGGAACTCAGCCATGTCCTTGAATTTGAGCGCGGCCGAGCGATGCGAGGGCTGGTATATCAACAAAGAAGGCGTTGACAGTGCGCAAGCGTCGCGGCACAACAACTGACAAGTCTTGGCGGCGCAGCGCGGCGCGCGGCGTGACACTCCATGCTCCTGCCTGTTGAGGTTTCATTAGCGGCCGTGTAAATGACGCGTATGTGTGCGTGCGCCGATTTGAGCGGTCTAGTATGATGATGGTCTACTGTACATTATTTATATTGTGGTGTTATGTCTTTGCTATAAACTATTATTTACACAGGAAATCACATAAAAGTCGTAATCAGTCGACATTATCGACAAATCGAGCTTATCTCGCACCATAATACCCCATTATAGTCCAAATTGATTCGATAACTGGCAAGAAGTTGATAAGGAGCTTATAAGACTGATAACGGTCACGTGACCAAAAATGGCGCTTAGTCATCTGATGGTAAGTGATATAACTAAAGGTGATATTTCACCACGTTTATTTCTTGTTAATTCCTCGTATTATGAAGATATTTGTGAAATTGTGACTCCTAAGGGTCAGCTCACACCGAGACGCGATGCGGCGCACTCTTTTTAAAATAGCGATTCAAAATTAAACTTTATTTACTTACACAAAAAGCAAACACTTGCAAGGAAACGTGTATCTTTTTGTGTACTAAATAACTAAATAAAGTTCAATTTTAAATCGCAATCTTAAAAAGTGTGCACCGCGTCACGTCTCGGTGTGGACTGAGTACTGACACAAGTCACAAAATTCGTGACCGATGTAATATTATGATGGCGATTTTTGGAGAACGGTTTGGACATCTAAAGATGTTTTGACGCCGGTTGTGTGGCTACGATATCAATCCGATCCTGCTGGTGCCAAAGCTCCACTCTCTCAAAATCAATTTTACATAGCCTCCAGGCTCCACAACGTTAAAGACGTTACAATATCAATAGGCAACACATTACAAGAGTGTTGTCTACAGACGATCTAGAATCTAGATATATGATCGCTGACTGTCGACCTAGTCGTTATCCTAGTTAATTAAAATCCGGGCTCAATCTATTACTGTAACGTGGTAGCCCTAGCTGCACAGTACAGTCGTAGGCCCATATAAATAACCCCATTACTATACGTACGCCCGAAAAGAATGCACATCGACCTTTGTAGTCTAGTACCAGTGTCTGCCAATGCTTTCAAAACTAAGGATGACGTACATTTGACAGAACAAATCTTCATACAAGATATATATATATATACTATATTATACCAGCAGACACGACAAATTGCGTACTGCCATATTTATTGTCGTCAATTAGCTATAATTTTTTTTTTATATACTAACCTTCTCCTGACAATAACGAACACATAAAAGAAAGATTTATCCGATTTGGTGCAGTCGTTTGGAAGTTATGCGCGTACAAACATTTTGGTAATTCATTTTGATTTATATAGATATACATTTATACAGCCGAACGTATAACCTCCTCCTTTTTTGGAAGTCGGTTAAAAAAGTTACGCCATCTTTTTCATCATACCTCAAATGTCAAAATGGCCCCAAACAACCCCAAAAGTGGGGCCATTTCAGTGGGGACAGTATTTGCCTCGACACGCCTTGTCTATATATATATATATATATATATATATATATATATATATATATATATATATATATATATATACGTTTATGGTGTCTGACAAAGATGGTGCTCTACAAACTGAAGATCTCTTCTCAAAGTTCGATGTGCATTCTCTTCAGCCGGGTATAACCAATATATAAACAACCCCGCTCCCTACACATTGGTATGATCCGGTAGCAACTTATACTGACCTTGAACCGCTGTACATCCTCCATAGTTGCTGTCTTGCCGTCCGACACGCAGGAGTGGAAGAAGGAAGGAGCTACTGACACGCCTAACGCCTCTGACGTCATGCCTGTACCTGTAAGAAAAAAAAACTGACTGTTTTGAAAATAATTGGCTTTGGAAGAAGAATATGACATGGAAAGAGTACTAAAGTCGGAAGCCCTAAGCAGCTATCAATCTCACAAAACATCAATGGCAAAAACCGAAATATGTGAAAGAGAAAGCAAAGCCGTCTTTTCTTTCTATTTTGTAAGGTTGTCACGTCACGCCCTTGGTGAACTTTTGGTGTCCTTTTTACGAAAGTGTTTGCATGTAGGATAAGGAACGATAAATTGTGTTTTTTTCTCTTACTAATTAAATAACTATAAATAAATAACTATAAAAAAATAACTATATATATATATATATATATAGTTATTTTTCTGAGCGACAAACACTCCCACCCAAACGCATGATATGTCGTCTCCCTGCTGGGGTAAAAAGATTTTTTACGGCAAAATCCTCAAATAGCTCCTTAGCTGACTAAGCTGATTTCAAAATTTAAGGGCTTCTTAAAGTTTTGTTGCTGCGTTTATTACGGTTGATGTGGCATCTGCCTTCCCCTATGGGACTCGGTGGTACCAACCCTTATTGGAAAATGGACCTGTGTTGCGGTTAATCATAAAGTGACATTTAGATCAGGGATGTTATGGAGCTCCGTAACCGTTACCGATACTATGGTATATCCGAACCAATAAAACTATACGTAACCGTAACTGAGTCAGAAATAAAGATTCGGATTATTTCGGATATAGACGAATCATAATAATATGACATGTTTAATTCATTTGCCGGCCTTATCTACTCGCTAATTTTTTGGACCAAACTTAACTTATTTGCATTTTACTTAAATTCGTCATAAACCTAATCTCCGTAACCGAAATTATCCGAAAAAGCGGATAATCCGAAATAATTTAATATCCGTAACCGTAGCCGAAACCTATAAAATTTTATTCCTATATCCGAATCCGTATCCAGATCCGAAATGTCAAATCCTTAACATATCTGATTTAGATATCGTCATGTGTTCGCTAGTCGCTACGCCGGTGACATTATGCTCTGCTCCAGTAATACGACCTAATGGGAGTACAATAAAGCCAACGGTGCATTCACATTTACAGCGCAGCGTATTTGTAAATTGTAATATCGGGCAACATAAATTATATTATGTTGTATAAATTAATGTTTTTTAAAGATATTAAACGCTAGTAATATCGACTAAATTGCACTAGCTAATAAAAGTTTCTAATTGGCATACTGCTATGAGACCAAAGCATTTTTCCTGTAAATCTTAAAAAAAAAGTTAGGCCGAATTATACCGCAGGCGCAGGCTGCAAGGCCGCAAAACATAACTCATTTTCCCAAACAAAAGAGCATCGAGTTGTGAGTACAGTTCAGTTTTATAAACGCTCATATAGACGTATATTATATTATAGACAAGGCATGTTCAGGCAAAACCTGTTTCCACTTAAATGGCCCCACCGCGCCGTTGGGAGTTTTTCGGACCATGTTGACATTTGAAGTATGGTGAAATCAAGATGCCTGACATTTCAGATATAGTGAAAACCAAGTTGGCGTAACTATTTATTGTATGAAGATTTGTTCTGTCAAATGTACGTCACAACTCATAGCCTATCTTTAGTTTGAAATCTTTGTAAACGCTAGCAAGAAAGAAATTAACAACAAGATTTAAAACAGGAAAGGAGTTATTGATTTTTAACGAAAATAAAATCGACTTCCAATGTACAAACAAAATAATTCTTAAAATTTCACTTAAAAAATAATTAATACCTTAAAAAAGATCTTCTTTTCGATAAATCCAAAATTTAATAATTTTTCTACTCAATCTTCCTAGTACTGAAGTCAGTACCAGCCCAGTTTTACGTGAACTTCAAAAATAAGAAACTTGAGTATTTTTATTAAAAATTAATAATTGTTTTTCAGACTTTTCGGCGGTTTAATTTTTTTGTTAAAAGTATACAGGCTGACCTGAAATTCGATACATTCCTTTGAAATACAGAAAGTAGACCTCATTTACAGTAATATTTTTCATGGCATCCCCTATCCGAAAGTTGATATTTACAAAGTTATTTAAATTTCAAAAATTTTTTCTTTATTTTCGACTTTTTGACTTTGACATGACGTATTTTTAAAAATGTTTGTCTTTTTAGTGATTTTTTTATGTATTTTAACCGTCAATGAGTCAAATATTATTTTTAAGGAATAAATAGGGACAAACTAAGCGAGAATTTTTCATTATGAGACATGAAACAGAATTTTCTTTTAAGAAAAATGCACATTTTTCCTAAAAACAGGTGATTTTCTTAAAAAAATGTATGATACAATGCGTACAAATACCTTAAATAACTTTCTTACCTCATAAGCTTCCAAAAAAGGTACAAATATGTACATAAAAATATGAACATGTAATAAACAAAGACAAAACAATCATCAGGTAACGTTATCTCAAGAATTACTCTACCTGAGGCGACCTTTTTTTTCAATTGTTTCCTTTGTTCAAACTTCGGGATGTTTCGGCTACTGTCGTCGCGGCCCTTTGTCAATGAGTTACCGACTGGCTTAGAGAGCAAATTTAGTAGCTAATATTAGTTTTAAGTCAACTATTGCCGTGTACGGAAGTATTGTTGCTTTAAACTACACCCTTACTTCTACTTGTGATGTTTTTGTATCGCGATGGCTGCTTTTGAGTACGATGAATACGCTGACATCTTGTTTTGTTACGGACTTTGTAATGGTAATGCTGCTGCTGCACGAAGAACATACGTTGAACGTTTTCCGAATCGACGAGTGCCAAACGTTAGAGTGTTTTCAACAACATTTCGACGAATTCGGGAAAGCGGCCGTGTTGATAGAAGACGTGGCGATTCAGGCAGACCTCGTTTGTATGCTCCAAAAGAAGAAGAAATTTTAACACTTTTTCAAAATGATCCTTCTATTTCTACAAGAGCGGCAGCTAGAAGACTTGGATTGAGTATTGACTGACTGTAAACTGTTTACAGTACACACAGCGCGTCTACATCCATTTCACTACACACCTGTCCAAGCGTTGGAAGAGGGAGACCCGGTTAGAAGAATGGAATTCTGCCGTTTTATGATAAATGCAGACATGGAGGATCGCAATTTCTTCTCAAGAATATTGTGGACGGATGAATCGAAATTTGACCGTGACGGGATAAACAATTTCCACAACACACATTACTGGGCACCAAAAGGAGAAAACCCCAGGATGAAAAAAGAAAGGGCATGGGCCCTTTCTTTATTCATCCAAACCAGATTCAGTCTAAATGTCTGGATGGGTATAATTAATAATAATTTAGTTGGACCTCATTTTTTGCCTCAAAATTTAAATGGTGAAATGTACGAACATTTCCTAAGAGAGGAGATTACTTGTTTAATGGAAGATGTGCCAATAGCAACTCGTCGTAATATGATTTTCTAGCATGATGGTTGCCCGGCCCACTTCCGCCTCGGCGTACGCCAGTGGCTAGACCAAACTTACCCACATCGCTGGATAGGTCGAGGCGGGCCAATTCCTTGGCCAGCACGGTGTCCCGATTTGACCCCGTGTGATTTTTATCTTTGGGGTCATATGAAGGCTTTGGTGTATACTACACCCATAACTACTGTAGAGGAGCCCAGAAGCCGCATAAGAAATGCAGCAGAAGAAATCAAAACTAGTCTTACTACCAGAATAATCAAAACAGAGGTACGGAGAAGACTACGGGCCTGTATCAGAAACATAGGTTCACATTTTGAACAAGACCTAAAGTAGAATATTTATTATTAAATTTAATCAAACATTGATGTTTTTTAAACACAATAAACGTAATTAAATTCAAGTTTTTCCTTTTATTTTAACCTTATCGCAAATAAATCGATTTAGACATTATTTCATTTTACTTCTAATATGTTTACTACAACGTCATATTTTTATGTAGACATTGCACCTTTTTGGAAAGCTAATGAGATAAGGAAGTTATTTATAATATTTGTACGCATTGTATCATACATTTTTTTAAAAAAATCACCTGTTTTTAAGAAAAATGTGCATTTTTGTTAAAAGAAAATTCTGTTGCATGTCTCATAATGAAAAATTCTCGCTTAGTTTGTCCCTATTTATTCCTTAAAAATAATATTTGACTCATTAACGGTTAAAATACATAAAAAAATCACTAAAAAGACAAACATTTTTAAAAATACGTCATGTCAAAGTCAAAAAGTCGAAAATAAAGAAAAAAAATTTGAAATTTCAATAACTTTGTAAATATCAACTTTCGGATAGGGGATGCCATGAAAAATATTACTGTAAATGAGGTCTACTTTCTGTCTTTCAAAGGAATGTATCGAATTTCAGGTCACCCTGTATATGGGTTATAGTATGAAATTATGAATGTATGAAACATTCCTATTACACCTATTTTCCCACCCTTGGGGTAGAATTTTTTTCAAGATTATATGAGACCTGTAGCTCAATTCTCGTATTTAAAGTAGACTTTCATTTTACTTTGATTGTATTATAAGTGAATCGGCTTGTTATCGTACTGACTTTGTGAAGTTTGGACCAATCGGAACGCGTTTGACACTAGTTTAACGTTTACGAGAATACCGGTTTGGCAGTTTAAGCGTATCGAGACTTGATTGTAATTGTATTATTGCAGGTTTTATTTAGTAGAATTGACCCTCAGCTTTCCTATCTCTATCCAATAAAAAAAAGTTATAAAAACCGGACTACTCTGTAATAAGTTCTGCGTGGTCATACATAAAAAAATATACTCGTTGACTTGAGAGAACCTCTGCCGTTTTTTCGTCGGTAAAGTTTTCGATTTTGACAAAAGTTTAATAAACCTTACTTTATTAAAAACTTTGGGAAAGAAAATAATCTGATCAATTAATCCTGAATCCGGGCCATAAAGAATGCACATCAACGCGACGTTCGATAAGAGCTATTCGGCTAGTGTCGGCATTTGTAGAGATGTGTCTGCGTTGTAGAGCGTTTTCTCTTGAAAATGTCACATTGGTCATGTTTGACGCAGATGATGGTGATAAAAACTGAATAACTCTTTAAAGGTATCGTACCTTTCGAGAAAATACAGTTTCCGGCCAAAAATAATACGCATCGGTGCATTCTTTTTGGTCGGAAACTGTTTTTTTTCTCCCTGGCAAATATTCTCGCAGATAGAAAATCCTAGTAACAAGTAAGCTGCATATTTTGACCGTCATCATCACAGCAGTTGTAGTATAGCGGTGACGTTGGACAAATCGAACAATAACCGGATGCATACTATTTCCAAGATGGCGGGAAAAAATGTAACACGACCGGCGACATGTTTGAAAACATTTCATTTTATATTGACTATTCAGTAGTCGCCAGCGGCTACAGTAGCCCAAGCAGGGACAATTGACAACTACGTATAACTCGTAACGTTATCGAATGTCAATTGTATGAGCGCTGTCATACTTTTCATACAATTCTCTTTCGATAACGTTCTTACCAATACGTAGATATCCGCCCACCATACCACCACCACCACCCATGATACCCACTGGTGCAATGGTCGTATAGTTACGGTCCGTGCAAATTTATTTTAACTCTGACAGGACCCCTATGCCGACGACATAAGGATCACTGTCATACAAACCTTCCCGAGGTAAAATATCTCTGAACGGACTGACCGTGTGCATGACAGCGAAACAGAATATACAGTATGTTTGCTAGAACCTAATGATTCCGTTAAATGGAGATCCAGGGGGTAAAGATTAAAATAATATGAACCCCCCATTTGTATGGCCGAGGAATCCTTATAGTTTCCCTCTGTTCGTCCGTCTATCTGTCTGTCTGTCTGCCGGCCGCCCTTCTAACTTATGTAATAATGAATAAAATTAGATACAGTTACCTCGCAAGTCTGACGTAATATTCTTAAAGCCATCATAACCCAATTCTCAAACACTTTTCTCCAACACACAATTCAAAAACTAACACTTTCATTTGACTTTTATTGAATTATAAATGAATCGTCTTGATATCATAAGCTGATTTTAGGAGCTTGGACCAATCAAAACGGGTTTAACGTTTATGTGAATACCAATTTGCTGTTTTAACATCGAAATTAGTTCATCGTTTTTGCATCGAAACCGTATTAATGTATGATTTAATTAGTAGAATCTACAGAGCTGTAGATACCACTGACTAGATCGCACGGACCCCGCACCCCGCTGCCGCGGATCATGCGCGCACGCACCATTGGCCAGGCTTCCGGCTCATTGACTTTTGAGCTAGTAACTAATTGACTTGAAACTTTTCCGTGTTGTCGCGAAAACTGTAACCTCGTATAAATAACCGCTTTAGTGTAGTGGAGTGTATGGGATTGGGGGTCACTTTTATGGGGTCACCGACTGTACCTTGGGTTAGGATTAGGACTTAGAAATAAACGAAATTGAAAGTTTTAAGTAGCTTCCGAATTGTCAAGCAGTGAGCGAGCTGATGATGATAAATTATATTTAAGAAAACTGTAACAAAAATTTATATTTCCATATACATATATAAGAGGTTATTTAATAACACTTATATAGAATAGTCCTTACTCCTACATCATGCCTACCACCGGTACGGGAACTAGCCCGGCCAGAAGGACCCGCGCGGCGTAAGTAACCCTCGATCATGTCAGCTATCAAACAAAAAAGTCTAAATAGGTTCATTCGTTTGGGAGCTACGATGCCACGGACAGACACACGACACACAAACAGACACGTCAAACTTATAACACCACTCTGTCGTCGTTGGATAAAAGGGGGATAAAAAAAAACTTTAAAAATACCTAGCTTTTTGTGAAATCGGAAAGCGAGCAGATGTATTACCCCTGTTGATTTAATCTATATTCTGGAACTTATTAAATTATAACTATCCTCGATATTACAATTGTTCCCTCGTGTGTCCTACGTCAATAGAGTAATGAATGGGTAGCCCTCCATATAAGTGAATCAAACGAAAAATTAGTCCTGCATTGTACCTAGTTCAGTGAACAATAGAACCGCTCAAATTTAGTGGCGCTCAAGTCACGTGCTTTTTCTGCCAAGTAGATGCGGTGGACACTAAGGCTAAGAACTCACAAAGCTGTTTTCACCCGCGCTCGCCGCTGTTGCGGGCCCGCAGCTTCTGAAGAATGCAGATATGTATGTAAAAAATTAAAGCACATGTTACGACGCGATTTACGCCCGCGGTCCCGCTTCACCGCGGTCACCCGTGCGCTCTGCGTTCGGTTGGCGGGCGAAATTCACAAATTCTATTGTAAATATTTGTCTTTTTGCATCCGCGCGTCCTGCGATCTTCGCCCGCCACGTTTGCGGGCGATAATCTCCACCGCGAGGGCTGCGTAGCCGCGCCGGCCTCGTGAGTTTAGAAATAAAACCGCAGTTCCTCGACCGCGACGAGCACGGAAAAAACCGCTCCATGAGTTCTTAGCCTTAGGGGGCCCATAATATTAGGTAGTGTTTCAATATTCGGCCGTTAAAGGATAACAAGCGAAGCTCTCGAACGACAACTGGCAACCACTATTAATAGCGTCCATAATATCTATGGACGCTTCACACCACGTCAATATGGCCTCGTGCTAAGTGTCCGAAGAACTTACAAGGCGACAGACAACGAAAATACATATTATATTTAATACTTTTATATTACACTTTTAATTAAGATTTTTGTTATATTGTACACATCCACGAGCAAGGAACATTGAAAACTTTTTTGTTCCCACGGCACGACGAAACCGAATTTGTCGAACCCAGACAACAGAGGTCGTCAGAGATTGCTACCTTATTTTATTTTTTTTACTTATTATTATGCAGGTCCAATCAACCATAATATGTGGGTCGATTCTGATAATCTTACAGTCATCAGTCTCGATAATATGTTATAACAGCAAAATGGTATTCTCATAAACGTCAAACCTAAGTTAAACGGCGTTTCGATTGGTCCAAACTCCAAAAATCTGTTTATGATATCAAAGCGATTAATTTATAATTTTTTGAAGGCAAATTGAAATTGTAAGTTAAATACGGCAATGAGGGTTCACAATCAATGAGTTTTCGCTTTCATTGCGTGCGCGTGCGCATCTGACCGCGTTACTCATCAACAAAACAAAGGTTAACTCTGACTTTATATGGTAATCGGCAATTACATCGCTACTTTATGCTCTGATTACTCGAGATCTCAACAATGCTCTCTTGGGCTTCATTTTAAACTATGTAAGACGTGAACACTTACTTGCGCAGATCTTGGTTAAAATTAATCCTGGGTTAAATATCATGTTATGTCTCTCGCTCTTTGTTTTTATGAAAGAGAAGGCATGATATTTCAACCTAGGGTTAACTTTAACCCAGATCTGTGCAAGTGTACTATAGAGGGTCAGGGGGGCCAGGTTTCTTGTTTACATAATATATCTATTATATCTGGGGGTCTTAACAAAAATTCAAAATTAATAAATTATTTTTATGAAATAGCAGCGGACCAGCTGATGGGAAAGCGATTAACGTCGCCCATGGACACTCGCAACACCAGAGGAGACGCAAGTGCGTAGACGTAGTAGTGCTGACCTTTTAGAAAGGAGTACGCTCTTTTCTTGAAGGTTTGCAGGTCGTAGTGGTCCAAAAAAATCGCTGGCGACAGTTCATTTCAGAGATTTATTGTGCGCAGCAGAAAACTCCGAAAAATGATATTTAGAGGGTAGGGACAATGATCATAGATATGTTAGGAAAAGCTGTTCAAAACTTGCATATTATTGTATAGTCGACCAAAAAAACTTTGATTTTTTTCTTGGTTAAAGGAATATCACTATTCCTTTGGTTAAAACGAAATCAAAAAAGAAAAAGCCAAGTTGAACTGGAAGATTTGAGTTGTGAATTGTACCAAACTTCTTAAAACGCGCTTAACGCTAAACCCGGATTCTTTCTCCTTCTCTCATTTAACGCTAGAACGAGATAGACAGATCTTAAACCGCAGCTCAGGCCTGATCGTTGGTTTATGGCGTTGGTGAAATTGGGGTGAAAAATTAAACTCGATTTTAATAATTTTAAAACGTAGTAGTAAAATACGTCGATTTGCGCACCCACAAAAAAGCAAACAAACGAGGCATTTAATGAAAAACTATTTTGATATTTTCAAATTAAACTGAGAAGACTCATTTTGAATAATAATATGCTAAAAATTAATATATTATATGCCTAGATAACATCATTGCTAAGTCGAGCCTACTTTAAATTCGTATACTCAGTAGCGTAGCCAACTAGCCAACAAGACCTTTCTGTTTTAATTTTTAAGCGCAAAAACCCAGAACATACTTCTGGGTTTAGTAAAGTTTATTGTTCCCATCCATTCTCATTTTTCTTGTCTACGCGTTTAAATCGGTCTATATTTCATTTTGAAGATTTTTTTTTCATGTTAAGGATGGGACTAGATGGACCGGAATCCGTCGGACCCGGAAAAATTCAGAGCACTGATATCGAACTCTGCACATACAAAATAGAGCTGAAAATCGAACACACAAGTGTCAAGCCAAATGGCAATGTCATACATGACAGCTCAACACTCGACACTTCGATTTTCAACTCTATTGTATTAGCGCAGAGTTCTATTTCAGTGCTCCGAATTTTTCCGGGCCTGCCGGATTACGGATCACGGATCATATTATAGTCCCAGCCTTAACATAAAGTTCCCGGCCACCTTGGATACCCCGGTGCATGTCTACGCATAACGCTTTTAATGCCGTGTTGTCTCATGATTTTGTGCCAATATATCTCAAGTTCAACACGTCCGAGGACCTCAGCGTTTGTGTGCCCCGTGCCATAGCTACGCCCCTGGCTGTGAATGACCGTCAGACCTTGCGCCCACACGCACTAGTAATTGCCTCATTATACTAATTATTATTTTCGGCTCTGAATGGTGTCGCAATTCGCGCATTCGTCGCCAGCATGTTGCTAATTGCTATTAATTTATTTGATGGCACCTATTCGTTTTGATGAATAACGAGGGGCGGCTGAAAAGTACTAAACCTAAGTACATTAGGTCAGAAATTACCAATTGCCGTGTAACTTACGTCACTTATAGTGCTAGGTATACTTCATAATAGCGTAAAAACCAAATTTGATGAAATTTAGATCATTAATAACAATATTATGGAACAAACATGTACTTCATTTGTCTCGCTATTACGGCATTCAGGTGAGATGGAGAGTGGAGACATAATATGGCATACAATATGCCGCATATGGCATAATATGCCGCATATGGCATAATATGCCGCATATGGCGGCAGTACAGTGTTCCCGTGGGATACTGTATTTACGCGAGCGAAGCCGCGAACACAAGTTAATTTTAAATATCTGAAAGTTTGTGAGGATGGATGAATGGATGTTCGTTACTCTTTCACGCAAAAACTACTGAACAAATTTTTTTTCAAATTTGGTATGGTAGTATTTTAAGCTCTGGATAAACACATAGGCTTATTAGGCATAGGCATTTTATATCTCGAAAAAGTGCAGTGTTTCCGTGGGATACTGTGTTTACGAGGGCGAAGCCGCGTGCAAAAGCTAGTTATGATAATTTCCATCTACAAAGTAGGGTAGTTATGACTTTTTCGCTATAAAGTAGGGTAGTTACGATTTTTTCCTGTATAAAGTAGGGTAGTTATGACTTTTTCCTCCATAAAGTAGGGTAGTTATGAGTTTTTCCTCTATAAAGTAGGGTAGTTATGATTTTATTTTAATTTTTAGTAAGTGTATATGAACAATTATATCCGGAAGAGAAGCAATTTGAGCTGTCAGACGTTTAAGCTCTGTCATTACAGCATCCAGGTCGGCAGGAACAGGTGGAGACAGACTAGCCCCAGGTACTGGAAGTGGGCTTTTTGCGCCGCTGCTTATGCAACCAACACATCTCCAGGTAGATTTTCTTTCTCCCAGCTTCCTATATCCAGCTTCAGTTATACCAGAGCAGCGGAAGTCGAAGGTTTTAACGCACACATAACACTGAGCCCCACATAATACCAGGCACTGTGGTGTTTACGCCGCGGTGATACACCTTTTTGACAATATAGGCATTGCACTACCTACCATCTGAACCACACGTGTCTTCACTCTTCCTGTATTACTATTGTCAATGTTTTTTTTTTTTTTTGTCCATTTTATGTCAAACTTTTCTGTTATTGTGTTTTAATTGTAACTCCTTGTATTGTTTGTAATTGTGTAATGTCTTTATATGTCAAATAAATGTTTATTATTATCCCTGGAATCTTTGCATTGCAGCGACAACACTTGAACGTGGTACGAGTTGAACGTTACGCTGTTCGTCCACCGCCATCGTCCACCGCCACCGTCAACGGGACGTCAAGGAGTAAGACATGACGGCGCCGAAGTAGCGATACATACATTCACTACAGCCGTCTGTCCACCGCACGCCCGTCCCGTCAATCTAATCTCGACCAGAAATAATCTCGTTCTCGTTCATACAAACAACGCGTAACAAGGCAATAGTGAATAGTGAGCAAAAAGATTTAGCACTCCTGCTTAGGTGGAACGAACGATATTTACGTGCGTCCTCTGTGGCTCAGTGGTTGAGAGTGTTGGTGCTCAAGCCGGGGGTCGCGGGTTTGAATCCCGCCGAAGGGACAAAAAGTTTTTCCGTGTTCCTGGGTCATGGATGTGGATGCGAAATATATTTAATATAAAAGTATTAAGTATATTTCGGTTGTCTGGTATAAGTTTGCCGGATGCGGCGCGACTGAAAATATGTGTATGATTTAGTCTTCAAGGTAGTTAGATTTTCTACAAAGGAGTGTATATAGTTGTTTACCTGCTTTGTCCGCGTTGGAGGCCATCACCCGGAAGGTGCCGAACAGCAGCACCAGCAGCCGCTGCGTGCACACCGGCAGGGACAGGAGCAGTCTGCGGACATAGGCACGAGTTTTACGGTATGGGCAAACGAGCGGACGTACAGACTGATGGTACGCGACTACCGCTGGTGGTCACAAAATACTATTAAGCTAAATTAAATCGTAGCCCAAAGATTTCAAAACTAAGGATGGGCCATGGAACAGAAAAAGTAAAGCCATCTTGATTTTAGAAGACTGATTAAACTGCGGAAAGCAAATGTAAAAATGTTAAGATGACAAATGTCACACCTAAATGGTGTAGACATTTTTTGCCTCGACATGTCTCGTCTATAACATAACTTAGACATATTATGCAGCAATTAAAGTTATCTAGAGGTCGGTCGCCCTGTGGTCGAAATTCGACCTAATTAATATTTTAATTTTTAAGTTTCAATTTTTTTAGGGTTTTTTTGCCTCAGAAATGTGTAAATGTTGTATATAGATTGCGAAAGAAAGTATCAAACCAACACCTACTGGTATTATACAAACGCATGACATTGCGAATTATTAATGTGACGTAGTGTAACTTTATTTTTATTAAATACTAGCTGACCCGTGCCCACTTCGTTGGGCGTTAAACATTTTTAAAGATGATAATGATGAGGATAAAGTATGCCTAAGTTACGCATTATAACATCACCTATCTACCAGTGAAAGTCCCGTAAAAATCGGTCCAGCTGTTCCAGAGATTAGTCGGAACAAACAGACAGACAAACAAATTTTTTTTTATTGTTAATACCGTATATTAACAATAAAAAAAATATCATCATATGTATTAAGTAAAAAGCTGTTAATTTGAAATTACAAACAGACACTTCATTTAATTTATCTGTTTAATTTAATACCGTATACATATACATTCATATGCATTAAAGTAAAAACCTGTTAATTTTAAATAACAAACAGACGCTTCAATTTTATTTATTTGTATAGACATGTATTTCTAAGCATTATTTAAAATATCAGCTTTCTGCACACCTACCTCCACATAAACTTTAACTGTGCCAAGTTTCATACTCCTGTATTCGCACAATTCTCGTTAAACTGAACTCAAAGTTTTTGCTTTACGCATTAATGTAATATTAGAAAGTCTATCTGTCTTCATCTGTTGTCGAAGACAGCTTGCAAATCGGATAATTATAGCCAATGCAACTCTCAAAATACAATATTTTTCCTGTAACTATGCCATGGACACCACAAACAAAGGAAGAACATTTGTAACAAGACTAACACTAGTGTGTATTTAATGATTAGTCATCATAATATTAATATCATTTAATAATAAAAACAACGGATTAAAATCAGAACAGTCTTTGTCTCTCAGTTTGCAATAATAAAAAAAAAATACATTTCCCAAATTCATCATTGTGCTTAAAACTTAGTCATCGGAAGCAATTATTATAATATTCGCCAAATTAGAAGCAAAGCATCGATTACAGCTGTCGTTTTGCAGAATTTTTAAACAAAACCGACCAAGTGCGAAGGATTCCGTTCTATTACCTATCTATATTAATAATGAATTATTTTAATTCCTACATCAAAAGAAAGATGAAGAAAAGGATCAGAAATACCTACATCGTCTGTGAAAATTTCAACTGTCTAGCTATCACGGTTCACGAGATACAACCTGAAGATAGACAGACAGACAGACGGACGGCGAAGTCTATTGTCTTATTCGAAGACCCTATTGGTCCCGTTTTTACCCTTTGTGTACGGAACCCTAAAAATAAGTAAACTACAAACCTAATAAAAAATCGTTTACATTTATTTATGGCTGCGGCCTGCGGTGCATATTGTGTTATGCAATATTTATTAGTTTTCTATCTAAAGAATACGAACTACGAAGTACGAACACTGCGATTTGCAGGATCAATGTCGCCAGCCTAGCGTCTGGTTCCCACCATTACGCGTATGACTATGACCTAATTACGGGAAAATGAAAACAATACGCGCGGGGCCATTGACCGCGACATAACGAAGCTCATCTATCGCTATATTCATTATACAATACACTTTTTGAATGGCATTTGTGGATTGTTTGTGATTTGAGTGAAAATGTATGGCTTGTATGGCCGTATAAAGACGGGGACTGAGACAAGTGACGATCCCCTACATTTTTGAGTATTTGGCAACGAATTTATACATAATAATAATTTGTCTCCCCGTCTTTATTTATAAGCTAGTTTGAAAAATATATCACGTACTTATAGGTAAATGTATACGGCTACAAAGTTGAATCGCGGGATTTTTCAGAGAAAATGTAAAAGACAATCTTGTTTACATACAAATGACGCATTGTTTTGTGTACATTTCTATAAAGTTTTGATACGAAAGCGTTCTTTACTTCAAAAACATTGAGGTTGCAATTTTTATAGACGTTTTTACCAGCTCTTTAAAAAAGTCTCGATCACAAACCAAAATATTATTAGATTGTACAATTTTCGTTCACATTTCATTTTTTTAATTCATGATTAAGACTAATTTTGTTACCATATTCTAGCAAATAAAGATTATGATTATGATTATAATGTGTATAAAATGCTTAAAAGTGTAATTATTTTTATTCAGATCTATGGAGAAGTGGATACCTATATTATAATCAAAAAAATATTAGTGATATTTTTTTTTATTGAAATGAGTCATACAATTAAAATATTACAGAGCATCATATTTACCCCACCTACAGGCTACAGATATGCGATCGTGCCGCTTGTAATCCAGGTGCAATTACGCCTAATTAAAACCTAATTTTATCTTTGGTCACCGTGGGTAATTATTCCATAACAGAATCCCCAAACTGGGATCTCTTTTTCGCATTTTGACCCTCACAGGTACACACGGCACTGTGCACATACTGCACACTGCTGATTCATACACAGCAGGACAATTATATTAACAATAAACATCCTTGTTTCGATTCTGAATGAGAACTGCTCCCCCTTTCATCGGAGCTTGCAGCTATGTATAGATATTTGCTACTGTGGGGAAAGACCTAATAATTTAATCTTTTTTTATTGCATTTAAGACGACTGATTTTTTTTATTGCATAAATGAATCATAGTACTCTTATATACGAGTACCTTCTCATAAGAATCAGTATAAAAATCAATATTTTCAAAGCCAATAGCGATTTGTTTACAGAATTCCGTCTCGTGTCCAGAAGTCTCGTGAAAACGCTCCACACAAAAGTCGTACCTAACTGTGACGTCACGATTAGATTAAAAGATTAAAAGTGTATGAAATATAAGGCCGCAGGAACATATTTGTAAATATCTCCGAAATAAACTACAAGTCATAGGCAGTAGACCAAATGCCCAAAATATCCGTAGTTGGTTTTGATCAACCTTATACATATAAGCGTCGTTCTTATAATATTTTCCTTGCAAAGTGTCTAATGAATTTTACTGTAGTGGGAAAGCTACGCTTCTGCTTAAAGACTGAAGAGACCCGGCGGCCATACAGAAAACCGACGTGAATAACGCTTACTTTGTGTTTTGCCAAGAAAGGCCTAAGAAGGGTTTAAAAGACTGGCAGAGCATTTTGACACTCCTTTGGTATTTTAAGGCCCACTTGCACAGATCTGGGTTAAAATTAACCCTGGCTTGAATACAGTTAACCAATATCATGCCTTCTCTTTCATAAATACGAAGAATGAGAGAGATGACATGATATTTAACCCAAAACAGCGCAAGTGGGCTTTAATGTCCATGAGCGGCGGTAATCGCTTACCAATTACCATCAGGCGATCCTGCTCGTTTATGGACAATTTATTCTCGTACATTATTCGACTGGTGCATCGCATTGTGAAGCCATAACAAGTGCGTGACGTTGTCCATTGTGTACTGCGACACTTGTGTGTAGGTATCCGGTGTGATAATCTAATTTTCGTATCAAAAACGTCTTATTGTGCCATAGGAGATGGCTAATGTGACCTAACAATCTTAGCATAGCGATTTGCTGGCGTTTGTTTGAAAGTAATATGATGATTGGAAGGAAAACTGCATAAACTACGCCTCGCCTCACACCTTGTGAGGCAAGCTGTCGCGGTGTGTGGTAATTTCATTTATGTATACGAGGGCTGCACTAAAAGTATCGGGAATGGAATATTTCCACTGTTCCTGTCATATTAAAATCTTTTTAATTTAAAACTCCTTGGTTTTAAACTTGGTATCGAATACCGTTTATTTATTTAAAAAAAGATTCTCGGTCTTGTCACAAGGTCTTGTCAAACTAGTTTAGTCATTGAGAAAATGGAATTGACTCGAGAAAATTCTAGAGCGATGATTTATTATGACTTTCGAAGTGGTTTAACACAAAAACAGTGTGTTGACCGGATGATTTCTGCATTTGGTGATGAAGCCCCATCCAAAACCACAATTTATCGCTGGTTTGCTGAATTTCAACGTGGACGTGTCAAGCTCAGTGATGATCCCCGTCAAGGTCGTCCAAAAACTGCAGTCACCCAAGAAAACGTTGATGCTGTGCGTAAGCTGATTGAGGAAGATCGACATGTGACATACCGCGAAATTTAGGCAACTTTAGACATTGGCATGAGTCAAATACAAATAATCTTGCATGAACAATTAGGTGTAAAAAAGTTGTTTTCCCGATGGATACCGCATTTGCTCTGTGAAGAGCAAAAAGCGGCTCGCGTTACTTGGTGCGTCAGAACTCTCGAAAGATTCCACGCAGGATCCTCAAATGCTTTATACAACATCGTATCAGGTGACGAATCCTGGATATACGCGTACGAACCCGAAACAAAAAACCAGTCACGAGTTTAGGTGTTCGAAAATGAGTTAAAGCCAACAAAAATTTTTCGTTCACGGAGTGTTGCAAAAAAAATGGTGGCCACGTTTGTCTCCAAAACCGGCCATGTTGCGACTATTCCTCTTGAGGGACAAAGAACGGTTAATGCAGAATGGTATGCTAACATTTGTTTGCCACAGGTCGTTTCTGAACTCCGTAAAGAGAACTGCAACCGCCGCATCATCCTCCATCACGACAATGCGAGTTCTCACACCGCGCACAGAACAAAAGAGTTTTTAGAGCAAGAAATCATAGAATTATTAGACCATCCGCCGTACAGCCCCGACCTAAGCCCTAATGATTTCTATACTTTCCCTAAAATAAAGAATAAATTGCGTGGTCAGAGATTTTCATCACCTGAAGAAGCTGTGGACGCCTACAAAACGGCCATTTTGGAGACCCCAACTTCCGAATGGAATGGTTGCTTCAATGATTGGTTCCATCGTATGGAAAAATGTGTCAAATTTCGCGGAGAATACTTCGAAAAGCAATAAATACATTTTTAAATAGTAATGTTGTGTCACTTCCTTGATTCCCGAAATTTTTTGAGTCCGTTATATACACGCGTACTACGTGCATAAAAAATCTATAAAATTGATATTTATTTTTAACCCCCGACGCAAAAGAGGGGTGTTAGAACTTTGAAGAACAAAACTAATCTGCTAGTAGACAATCTTCTAAGAAGTGAATCGTCTAGTTTTTTATAAACATTGGAATAAAACCTATTTGCTAAGGAGTAATTATATAGTTAACCGACTCAGTGATGCGTGTATACAGTATAATTGTATGTGTATCGGCGCGTCTGATGCGCTAACTGTGGGGTAAGCACGAACAATTGCCAACGACGTATTCGAATACGAATACGTCGCGCCGTTGTCAATTGTTCGTGCCTACACCACTGTACGTAGTAATGGTGTTTTTACCGTGGCGAGCGACGCCTCTCCACGTAAGTGTTTAACAAAGCCGACGCTAGCCGAATATCTCTTTTTAGGGTTCCGTAGTTTACGGTCTCGGAAATCGGAACCCTTATGGTTTCGTCATGTACGACCGTCCGCCCGTCTTCGGCTTATTGTCCAAACGGTTAGTGCTAGAAATATGAAACTTTGCATGGATATGTGTATTTACCACGTCAACAAAGTACTAAAATAAAACCACGAAAAATATTTTTTTGGCACCTCGTCTACACGTAAAGTGGGGATATAGGTATAATAGTACGGAACCCTACGTGCGCGAGTCCGACTCGCACATGACCGGTTTTTATTATAATTTTTATTTAGGTCGATGTGCATTCTTTTTGGTCAGGTACTATAGGTATATCAAGCTCACATTCACACAGGGTCTCGTTTTCTCTACTCCATTTTATGATTTTAATTTTATTCACACGATTTAATCTGCAGTCTTCACTTAAAAACTGATAACAAGATTAAAATACTATCTTGCAGACATTTTATACCCACTTAAATGTTAACTATATTCATTTGCGTTAATGATAGTAAAACCCTGGCTGAAGTATTTTAATTTCATATGTATGTAACTTTTAAAAAATAATTTTTGTCATCATCTTTAAAATAAACCCAATGATTGCGTTGTTTTGCCAAAATAAATATAACATATTAAATCATATTATTAACATTGGAATTTGGATATAAAGGGCCAATGAGACGATTCGGGACCTGTGGTAGATGCGAAATATTCAAACTATTTTGCACAAACCATCTGTAATTAGTGTAATTACACACATTGGTGTGGTGCCATTCAATATCTTCACAATCTGATCTAACTCGCAGCTACAGAGTATGAAACTCTATGAATATATCCTATGAATCCCTTCCTATGATCAGTTCAGGGCGCGTTTAGGAATGTTTTGGGCGACATTTCTTTAGGAATGTTTTGTGCAATAAATCCAGACAGTAACCAAATAAAATTAGATGGCCATGCATAATAGCAAAACACGTTTAAAATTTTGAGGCGACTTTTTATGCTTTTTCCAAATAAATTTTTAATATTGTTGGATTATTATTAGCAAATTATAAGGTTATTATATACACTATTTATGTGTATTTTTAAAGAAACAACATATAAGCTACATGAGAACAGTAGCACAACTGCAACCGGAGTCTCGTCGTAAGGCGTCAACAGCAGGTGACGGCAGCAGTCAACGCGTCGAAAGTCCGCAACGACTGCAGTAGTGGCCGAAATGACAGAATGCCGCCGTTCGTCTGTAAGAGCTCTAAGATATTTCAAATCAAAAACTATGGCTCTCACCTTTTTATGGCTTCAATCTGTTTGTTGGGCGGCAGCTCGACAGCCGTGAATAGCTGCATCTCACCTTCCCGCCCGAACACGCCACCAGGTATTTTCCTACAAATATACATTGATTTAGATTTTGGGCATTACAGAAAAATGGTGCAATATTTTGTGAGCATTTGGATAAAGGATGTTGGTGAGTACTTTATATTATGTTTGAGAGGAATTGTGATTAAATTTACTTGTAGTCAGATAGAGTTCAATGTTTTCTAATTATTGAAATAACTAAAATATGTTAAACAATAACTGTGTGTGTGTTAGCAACACTATGTTGAATTTATTATTTTTAAATTAATGAAGAATATATAGTATGTTCGTAACATTTTTTATATAAATCATTTGTCTAATTATCCCTAATAAAAATTCAGGGAAAATGAGACAAAAGTTTTGTACAAGCTTCCTTTCTTCTTCTTTCTAGTCTAATCCTCATGACTAATGAGGGATTTGACCACCAAACTTGCTTTATGGAATAGGGCTTGCCACTTCTCTATGTTCTTGGCCTGGTGAAATGCCTCCTGTAATATGCAGTTAGCAGCCTCAACAATTGTGTCTGTCCATCATGTAGGCACTCTGCCTCTACTCCTTTTTCCCTCCATTTGCCCTGCTAGTATGAGTCTCTCTAGATTAATAAGCTCCCAGCGAGCTATGTGACCAAAAAAGGCGAAGGGATAGGAGGCAGTGGTGTGGGGTTCTTACAACTCCATTCCTATTGGCTTCACTTACCTTTTGAAGACCCTCATCCAAATCCCTTCCTATAAAACAGGATAGGGCTTCCCTATGAAGGAGAACCATCGCCACTGATAGGTGGGTTTCAATTTTGAGCTGCTGTAGTATAAAAATGTTTTCTCATTTCAGTGAAGAATAAAACCCTACACTTATTTATAAAGTATGTGCAACTCACCTAAGAAATTTCTTCAACACACTAGCAATTGTATACACAGAGTAGTTGTCTACATTCACAAGTCTCCCAGTCTGTAGGAAATGTATCAGCTTCTTCATCGCCCCCTGATGGCCTGGAGCTCGGAAAACATCGCGTCGCAGTGGAGCTTCCTTATTTAATTTCAATATCAGCACCTATGGAGTTAAAGCTTATGTTAATTTCGATTTTTAAAAATATCCTAAAATTGAAGTGTTAGGAATATTCCTATTTCCTTAGCATGAAGACGGGTGCTAGGAATGAAGAAGTATTAAATTATTGCAACATTCAAGATATGAAGTGTAATTACTAAGAGGGTGTCTATAAATTATGTGAGGTATTTAGGTAGGGTTCAGCCAAAGAGGAGATTTTAATAATTATAAGTAAATATTAGAAATTTTTTGTCTCTAAAGGTTAGAAAAATATCCTCAAAAACGTCGCACGCAATTCATGGACGCCTAATTATAGCAAACAATATGAATAGAATTAACCACCTAACAAGTGACAAATCCATCCATAATCATCTATTAACACGTAAATAACTAGATATAATATAGTTACATTTTAATGCATAAGTATGAAATATTTACTTCTACATAGGGCACTTTATTTGGATTTTATGCCTATAGTTTCTGCACCAATGTATGTAACATAGAATGAGCTTTGTTTTTAAAATATAGATTTTTAAGCCTAGCTACTAGCCTAGTTAGTCCTTGTAACTCTCTTTACCAACCATAGCTGTTTCTTATATGCAGTAATGATCTTATTTAGTTATTAGTCAGATAAATCAAGTTTTGTGTAGGTACGAGTGTTTTTGGGACTTGATACTTTCAATCTAATTTTGACACTTATTTAAAGACTTGGCTATATAAATAATTTATATAGGCAAATATTTATATTGCTTAAATAACAAATAAGCAGGCAAAGGTTTCTGCGATCGTTAAATAGCAACTATTTTCAAATTACATACTATCGAAATGAAAAAAACCTTAGGTCTAATTGCATAATTTGAATTTAAAGCACAGTATACTAACAAGTAAAGGCCCGGGAATATCGTCCTTACACACTTCATGTAAGGGAACACCAAACTTCACTTTTTCCAGTCTCCTCGGATAAGGGAGCGAATTCGGATGGCCGCAAGAAGTAACTACATTACTTAAAGTAGCCGCCCGTCTGTGCATCCGCCTCGCCCAATTACTCATGATTATCTTCCTTTTTAATCAAGACGCGGGGTCGAAAACTTCTAATGCGATACCCAGCTAAGTGCGACTAAAAATTCAATTGACGACGCCGAATCACTATTTATTCCGTGCATTCCTTTGCACTATGATCGTTGTTATATTTATTTCCACCCTCGGTACCAATAAAAATATTATTCCTGTCGGCAAGCATCGTCTCGATTCAAAAGAAAAAAAAGAATTTCAATTAATTCTAATTTAAGCACTGTTTTTTCTTGTTATGGTTAATAATAAACTCAAATGCACTACACTTTATCACAACAAATAAATGATTGATGAATATTTGCTATTAATAATCCTAATTTCACACGACACGACTGTCGTATTTCGGCTAAGAAAGAGTACTATTGACGCGGCCATATTGAAACAAGAACAATGACAATTTATAGATAGCAGAATGTCATTGTCAGCTGTCATACTGTGGCTTTATGACAGCTTTATTTTTTTATTCTAAGTTGGCGTAAACATTCTATTATCATCATGTTTCCAATAACACTTTAAAAAGCCAAACATAATATATTACAGAAAACTATAAATGTTTTCAAGTGTTTATATGTGAGAGGTATAATGTTTTCTTATGTAGGTATATGAGGCAGAAAGGTCTTGAACCTTATTATTTAAAACTAAGTTTAGCTAAGCTTATTTATTATATATTATAACTATATAGCTATTAGAGTTAAAACTGAGATGTAATCAGTAAGATTATAATATTTTATCGATAGTCATAAATGAATGTAAGACATAATATTTAACTAAGCAAAATTTAATTTAAAACGGTTTAGAAAGATAACACAATTATTTTTGTTAATTTAAAACTTTTTCCAAAATATTTAATATTAATATTTATGGACGCTTCACATCACGTCAATCTGGCCCTGTGATAAGTATCCGAAGAACTTGTGTTACAGGTACCAGACAACTGAAAGTATATTTAATACTTTTATACTATACATACGTTTAAGATTTTTAATATAATAAACACAATGAATTATTAGTTATTACACATCCATGACCCAGGAGCACAGAAAAAATTTTTGTTCCCTCGGCGGGATTCGAACCCGCGAACCACGAATGAGCCACAGAGGTCGTCAAAAAAATTTAATTAAAACAATAAAATATTTTGTATTTTTTATTAGATAAAACATGTCCACATAAAGTTTAACTTTGATGCGTAATCATTTCCTTTACAGCGTGTTTTTGGCTCTGACGAACGGTGATGATGAACAGCAGCTGTTGTTGTGCAGCAGAGGGACAACAGCTATAACCAAACTATAACAGGCATACAATGTGTTTACTTGCCCCTTAAGTACCAGTGTTGTTTATATTTTTTGTTTAATAGTAATATGGAAAATATATGTCCATGACATGAAAACAGACAATATTAAGAAATAGTACATGATTTGTACCCAACACTTATATTAGCCGACAAATGACTGACTGACAAATTAGTGTAGAATAGATTCCATTTTCACAAAGTATTAAAAATATAATATTCACAAGATTGTGAACTAACTAATATCAATAGAGCAATTTACTTACAGTAGGTACCTAATGAGTTAATGACTATAACCTTCAATAATTCACACACTAACATCTCAGATTATAAACCAATAGTCTATTAAATTGTTTAATCTGAGACTAACACTAGGAAACAAAACATAAGTCTAATATATATCTTAATCTTAAGCTTAGTAAAATATAATGTTTATGCACTTCACTCTTAATTTTTAGTAAGAACAGAATGATTTAATTTTACTGACTGAAAAAATCTTTTTTTTTTTTTCGTGAGAGTGGCTGGTTTTAATATTTCTTACAATGAATAGCAATTCAAGGATAATATTTAAAAATATATATTAAATATGTTCCTTTCTTAAACCACTAAAAAGGATATAATATTTTAAACACTGCTTTACTGTGTTTTAGAAAGAAATATATTTAAGCTACTAACAGAGTAAAATTATTTCCAACTCTAGGTAAGCCCTTACAGTCAGGCATCACTTATTAAACTACATTTCATTCTATTATAGTTATTAATTGCCTATAATTTTTTAGTTTTTATCACAACTAATTGAAATACTTGACAAAACATAGCATCCAAGATTATTGAGTATTTTACACATTTTCAATCTTAAACCCTTCAAAATCTGCTTCACATCTTATCATTTTGTGGCTCTCCAGAAAATCTTGAACAAAACTTTGTACTTCATATTCAACTGAAAAAAAAAAACATTATTTCAGTTATTTTACTGTGTGGAGGGGTAAATCTCTCGATAAAACTTTATTAATCTTGCAAGTAGAATTATTAAGACATGGTAAAATACTTTGCTGAAGTTTTAAAATTACAACTGTTGCAAAAATAACATCATGAAAATAATACTTACATGGGTATTTACTACACTGATATATTAGTTTTATAAGATGTCTAGCTAATGATTTAAATAGCGCCTTTCCCCTGATTCTTCCTTTAACGTAATAAGGGTTAAGTATCTTGACCACCCAAGGCGCAATTCTTTCTTTACAACTGGTTATGAATTCCGGTGTCTCGTCTATTGGAGACACCACACCTTCACCATCGCTGTCGTACCCAAACAGGTCAATCATAGTATTTTTTATCTGTAATTTTATTATTATTAATTAACAAATCATAATTTATATAATTTGGGCTTAAATATAGACAAGGGCATATTATATTAACAAGAATAAAATCACCTTATTGAATTTTGTTCTTCTATTTTCTCTGATTTCATCTAGTTTTTCATACAATTTTACTTTAAGAAAATATTCTTCACACATCCATTTAGTTGTTCGGTAAGGCTTTTTGTTATTTTTGGTAGGTTTTCCGTCTGAATCCATGCTAGATAATATGCCGCTGAGTGCTGCTAATCTGTCTTCTAAATTCTGTTGTGTCTGTGCTGTTTCTAACGGTGGTATTGTTTCGTTTGGTTTATCTATAGGAGTTGTGATCTTTTCAGGAACTGTACTCGGCATATCAAATGCACCTTCAAATATATCATCATCATCTGGAATGCCTTGAAATAGCTCTTCCAACTGCTGCATTATATCATCTGTTTTTGATACTTCTTTATCTACTTTCAACATTTGATCCTGTAATACTCTTGGTGTATCTATTGGTGGATTGATGTGTTGGAAGTCAGTAGGTGGAAAATCGCTTTTAATAGGCTCCATTTTGTCAGGCGGCAAAGGCTGATTAACAGTTGGTGCCCGTTTCTTTCTCTTCAAACCACAGGAGCACTGACAATCACATCCCCCTATAGTGAAACTCGCCTGCGTCCGCTTTTCATTTTCTGGCTGAACTCTAAGACAAGTATACAATTGCTTATATAATTTTCCTTTTTTTGTCATTTCCTTCAATTCTTTTATCTGCAACAAAATTTTACTTTTGATAGCATAAACATAAATTATCATGGCATTAATTATGTGGGTAATTGAAATGTTCACAATAAAATTTAGCAGCACCTAAGACCAAAATCAAGAAACAATCGTAGACACAACATTTTCTCCAAGAAAATCAAATCTTTTTTAAAAGTTATGACATAAATAAATAAAACAAACATATTTACCACATTCAATACATTTTGTCTGTATAATTGTACAACCATACACGATTTGGCAGCCGACAATTCCAGTAACTTCGCACACCTCCATATAGCACTCGGTAGGTAGATGTTTTTGTTCATCAATTTTTGGCTATTCTCATAATTAACTGCTAATAACTTTATAAGGTACTCCATGTAGTGTTTGCGGACCTAAAATAATAGTTCAAACAATGTATATTATACTAACGCTAGCGCTGAGGAGTTTAAAAATGGATTGAGACTTTTTGTTACTTTGGAGATGAGTAGATGTGGTTCAGAATCCATACTCGGCATTGGCATTGATGTTTCATCGTTATCTTGTAACCACTGCTGCACTATTATATCAGAATCCCACATGTTCATTTTGTTAATATTTTTATAATGCTGAATAAACAACAACATTAAAAAAGCCCGGGCATGGGCGTTTAAGAATGCTGTCAATTCATAAATGTTATTGTCAATACTCAATTGACATAAAAAAATATTCAAACCATAACCTCCGCAAGCAGAGTACATGAAGATAGAGTAGTTTTGCCGGGGAGTTCAATGGGTGACGTTGTGGAATTCGTATGTCTTTTATTCGTATTTCATAAATTTGTGTTATTTCGGTTCTTAATGTGTAATATTGGTAGAATATTAGCCATTAAATATTCGTTAACGTGCACAAGTGTGGGCAAGTAGTACAACTTCTAAAAACGTGCTATTTTGTGTAACTGCCAAAACTCCCTAGGAACTTTCAGTAAAGCTTCTACCACTTTATTGAATCGACTGACATGACTCATGGACTGTACTGACTATATATTTGGACTTTGACTAGACTTTAGACTTGAAGATATAGGAATACGGTGTTGAAAATTGAAACGAAAGTTCTATTTCCCGCCTTTTTAACTTGACACTGGCAAATGGTTATAAGCCAATGCCATATAATAAATAATAAAAAAAAGATTTAATACCGATCTAATTTGAAAAAAAAATGTCGTGTCACCTTGACAATTTCTCTTTTCTAAATTTCAATTTGTTTTGTTTTGCTTTTATTTATTTTTAACTTACATACCAAATAAATCTTTTAAATGTTTATATCTATTAAATTTGCTCCAGACACTCCAGAGATATTTATAATTTTCATGTGACTCTTAATCATCAAACATTGACATTTTTTAAGGTTATATCCTAAAGCATATTTATGGCATCAAAGGAGCACCAAGAGATAGCACAATTTTTGAAAGATGTTCACTTACGTTTACGAAAACAAACGTCAGCTGTAGGTGCAGAAACGGCCTGGAGCAATCACTGCAAAGATGAAGAGGTTTTACGCAAATATGCAAACTGCATGGAGAAGTTAGCAACTACTTTCTGGGATGATAATAGTTCTCAAGAACGTGGAGTAACAGTCAGTCGTATCAGATGGACAATTAACGTAATTTCCGAATATTTCTTCAATAAGACATACATAAAATATAGAGACCGAGAAATAGTTATAGGAGCAAAAATTGGTTTATCTGTTAATAATGAGCAAGCATTCCTTCAGCCAATTAAGTTGCTTGATGTTGGAAGTTGCTACAATCCTTTTAGAATATTCAAATTTTTAGATGTAGTAGCCATAGACTTGTATCCGGCTAATGAAATGGTATTTAAATGTGACTTCTTAAATGTTCTTATAGGCACTAATAGTATCTTAAGAAACAGCAAAGTAGTACAATTGCAGGAAAATACTTTTGATGTTATAACATTTTGCTTTTTGTTAGAGTATCTTCCTACATCTGAATTACGGATACAAGCCTGTAAGAATGCATATACACTGTTAAAAACAGAAGGTTTATTAGTAATAGCAACACCAGACTCTAAACATGTAGGCGCAAATAGCAAGATAATGAAATGCTGGAGGTACACTTTAGCCGTTATGGGATTCTCGAGGATCAAATATGAGAAATTCCAACACATGCACTGTATGGCATTTAGAAAATCTTTACATCTGAACATAGCGTCAAGATGGGCAGACTTACATAGGGAACCTTATATGAGTTTTAGCATAAATATACCTCAAGACTTTTCTGTACCTGATAAAGAACTGACAAGTAACACAGGCACATCTGCGTGTTCAATAGACGACTTTGCAGAATTACCATTTGAACCAGAGTAATACCTTAGTATTTTCATAGATAAACGACTTTTTTTATTGCATAAATGTATAAATGAATTGTACTCTAAATTATGAGAGTATGTTCTCAAACGAAACAGTATACTAAAAGTCAATATTTTCAATGGTACAAGCAATTTGTGAAAAAGCTCTTTAGGAATGAAAAAGCTCCATACAAAAGTAGCCATAGAAATGAAGTTATCATTTCTATGGCTACTTTTGTATGGAGGTTTTTCATTCCTGAAGTTGTATTAAATATTGTGTGTGGCGGGAACATAAGTGCTTATATCTATCTTCCAATGTAGTATTAATTGTAAGTAAACTAAGTAATGTAGTTTTTTTTAAATTACCAATTTTTGTTTGTAACTTTTAGATGTATCCATATTATTACAAAGTTATAGTTTATATATTTTTACATTTATCTAGTAGTACTCCAATATTTCTAAATACAAGGTTTGGCAGAATCAATTATAGATATTTTGGCCATATTATGATCTACTGCTTATATAAAGATGTATAGGCAGAAACATGATTTAAAAATTTCTAATAAAATTACATTGCACTCTCTAAGGCGCTGAGGTCATTAACCTCACTTTCATAAAAAATTATGCCTAACTGTCTTTACTTAATTCCCAAAATATTTGTAATTGATTTTACCAAATGTAGATTAAATTAAATATTATATATGTAGTTCTATATGTAATATTAATATAACATAATATTATTAAGATTACATTATTATAAAATCCTTAAATTGAAAATAATGTAATGAATTTATAAATATAAGATATGTATTTTTGTATTATACTTTTATTTTAATTATACATTATACATCTTACCCCTATGTCAATACATTTAAATGTAAATTAAAATAAAACAAAGTAGTGACTATGACCAAAATGATGATTCTTTTCTAAATTCTTTTTTGATGTGGTTAAAAGATGTAACACATACAATTACATATGTAGTATATTAAAGTGTGTGCCACATCACCTCTTAGTGAGTACTGACTCATACTCGGAAGGGACAAAAGTCACATAATATGAAAGACCAAGTAAATTATGAACTAGGTGTAGTGAAACAATACAAGAAATAAGTAAATAGTAACAACACATTGATTGTGAAAAAAAATTATAATTAATAATGTCGAAAGAAAAAAAAACTAGAAACCTTTAGGTTATGTACCACTATCTTCTCATAACATATTTTAAATCACACTGCTTATTCTAAGTTCATTGCTTCTATTCCAAAATGACATGTAAATAGAATTGTAATCAAATTTTAATGTTCTATCATTGCATGCTAACATAGAATCATTTTAATTTTATTAGCTATTTGCTGAATTAGTGAAGAAAATAAAAAAGGATTTTTATCTTTCACATTCTTTTTAGACTATACTTATGCTAAGTTTTATGTTGATAATTAAAGTCATGATGGTATTTCTACTTCACATTGTTAAACTTTTCCTTGCGTTTCTCCAACTTTTCCTTGTTCTCTATAACTGTCATTATTGATGATACATTTTGTCCAAATCTTTCTGCCCTTTTCCTTAATTTTTCAATGTTTTCTGTTAAGGTAGCTGTAGTTTCTTGGGTACTTTTGGGTGCACCTGCTGAATTTTGATTGAATCTTTGTTTTCTTGCTTCCTTGCGGTCATTGTCACTTATTTTGACTGGTAGACCAAACCGTTTGGCTCTCATTTCTAGCCTTGTCTTGGCATCCATTTCGCAGGTTATTTTAATTTTGTTTGACGCATTATTTACTGGCTCAGCTTCGGGTTCTTTTTCGTCTTTCTCCTCGGTCACCTTTGGGGCTGTTATTGAAGTTATCGATGTGGTTCTATTCAAGACAATCTTTTTACTGCCCTCCTCTTTTTTATCTGCTGCTTTTCCATTGTCCATAGCGATCTTCCGTTTAAGTATTCTCGGGGGCTTCGGCTCGGTGGCGGGTTTTGGCGGCGAAGCGTCGGCCAGCGCCAACTCCTCGTTTATCGTGTCCACGGCCGAGTCGTCGAGTATATCGTTCTGGCTCTTGTCATCCTCGTCTTCTAGCACTTCATCCGAGTCTATCTCGTCGGAGTCCAGGTTAATATCTGCGTGTTCATCCTGAGCCATCGCGCTCTGCAGCCTCGCTATCAAATCCGCTTTGTCGCCGGCATATGAAAGCCCACGTGATTTCAACTCTTTACGCAAGTCGACTACCTTCATTTTGCTAACATCGTTTATTGTCGAGTCAGCCATTTTTATAGTAAAAATAGAATCGTATTTAGAAAATATTTATCAATTCTAAAATAAACGCAACTCGAAACAAGTAACAACACGGAAAGTCAGTTGTCAATGTCAATAACGTCTTTTATTTATTTATTTATATATGGCATCGGCTTATAACCATTTGCCAGTGTCAAGTTGAAAAGGCGGGAAATAGAACTTTCGTTTCAATTTTAAACACAGTATTCCTAAGTCGTTAAGTCTAAAGTCTAGTCAAAGTCCAAATAAATAGTCAGTGCAGTCAATGAGTCATGTCAGTCGATTCAGTAAAGTGGTGGAAGCTTTACTGAAAGTTCCTGGGGAGTTTTGGGGGGAAACTCAAAATAGCACATTTTTAGAAGTTGTACAACTTGCCCACACTTGTGCACGTTAACGAATATTTAATGGTTAATATTCTACCAATATTACACATTAAGAACCGAAATAACACAAATTTATGAAGGAAATGCAATATCCACAACGTCACCCATTGAACTCCCCGGCAAAACTCCCAATTACGTCATACGCAACGCGCTAATGAATTGACATTAGTTTTTTTTTTTATTCGTATCGAGCATTAAGCAATACACTTTATTCGACGACGACGTTAATGTGGCATGTCATAAAAAACGAGTGTGCTTTAGACCTCACGACTGAAGTAAAACTCGCAAACGAACTACAGACTGAGATAAATATATTTCATGCACTGGCTATGAGGGAAAGAAAAGAAAAGAGATAAGAAAATGTCCGCGCGAAACGTAACACTCTTTTCATCTTCACTAACTTGTCTCCCTCTCAACTTCCGTCCTTAACACGGAACCGATAGTTTCTTCCACGAATTCTATGATCTAGTGTGATTTTACACTTGCTGAGTTAAATAACTCCATAAAGAAATAAATGAAAAATAAATGTTTATTATTGTAAAAAAGCGTGGGGTGCAGTGTCTTCACCTACAGTACGTTTGCTTGTATGTAACCGACTCCAGTGGATTTGATTTTGATCCACTTCAAACGGTCAGATTTCGTTTAAAGTGATTTTTAAGATATTATCAAAGTGAAGATCCTTCTCATATCTGCCAATAAAATGTTTATAACTATTGACACTATGCACCCCACGCTGTTTTATATTAATAAACATTTATTTTTCATTTAAGTACACTATTCTTATGTAATCCTAATAATAAATTTTAGTTAGATTTTCTATAAAAGCGCGTTTTTTTAGTTTTTTTAAATTAATATTTTATTTTTTACTTTTTAGTACGATTTGCTAAAGAGAAAGCCTGGAACTGCACGCATGCGTAGTTCGCGCACTAGTTCTATCTCTCTTACTCTCATGCAAAGGATGCGGAAAGAAATTGATGAATCCTGGCGAATTTAATCAGGATAATCGGATATTTTAATCGAATTATTGCATTGTCATCGGTCTTTGACAGGTGTGCAAAGTTTGAATTAAATCTGATCGTTCAAAGTAGGACAAAATCGAGCCCAAATGAGTCGGTTACAAACAAACAAAGAAGCAAGCAAGCAAACATACAGGTGAAACTAATAAAAGCGGCATAAAAAGACACAGCTCCAGGGAGCGACGGAGTGTTTTACACTATGATATATAATGCTCCTGATTTAGTAAAGATTTTTTACTCAATATTTATAATCTTATCCTTCGAACTACTAGTTATGTACCTAATTAATGGCGTAACATCCAAGTTATTGCCATCCCAAAGATAACTACTAACCAAAATGCAACTGCAAAACTACGACCAATTTCACTCATATCGTGTATTTGTAAAATCTTTCACCATATGATATGTAAGCGAGTAGTGGTACATAGAAAAAAATAAAATTTTATCACCATATACAGTTGGATTTCGTAAGTGTCTATCTAGAATTATTAGCTAATAGGATTTTCGAAAAATGTACCAACGTTGGCTTGTTTTGTTGATATTGAAAACGCGTATAATAATATTTTAATTCATAAAATCGTCGAGAGATTAGATGAACTCAAAATTGGTAATAAAATGTGCAGATACTTTTGGTCGTTTTTAATCTATAGAAATTCATTTATTAAGGATGATGGTGGAAATTTCATTGTAAGTAGGCGAACACATAGAGGATTGGCACAGGGGCACAGATCCGATTTCACCGCTGCTTTTTAATATCGTAACTCATAGAGTATTTCAAATTATTCGGAATGTTATGGTGTCTCAGTACGCTGATGACTTCGTGTTATTTTACAATTACGAAGATATTAATATATGTGAAAATAAGATCCAGGAATCTCTTGACGCTCTTGTTCTCATCTTTGACGAACTTGGGTTAAGTATATCACACTTAAAGACTAAATTTTGTCTTTTTAGTAGAGGACATAGGAGGATTCTACCGCGTAATATATACAACTATCTTCTATCCCATTCAGAAAACATCAAATACCTAGGAATGTCACTCGATCAAAGCCTTAGGTGGCGTAAACATATTAATGAAGTTTCAGAAAAATGCTCTAAATACCTTATTCTTCTAAAACTATTGTCAGGCTCTAGTTGGGGTGTTCACCCGAAACACTTAAGAAGGTTATACATAGCAATTATAAGAAGCAGTATGGATTATGGATGTTTTCTTTTTGATCATTGTGCTAAGTCACATCAAAGCTGGATAAGCTGCAGAATCAATCCTTAAGAATAATTGGCGGATTTATCAAAAGCTCTCCAACTCATGTAATGCAGTGTGAATTAAGATTACCACCATTACATATAAGACGGGAATATTTAGCGTATAAATATTGTTTAAAGACACTGTCATGGCAAAATAATGTAACTATTAGTATTGTTAGTGAACGGCATAGGTTAAGCTCTCGATATTGGCAAAATAAAAATAAACCCCTTTTAACAAAAATTTACAATGAAACGAAAAATGTCAATGTTCATATGTCATATCCTTTACAAATTTTTACATTAAATACCGAGTGTTTTAAAATAACGTCTAAGATATCTATTATGTCCACGGAGCTCATTACAATTTCGGAAGCATTGTCATATATTGGTAATGACTTATTGAGAAGTAATAGCAACATATCAAAGAGAATTGTGATTATCTCGGATAGCAAAAGTGCCCTTCAACATTTGGCTCGGTGCGCTTCTGGACTAAGAAGTGTTCCGGTGGAAGCCTACAAAATTATTAAGAAGATAGTTAATCTTCAAGAGAGCAATTGCATTCTGAGAATGCAGTGGATTCCTGGACATATTGGTATCAAAGGTAACGAGGAGGCCGACCGACTAGCAAAATTAAGTATTATAAATGGTAGCTGGATTAATTATAAACCGGATTATTCTGAGATTTTAATTTTGTTTAAAAAGAGTAACTACGAACATTGGCGAGAATATTTTAATGAACAATCGAAATTTAAAGGTATTTGGTACATTTGGTGCATTGTTTTGTACCAAATAGGTGCAAAACAATGCAATCGGAACCTCCTCGTATACCATGGTTTGTAACGCCGGAGTTGGATCGGAATATAGTTAAATTAGCGTTTAGACTCCGATCAGGACACAGCCCATCAAGAAAGTTTGCTTTTTTGATGAAAAAGGTTAACTCACCTAATTGTGAGACGTGTGATCGAATCGAAGATGTACAGCATATTTTGATGGAATGTGTGACGTATCGGAGTAAAAGACAACTACTGTTCCAAAAATTGAATTGTAATCTGTATGAAGTAGGGTAGGGGTAGTAGGGGTAGAGTATATACAGGTAATATTTTCCGACCCAACTTCGGAACAAGCTATTATGCTCTTTAGTCTATAGAATTTTTGCCAGTATCGAAAATAGTATAGTATATACTATAAAACATATTATGTATAGGGTACAATGGGATTGACATATTATCTTTAGATACAAATCCCTAAATAAAAATAGATTAAAAAAAACTTTCGTTCGCCTCACCCGATCACACTTTTCGTAACGCTCTCGTCACGCGTTCACCAAGTCAAGCCGGCGTAAAGAAGTTTTACTTCAATAAATCTACGAAAAACAATGCATCGTTACCGCTACGACAACGCAACGTACTAATGACGACTCCCTTTAATAGTACTCAACCCGCCTACGGGGGTGACGGAGAGTAGCGCGCGGGCACGTCATAGTCACAGAGTAAAAATATATATTATAGATGACTCTCGTTAATTCAAACCTGCGTTAATTCGAACCTCTCTGTAATTCAAAGTTATCACGAGTTCCCCAGAAAATCTCTATAAATTAAAATTTCGAACTAAACATTTTTATGCAATCGAACGGAAACTTGAAAAATCGTCCTTACGTAACAAAACGACGCGTTAATTCGAACTCATCGGCTTTAAGCACTCGGCAAAGTTGCAGAGAGAAAGAGAGGGAAACATTACAGAACTTGCAGAGGTACATAAATATATTTTGAGACAAGTCCAAACTCGTATAATCGTGCACGAGCCTTTGTTTTTGTAATGATTAGTTTGAAACACACTTTCGCACGCATTGGTTTGTTTAGTTAAGTTTCAGTTACTGTTACTCTTTCGTGGGTTGTATACATATTAAAAGTTTGTGTAAGTTACGAGTCCTAAAAAGTATAAATGCTTGACGATTGCATGCATGAACACTCAATAATTCGAAGTTTTCGAACGAAGTTCCTTATGGCGCGTTGCGAATGGGGGCTAGACGGAAAAAATAGGCACGACACGTTTTGCCACTCGAAATGACAATGTAATAACGACTATTAAGAATGATACAAAAAACGACCTTATCGCCTTGACAATAATGTAGAATTTAGCAATTACACATTGTGACTGTTATCGGCATTCCTTCGACGTGCTTTCGGCTATCTTTGACTACTTAGTTCAACTATTTTTTTTGTATAATATAATATTCTATACAGATAAACAAAATTGAAGTGTCTGTTTGTAATTTCAAATTAACAGCTTTTATTTTCACTTAATGCATTTAAAAGTATGATCGGTACTTACAATAAAATATAAATTGTTAACATTTTTCTGTCCGTCTGCCAGTCTGTGTGTTTGTTCCGGCTAATATATATATATATATATATATATTATAACTTCGTTCCATCCGGGTGTTCCTTGATACCTCTCAAGTTTTTTGTTTATTTTCTCTCAAAAATTTCGAACCTTTTGATATTTCAAACACTCGATAATTCGTAGTACTTACTTTCTATAATGTGTCATAGTGGTCAACTGGGTGACCCCAGTATACAACCATAGGGTGAATTTCCATATTTTTAGTATTTTTTCTTAAATGTAAATATTGAAATATTTTAATTAGTAAATGATGATTTCAAATTAGTAGTGCGATGTGGTAAAACAAATTTTCACCAAGTTAGAAAATATTAAACTAAGTATGCCATAGTATGCTACTTCATGCACCTATTATACCAAATATACCCCGTTTTTACTGAAACGGAAAAAAATGGACCCTCGTGATTCGTTAAAGTAATCCCGCCACCGTCTATTTCACCTTAACTAAGACTCAAGAAATAAAAAACCAATATAAATATTATAGAATTTAATTAGGGTACATACAAACATTTTGTAATGTTGGAGTATAATGATCGAACTAATAAGCGACTTCGAGTAGCTAGTGTGACAATTGTGTAAGTAGCTTCGTTTCTCTAAGGATTATACTTAGGAGAGGAGTCCGAAACGGCGAAATAGCTAAGATTTCGTTTTTTATTTATATAAAAATACATCTTTTTACATATCTAACCGTGGAGAAAAATTAAAAGACGAATCGCGCCGGAGCGCCTATGAAATAATCGACTCCTCTCTCGTCGGCGCTGCCGTTATTAAATATATTAAAACATTCCATAACTATGTCTCTAAGGAAAATCACACTGATATTTGAAAAGCCAACAAAACAAACTTAAGCATCCACTAGTGAAGTGTTAGCGAGAAACAACGAACTGCACCGGCTCGCGGTGCGGCGGTACTGCCGGATTGACGTCACGCGGATGCGGCGCGGTCGGTACAGCCGAAGTGACGTCACGCGCGGGGTAGTGCCGGGGTGACGTCACGCGCGGCGGGGGGCGCTCTGGGGGGCGCGGGGCGGCGGCGGGGGCGCCGGGCGGGCGGGGCTCGCCGGCCGGCGCTCCTACCTGCCCTCCTGCGGCCGCGCCGCCGCGTGCGTGCGCGCCGCCGCCTCCTGTACCACAATACGATATAGCGGCGTCCCTCTCACTCACCGACACATCTGCAGCATCATTGTAATAAATAACGCTTCCAAAAACCAAAACTACGAAGCCTCCAAACACATCATTTAGTGCTAATGAAAAGACATTTAGGCAAAAATAATTGTATTACTAGAAAAATAATAATCATCTTATGTATGTCCTCCGCCAAACGTATACTCGCTTGAAAGAAAGAGTGATTTATTTTTCGAGTATTGTAATTATTTCTCTGCCTTTACACATTAGCAGTGATTTCGTAATTATTTTTGAGAGATATTATATTTATACAACAGGGTCATATTTTATAGTCTGACCTGAATTGACGGTACAACGGTATACGAAAAAATACAGATTGGTACATTTAAATTTAAAATAATATAATAATATAATAAAATAATTTAATTTAAAATTTTGTGTGTTGAACAAATTCACGCCTTTTTTTGTTGTAGGTGATAAAATAAAGTATTCTTAGCTTATGAATTAAAGCTAATCACCATCAGCTCGCTTCCTGCTTTCCGTGAGTCGGGTATTGCCTACTTAAAAAAATAATTTTGTTTTTTTTACATTAGGTACAGGTCAGGCTGTACTACTTTTCCAATGGTACCTTTGTCCGTGGCTGCGGCTTGGTGCGCGGCGGCGGCGCGCTGACTGGCGGGGGTGCGGGAGCGGGCGGCGCGGGCCGCGGCGGCGGCGGCGGGGGCGCGCGTCCCAGTGACGCGAGTAGCAGACCGCGCAGGAGCCCTGCACGGGACCCCGCCTCCGCGTCGTCGGTGCCGGCGCTGCTGCCTACAAAGCATTCGATTAATGATTTACTGCTTATGTTAAGGCGATTGGATGGTAAAATAATAATACAGAGTACACGTGACACAAGTAAAACTTCTTTCATTACTTAAAATTCAAAAATACTCTAACTACTAAAAGAAGAATTTAATATGGTACACGGTGCACCTAGCGCCATCCGTGTATTGAGCCGTTCTTTAGAAAGTTAATACGTTGTTACGTAAAGCTTCCGACAAATGCTTCCGTTATATTCAAAATCATGTCGTGATGCGTGTCGTGACGTGACGCGACCTGAAAATGTCACTTTCAACGCCGCTAAAGTAGTTTCAATTCAAAAATGATTGTAAGAGGTGTAAAACAAACATCTATGTTTTTAAAACACTTCCGAAAAATTTAAAGTAGCCAATTAAATCATGCGGTTATTAGGTGTGGCGTTTCAATGTGCACTCGACTTGCCTAGGAAACCAGCCAGTAGAAACTGCGAGTCCGCTGCGTCAGTTTGTGGCGCGGGCTGCGCTGCCGGCTGGGGTGCGGGGGGCGGAGCGCTGGCGCTGCTCGCCGCTGCCCGCCGAGGCAGGCGCTCCAGCTGCTGTCGTGCCGCCTGCGTATACACAGTATGTTTCAATAAAAACCAAAAGCATTACTTAAGATGTTCAATTGTAGAAATTATTAAAATATTTTAAAGATGTATACATTTAAATCTGATAAAAACGCTATGGCCACACCATAATATTATCACTAGGCAACGACATATTACTGCTTTTATGTAAAGATATTAGGACAGAAAAAATATTATGAAACTCGAAAAAATATAATTTTTTTAAACTTCAACCTGACGACATATATTATGCTACCCGGGTTATTATAGAAATCTATTGACACCTCCTTCAATACAGTTGAACCAGTAGTTTAGGCGCTACGGTAGAGCAAACACATACATACATCCAAAAACTGCCAAAATCATTGTCATTCCTTTTGGCTTCGCCGTAGTCGGGTAAAAAGTATATAATATAAATTACATTGCAAGAAAGCGAATCTACGAAACTAAGACTGATGATTTCAAAACGTAAGTTCTCAGTAAAAATTGACATTTTGAAATCAGCTGTGTGACAGTCTGAAGTCAGTGACCTGAGCATCGTAGATACGTTACATACTGGATTTTATTTTTGAGATTCATCATTATTTTTCTGTCTAAACGTTTTTACATAAGCAGTAAATCATGTGCTTGAAATTACAATTTATTGTTTCGGCCTAGAAGTCGTTGCCAGTCTAGATTATTCTAGATACTAGTTTAGATTATTCTTGGTTTCTATTTGGTAGTGTTTGTGTGTGCGCATGTGTGTGTGTGTCCGCGCGCACGTACGTTAGCCTGCTGGCGCTCGAGCTGCAGTTGCATTTGCAGTTGCTGCAGCTGGCTGGGCGTGCCGGGCTGGTTGGCGCCGCGCCGCACGCCGCTCAGCTGCGACAACAGCTCCGCGATAGGGTCGACGACGGCGTCACGCGACGACGGCGACAGCGACGAGATGCCGCCACTCGTGCTGTACGACATGTAACCACAACATACACTTTAAGCTACACATCTATTATTTATGCAGTTTTACGAGAGTTGGGGCACGACTGGACTACGCGACAGCTGAGCAACGTGACACTTCTTAGGGTTCTGTAATACTCAAGGAACCATTATAATTTCGCTCCGTCCGTCCGTCCGTTTGTCTGTCCGCCCTTCTAGCTTCTGTAATAAAATAAAAAGAAAATTAAATTTGGTCAAGTTATACATGATATGAGTGTGTAGATCTCAGTTTTGGCATCATAAAATAATAATTATTTTATATTTTAAGGGGTGGCTATAGATACATGCGAAGTGGGGATGAAAAAAATTTTTCATCCTACCCGATCGTGTTGTGGGGTACCGTTGAATAGATCATTTAAAATCAGACACTAACTTTTGAAGTAATTCAACCAAAACCAGTTGCGCGTTGATACGGGACCCTCCTTAGACATGTCCCGACATGCTCTTGCTCAGGTTGTTTTGGTAAGTATGCGTTAACTTTGCGACGCAGTTACGCTGCTGCGTAGTCCTCATAATATTCACGTGTCGGGTCGCCCCACTGCGCGTGTGTGACGTTGAACCTTTCTCGCACACACATGTGATCAATACCTGAACTGCATGTTGGAGCGGCGCGCGCGACTGACGCCGCGGCCGGAGGGCGGTATCCGCCGCACGCCGCCGTGCCGTATGCCACTGGGTTCGTCGTGGTACACACGTTAAGGAATTCGTTCGCAAAGTATTCACTATAATTATAAATCCTACTGTCTTTAACAATTAAACGCTTCTAAATTTTAACGCTCGAGGTCAAATTCTTTGAATTTAGGGTTTGTTTGTTGAACATTTGGAGACAGAATGATGTTTAGCTGTCATTTTACTGACATTTATAATATAGGTTAACCCCCCTACTAATAAAAATATTTGCACAATGGATAAGCCTATTCGTTGTTGATTTCTTTGTCTGAAAAGTTGGAAAAGTCACATGACAGACAAAGACAGCAACATTGAATATCTTTATTAGTTGTGTAAATATTTTTATCAGTAAGAAACTAAGGAGGTTAGTGTGGCAACATCCATAGATTTTATCTTTTATAATATGGCACAGAGGACATAGTACGTTTTATCGCGGCAAAATTTACGGTTCTCGCGGGATTTCTTTTTGCGCCCACGAAGTCGCGGACAACATCTATACTATTATAAACTATATTTAACTAGCTTTTGCCCGCGGCTCCGCTCGCGTAAATAGAGTAACCCACGAGAACACTGTACTTTTTCGGGATCAAATGTAGGCTGTGTTAATCAAGAGCTACTACATTACCAAATTGCATCAAAATCCTTTCCGTAGTTTTAGTGTGAAAGAGTAACAAACATCCATCCATCCATCCTCACAAACTTTCACATTTATAATAGTAGTAGTGTATCACCATTGCATCATTGTATTAGTTCGTAAATTATGGTTTCATATTGTTGCAGCAGAGCTCCGTGGCCTAGTGGGTAGACCGTTTGATTCGCACTCGAGAGGGTGCAGGTTGGATTCCCAGCTAGTGGCGTGTACCAATAAGACTTTTTCAGATCTCAAGTACATTATACGGACGCTCTAACGGTGAAGGAATACTGTATAAATCATCCAATAACGGATGAAAAGGCCTAAAGTTTTTTTTGTTGCAGCTAAATGCTTGCTAGCTATTGTAAAGGATATGAGGAACGATATGAGGTCGCGCGGGCCGGTGCGGTGCTCGAGTGTGAGGTGTCCCGCGAAGTCGTCCGTCACGAAGTTCGGCTCGCCGCCCGGTAGAGACGCGCACACCGGGCACACCACCTGCAATCACAAAAAAAAAAACAAATATTTATATTCCAATTGGAACTTAGAAAATCTAAATGGTCTAATACTGGGACTATATGATCCGGATGGACTTCGACTAGACTTTGTACTTGACGATTTAAAAATACGGTGTTGAAAATTTAAACGAAAATTCTATTTCCTGCCTTGACACTGGCAAATGGTTTTAAGCCGGGTATAATTTAGACGGTCACCAGAAATATTTTTAAGACCCTAAGCCTAAGCACCGAATAAAATAAATAACCCCAATAAAATTAAATTGACTTTATAAAAAGGGACCTAAAGTAAATCATATTGTGATCCAAAATAAATAAACAAATATTAGAATAATTGAACGCATTGCACAAATATTCTTTTTGCTTCCCAAACTAGATAAATGGTCACCAAATCATGTCATATTTTTAAATTAATATTACTACCAAAAACCTTACTCTAAATTAGTTTGACGTCATCCAAAATAAATATATTGGTCACAGACAACTTTAATGTAAGACTAAAATTACAATTGCTTCTCTTTATTCCTTTACCCCGCACCCCGCACAACCGCAACCGGCGCATGAGGCACAGGCAAATCACTATACAAGCAAATAATGTCTGACATAGATGGTTTACAGTGTTCATCGTCTTCTGATGTCTTCGACCCTGCTTGTGAAAGTTTTTTGGGGAAGTGGAAAGATCAACAAGAATTTATTAAATACTTTAAAGAAGAATGGCTGATTATAAATCGCAATTGGTATTTAGGAGTCCTTCCAGGTACTCCAGCAACTAACAACACTCTGGAAGCATTTAATCGAACTATAAAAGACGAACATACCTTTCGAGAGCGTCACTCATTGTCGCGATTCCTGGTGGTAGCAAAAGATATGGTGACGGAGTGGTCTAATATTATATATATTTATAATATTAATAATAAGTCCGTTTCCCAACAACCCACCATTAATCTCAAACAATGGACTGAAGCGTACATATGGGCTAAACTGCCTAAAAGACTACCCGTTAAACTGACAACTGACTCAGCGACATACTACCGAATTCCAGCTGGTGATAATATGGAATGTAAAACTTTAAATGATCACTGGGAAAGAGTTTCAACGATTTTAAGGAACAGTTTTTTAGTGAATGGGAAGTCATATTACCCATCAACAGAGACAAATGGTTAACAGGTAGGTGTAACTGTGTAACATTTTTAAAACAGTATACCTGTAAACATCTATTGGGTTTAGAAATCAGGCTGAAGTACGTGGAACCACCTCATGAAGCCAGAAATATCCCTATTGACGAGAAGAGAAAGAGAGGGTGGTCAGCTAAATCTAAAAAAGCTCTATTAATCCAATAATTTTTTGTTTTTTATAAAGTGTCTATGATTGATTGATCTCAGTGCCATTGATAAATCTTAGTACAAATTAATGTTACAGAGTTATAAGTACCTACGACTGCAATAAAACATAATTTTCATTTTAGTTTTGATGATTTAATTTTACAGCAATATCTCGAGTGAAATACATATACTATTTGGCTTTATTATCATATTTAAAAAAATTTCATATAACAATAAACAAGTGTATGTCACTTGTTTATTGTTATATTAAATTAATTTGAGAACCCCAGTATATTATTTGGTATTTAAAAAATGTTCTAGCGATCGTTAGCTTTTTTAGCCCAGCAAAAACTACCAAATTAAAACTCGTGACATAAAATATTAGTGACATGTATTTAGTGACAATATATAATATTTAGACTGAAGTGAATTTTTAAGGAGTCCATATATTTTTATGGCAGATAATAATAACAAATATTGGATTTATTTGATACTATTTTAGGAGACGTAATTTGGTGACCATTTATCCATTTTGGTAAACGTTTCAAATTTTATTGGTAGTAAAATAGGTACATTTTTGGGCGGCGTTTAAACACAAGCCTTTTAAGCCGAACGCTATATAAAGTTAAAAAAAAAACTGTCACCAGCAACATTTGACATGTGCCAACAATACTGTAGTAGAAGTTACCACTTACCAGTAAGAGTTTTTTCTGGAACATAATATGGTAGTTACATGTTGAAATTTACGAAAGAGCTTACTTTAAGCATATCATATAATTTCCCATATATTTCTTTATATATGAAGCAGTTTATCAGAATACAGCACTTTCCTTAAGTTAGCCATATACCATTACTTTCCAGGAATTGTTTATTACTGGTAACGCGATAGGCAAATGGCACTCACCGCGAGGTTGGTGTCGGCGTGGTCGGCGGTAACGTGCTCCATGAGCGCGGTGTCGGTGAAGCCCATCCTGTTGCAGAACGGACACGTGTATGCCTGTGGCTGCTCCAGCGCCACCGTCTCCCCACCATAGTACAGTTCTGAAATGCATAGACATGAATTAGTAACAGCTAAGCCAATAATAATAACGCCTTGAAATAATTGTGGAGGTTCAGGGAAAGTTGAGAAATATTGAAAAAATTGTAGGTTTTCCCTACAATTTTTCTGTAAAATACAAAAAACGTTCATTGAATTTGCCATACTAACTGTTCACCGTCACTTACATTCAAGTGTTCGATTTGTTAGTCGAATTTCAAACTATATTCATAGGTGCATCCAGTTTACCTCTTTGGTTTATTTAAAAAAAAAATCGGCCAGTTGTGTAGGTTACATCTACTACTACACCTATGTATATAGTTGTAGATGTAGGTTGTAGGTGTACATGTTGGTGTAGTTGTAGGTTTTTTTTTTTCACTTTATAGTTGAAACAGGACAGCTAGCATAGACATAGAAATAAGGTAAATTGACTACATGTAAAATATTTATTTCTATTTATATATATTCTGAAATGTTAAGGTAAATGATACCTTGATAAATGTAAAAAAATAAAATTTTGTGTGGTTTTGGAAGTTACAAAAAAAATTTGGAAGTTATTTATTTACATAATTAATATTAAAAGAACCTACTTACTTAATTAGGTTACTAATACATGAAATACAAAAACATTAATTTTAGTAATTATAAACTTAAACGCAATCATTTCGAAGATATTAGCAAATATGATCTTGCGACCTATATATTTCATACAATTACAGGAACGAGTGACGTCAGATTTTGTATGGAGCATTTTCGCCAGACTTGCAAAATTCTATATCACTAATGCTGCACCTTGAAAAATATTGATTTTTAATATTTTGTTTCTTATGAGAAGTTACTCTTAAATAAGAGTACTATTCATTTATGCAAAAAAATCAGTAACCTATTAAAACAAGTAAGAAATTTTCTACAAAGCCAGTTAATATTCCTGCAGTTGTTTGAAATCTGCTTAGGTTTCATAATAGGTTAATTTGATTTTCATTAAGAATGTTGTTCATAGAAAGCCATATTTAAATTCACTGCTATAAAAATAGAAAGCCTTACAGAAATATATAATTTTAGTACTTGGTTATAAAAGATAAGCATAAAGACTTTATGTGGCTTCCTTAATAAGCTGACATGCATTTCATATTTTGCTCTTATTTAAAATGTATTTTTGTACACTTTTTTGTATAAAATCAGTTACATTAATATGTTTGTCTTAATAATATTTTAATTACATTATTATTATTATTATTTGTGTAACCACACTAGCAGCCATTAAGCTGATGCGTGTGTGTCAAATCGTTTGAAGATTTCGTCTCCCAATTGGTCCAGTTTGTTTTTAAAGCAGTTCACGGAGGTTTCCATTACAACGCTTTCAGGAAGTCTGTTCCAGACCACTTCCACTCGGTTAGGTAAAAAGTGCTTTCTAGGTAACTTCTTGCTGGGATTTTGGCATAATTTTAAAGAATGTCCTCTTAGGTGCTTGTTCGCATTCAGGGTGTATAGTTCTCGGAGACGAGGCACATCATAAATTTCGTGCAGTATCTTATAAGTCTCGATGAGACTTCCCCTCTGTCGACGCTGTTATATCAAGATTTAATATTAAAAGATATGTATATCAATCTAAAACCTAAACACATTTTGAAGGATTAATAAATAAATAGGAATATTATTATAAATATTGTTAATTAATTAACCCGAATCTGCAGCTCATTTCTCATAACTATTTATGATCATAATACTATTTCGGCCTACGGGCTGTCTCACTCGCTCACTGTGGATAAACTTGTGTGTGCGTGCAACAAAAACGCTGACCTTAACAGGATTATGATCACAAATAGTTATGAGAATTTGGCTTCTGAATTGCATATATCAATTTCTAATAATTGTGTTCTATTGTAACGAAACCCACAGAAAAGCAAAACAAGCAGAATTGCAATAAAGTCTAATGCAAATATTATGTTGGTTTTGCTTTCATGTTAGTCAGCAAACTAATAAGAATAAGTAGTTGAAGAATGCGATTAATCATTATTTGTGTGAAAGTAACATTAGAACTAGTAAACATGTAGGCACAGTTATATTTTTTATACTCATAATATTATGAAAATTATGGAAAAAATTGTATAATTTCTATAGTAACTTTATAAAGCACATGAGTTTGTTTGAACACAGTTATCTTGGGTACTACTGGTTCGTTTTAAAAAGTCATTATTTGTCGTGTTGTATATTTATTGAGTAAGTCTTTAGCCAATACAACATGATGTTACAAATAGTTTCCATGCAAATAAGGTTTGGGGCAAAATAGCTAGTTTTTTTTACACAAAATAAAAAAAAAGGCTAAGATTAAAATGTTTAAAACTTGTATTTAATGTACTTATTTTTATAAAATTATGGTCACAAACAGCTTCTACCTACACATTTTTCCATGAATCCTAATGTAACATATCCAGGTTAATTCAAAGATTATAAAAATCTTTTTATAAATTAGATTTCTTAACAATCCTATAGTAGCAAAAATATAGTATAATATTAAATTTTTATACACAGTACCTATGGGTGTTTAACGGGTTAAGCAAAATGCGTCATGTTGCCAAAAATTATACAAAGTCTAAAGATAAAAATAGATCATTATGTTCCTATTTGAAAATAACAAATTAGAAAACCAGTGCAGATTGAATTGGCTAGTTTGTTACAAAAACAAATATATTTTTCTTATTAATTTATTACTAAAATATTATAACTAGTAGAATATTTTATGTTTGTATATAAAATGTACCCCTATACATAAAGGATTATAATAACATTTTATTTATAAAAGAATTATTGGATCTTTCTTCTAAGATTGTCAAAAATCTCAATAACACTTATTTTTATCAAAGTATTATTGTTTTCATTATGTTATGCAATTAATAAATTGAAATAAAAAATATGTTAGGCCTCTAGTCATCGAAAACCAAAATTACAAACATTAAATTTCCTGTATTACCCTTCTTTTTTTAAATTAAGCACAATGTAAATGTATGTCAAAAGAATGACTCTTGAAAGAGATCCAAAATAGAACCATGAGTTAACAAAAACACTTACCAAAATCACTTCTAGAAAGTATACATTGCATAGGGTGCTGTGTGGTGTGCTGGTTCGTGGTTGCGCCAGATTCGAAACAGGCAGCACATAAGTCGTAATCAATGCATATCAAACATTTGTATCGCCGTCCTCTAAAGTTATTTTTTAAACACGAATCACAGCTGACTCCTGAAATGATGTCAGTACGTTTATTCACTTTTGTTTCAAGTAGAAACATTAAAAAATCAACAAACCTAACCAATTTATTAATTTTCAACCCAAGAAAGTGTAATGTTTAGATTTTTGCGACGAATTGTATATTGACAAAAGCATCGTAGGTACAAATTTTGATTATCATTACCCACCTTCATGGCGATTCATTTTCGCCAGGAATTGTAACCGTAAGAATATTTCCCGGGTACCAGGATTACAACTACGGTTTGAGGTATTTAATATGCTAATCTAATCTAAATAGCACGACATTTATTACACTAAAATACAAGAATTATAACAAAAATTTCCAAGCAAACCTAACCCAACCAGGCCATAATGACGTCACATAATTGGATTGTGTTGCCAAATAAAAAAGTGCCACGGTCATGCAGCCTTCACAAATCACAGTTCATTGTCGATGATGCTGTTGAATGGTTGAACCACTTGAAATTCTCTATTTTATTTTAAGTCGGCTATTCATGTTAACCCAGTGTAAGCCTATATAGGCGTTTATGTGTCGGCAAAAAGGTACAAGGCAAGTGCTAATGTCCACACGTTGGACAAGTTCCTTAAATGCCAATGCAGGCGGCCCATGTAGACGAGTGTTTTGTAGAGTTGCCCACACATTGGCCGAGTGGAGACAAGCGCCTTTGATTTGTGTATAAAAACCGACACCGGTCCGAAGTGAGGCAAGTGATTACAAGTGACGGTGAGCAAAGACAAGATGTTGCGGCAAATGAGCAGACAAGGCAGTCTAGCAGTTACAATCATGTTGGCACTGTGCTTCACTCGGCCAACTAGGCGATCCACACTGAGACGAGCAAGCGACGAGATGACAAAGCAAGGCAAATCGGCTGTCTACACATTGGCGCTGGCCATCACTCAGCAACGCTAGGCCAACATGTATAGGGTATCTTAATAATAAAAATATTTATACAGTGGATAAGCTATACAATGTGTTGTTCTTGTCTGTCATGCGATTTTTCCAACGTATTAGGCAAGGAAAAAACATTGTATAACATAATTAAAGTTTGTTTAATAACGTGAGGTGATTGTTTTGCGTGACCGTTTAATATAAGTATTATATATATTAATTATCTCTTAGCGATTTAACATGAATATATCTTAGAAAAAAAATTGCATGTGACACTTGACTGAAACTGTCAAACATTGCTGTCAAACTAATCTGTGTGTCAAACCTCTGTGTCAATTGTCAAACTTGCGATAGAATTTTTAATTTCTAAAAAAACAGAAAAAACGTTAAATTTTGTTACAAATTAATTTTTTTTTTCTAGTTTTAATTGCTAGGTACGAGGTTTTATTACTATTCGAAAGACTGAATACTTACTAACATAACGGTTAGACCCTTCGTCTACTTAATTTGAAGCAATTGATTTCCGAAGAAACTATTTGCGCGGGAAACCCTGATCGCCGGATTCTAATACGTTTATTTAATTGGCTTTCCATTGGTAATAAAATGACGAACGACTTGGATCATTTCGTCAAAGATGGATGTGAAGCTCTCGAAATAAAATTAGGCAAGTTCCTATCTTTTAAAAATAATTAAATTTTATCAATATGTTTTTCCTATACCCATGTCATAACTTGGTACTTTTTTACAGTCAGGGATGTTAAAGACATAGAAAATGACAATATAAGTTTCCCTCCAGAAATGTGTCATCAGGTGTTCGGTGAAAACGAAAATGTATTTGGATATACAGACCTTAAAATTAAGTTATACCACACAGCGGCCAGCTTACAAACATACCTTGGAGTTTCCTACACAGATAAGGTAGCAAACATTTCTTTAATAAATTTTTATAATTTTCTAATTAAAAATTTCCTAGGAATAAGTGTGTAATCAATGATTGTAAGTTGTTCGTAAAATGTATTCCAAAATCAATGATTGTAAGTTGCATATATACCAATGTTATTACTTCAAATTACAGTTAGACCCTGCTAAAACTGGCGGCTTAAAACCTGATGACATAGAGGGCTGTATGAAGAAGGTGTTAGCACCAGGATATCTTAAAAACATCGATTTGTTCGTTTCTATGCTAGAAAAAGACAAAAACTTCACTCCCTGTGGCACTCTCAAACACTCGTTTACAGTTACCCCAGGTTAGAATTTGGTGGTTTCATAAATTATGAAGCTCTCTCTCTAGTCTTGTCTAGTTTTGTATAATCTTGATAGGGGGATAGTTGAAATTAAATTTTGTTTAAATAAAAAAAATGTAAAAACATTGCTATTAAAAACTACAATTAAGTTTCTAATATAATACTACAACTTGTTTATTTTACCATAAAAATAATTAAAACAATTTTCAGAGACATATTTCTATAAAAATTGTTTATAATATTTAATTTTACAGATGATGGTGGAGACAAAAGAACATTTGAAGTGTATTACTCGGAGACTACAACACCAGGTTTTCTGCCGTACCATGAACGGTTACAGACCTTCCTCATGTGGTTTGTAGATGCAGCCTCCTATATTGACGTAGATGACGACCAGTGGACTTTCTTTACTGTGTAAGTTGTTACTGTGAAACAATGACAAATAATATACCCCCTTATTCCAATATAATGCACAATTTTCAGACTTAAGTCTGTTTCTACAACCCCTGTTTTTAGGGTTCTTGACCCTGTAATACGTACTAAGACTGCTGTCTGTCTGTCACCAGGCTGTATCTCCTTAACCGTGATAGCAAGACAGTTAAAATTTTCACATATGATGTATTTATGTAGCTGCTATGAGAAAAAAAACCTAAAGACAATAAATACTCCCCTCGCATACAGCAAACGTGATTTATTGTGCTGTTTTATTTGGAACTCATCGTGCGCGTGTCTGACTCTCACTTGGCTGGTTTTTAATATCTGTTTGCTTGTTAACTGAAATAATAAGCTTCAGCAAGAAGTATCTAAAATGTCTATTTTATTACTACAATTTATTTTTCAATCATTTACATAAACAAAATGATTCCATTAATTATGTACCTTGTTTATAAATAAGCTCAGGTTTATAAATACTTTTTTAGATTTTTTTTATATTCCAGCTTTGAGAAGTACCAGAGCAGTGAAGGCACTATCCGCTATGCCACAGCGGCATACAGCACTGTGTACCGCTACTACGCATACCCAGCCAACACAAGGCCTCGAGTGTCGCAGGTCCTCACTCTGCCGCCATACAGGAAATTAGGAATATGCGCACAGATGTTACAGGTATTAAATTATTTTAAGACTATTACACTCAGCCTGGTTCACAATCCCACAGCGTTGTACACTACTGTGTGCTGTTACTACACAAGGCCTCGGGAGTGTCACAGGTCCTCATTCTACTGGAAATTCTCTGACTGGAAATTAAAGTCAAAAATAGGGTTCCGTTTTCATTATCAATAGTTCCACGCAAACGAAGGTGCTAGTCACAAATAAAATTTAGTAAAAAGTATCAAGAATTTTTGGGTACTTAGATGTTTAGTGTTGCTATATTATCAGCGATAGTGGCGCCATCGTTTATTTTCTACTTTCATGTCGCACTATATTATGTAGGTAGATCTAAATTAATTATTTAAACAAAATAAAATGTTTTAACTCTTGACTTACCATTTAAAAACAAATATGTTCCCATAATATTCTGTTTAAAGTTTTTTTTACTTTTTTTATATTATAATACATTTATCTACTTTAGTTGCTTTTTGAATCTATAATCATTAAAGTCTAATATTTTGCAGGCAATATACTCGTATTTCATGATACAACCCGAAGTGCGCGACATAACAGTGGAAGATCCATCGGAAGATTTCCAGCGGATAAGGGATTATGTTGATGCCAAGAACTGTGAAACTCTACCAGCGTTCCAGCCTGCTAAGTTGAGGAATGGGTAAGTTTGTAATACAGACAGGCTAATGCAGTGGTTCCCAGACTCTTTTGTTTCATCGACCACTTTCAAAATTTTGCTGGATCCGGTGGAGATGCAGGGGTGGAGATGCAGGGGGTCCCCCTGCATCTCCATTCTACATTACTACCAATTTCTAAATCTCGAAAAAAAAGTGAAGATTAGATCTATCTATCTATGGAAACTTGCGTTGTGGCTGAGTTACAACGACGAATTAACAGTTTTCGAAAAAAACAAAGGTTAGAATTGTTTGCTTGATAGGGTTAATTATTAGATAATAAAGTGGGTAGACTAAACAAATTTTCAATTAAATTTTAATTAATTGTGTTGTGAGTGGATGTCAAAAAAGCAAAGTTGGCTAATCGAAAAAGTGACTCCATCCAACTTTACTTTTTTGAAATCTACAGTGACTCAGCACAAGGACCAATCAATTCTCACAAATTTTATTTAGGAAACGTCCCATTCGGAGTGGTAAAAAGAAATATAGTATATTTCCTTGTGTTATAGGTATATATATAATATATTCAAATATATAAATTATTACACTAATAATTATTATTGTTTTAACAGTCGTAATATAATCAAAATTAAACATTTATAACGTAATGTAACTTCTACAATGGTAATTAAAAAAAATAAAAAAATTAATGAGATTGATGTACTTCATGGATTGACAGCAAATTATCAATATTTGGCTTGAGTTTTGTAAAGAATAACCGCAAATCTTCCCGTTCTGTGATATTCAATCTGTTCTTTTTTTTGTTAATAAGTTTGTAACGGCACTAAAACTTTTTTCAACGAGATATGACGATGGAATCGCTATCAGAAGCTTTTGCGCGATTCCCCACAGTCCAGGATATTTTTCAGGTATTTCTGCCTGCAGTCAAAATTTTTGATACCCTCTTTTAAATGTCACTTTCAGCTCCTCATAAGTGTTAAGCTCGAGTAGCTCCTCTTGTAACATTACATTCTCCACTTCCGTTTCATCAAATGGATTTATGATCCATGGTGATATTTCCATCAACAGAATGTCTTCAAATCTGATTTTAAAATCATCATGCAGGGCAATCAAATGTTGAACGTATGTCTGAATATCTTCATCAAGGCATTCTACCTGCGATAAGTTTGAAAACTGTGAAAATTCGCGCCAACAACCAAGCCAACATTTTAGTTCTTCACTATCGAAACCAAATTAATTTTCATGCACCCCTACTTACGATTGTAGACCCCCATTTTTGTAACGTCCAACGTAGACCCCCGTCGAGTCTCCGTGGACCCCTGGGGGTCCACCTGGACCACTTTGGGAATTACTGGGCTAATGGCTGAATATTTTAATAGTTCTTAACTATTTAAGATGTGTTCAAAGTGGGGCCTTAAAACATAGAGAACACACTTTAGATTCAGATTAAGTTTTTGGCTTGATTTTAATTAATTAATAAGTTACATAAATAATAAGTATACAGAACCTGGGAGACCGAGCTTTGCTCAGAGTTTTAGTAGAACGATAAAATTATTAAAAATAAACAAACTTATAAAAGAAAAAGAAATAAAAAGAACCATTAAAATATTCGTCTGATCGGGATTCAAACCCGAGACAACAATTTGCCAACAAGGCAAGAAGTCCAAAGCTAATCAAGCCGCCAACCCAATTTAACATTTAAAAATCGAAATCACTCGTATCTTATTACGCGACGAAAGAAAAAACATGTATAACTTAAAAGTTTCCCAGGCATTAGACCTAGCTAGGTGCATTTTCTCTCCCCAAAACTCCCTGCATACTACATTTCATGGAAATACTTGCAGCCATTTCCGACATTCCGATTAATTCTATACAAGTTTTAAGTATAAGATTAAAAGTTTAAAGTATAAGATTAAATGGTTAGTAATAGTATTAATAATCTTTTTAAATTTGATTTAATTGCAGATTTACTCCAGAAATGGCAACCCAGGCCTGTTCTAAATTTAAGATCAACAAGAAACAAGCGCGACGCATTTACGAGATACTGCGTTTGAAGAACACTAACACGTCGGATAAAACCGAGTATTTAGCGTACAGGCTAGACATTAAAAACAGACTGAACGCCCCATTCCAGGTAACTTTTGATATGGTCAACATTTTTATAGCCTAACCTGAAAATGAGGTCTCGGTGCTGGTTTTTAAATGATTACTGATCAGGATTGCAAAATAAGAACAAATAACCAAAGATTTCAAAACTAAACATAGGCTATGACATACATTTGACAGAACAAATCTTGTTAAATGATGTCTCAAATGTCAGCCATCTTGATTTCACCATTTCTCTTCATTCTGACATTTCAAATGTCAGAATGGCCCAAAACAACTCCAAAAGTGGGGTCATTTAAGTGGGGACAGTTTTGCCTACATGCCTTGTCTATAATATATAAGTCTATGCAATAACAGAAAACTGGCATCAAAATTCAAATATCAAAAACATGATAACGAGGCTTAAAAACAGCCTTTCTGTTGCAGAAAAAGAAGTTAGAATTAAACAGACTTCAGAAAGTCCTTAAACCTGAGGAATTTGCCGCGACCCAAACCGCAGCGGGTCTAGGAGAGACACAGGTAAACTTTGTTGTCTACAAAAATATTATATTTTGTAGTGATTGATTGTGTTGTTTACTAATTGGTTAAATTCACGATTATAATAATATGTATTGATACATGTTACATGCAGTTGAATTTCATACACCTATCATTATTCTCTACACTACATCTGTCAAGAACTATGCCTTTTTAGAAAAAAATAACATTTACATGAAATAATAAATATACTATTTAATTTCAGGCTCGTCTGTCGTCACTTTACCGTTCGCTGGAGGGCGAGTATCGGCGCGTCATACACCGTTTGGAACACCACTAGCGATCACACATCTGCAGTCGATAGCTAGCGCCATCTGATGTTGTTCCACTCCGAATGCGTCTTATTTTAAACTACTGTTTATTTATCGAGATAGTACGGAGATAAGCATGTGGTTTGCCCCACCAATTACAAATGAATCTTGCTTGTAAAAAATCTGAAACGTGATGCTTATGTCTCTACAAAGAAAGAGCAAACCTGAAGTGCAATAGGAATGTCATTTTACAAACTGAGATTTTAAATCAGTGACACGAGATGCTTATCTCAGTGCTAGCTCTCTAAAGGTTTGGTAAAATCAATTACTGAAATTTTGGGACTGTGATCTACTGCTTATATAAAGACGTTGAGGCATAAAAATATATGAAAAATTTCGTAAAAAAATGGCATTACGTTAGAACGTAATGTAATTTTTTTACAGAGTAATGTTTCGCGTACAGAGTACGGCGCTACGGAGGCCATTGACCTCACACAGCTGATTAAATTGATATTATATATTTAGGTAAAGATTTTGGCTTTCGCTTTAAAGTCGGCTGTTTCTGTGAGGTTAATGACCTCAGCACCTTAGCGCAATGTCATTTTATTAATTAATTTTATTCGATTTTTTTTTATTTTTTTTCTGCCTAAATGTCTTTACATAAGCAGTAGATCATATGCCCAAAATATCTGTAATTGATTATACCACACCTTATATAATAAAAAAACTTGAGCCATCTATGACTCGAATTGGAAATTCGCGGCGCCATCTATTGTAAGATGCGAGCGTGCAATATTCGAAATTACCGCCATCTAGAAAAGAATACAGCCAACGGGCAAAGTTGTGAAAAGCAATAAACGCAGGATAATTTTAACATTTTATGACTAGAACCGCTTTCGATAAAACAAGAATATATCTGAATACTGTATACCATGCCTTTATTCTCGTTTATTTGAATGCACTTTTAGCATGTTATCTTTTAATTTTTACCCTAGTCTGTCCGAGTGGAATACGCTCTCAAAGATTAAGTTTTTGGTAAATAAATAAATTGGTTCAAAGAAAAAGGCCAAAATTGTTTTATAATTTGAAATTGTTTGATATAATTTTTGATGAAAATGTTTTTGTTATGTTCGCCTTTTTAATGAGAGAAATGTCTGTTAAAAATGTTGAATTCATTATATCTTATGTGAGTTAAATTTAAAAGCAATTTGTCCACTAACGTAATTTAAGGTTATTCTCGCAAATTAAATATGATTTTTACATAATAGTTTTTCATTTTAAATATTTGGTATAATTTTTCATACATTGGTTCTATGAGCCTTGCATATCGATCGTAAGCCTCGGTATTAAAATTGAAAAAAAAAAAAAAACTTTCAAGTGAAATGTTGATATTTTATTTTTGTTATAAAAATAAATTTGTTTGAGATTTGTACAATTTCTACAACACAAAAATAAATAAATTGGATGTACAATTTGTAATCAGTTGTTACTTACTGAAATATATTAGTACATATTAACCTAATCTACTCGTATTTATGATAAGAGAGAAATTGTAGACAATATTTTAATGACAACATTGCAAAAAAATTGATTTTAGTATTTTTTAATTAGTCTCTATGATCCGCTAGAACATAGTGGTCTGCTTTAAGTAGTTTCGTAACAAAACGTTTAAATGTTAAAACGATTGTTTTGTATAATCTGCAATATAATTTATTTTACATTGATCCAAACGTCAAACATTTTTACTCTTCAACAAGTTCTTCATTGACTTATGTAAACTAGAGTATATACCTAACTTTATACATATTTTGCTGGTTCAGTGCGACCGGGAAATGCCGTCGTTGATGTAATACATCTCACCAAACCATTCGCTGTGGTCTTCGAGGTACCTGTTAATAAAAAACGCAGCTCGTTTCATTTTCAGCCCAACTCACTAGAACACGCAAGTGTTAGTTATGCCTTGATGATTGACATAACTACATAAATAAATAGGACATTCGAGAATCATTTGTAGTAAAATAAGAGAGTTTTGGATAAATGTAATGTTATAAATATATACATAACGGTTTGCAAAATCAATTACAGAAAAAATTGGAGAAATGCTTTACTGATCATGTAAACATTTTTGCAGAAAAAAATTATTAGTATGCTGTATGAATGAGTCTACGGCGCTGAAGAAGAATTGATATTAAAATTATTTTGAAATCAGCCGTGAGTTCATTGTTCAATGACCTCACAACTGGGCAGTGTCTTAGAGTGCAATTTTATTTTGGATTCGTTGCGTTTATAATTATTTAAACGTCTTGACATGAGCAGGAAATCGCGTGCCAAAAGTTTATTCAATTATTTTGCAAAACTTTATGTATATATTTATAATAAATAATAATATTGGAAATTAGCACTCACTGGACAAAGACATCTATGTGTTTTAATATTAATTTCAATTTAAAATCTGGCATCTGTGTTGCGTTCAAAAATTCCGGTAGTTTCACTGAAAATAAATATGATTTGGAAATATTAATATTATAATAGGTACCCAGGAAAAACATTCAAGACGCATTTTATAATCGTTTCTAATAGACTTGCGTACGAATACTGAAACGCTAATCAAAATTAAGAGCCCTTCTATTCACAGGTTGTCGCTGTCTCTGCTAGCCGAAATGACAAGGACAGCGTGTGATTTGAGCGTCACTCACTTTAATTATCGTTCCAGTATTCGGCCGTTAAAATAGAAATTGAATGCAACTGAATTATGTCCGTCTTTGGTATTCATCGATGAAATAAACCCACTTGATGCTAATACGCACCATCATGTTTGTCGATAGATTGGGGGGGGGGGGGGGGGGGGGGGGGTGGTGGTGTGTGTGGAGGGGGAGGGTGTGTGTGTGGAGGGGGGAGGGGGGGGGGTTGGGAAGTGGACAATGTAGTTACCGAACAGGCGGGCGAGGTGTATGGCGCCGTAGACTCTGCACGGCAGGTGCTCCGTGTTGTCGCGCGGCACGATCTGCCACTTGCCCACCTGTAATCATCAAGCCAAATCGCATCACAATCAAAAAGCATTGAAAATTTTGAAAAAAAGAGCATTGAAAATATAAATGCGCTAATACAATAGAGCTTAAACTCGAACACACAAGTGTCGAGTCAAATGTCAATGTCATATATGACAGCTTACACTCAACACTCCGATTTTCAAATCTATTGTGTTAGCGCAGAGTTCTATTTTCAGTGCTCTGAATTTCACGGGCCCGCCGGATTCCGGATCATAATATAGTCGCAGCCTAAAAGACCGGTAACCGCCGGCTACGCACTTGTATCTTCACTGGTGATGCGGGTATCTATCGGGATTCCGGATCATATTATCCCAGCTTTAGTTTCGTGAACTTTCCGCAATATGGCGGAGGCTATACCTTGTCCAGCAGCTGCGAGAGCGGCGTCCGCGTGGAGGGCGGCGCGGCGGGCGCTGCGGGCCGGGCCCACGCCTCGCTCAGCGACGATCCGCTGCTGCCCACGCTGTGAGAAGTTGTCAAGTATTTGACATTGACATAATCCCCCTTACTAATATAAATATTTACACAACGGATGACTTAAACAACGTTGCTGTCTTTGTCTGATACGTTGGAAATGTCACATGATAGAAAAAGATAGCAACGTTGTTTAAGTTATCCGTTGTGTAATTCTTTTTATTAGTAAGGGGCAATATGTATTTAAATTTTACATAAGCCAATATCCCTAGCCAAGATTAGAACCCGTAGATTTAGTAGACCACGAAAAAAAAAACTTGTATTATTGCACGCGCTTGAACGCAAGTGCGCAACACCAGAGGAGTTACAAGTGTAACTCCTTCGTGTTTGCGAGTGTCCATGGGCGGCAGTAATCGCTTACCATCCATCCATCTGCTCGTTTCCTGGTCCATTTCATAAATAAAATCTAAAGATAAAGAAAATGATGAAAATACGTCAAGTAACATTTAAATCGGTAGCATTATGTGTTCTACTGTTCTTTTCGTTTACGTTTAGATGAAATTGGATATGTTGTCTGATTGCCATAACACAAGTCTTAACTTAGCATGGGATTTAGATTGACGTGATGTATATGACTCCTCTTACTAATAAAAATATTAACACAGCGGATAAGCTATGCAATGTTTTGTCCTTGTCTTATACGTTGGAAAAGTAGCTTGACAGACAAGGACAAAACATTGTATAGCTTATACACGGTTTGAATATTTTTATTAGTAAGGGGGTAAATGTTTATTCTATTGTTTATTATTATGTATGTTGAATAACGGTTTTGAACGGAGTTACATATCACGCGTCGCGTCGCGTCGCACCCGTGCTGGGGGCCGCCATACCTGGAGGAGAGCGTCTCGAAGGTCCTCTGCTCGCCGGAGGTGGAGGGCGCGGGCTCCGCCTCGTTCTCCGACTGAGACACCGCCGACTTGTGCGAGCGTAACCTGCAACAGTTACCCCGCAGTAGTATTGTAGTACATTGAGCTGAGTGCGAGTTTTTGTCGCTACACGCCGTGAACACAGACATAGGACCAGATAAACATCTACATAGTGAACTGTCGGATAGATTGCACTACTACAAGCATACGACGTGTGCACAATTCTCCTATCGCGTACACGGCAATAGTGTCAAAAATCCGTCAAGATTGTACGCCGTGAAAGGGACGTCTAAATTTTCAAGTTTCGTGTTTCAGGTTTTTGTATCATGTGAGATTGAAAATTGTGATGTTGTTGGTTGTCACGACGACAAGTAACAATATTTTAATATAAATTTGTGTCCAATGAATGTTACATATATGTATAATAACTTTATAATATTAGAATATTAAATACAAATAACATTAAACTAAAAAGTGGTTATGTATTGTACTGTGTGTAAGAACAATACTAATAAAAATATACCTTATTTTACCTATCCTAAGGATAATAATAGGTAAGTTAATATTTCATTTTCTAGGAGATGTCTTGCTTTATTATAAGAGCGTCCATGCCCTAGCTAGTGAATAGACTCTTTGAGTCACACGCGTGAACGCGCAGGTTCGACCCCGGGTTGTAGTGTGCGCTAATCAGACTTTCTCAATAACCGTATACTGCCGCTAGACTTAGTTTATTTTACGCCCATTTTCTGTGACAACCCTGACAAAATTACGATCGTTCTATGAAAGGTGTTCCTCTGTACGTAAGTATATTATATATTTACTCTGTGCCGTGAAGAAGTTAACTACACTTTGTATTGCACCGAATTAGTTACCATTGTTTGCCACTAGTAACGTTGTTTAGATGCTATGCAAATTGTATTTTACTCGCACTCAGCACACTAGACATGCTCAAAACAGTACCCTGTAGTGTAATGCTATATAGCATGACATTCCGCATCGCGTCATATGGCATGCTATCAGTACGCAGAACACTAAACATGACCTGACATGACGCGCTATACGAACGGCCTGCTATTACATAATATGTCGTATACCTGTGATTGTACTGAATGTTCTGTAACTTATAAACATTATTTTACATTTTGTTTGGTTTTGCTGTAGGACACACCGGAGACGTTCCTTAACCTACGACAAATAATGGTACATGATATCGAAATAAATACTAAAGACACCATTGCAAAATGAAATTTTCAATCGTCTTTTTTAGGGTACGTAATACTTAAGGAATCCATATAATTTCGCTCTGTCCGTCCGTCTGTCTGTCTGTCTGTCCGCGCTTCTAGTTCCTGTAATTATTAATAGAAATTGATAAAATTTGGTGTAGATATAAATTGAGTAACGATCTCGGTTTTGGGATCATAAAATAATAACAATTTTATATTTTAGGGGTGGCTCTCCATACATGTGAAGTGGGGATGAAAAATATATTTTTACTCTACCCCGTCGTGTAGGATATCAATGAATAGGTATTTTAAAATAAAGGCAAGGTTTCATACATGATTTTTTTACAAAGTTGACCATTTTCGAGTAATCGGCCTCCAAAGTGGTTTGTAAGTTGCCCCCCCCCCCCCAGCATTTCCAAACTTTATGAGATATAACTTTCCATGGTGATAGATCATGCTAAAAACTCTTTAGGAATTTTTTGTGAACAGTACCTTTTGATGTAATTAAAAAAAATCTATTACGCGGTGATAGTTACGGAACCCTCCTTAGACATGTCCTGATATGCTCTTGGTTACATTATTTACATGGTAATTGTACACTTTATTTTTCAACTGATGCGAGGTAATTTTAGCCTGAAACATGGCATTTTCGGCAACAGGCATGTAAGTAATTAGGTATATTTTATGTATATAGGACGTGTGTGACGGAGACAGTATCCCGTCTGGCGGACTAGACTCCTCGTCACTTGTACTCGAACCTTACCGATATTATCCGACGGACACCCGAGTACTATCAGAACACGGCAGGCCGCGCTGATCGTAGAGCATGCCGGCCGCCGGGGCTTGCCATGTTTAATGTCATACGTCATGCTAAATTTTGTCGGGTAATGCGTATTGCTTCAGTACGCGGTCGTGTTATATTACGCGTAATACATTACTCACAGTACCTACACATCTCTACAGCACACAGCACTCTGATCGACTTAAGGTGGGACCACACTAGGCGTGACGACGCGGCAGCGGAACTACGCGCCGCGGCACACTATTGCGGTATTACTAGTAGGGACGCATCGCGTCGCGTCGCTCTGCTGCCGCCTAGCGCGGTCTTGCATTTATCGAAAGGTTTTTTTTTCGATTTATTCCAATGGCCTGTTTTCTTTTGCACATTTATATAAAACAAAAGACATTGGGAGTTTTTTACTCGCTTCTTAAAAAAGTCGCAACCACAAACCAAAATATTACGTATTAGATTGTACAATTATTTTAATTCACATTTAATTTTCTGTAAATATTTCAATTCAGATCCATGGAGGAATCGAGATAATCAATAAATTGTTAATCATATTTTACATGACTATTCTTTGAAATTAGTTCAAAATATCACATAATATTTAGTATTTACCCCACCTCCTGCAGATATGCGACCGTGCCGTTGTAACCCAGATGTAATTACGCTTACATCTAACCCAATTTTATATTTGGTAACCGTGGATAATTATTCCAAAGTAAAATGTATTTTATTGTAAGAAGCGTTTGTAATAATAACACTACATTATGAACTAGGTATATCATGTAATAGCTTCCCACACCGATTTCGGTGACGGTGGCCGGTTTCATTGAAACCAGGGCAGCTACGCAGGAGTTATTTTATTCTGCCCAAGAACTCTACTCTCCAAATCCTGTGGGACGCATAACCGACACGACTGGCGAGAGATCAGGCGCAGGTCCAACTCTTTACATGCCCTTCCGACGCATGGATCATCTTTCTTGTCAGAGAATCAGGTGATCAGCGTGCATTGTCCTAACCAAACTTGAAAACAACATTTTTTGTTGTTTCAACGCGGGAATCGAACCCACGACCTTCGAGTCGAGACCCAAGCCCTAAACCACTGGATCACGGAGACTGTTTATGTGATGTACAGTAAAAACAAGTAGTTTTGCTAAAATTACATGAACTTATCAAGATTTCTTAGAATCAGTTTTATTACCTTCTGGCAACGTTGCCACTCCTAGATTCTGGTTTCTCCTGCTTGATGCTCTCCCGGCCCTGGCTATTCGTTTCTCGGCCTTGGCTATTAGTCTCCCGTCCTTGGCTATTGGTCTCCCGACCTTGGCTATTGGTCTCTCGTCCTTGGCTATTGGTCTCCCGTCCTTGGCTATTGCTCTCTCGTCCTTGGCTAGTGGTATCTCGGCCTTGGCTGGTCTCGCGACCTTGGCTAGCGCTCTCCCGACCTTGGCTACTGCTCTCCTCGCACAGGGACTCTGGCTTCTTGTCGTTTGTCTCACTTCTCTCCTCGTCATCATTATACTGGTTGTCGTCTTGCATGTCTTCTATTAAATTAAAAAGTTAAAACTTTTAGTGCATATATGTGGATCATCTTATATATATATATAAAAATGGATTGCAATTCCAATGTCTCGTTAAAACTCGGGAACGGCTCGACCAATTTAGCTAATTTTGGTCTTGAAATTATAATTGTGGAAGTTCAGGAAAGGTTTAAACGATGATAAATTTCAGTTCATAGCTAAGACAGAACAACGTGTGTCGGAACAGTCAGTAATAATATATTTTTTACATAGTATCAACTAATAAGCTTTTTGACTGATTTTCTTATAGAATAAATGAATAGTAGGTACTTTGAAATATGAATAAGTTCTCAGGTGAGTATATTAAAAATCAATTTTAACGCATTTTTTTTAAAGTGGTGATGCATATAGGGTAAAGGGTGGGGGACAGTGGCGTGCACAGGATTATGACACTGGGTATGCGGCGAAGTACTCGGTCACAAAAACTTTTTCGTTTATAGATTTTTAGCATAGCTACAGCCAAGCGACGGATCTCTAAGTCGAAACCATGCCAACAGAGCAAGTCTTATATGTACTACTATTCATGTACATCTTCTACGGCAACGCAGACAAAACAGCGATCGATCGTCGCGGCGGAAGAAATTCTAATAAGTAAAATAATAAGCATATTTTAAAATATTATAACTACTCACCAGTCAGCTTCAATTTTCACATATTCAAGGTTCCGGTTACTTGAGATTACTATATCCCGATGTAAATTACTAAATAATATGCAAGGAAAACAATATAATTTAATCGTGTGTACACAACCACACAGCCAGTTATACGTTTCATAACTTTTAACATGAAATTTTCGAGTTACATTATTTTTTTGCTGGTTTAATTGTTGGAACTCGGGTACACACCTACCTTTAGACAAAATTTTAATCTTTTCACTGAATGACATTTGTGAGAATTTGTTATTTTTAATTTTTAATAAACACACATTTTCAAAACCTCACAGTCAAATAACATTTAAAAAAAATCGACTAACTCACTAGTAAAAGCAAATCACTACAATTATTATAGAAACTCAGTAATAAACTGTTAAATGTATACACTTTCAAATGTTAAAATGAAAAATCTTTTAAGAAAACTATAAATAAACTGGAGCGATTAAATTATAAACAATGCTTATCACATGAAATATGCAATATGGCCCCCGCGAAACACAAAACGTTTCTTCTATTTAAACAAATAAAACCTTACTAAACAAAAATGCTTAATGTGCATACGTGATTTATTAGATTTCCGACTATTCTTTTTACTCGGATTATAGGCAACGAATAATTTCCGCCAAGCCAGTTCGGCGGTTTTCGGAAGCGATCGGATAGCCGAGGCCCGAGAGCCATCGCCTGCCGCGGGACTTTCCGGTATATAATCATGTCGATATTCATGGGTGTGTGCGTTTGCGAAGTATGAAAATTACACATACATGCGATGATTTGTCCTGCAGCACGCACCGGCATGAGATGAGTTGCTATTTATAAAATATTAGGCGTTTTTAAGTTATTATATTTTTTTAATTAATTTATTTACTATTAAATAATTATTAAAGTCATCTAAAACGTACGAACGTTTTATTAAAATATCTGTGAATGACAAGTAAAGCACTGCATTTCTGCCTATATGGAGCGCACGCCCCTGGTGGGGGAACCCCAGCTTTAAGGTGGGACTGCACTAGGCGTAACTGCGCAGCGGCAGAACTACGCGACGCGCCACGGCCAAATATTTTTATAATAAATTATATGAGATATAACGCACTACTAGCGGAACGGATTGATTTCTATTTAAAAAAAATTACGTATGGTTTTGAAAAGTAGTATGACTTAAATTTATCGCGACGTTTGATCGATAGGTGCGAGAATGGAAGTGCTCGGTCTGTTGGAAACACGTGGATAGCTAGTACCCCATCTTATCCTGGCGAGTAACGGCCGCACTCAGAGACATTTAATGCTACTTAGGCTGGGACTATATGATCCGGAATCCGGAAGGGCGGGAAAAATTTTGAGCATTGGAAATATGCCTCTGCGCTGATACAATAGAGCCTCTTACCCGCACTAGAGGAAGGTTGGACAAGACGGGGTAGGTCCCATTTTGCCCAAAATAGGGGAACCTATTGCGGTGCTGACGGTACCTGCAGTGCAAGAAAGTGTGTGTTTAATTATGTGTGTGTACAAATAAAGTGTTTTTGTATCTATCTACCTGAGTACTGGTCTTCGGGGTCCGGGGGCAGGTGGCTGTACTCGGGCAGGCGCGGGCTCCGCATCTCCATGAGCATCATCAGCTCCTCCTGACTGTAGTTCTCCTTCTCCTCGTCCGGCTCCGATTTTATTTCTCGACTGTGAAAAAGGGTGTGACTTTGAAAATACATTCTATCAAAGTGGGTATGGGTGAGGCAAGACTGGGTACTCAAGGATCAAGGCATAATATCTAATATAATCAACGACGTTTATAAGTGCATAAACATAACATTTTGTGTTACCTGACTATCAAATAGGTAGACAATATTGAGGGGTATCAGTCAAATAAATAAGTCGTACTATAAACTATTGCGTACTATTAACTTATATATTGTAAGAAATAGGGAAATAACCCATCATGCCCCATCGGGTAAGACGGGGTTGCCGTATCGGCTAGCATAAGTAACCCGTCTTCCCCACTACCCCGTCTTACCCGTTACCCCGTCTTGCCCCACTATGTATTTGTGTATACAGTATTTTTTGCAAATAATATGCGTGGACAATGGAGCTTGGTCCTTCGAGAGCATCCACAAAATCGTGCATGTTGCCGCGGCTACATACTCGTCCATGAACTGGCCGCAGAGCTCGAAGTACTGCTGGCGCTCCTGGCGATACAGCAGATGGCGGCGCAGCACGAAGTCGAAGTACACGCGCACGCCGTCCGCCACCTCCCGGAGTAGGTTCAGTCTGCAATTACATGTTGCTGTAAGCCGTCGCAGAGTGACTGGAAGACGTGAAATAATGAAAGGTTACGGAAAAACAAATTCATAGTAACTGAAAGTACAAGTTGTCCCGTTAAATTGACATGCTGACGCTGCACACCATGTATGTGCACTAACTTTGAGAGCTGTTTAAGGTCAACTGCACACCTGGTGTGCATAAGCGAAGAGCTCTCATTGGGCGTCCATTTGACCGTCTAAGGCGATCTTTATTTATTTTATAATATCCTTAATTTTGAAATCCTGATGCTATGCACGCGATCTCAGAACAAAATAATAAAGGAAAATGACTGCGAAATAAAATTGTTTGTTTATACGCGCCATTTCGTAACATTGCGGATTGTGGCGCCCAAAGGTGTCAGTAATTAAAAATGTTTTCTCGTAATAAAAGGTGAGTAATATTTTATGATTCTCATATGAAATTACTGTTAATAAAACGAAGGTTATGATTTAATTATTAGATAATAAAAATAATTACAGAAGTTATTGAAAAAAGTATCTAACTTTTAGAGCGGGTGAAATTGCATATGTTAGGTGCCGTAATTTCCATATAATTCGGTCAAAAAATTAATATAATGTATGTAATTGCTAAAATATGTTTAAATATAGATCATTACAATATTATGTAATCACAAAATCCAAGTTTTATTGTACAAAAAGTATGTTGTAATACCTAAAACTGGCAGCGCGCGTAATTACTATAAGTCAATCATACATTAAGTACATCGCGACCGCACGAAATATTCAAGGACATATTCTGTATTCTTTCGAGGTATTGTACAGTGTACTTTACAGACAGCAAAAACATTTTGTTTTTATTTTACATTATTAAAAAGCCGTCCCGGACTATCTGGATGACGTGAAACATTCATGACGTGTTCGTACAATGTATACGGCAGCATTTACTTCTTTTGTTTAATGTATTTAGTAGCTGTGTGTAGTAGTTATTGTAAGGTTTCATTTAAACTAGCACTACCATGCTATGAGAGTAATTATTCTGCTGTTCACTTACGGCCGCACTGAGAGCCATTTAATCCTTACTTAAGGAGCTGCTTAGTACAGACTTTGACATAAAGTCGATAAAGTTTCTGTCAAAATCTCTACTAAGTGACTCCGTAAGTAAGCATTAAATGTCCCCGAGTGCGGCCGTTAAATGGATTTTGTACACTTCTGTAATGTTCCAAGATTAAACCAATGAAAAATTCTAGTGGTTTAAGTGAATAATTAGTATATACTCTATGTATCTTTTTATTTAGCAAAGTATGCAAGAATTTATTTAAATGCAAAGAATAAATAAAATTACTTTTATCTAGCAAGTCACGTGTGGTTCAGTTGAAAATGTAATCTACTCGTAGCATTAAAAAATAGTTGCATCCCACACGATGCAAGGCGACACGCGCGATATGAATTTATTGAAGTTGTAGAAATTACAACTTTACGAAATACTAGCTGGATTGCATTGCATTACAAATAAAATTAATTTAGTCACTGCTCACCCGGCATCCCATTGACCCCAGGGCCCGACCCCAGGGATCCTGTCATCCCCACTGACCTCTCTCCCCATTGATCTACCACTTAAGTCACCGCCACTGATTTGCACGTGACGTGGCCTCTACTGACTTACACGTGAGTTTACCTATACTCCACTGACTTGCATGCGACTTGGCCCCTGCTGACTTGCACGTGAGTTTACCTTACACCCAACTGATCTGCAAGTGAGTTTACCCTATACCCCACTGACCTGCACGTGACGTCGAGCATGTCAGGGCGTGGCGGGGGCTCGTGGCGGCGCGCCGGCGGTGTGCGCCAGGCGCCCGCGCGCGCGAACCACCGCACGAAGCCCTCAAGGATCTGCGCGGCACAGGGGGAGGCGGGCAGCCGCGCCAGCCGACCCCGCTTCACCACCAAGTGATAGTCGAAGGTTAGACGGTCCCTGCGGGGGGAACATATACATTTTGATCTTAATTCATGATACCAAAAATCGCAAAGTATTTATACATAATATACCTATAATATAGGTATATAAATACTTTAAAAAAATAAATACTCTGATTCCAAATAACTTATTTTAGTAAATCTGGTTTTATGGGGATAGTTTTAAATTATAATTTGTATAATAAGTTGACTTTAGCTATCTTTTGTAAAACTTTTTTCTAATTTACCAGAAATATAAAACAGAAAGCAACATCAAAAAATAAGTTTTTAGTTTCTATAAGCTCTACTAGATGGCACTTTCACAAGCGATATAATAAACTCATTAATATTTTAATAATTACACAATAATTTGTATTTATAAACAATAAAATAGCTTTACTAATGCATATTGAATATAAAATATACAATACCGAACTAAAAATATCTTCTACTTAATGTTTGGTATGAAAAATCCTGAATCGCGCTATCGAAGTTTTTTACGACGCTAAGTATATATACGAGTCTTATTTCTCAGTACTTGTGTCTATTGAAAGGAGAGACGGTTAGCACTCCCCTTGACAAGGATGGAACACACAAAATGGTTAAGGCACAACTTGACCACATTTTTTTAAAAATAACCCTACTTCTACATTATAAAAAATAAACACAAATTTAACATTTTTATTGTAATAAAACATCAAGTAGTAGTTACGTCTTATCTTTGAATAATATCATATTTTATCATCATATTAATATCTTAAAGCTTCTTTCGTCTTTGAAATTATTTTAGTATAAGTATTTTTATGAAGCATAAGTTAGGTAATAATAAAATTTACTCATGTGTCTATATAATTTTCACTTTAAAAAAAATATAAAGATTACCTCAGTGCAGATTGTAAGATAATGCTGGCTCTACCGGCGTGCGGGTTAGGCGGAGACTGGGGCTGCGCACTGGAAGCCGAACCCGATGAGGAGTCCGTATCACCGATTTCTCCATCTACATAAGGAAGTAATGTAATCTGCGATCGCTCTGTGTACACTAGAAGATCTAATTCTCTAACATTACTACTAACAGTCTTGGGTCTTGGGGCTCTGTTCAATGTGAGAGGGTTCGGATGTAGTCTACTGAGGGTTGACCAATATAGAGAAAGTCATATACAATATTTGGAAATCCTGTCTCAAAACAATCAACATACTAATTACACTCTTTATCCTAAAGAACTGGTCATATATTAACCATCAGCAGGAGTGCTACTGGTAGATCCATCGTCGCTGAAGCCATGTCTCACTCTCTTTGCAGCACCGGCTCCAGAATTTAAATTGCTTCCCTTCTTCCGTTCTCTGCGGTATAAATATGCACCCCTGTAAATAAAAATTTCATTGAGATAATTTGTATTCCTTAGGCCTTTTCATCCGTTATTGGATGGTTTATACAGTATTCTCTGAGCGAAATAACCTCTCTTGAAATACTGTAGTGCCTGGGACAGTTGGTTTTGTCGCATGGTTGCCCAACCACATACGGCATTCTCACAACACAGCACAGTCAGCCTAGACTAGAGGAATGACTGGTCAATATGTCTGTCCAACCATCTGCGGGTTTCCTCACGATGTTTTCCTTCACCGTTAGTTTGTCCGTATAATGTACCCACAACCTGGGAATCGAACCTGCACTCTCTCAAATGTGAATCAAACGGTCTACCCACTAGGCCACGGAGCTCCAAATTTGTATTAAGGCTTATAATATAAGGATAAGTAGCAAAATAATAAAAAGTTGCTTAATTTACATATTATAATTGAACAACTTTTTGCTCTTTTTTACCCAACTACGGTGAAGCCAAAAGGAGGGGGAATTATTTTGGCAGTATATGTATGTATGTTCCACCGTAGCGCCTTTTAACTACTGGTCCGATTTTAATAAATAAGGTGTTAATAAATTCGTAATAATAGCCCTGGTAACAAAGGCTATAATAATTTACATAGTTGGGTTAGGTTATCAAATGTAAATTAAACTCATGTTGGAATTACGACTTTATGGCATGTGGGTATAATAAGTGGCAGCATATGGGATAAGAATATTTCTTCAAACAATACTGTTCTTTTAATTAATAATTTATAGACATATAAAGCTATATTTACAATTGCAGTTGTGATTTCTCCGCCAGGTCTCGCTGTAGCTGCCTGTTCTCCTCCGTATCCTTCAACACAAAGTCTTCGCTGACACATCTATCCCAGGATGAGTTCCAGCCTTGGAAGTGAATAAGATATTCCACCGTACGACGTCCGCGTTTGTCTTTGCTCTCTATTACCTCTAAGACCTACAACATTATAGTTGTAATGCAATTTTTTATTTGAATAAAGATAATTATTGTATTGTCATACTGGTTTAAATAAGTACTGTTAACATTTTATGTCTTTTGAATTACAATAACATTATCTATTTCTTTTATTTTATAAGGTCTATATAAATCTAATATAAAAACAGTCTTTTATTATATTTGTAGGGATATAGTGCACGTAGCTTAAGTGTTACAGTGTGTAAAAGAACATACCTTGGAGTCGTAGAGTACTTTTGCCTTTGTAGGATCCGGTTCATAACACAACACTCTTTCACCCTCGCTAAACTTGTAGCGTAAACCTCTTGTGGATACCATTGCTAGTAAATATAACAATTAGAAATATTTGTTGTAGGACGATGCCGGCTAAACAAAATAAAGTATGCAAGAATAAATTGTTCACAGAAATAAAAACATTGTACAGATCTTAAACACTAAAATTAACTTTGTTTATAAATCTTTATGTATTCACTCAATTTATTTTCAAAATTATTGATTTTAAAACTTAATTTTTTGCTTATTTTGGACAGAAAAACACGCGAATTGGAACATCGCTTCTGCATTTGCCTGCTGTCAAATTTCGCGTAAAAAGTTTTTTTTAATATGGCGATATAGTATAATATTTAACCAATGATTTAAGAAAGGTAGAGGATATGCACTAAATTTCATATATTATATTTTTTCGATAAACAAATATGATGCAAATATGTACCTCGGTAACAAAAACATATCTGTCTCGTTTTAACACGTCATTAGCTGTGTAGCTAGTCCATTCATTTTTTTATTGATATTTTTCGTGATTTCATTATGCACCGCATTGAAGCACATTTTAAGCATTTTAATAACCATTTTATGATTTCACTTTCATTACGTATTGGTCTGTCAAATAGCTCTTGTTCGGAATTTATTTTTAGTTTTACAGTGGAGTGCGTGTATTTTGGTTGCATTTGATTAATTAATTGAGCAACAACCAATATGACAAAGTGATGCAGACAGTGTTGTTGACAGAGGATGTAATTCAAATTCTCGAAGAAATTATGAAAGATTGTCATTTTTAGGGCTAGTCTTGGTTTTTCCAATATTCATGTTTATTGGTACGAAGTTCCTTATGGCGCGTTGCGAATTGTATTGGGGCTAGACGGATTGAATAGGCACGACACTTTTTGCCACTCGAAATCACAATGTAATAACGACTAATAAGAATGATACAAAAAACTACCTTATCACCTTGACGATAATGTAGAATTTTGCAATTACACATTGTGACTGTTATATATTATGACTAGCTAGCCGGGCCTTAGGTATGCGAGCGATGGGACGAAAGGGGCAAGCAACCCGCCCCCTCACCCCTGTCCCTATCTAAGGCGCGGCCAACTAGTTTTTTTTTTTTTTTTTTTTTTTTCGAACGGGTCTATGCTAAGGGTCGGGTTAAGACCGCTGTAGCTAAGTCGGACTATAACTAGCCTGGTGGCTAGTTTGTTTGGTGGTAGACGATGGGAGGGTTTGACCCTCCCTAACATCACCCGGGTGATGTTCAAACCGGATATTGGGGACAGCTACGGATTAGAAGCTATTATTTTGACAGGGGAGACGCGGGTCTCTCCTGCTGAGGGGTCCGACCCCTTCCTCACTCGCTGATGAGTGAGGTTGCTCGCGCGCGGTAGCAGAGACTAGCGGCGTGCGAGTTATCGCGATAGAGGAGCTCTCGATTTGATCGATATCGGTACTGAGAGGGCCGTCCCTCTCCCCTTCCGCGTACGGTCGGGATGACTCGCGCGCGTAAGTCCTAATGTCTATGAGGTTCGCGGTATTGGTAGAGCTCTCTATATCAATATCGCGGTCGCGGACACTATTTAGGAGTGTACCTAGACTACTGGGATGCGAACTCGAACTCGGGTTCGGGTCCGATCCCGTGTTAGGGTCGGTCTGTACGTCTGTACGTGTTGTCGTGTCGGATGTGGGGGCCAACTAGTTTCGCACGCACTATATATATACTTAGTTCAACAATTTGTTATTTAATATCTATACAGATAAACAAAATTAAAGTGTCTGTTTGTAATTTCAAATTAACAGCTTTTTTTTTCACTTAATGCATTTAAAAGTATGATCGGTAGGTACTTACAATAAAATATACATTGTTAACATTTTTCTGTCCGTCTGTCAGTCTGTGTGTTTGTTCCGGCTATATATATATATATATATATACAGGGTGACCTGAACTTCGATACATTCCTTTGAAAGATAGAAAGTAGACCTCATTTCAGTAATATTTTTCATGGCACCCCTATCCGAAAGTTGATATTTACAAAGTTATTGAAATTTCAAAAAATTTTTCTTTATTTTCGACTTTTTGACTTTGACATGACCTATTTTTAAAAATGTTTGTCTTTTTAGTGATTTTTTTTATGTATTTTATCCGTCAATGAGTCAAATAATATTTTTAAGGAATAAATAGGGACAAACTAAGCGAGAATTTTTCATTATGAGACATGAAACAGAATTTTCTTTTAAGAAAAATGCACATTTTTCTTAAAAACAGGTGATTTTCTTTAAAAAGTTGTATGATACAATGCGTACAAATACCTTAAATAACTTTCTTACCTCATAAGCTTCCAAAAAAGGTACAAATATGTAAAAATATGAACATGTAATAAACAAAGACAAAACAATCATCAGGTAACTGTATATATATAGGTATATGGCATTGGGGTAATCTCGTAAACTTTTTGGAAGAGTGAGTTATTGTGTCATTGTTTCAATTTTAGAAGACGAATTTGTATATTGTTACCTATAACTGCTAACATTTTAGTTATAATAAACATATTTCCATGTGAATTGTATATTTTTTAATTCAAAAGTATTTACGGATTCTGGAATAACTACCCCTTTAAAATAATAATAATAATACTATGGACTCTTCACACCACGTCAATCTGGCCCCGTGCTAAGTATCCGAAGAACTTCTGTTACAGGTACCAGAAAACGGGAAGTATATTTAATACTTTTATACTATACATATATTTAAGATTTTTATTATATTATACACATATTTAATACACATCCATGACCCAGGAACATAGAAAAACTTTTTGTTCCTTCGGCGGGATTCGAACCCGCGACCCCCGGCTTGAGCACCAACGCGCTGAACCACCGAGCCATAGATGTCGTCAGAAAATATAACCCTTATTTTACTTTTCATGGGTAATTTCGAAAACTCAAGGGGTAATTTCGAATAACAGCCATATTTATTATACATTATACATAGGCACATATTTATTTTTTATTCTATTTTACCCCATACAAAAACATTGTGCATTAAAGCCATAGAAGACACCAAACTTATTTTTTTACTGCAAAATTTTCGAAATTACCCCATCGGGGACTCAGATGTCCTCAACATTTGGAGCAAAGAAATAACTAGCCAATAGGTAAGAACAATAAAAAAGCCACATTATATATTATTGTATTTATTTAGTACCCAGCAAAACTATAACTAACGAACTAAAATAGGAACACATTTGTGATTTAAAATAAAAATATTTTTTACTCAGTCTTGTAAAATAAGCTTTCCGCTGCAAACACAATTTTGGACTGAAGATTACACAAGAAGAATGTAAATTATGACCTGGGTCACACGAGACAAAATAAATTTTCTGTATCTAATTATAATTGTGTATTATCACTGTACACAAACACTGCAACTTTTTAATTTAAATTCTCCCTTCTAGCAAAAAGCTCATCATTCTTGCAAAGGTAATGGTTATATTTTTATACTAAATTAATTATTATTGAGTATCATCATAAATGTAGTAGTATGTACTTAGAGACCTAGGCCCCCTTCGGATGCTTACCAGTTCAACTTAATTAGCTAAATCAAAATTAAAACTAAATTAAAAAAGGAAGTAATTTTCAATTGCAGAGGAAAGGCTAGGGCCTTAGCTCTGCATTTGAAAACCACGTCCTACTATTAACTTAAATTTTAAACAAAAACATAAAAAACGGCCAATAATAATTAATAACGCTATTAAATATAATTATTTGTATTACTTACAAATTACTACAAACTATTTTATTAGGTAGTATCACAATTAAATATTTGAACAATTAACCAGGAGGCAACAATAAAACTTTCAACTCTCAATAGTAGAACTATTAAATGTAAAAATAATAAAAATTAAAAGAGTGTTCAGTCATTACCATGATTGAACAAAATGTAATATTAAACAAAAGTAAAATTATAAAACATAACCACACCACTTAGGTCCTTACACTTAATAGTAAGTAGTAGCTACAATATATTCTTTTTCGTTGCTTATTATTAACTCTGTAATAACGTCATGATCAATTTTTTTAGACATTTTAAATTTCAGTTCTGGGGTTTTAATGGTTTTCAGATAATTGACAGAATAAAATATATCTCCGTCCTTTTGTATAATATCTTTAACAAATCCCACGTAGTATGTCCATTTCTTTCTATTATAAACACACCGGCATATTTAGCGGAACACAAAAAAGGTCCATAATTAAAAAATATATGTTTTTATTTTAAAATCTACTTACTACACTTCTTTTGTTATTTAAAGTTTCATTTGTTTTACTTAAAATGAGATCACATTAAAAACAGATTTTACGAGTAAAGGCTATTTGTGAAAAATGGTACATTTTTGAACTTTTCATGTAACCGGGAAAAGTGAAAATTAATATTAAAATAATAATTAATTAAATTAGAAAAATGGTGATTAATATCGCGTATTTCCTCCACGTGCTCTTATTAAAATTTCTACCCGTCTAGGCATACTGAGAATGATGTTATCGATGGTCTCCTGGGATAGTCTCCGTCATTCCTCAACTACGGCGATTCGCAGTTCACCCACGTTGGCAGGAGCTGGAATTCTGGACTTAACTTTTCTTTTCAGCAAGTCCCAAACGTGCTCTATTGGGTTCATATCCGGCGATCTCGCCGGCCACTCCATAACAGTGATATTCATATCATTAAGATAAGCTTGAGTGATCCGAGCGGTATGCGGCCGAGCATTATCCTGCATAAAAACAAAATCGTCACCGATATATGGGGCAAACGATAAGACATTTTCTTCTAAAACTTCTCTGATATAGCGGTCTGCAGTCAGACTCCCTCTGTCAATCACTACCAAGTCTGTGCGAGCTCCCAAACAAATGCCCGCCCAAACCATTATTGATCCATATCTCGTTCTCCTTTGCATCTGTATATTCTTTGCCTGCCGTCAATTTGATTTAAGAGAATTCTGCACTCATCACTAAACAATACCTTACTCCATTGGTTCGCGTTCCAAAGTCGATGTTCCTGAGCAAAAGTTAACCTGTTTCTACGATGATTTACCTCGAGCCTTGGAGCCTTGGCGGGCACAAATGAACCCAAACCAGCTTCTTCGAACCTTCTTCGTACCGTACGCTCACTTACGGTTACACCCCGCACTGCTTCTAACTCATGTCGGGCTTGGACGGCCGTTAACCGGGGATTCCTACGTATAAGCGAAGCCGAATGAAACGATCATCCCTATTCGAAGTGCGTCTTTTTCTGCCTTGTCCTGCTCTTCTCACATAAGTACCGGTCTCCCTGAACCATTGGATACTGCGATGGATCGTTGAAACTGGTCGACGAAGATCTCTGGATATCACTCTGTAGGTTTGACCATTTCTTCGCATTTCGTGTGCCCTGGCAATCTCCGTTGGGTCTAAGTCAGGCATAATTCAGTCCTCAACTCCAAAAAGATACGCGATTAAAAAAAACTAACAAAAAACAGTATTTCAATGAAATTTTAAATCAAACTCAGAAGGAAGAAATACTCGAAGTTCGCTCCAGATAAGGTGTATTTGAATAAAATTAAAACAATTGCATAAAATGTGATGTTCAGTTGTTTTCTTAATTTGAAAATATTTCTTTTTAAATTAAATGACGTATAAACCAGCCAGCAACCTTATATGATACTGATATCAAACCTTTATTTTATGTTCCGCTAAATATGCCGGTGTGTGTAGTATCGTGTCAAAATTGGGTCGCCAATGCTGTAAGTTTCTTTTGTAGCTTCAGCCTTATTTTCACTAATATTTGGTACAATACTTTCAATATTATATGCTACTTCTTGTTCTCTCCTTTTCATTACTTTTTCTTTTTCAGTTTTATCCTTATTCATTTCTTGCAAATCTGCGTCATTGTTCTGTTGAGTTGCATGTACAGTTTTAATATCATTTTCTTTTAAGTTATGCTGCTTTGAAATTTAATAAAACTTATTATCATCAGTCTTGTTTATGTCCTTTGAAGCTAAGTATTTACTGTTTTCTTTTCCTTTGCTCTTTTTTCCGACGCCTTTCTTTTTAGTTTTGGTGAGAGTATTTCCATATTTATTGTTGGATGCCAAATTGCTTGTATTTTATTCACATATTTCTTGTAAATCTGAAATTGCCAGAATGTCATGGCACACTTCGGTGTCCGTATTATTAATTTCCATATCAAAATCTTCCCAGATTTCATCCATAAGTGTCCCATAGTCATCAAAGTCGCTGTAAATACTCATTTCATCAGAAATACTAGTTAAAGAATCTGAATCCGAACCTTTCACTTTCCTGTTTTTGTTTTTCTTATCCGTCTTTTTATTTTTTTGCTGTGTTTGCTTGGTATATCAATATTGTCCTTTGTCTTTCTTTTATTTTTACTTTTACTTTCTAATTTTTTTGACTCCATCTCTTTAATTTGTATTTCTATTCTTCTTCTACTACTTTCCTTGCAGTTATGACTACGCAACCCTTGGCCACTCGTTTTTTCTTATCTGTTTGGTTAATATCCTTTTATCTTGTCTTATTTTGTCAAGTAAAAGTTCTTCAAAACTTACTTTAACGTTAGAAATTATTTTTATTTTAGGCTCACATTTTTCAGTTCCTCTTACTTGTAGACATGCTGGTAAATCTGAAGTGGTTTTAGCCACAAATTTTTGGTTTTGTACGTCTGTTCTGGAAAGTTTTGTTACAAAGATTTCCTCTCTAAATCCAGAATCAACTTGTTCGGTTGGAGTTCTTTGTTTGTCGGAATCAGGAGCAGAACAATATTGAGAACTTTGTTGGTTTAGAGTTTCTTGTTCTTCATCTTGTTGGTCTGGTGTATCTTTATTTTTGGAGCAATGGGCAATAGCGTGATATTGATTTGTGGTACTTTGTTCTTTGTGAGTCAGTTGGAGAATTATATTGAAAACGTCAACACAAATTGTTTTTAGAGAGTTTGGATTTTTAAGACCTTTATGGCATTGTTCTGCTTTGTATCGATTTAAGGCGTCACGATCGTATTTATCTTCAGAGATTACTTGAGCATCGAACGGATAAATGCCAGTTTTTTTAAATCCAATTTTGATTATTTCTGGACTTGATTCTTGCCACGTTTGGGCAAAAGTTTGCGCAAAAACATTTTTTGGAATTTTGGATCCGATATTGTGCCGCTGCCATTCTACCAACTTGGAGTCCCACTTGCATTTAAATGATTTGAAGACTGCCACATCCAAAGGCTGTAACAAGTGGGACGTGTGGGGGGGGGGGGGGGGGTCTACTTAATGATTGTGATTCCATGTTGTATGGCCAAGTGTACAACTTCCAGAGTCACGTGTGTAGAATGGCCATCGAAAATAATCAACACTGGACGTTCGTCTCCAAACGCCGGAAATAAGACGTTTTTCAAATAATTTAGAAATATTGGTCCCTCCATCCACCCCTTCTTGCTAGCGGCGTAAGCTAGTTCAAAATCAAAATCATCTGTGTTTGCCATCCATTGGTTCCATACATTACTCCCTTTACACAATTAAGGGTGATAACTTTTGACCAGCAGCACTTGCTGCGGCTAACACAGTTATATTCTCTTTTCCACTGCCAAAAGTGGTTCTCGAACAAGCCTTGTTTATCGCGCCCACTACTTTTGTCTTCGTTGGGTCCAGGCAAAGTGAGGTTTCATCCATGTTCCAAATCAAATGTGGTTTATCAAATAAATTCAAATCAGTCAGGGTGGTTTCTAGTATTTCATAGTACTCATAGATAACGAAAGGGTCCGTCATTTTTTTTCTTACGTACTCCACGGGTTGAGGTTTTTTGATCGACAGTCGGTGTCTCTTTCTAAAATTGATAAACCAGTCTGGTCCTGGTTTATTGTTTAAAAATGGGGTTTTTAAGTTATTTTTTTTTACATATTCGGCCACTAATTCCAACGTTTAATTTCTAGTAAGACCGAAACTCCATTTCTCTAATATTCGAAGACCGTCTGCTAATATCAACTCTTGGTGCAATGGGATCGCTTGTGGCCTACCTACTTTCATGTTGTGCCTTTCTTTAACTTTGTCAAATAACCTGGTTGTAAGGTATGCCATATTTTTAGCAGCAGCGTTGATTGAATTTTGATTGTTTTGTATTTCATTTATCGCGTTCTCCATATCTTCCTGCGAATATTTTTGGACTGTCTTTCGGGTATACGTTCGGGGCATATTCAACCTAAAAAAATCATACTGATATTATAAATGCGAAAGTCCGACAGTTTATTACGCATTTACGCAAAACTACTGAATGGGTTTTAATAAAATTTGTTGGGGTAGTAGTTAAAGCTGTGCATTAAAACATAGGCTACATTTTATTCCAAAAAAGTAGTGTTCCCGTGGGATACAGTATATGCTTATATAGTGTATATAGGCGGAGTCGCGGGCAACAACTAGTACTTTATAAATGACGATAATGTGATTAAAATTTCAATAACTAGTATTCATGTTTACTTGCAAATGCAAAGGGCATCGGACAGCCTCTGACTGTAATATTAAAAGCGAGCAGTTGACACCTGCAAATAGTAAAAGTGGCTTCGACACTGTATTTTCATTCGTTTATGTTTGTTGGTATAGGCAGATAAATATTTTATATGTTGCGCACCCCTGACAACAGACTATGAAAAAATTGTTGGGGAAATTTACCCCACCCCCGTTAACAAATTTACCCCACTGGGGGGGTTATTTCGAATGTTTATTAAAAATCATAGTTAGAGCAACATAACCTATTCTTAAGAGAGCAAAAAACATCAAAGCTTTTTTAATACAAACAAAATATTACATAACTTACCTAATTTCTGTGTAAAACAATACGGGGTAATTTCAATAAACCCAAAAAAATTATAAAATTGCACTTGGCGCGAAAAAATGAACTTAGCGCACACGCACTCCCAGCCGACGGCTCGAGCGAACTGAAGCGGGGGAGGCGATTAAAATGACGTCTCGGTGAATGTTGCCAGAGCACAAAATTACTTTCTGGTTGGTAGTTATTCTTCTTACGAAGTTACCACGATGCACCTTATATATATATATCTTCCAAAATAGGCTTCAATTCTTCATTATCAATTATATATTTATATTTTAATTTATATATATATATATATATATATATATATATATCTATACACCTCTCATATATAGACACCTCTCAAGTTTTATTTTAAAGTTAATTACGTTTTATAAGGAACGCATATTGCGTTTTCCGATATTATCTATCATTCAAACTACTAATTACAACTATTTATTAGGAAAAGTGAATATTTTGAATGTTTACATAAAATCGTAGTGCTGCTCCCTATCTACGTATTTTAAGTTTTATCGATATGAACTCATAAACTCAATTGAGACTTATTCATAGTCTCGTTATTTTGAATACAGTTAATGTTACTATGTTTATATATTAAATCACTGTGTTCTAGATGTATGTCACGAGAGTAAACTTGAAAATTATGTACCGTAAGGCATATATTAAGTAATAATAAAAATATTAATTTACAGTTTCAATAGCAAATATACCTAACTAATTTTATATTATTTATTTTATATCAATGAACAATGATAAGCATTATTTTTACAGATTTTCTAAAAATGAAGCTCATAAAAAGATTTGGACGGAAAACATAGCCGTAGAGAACATAAAACCAGCAGCAGTATTAAGAATATCATCCAAGCATTTTGCGGCAAATTGTGTTAATAGAACATTGGATGTGGTGCGCATAGAAGAGGATGTTGGTACCTACTCTTTTTCCAGTAAGTATTTATTTTGCAAATAAAGCAGTTACACATTTTATGGTATTAAGTCAAACGATTAATTAAATTACTATACAATAATAATTCATCCACACTTAACTGGAATCTGATAGCAATTTCTCTTTTCTGACACCTGACTTATAGTATAATCAGACAAAATTCCCACTTCTGAGGCTTTAAAATTTTAATAAAGCTTTTCTGTTTTTTCAGTTTACTTCATCTTCAGTGGCTCGAATAACATTGTCAATTAAAACTGACAATATTGAAAATATGGCTTACTAGAGATAAATGTTATTATTATTTCCAAATGAATACTAAATACTGCCCTAATTCAGGAGAAAAGATGCTAATTCCTGTATTTTGTTTCTAGCCTACCACTTCAATACCACCACTTGTAGAACCATGCGCAGCAAATATTGTACCACTTTGCAATGTAAACTCTTTACTTACCATTATTAATTTAGTTTCGATCTAAGATCTGTTATCTCATTTTATTAATAATATAAATTGTAATAATATTTCAATATATTCATTATTACATAAATTTCAATTTTAAATATATTTTATTATTGTTTTATTTGCTTGATGCTTGTCATTGTGTAATATATACATTCCTGTCAGTTATTATTTGTATTCCGACTTCCAGATAACAATAGATTTTTTAATTGTGCCTCATTAACGATTGAAGGGTCAAATGATAATTTTAAAACAGCTTATATCATGCAACTCAATAAATAAAATGTATTTTTTCAGCCTATGCCAATGGACATAGATATAATCCAACCTACCTATACGGACAGTTACCACTAACTAATATGAATGTAGATTTGTCACTAAATACACGAGAAATCTCCATGATTAGTATTTCCATTCTTTGTATAAAGTTGATAAACTAGCTTACTATTATGTATTAGTTGTAACATTTATAAAAATTTTTTACTTTAATATGCAACTGACATAAATAATTTTTTTATAACCTGTCTCGATTTTAAAAGATATTTTGTTATAGTTGTTATAGTAAAGAATCACAGTAAAATATTGTTACGCACAAGCTTCATCTTATTATTCTTTAATATATTTTGCATGCTGGTAAAAATTATTTGATAATATGAATGACATATCCATGTACTTTTTCGAACAGCCAGAGCCTTTAGTTACTTATAACAAGATTAAATATTTCATGAATAATAGTTGCCTATCAAATAACTTTCAGTTTTAAATATTTTTAAGAACACATGTTAAAACACTATAAAGCTACTTTATTTTCCAGGTAGTGGCACCTAAAACACCAAAAAACGTGGAAAAGTTATATAGACAAGTGAAGTTGCAGCGTAAGAAAATAAAGGTTCTTAGTCAAAAATGTAGAAGGCTGAAACAGAATGTAGTTACTTTTCAAAGCATAATTGGCGAGTTGAAGAAATAAAATATAGTTCCTCGTGAAGGCGCTATTCTGTCAGAAGAATGCGCTAGCTTTCCATAATTTCTTACTCGTCAAATTTTGAAATATAGAGTTGAATCTTGTTCTCAACCATATGGTGAAGACATATGAAAGTTCGCACTTATCTTAAACTTTTTATCGCCCAAAGATTACAGTACCCTGTATAAACTTATAACGATTGTTTACCTAATCCTCGGACACTTACAAAATGGTACAAATGTGTAGATGCAGAACCGGGATGCACTGCTGAAGCTTTTAAAACTTTAAAAATAGTTCGAGACCAATTATTTGCACCCTCGTTATTGACGAGATGGCTATAAGAAAAGGCCTTTATCGGACAATTCTACAAAAAAGTATTATGGTAGAGTAAACACAGGAATAACGGATGAATCGGATTCGACAGAAGAAGCTAGCGAATGGTTCGTTATACTGCTCACTGAAAAGTGCCAATAATTAGCTTAATTTGATTAAAGAACTTTTGACTTTGAATAAATTATTTTAATCGGTATTCAAGAGTATATTCACTCTTGAAAGTTTGGTCACTGACTGAAAAAACATTCTGTTTAAAATTATAAATGTTCGTGGTTGTGGTGGATTTTTCATTCCATTGCTCGAGTGATCCTCATACCCTATGAATATTGAAACCAATTCCCATACATATCTACGCCATAACCATAATATTTTGTATTCTTTGCCACAACCGTCGCACGTCGCGTCGGGCGCTTTTGAACCATTCACTTGCTATTACCGCCAGTAAGCGATCGGGATATTTGCCTGTTTTGAATTGTAAGCAGCACAAGAAATACTTTGACAAATATGAATTATGAGAAAGGTGTCCAAAAATAATTATTTTCTGTTATCATTGTATCGATATGAATATTATCGACTAAGTAGGAACAACACTATTTGCTGTGGGCGGACGCCATGTTTGAGAAACATTTGGCTTCAGGTCACGTGACCTTATTTCATATCCTCTACCTTTCTTAAATAAATGTATTTAACCATATCCAGTGTCAAGTTAAAAATATAATGTGCAGCAAACCGACAAACGCGCGTCGACTGCTGCGTTACATTACTCAACCCTCACAATAATGAAGGGATTTTAAATCGAATCATTACCTGTGCTGAAAAGTGGATCCTGTACGATAATGGGAAACGCTCATCGCAATGGCTGAACCCTGGCGAACCAGCCAAAGCCTGCCCCAAGCTTAAATTGACTCAAAAAAAGTTACTTGTAAGCCTTTGGTAGACTAGTGCCGTGTCGTTCACTACAGCTTTCTTAAATCTGGCCAGACGATTACGGCAGATGTCTATTGCCAGCAACTGCAAATCATGATGGAAAAGCTAGCTGCTAAATAACCGAGGTTGGTCATTCGCTCTAGGCCACTGCTGCTTTAGGACAACGCTAGACCACACACTGCACAACAGACGGCTACCAAATTAGAGAAGCTTCAATTGGAATGTCTAAGACTTCCACCGTACTCCCCGGACCTTGCTCCAACAGATTACCATTTTTTTCGAAATTTGGAATAACTTCTTGCAACGGAAAAAATTCAACTCCAATGTGGCAGTCCAAAGCGACTTCAAAGATTTTATTGATTCCTGTCCGAATGGTTTTTTTAGTAAAGGAATGAATGAACTACCTATGAGATGGCAATAGTGCATAGATAGCAATATTTGTAATGGTTGATTGTTAAATAAAAATATTATGATAAAAAAAACGACTTTATGTTCCTCCTTTACAAAACGCTAATTTCATATGTAATGACCTAATAAGAATTTTTGGGGTTTTAACACCGTTTTTCAAAATCGTCAAGTACAAAGTCTAGTCAAAGTTCAAATAAATAATCAATGCAGTCAATGAATTAAGTCAGTCGATTCAGTATAGTGGTAGACACTTTACTGAAACTTTCTAGGGAGTTTTGGAGGGAACACCAAATAGCACGATTTTGAAGTAAAACTACTTTACGCATGCTTGACTTGGGGAGTAAGCAGGTGAATGTGTGACGAGAGCGTTACGAAAAGTGTTATCGGGCGAGGCGAACGGAAGTTGAAAGGGAGATAGAGAAAGAGAGTTACGTTTCGCACATTACAATAGAAGCAAGAGAGAGCAGTGTGCGCATATTTTCTTTTTCTCTTTCTGTCATAACCAGTGCATGAAATACATATAATATCTCAGTCAGTAGTCGTGGGTCTAAAGCACGCTCGTTTCTTTTTAAGTTGTACCACTTTACACATTACGTGCACGTTAACGATTATTTAATTATTTAATTCTACCAATATTACACATTAAGAACCAAAATAACACAAACTTAAGGAGGAAATACAAAAAACAACACCGTCACACATTTATATCCTCGCTAAAAACTTGCGTAAGAAGTTAAAACTTACATAAGTTTGTGGTGAATTAAAAATTAAAAAACATTTAATTGTCAATAGGCGCTATACTTATAGCATAGATAAATGATTGGTCTCCTCGGAATTTATGTGTTTTAAATTCCGTGTTGGTCTCTCCCTCGGGAGCGCCGAGTGAGACCAATTAATTGTGATTTATCTTTGATTTAAAGATAATTATACAATTTACTTACTGATAGCTAGGTATCTAAAGAATCATAATCTTATGTATATACCTAAATCAAATAAAATAAAATATTATGATTTAATTTAGTATTTAAACTTTCATCGTGTTTTTAATGATATAAGTACGTTATCTTATTAAAATACTGGTTTATCGTTACGAAAATAATTTATTTTATTTTACTAATGAGTTGGGTATATTATTCGTCTATCTATTTGGCATTTCTTTAATGATAGTAGGAAGAGTAAGCGATGGCTGGTGCGGCGATCTTAGCGATAGGAGCTGCGTGGACGACGGGGGAGGCACCGTAGGCGTAAGATGGCAAGAACTTGGCGACTGGTGCGGCGTGAACTACTGGAGCGGCGGCGTAGGCCACTGGGGCGGCGACCTTAGCGACGACGGGGGCCACGGCCTTGACGGCGAGAGGCTCCCTGTGGACGATGGCGTTGAAACCGTTGTGTGGGTCGGCGGTGTACTCCACGGTGCGCTTGGTACCGTCGGGGTCGACCACGGAGTAGGCGCCCTGGACTACATCACCGTCTCTGGTCTCGTGTTGGGCTTTGGAGTCGCCGGTCAGACCGTCTTGGACATCGTACGAGAAGGTGTACTGGGGGTGAGGATCGTACTCCTCGACCTTGGGCACTGGGGCCACCACCTTGGCGACGGGCGCGGTGTAGGTTTGGTAGGCAGGGGCCGCGTGGTAGACTGGGGCGGAGTAGGCTACCGGGACTGCTGGCAGCAGACCAGCGCTGGCGGCAGCCACGAAGCAGGCGAAGACGACAAACTGCGAGAAAAGAAGTAACTTAGTCATTCAAATTATTTATTTACACACACAGTACACAATACAGTATTAAGGACGCGTTAACAAAATGTGCTGTTTGACAGCGGCCTAGTACGGACTGACAATAATAACCCTTGTTTCAAAGGAATTTTTGTAACATTATGTAGGTTTATATCAATGATTCTATTTAAATAACTTTTCTGCTCACTAATTTAGGAAACATTTCATCAGTTATGTATTCCTTATTATTTCTAATTATATTGTTATTAAAAAATGTAATGATCCAAATTCACTGTCCTTGGCATTTTTAAATAAAAAAAAATTAGAACCTAATATCTATGCCTAGTGTTTTGACTGTACCTTGAAAGCCATGTTGATGTTGGTAAAATGATAACCCGTAGGGAGGTATCTGAGCTTTTATATGAGGGTCTCACCCTTTCACTTCCAGCCTGGCGTCATTTGACCGTGAGCAGGCGCCCTCAGGCATTTGAGAACCTTCTGCACGGGCAGCCCCGGAGCTATTTATTATTACTATAGAGCCGGAATGACCTATGTTTTTTATGTGAAAAAATATAATGCAAAGGATCACACCGGATGTTGGCGTCTAGAGCATTATGCGTGGTAAAGTGCCTCGCCGTCATCCAGACGATTTGTACTCTGTTATCCCTACTTAACTAAGTACTTAATATGAAGTTATTCAACCATGAAACAGCATTTTTTTACTTATCGGTATTTAAATTATTTATCATTAGGAATTATATATATTTTTTAATGGGAAAGGACATTACGCCTACGCCGGTATGGGAGGCCCGGGATATGTGGGACTCCCGGCGCTGTCACCGGTACTTTACTCACTAAAACCACCTGCGGATTGCCATCAGCTGCTATGAAGTGGAGTGGACACAGGACACCCCCCACGACCTACCTCAAAAGGGGACCGGACGTCCAAACTAAAATAGGGGAACTCCGATAACCTGAAGCTCCCCCGCCGACGCCAGGACCTAGCGACCGGGAGAGGTACCCATCGTTTCCCCGAGCTCCGTTAGACAGAAGGCAGGAGGTTCGCAAAGCGACGCCTCCGCACTCCTGTCCTACGCCAGCGGAGTGGAACAGAGGATGGATTGATCTCTCTATCCCACTCCGCGGCCTCTTTCTGCGAAAATGACGGTTTCGCAGAAAGAGACCGCCGCCTGCCAGGCCTTATCGGTCTCGAGTATGCACTCGAGAGCGAGAGGTCCAACTCCAAGCACAGACATGAGATCGTGGCGCTGCACGGCCCATCTGAGTGAGAGTGTGTTGGGCCGTGGCCTCCGCAGTGCTAGACTCGTGGCAGCCTGGCGTCCTGGCAGGAGGGATCCTGGCTATCCGACACAGATACGCACCGAAACAGCTGTGCCCAGTGAGTACCTGTGTTAGACGGAAGCTGAGGGGTTTTTTCCGACGGCGCTTCCACGCCGCAAGGACTGGACGCATTGCCGCGGCCGTGTGTTGACCGCAATTAGGTGTTATAGGTACCTATCCTAGACTTTAACAACTCTACTTAGTTAGATGTAATAGTAGTCCCAAGTCCCTAAACTAAAATTTTGTCAAAATCAACTCATTATTTTCAATATATTGCCTACAGCCTACTAACAGGGTTTAATGACGACCAACTAATTCAGTAGGTCCACGATTAAAATAGTCATTATGAATAACAACCACATAACAACATTTCGAAATTAGGAACAATATTATCTTAGGTAAGTAGGTGCTGTGGTCAAAAGTGAACCAATAAAATTCAAGTTTTTGATGAATTGTCTGACATTCGTCAAACGTTCTTTGAACAGCGCTGACCCAATTGATATTTTATTATTTTATTTTGACAATTTGATTCAGATGCAATTAATTTAGATCCTTTGAGCGTCACATTTGGGTCATTGGGCATTGCGTTCACTTAGACCTTTAAAGGTCAACGCTAAGAATAAGTCGACCCTACTGCAGTGGTGTCGAATCAACGAATGTAGCTAAATTAAAGTATATGTCACGAACGCTAACGTGCATACGTGCCATTTAACTTAGAAGTTGTATATTTTAAAAGTAAAACCAACACCAAATTTACAACAATATTTTGTCGTTAACATTTATTTGCAAATTTTAGTAGAGAGAGCGCAAAAAGACGTTTTTTACCCGCCACACTGTTTTAAATCCGGCCAAGTGCGAGTTGGACTCGCGGGCGAAGGATTCCGTACCAAGTAAGCGCATTTTACAAGTTAGGCCTCTATAACTCCTGAACTACGAGAACAAAGTTATAATAAACCGTTATAGTTTTTTTTCAAAAAGCTATTAGAAAAGGGGGTTGGCGTGGTAAATACACATAACCATGCAAAGTTTCGTCTTTGTAGCACTAACTGTTTGGGCGGTAAGCCGAAGATAGACAGACGGACGGACGGATGGATGGCCATGACAAAACTAAAGGGTTTCGAGACGTGAACTACGGAACCCTAATAAAAAGTAGCAACCACAAACCAAAATACTATTAGACTGTACAATTTTCATTTACATTTAATTTTCCCGTAATTAAGTAGGTACTTATTTTAATTCAGATCCGATGAGAAATGGAAAAAAAATTAAAACGAGTTAGTGATATTTTTTTTTTAAATATTTGATGAAATAAGTTAATAATGTTTCCAATGACATATAATTACAAAATAGAGACCAGTGGCGTGGGGTTCCAATAACTCCATTCCTATCGGGTTCACTTACCACTTACCTTTTGAAGAACCCTCATTCAAATTCCTACTTCTACAGCTTTCACCACTGATAGAGACTATAATGTATGATGTAATAGAGTGTAATAGAATAAAAGTAGTGGAGAATAAAAAATACACGTAATAGAATAGAGGCTACTGGCTATATTTATTTATTTTTATTTTATGCGCACAGCAGACCGATATTTCATATTTTGAAGGTTGCAGGCATTTAATTAGAAAATAACTGACTGACATTATGCATGTTACGAGTGATTATTACATACCTAACATACTTTTGCTAAGAGTCCGCCCTAGTTGCTATTTTTGTGGTTTTTTTTTAATGAAATAGCCCGCGAAACGTACTCGTACAAACGTATCTGTCGCTGGCTGATTCTAAGCGGCCAATGGACACCCCGCAACACTAGTGTGCCTCGGATCTTACCAGTGTTGGTATACCGACAGGATTATGTGTTCAGGGCCGTAAAATTATCGTTTTTTTTTTTTTTAATTTATCGTACAAACAGTTTTTTTTTACACCCTATTTATAGTGAGCTATGTTAATTTTTAATAAGAAAAATAGTGAATAAACAATATTTAATTACAAAACAATATTTTTTTTTTCTAAAATAATTTAATTTTTCAATAAATTAGAAAGGCATAGACGTCTCACTTACAATAACAACAATAACCATGAACTAAGCATTAAGGAGTATCTAAAATATTAAAATTTTTAGTCAGATTGGAACTGTACTTTGTATAAAATATACACAAAATCCATTGACCTTATATTATTATCAAGTGAAAGTAGACGATTAGAAACACAGAAAGTTAATACGAGAGGGCAGCATAGTGAAATTTCAATTTTGGTGGGAACATTTGAACAGAAAAAAAATATCGCAAAATGATGTTGCATACGTTGGATTATCGTACAATTTCGTCACATAACGACACCTGTATGTTTGATCGCACGAAGTGTTCAATTATGTGATGTTGTATGTGATGATACGATAATTATGCGACGAATGCTAACGCTGGATCTTACCCAAAGCCACTAGGCCTCTCTCATCCTAACTCGCCTTTACTTTACGCCGATTTTCTGTGAGACTGTGGAATCTCTCCGGTCGAGCCGCCCATCAGGTTAATACGTCTAATAGGGGTAATAAGGGATGATTGAGTGGTAGGCTAGTTAGCTTATATTCAGCCTAAAATTCACACTGTATTTAAAGCACCAGACCAAACATATATAATACAGAGTGGCACGTTTTGGCTTTGTTAGTTTAACCGCATACAGTAACTTTAAAGTCAAAACATAGACAGTCACTAGTCAGGGCTTATCATACTTTAACTGTGATCTATCACATAATAAACTAAAAATTAATACTAATAAAAAACAAGACTTATCTACAAATATGTCTATATCTAAAAAATATCTATAAATAGAGAAACTTCCCCAGGTCGTCCCCATCTGGCAGAGTACCTAGCAAACTGATAGCATTCCGTCGTTGGATAGCAATGGCTATCCGTTGTGCCAGGTAGTTCCCGGCTCTGGGGTCTCGGGAAATGATCTTATTATATTATAATATTAAATATAATAATATATTATAGTAACTTTTGAGTCGGTGATCATTTTACAGACTAGGAGCGACTATAGTTGAAATTTTAGCCGAATTTAAAAGGGGAATTATTTAGAAAATAAGATTTATTTCATACCTTATTGTGCATTTTTACATTGGAAGTCTTTGTTTATAATAATAGGAGTGGCTCTCCAGTCTCCATACATGTGAAGCAGGGATGATTTTTTTCATTCTACCCCATTTAGTGGAATATCGTTGAATAGGTCTTTTAAAATAAAGGCAAGGTTTCATACATGACCTTTTTACAAAGTCAACCAATTTCGAGTAATCTCTAAAGTGGTTTACAAGTTGTCCCCCCCCCCCCCCCCCTAGTATTTCTAAACTATAGGAGATAGAAACATGTTTGTTTCCATGTTGATAGAACGTGCCAAAAACTCTTTAGGAAAATTATTTTGAGCACAACGAACAATAACTTTTGTAGTAATTCAAAGCTAACCTAAACCCCACCCCCTAACAAAGAATCCTCCTTAGACATGTCCTGACATGCTCTTGATTAGGTTATATTACTTACGAGTGAACCCTAGATATGGCATATGACACGACAGTAAATACCACTAGTTGGTGAGTTCTGGCTATCAGTCATCAGCGCAGTGCGCATGCAACACGACATGACATGTGTGGTGTCAGAACCAAAAGCCCACTGAACTTACCGTGCGCATGCGCATTAGATTTATCGTATAAGTCATGAGCACTAAGGGTCAGCTCACACCGAGTCGCGGCGGGACGCAGCGGTGTATTTTTAAGATATATTCAAAATTGAACTTTATTCACTACACATTAAGATACTTACACGATTCATTGCAAGAGCGGCGCCGCGTCGCGGTTTGGTATTAACTGACGCTAAAACCTACTTAATACTTACGTACTTGTTATTATCAACAGCCTCCGTGGTCCAGTGGCTTAGGGCTTGGCTCTCGAGTCGGAGTTCGTGGGTTCGATTTTCGCGTTGGAACAACAAAAATGTTTCCATGTTTGGTTAGCCGTTACGACAATGCAGGCTGATTACCTGATTGTCTGACAAGAAAGATGATCCATGCCTCGGATGGGCATGTAAGAAGTCGGTCCTGCGCCTGATCTTTAGCGAGTCGTGTCGGTCATCCGTCCAACTGGGTTACGAGAGTAAAGGAAGAGAGAGAGTGCTTTTATGTACTGCGCACACACTTGGTCACTATAAAAATTAACTGTTGCATAGCTGGTCTGGTTTCAATGGTGGCAAATGGTGTGAGGAGCTATTATACATTCGAATTATATAGGTATAACTGAGCGGGTGTGATGATGATGAGTGTATGTATGCGTTAGTATGCATTCGGCGCGAGCGGTCGCCAGTGCAGTTGCGACACAGCTGGCAGCCGCCGAGGTCGCCACGCAACTGGGAAAACACGTGTTCTATTTAGTCTGCTCGATCCAATTTTATCTGAACGTAAACAAAAGGAACGATAGAACATGTCATAATGCTACCAATTTGAATGTCACTTATTTACAACGGAACAAATATATATGTGTAGGATAATTGGAGAATAAGGCGACGGAAGGCCAAGGTGAACATGACTCGGTGGCTCAATGGTCAGAGTAGGTCAGTCGTGGGTTCGAATACTGCCTGGATTTTTTTTTACAGCCGAATGAATAACCACATCCTTTTTTTGGAAAGAATAAAACATACTTTTAAGCTACTCCCGAATTAAACAGCAAGCGAGCTCATGATGATAATAGCTATTATACATTATCGTCAAATGAACGCATCAAATTATATATATTCGTTTAGGAGTTACGGTGCCACACACAGAGTACAGACACACAGACACGTGAAACTTCTAACAACCCTCTGTTTACGTCGGAGCTTAAAAGTTTAAATTACAAACTAAAGTGTCATTTTGTATATCGTAGGATAATTGGAAAATTTGTATCTTTGCGAAAATCCTAGGATTATTGCAAAGAGCCGGATTATTTGATTCTGGGATAATCGCCAGAATCAAATATTCCGCTCTTTTGCAATAATCCTAGGATTTGCGCAAAGATACAAATTTTCCAATTATCCGTACGATATACAAAATGACACTTTAGTTTGTAATTTAAACTTTTAAGCTCCGACGTAAACAGAGGGTGTTAGAATTTCACGTGTCTGTGTGTCTGTACTCTGTGTGTGGCACCGTAACTCCTAAACGAATATATATAATTTGATGCGTTCATTTGACGATAATGTATAATAGCTATTATCATCATGAGCTCGCTTGCTGTTTAATTCGGGAGTAGCTTAAAATTATGTTTATTCTTTCCAAAAAAAAGGATGTGGTTATGTATTCGGCTGTAAAAAAAAATCCAGGCAGTATTCGAACCCACGACTGACCTACTCTGACCATTGAGCCACCGAGTCATGTTCACTTTGGCCTTCCGTCGACCTTGCACCAGTAACGTGTCCACACTTGACAAGTCCACTGTTGGCAAACACTTTCGACTTGCGACGTTATGTAAATGTACGAATTACTCTCTGTACAGACATTTTTATTATTTTTATTTTACGTCTCTTTAATTCTTCTAGGGTTTTAACGTAAAGATTATGTTTTTTTTAATGAACTTTATTGAATTCTAGTTGCCTGCGACTTCGTGCTCGCAATAGGAGATCAAGCGGGAGCTGTACATTGTGCCGCGACAAAAAGTTATCTGTGTCCTTCCCCGACTTCTGCTCCTGTATCCTTTCATCAAAATCGGTCCAATAGTTTCGGAGCCTATTCAAATTAAATAAACAAACAACCGAATTTTATTTTAGTATGGACGAATAACTTAAAGTATTGAATGACTTACAAGAAAGTAGCTTGTCTTAAAATAGTCGAAGAAAATTTATTGTAGCGACGCCAGCGGACAGAAGCTTACAATTTTTTAATTTTTGAATAAGCCTATTGTAATAATAATCTAGGTAGGTATAATATATTAAATTTTTACCTAAATACGGCGAAGCCAAAAGGAAGGGTAATGCTTTTGGCAGTCTATGTATGTATGTTTGTATATTTGTTCCCCAGGAGTGCCTAAATTGATAAATTTCAATGAACGAGGTGGGTGTTAATATATTCGTAATAACAGCCCGGATAACATAGGCTGTATAATTTACATAGTCGGGTTATAGTTTTTTTAATAAAAAATGTAGCTATTAGATAATATCTACCTTATATATTTTCAAACTCACAGTAGGATTGGGTAGGAGAATCTCTTATTAGTTGTTACAACAACACATCCTCAGTAGCTGATTTGACACATTATTTTCAGTTTTTCATTATCTGAAAATATGTGTCAGTGTCAGTGTTATTTAACAAATTCGCAGTGTATATACGTAGTGAGACTTGTTCTTAATTTTTAACCGACTTCCAAAAAGAAGGAGGTTATATATATTTGACCCTTGGATAGAATATACATATATACTTACGTACAGAGCAGATCTTTAATCTGTGGTAATTTGTTGCATGTTTCGCTAATAGTGACGTAATTTGAGCCGCGCGCTCGTTTGTCTTCTGTATGGAAATTTTGTTGTTTTTATGTATTTCTATTGTAATAGATGAGTAATTGTAAAAGTGTGGATGAATCATTAGCTCAGTGAAGCACGAACAATTGACATCAGCGTATTCGTAACGTTATCGAGTGAAATTTGCATCTAGGCGCTGTCATGATTGTATGAGTGAATACGTTGTTGTCAAACGTTCGTTGAATTGAATTTGATAAAAAATTGTTTTTTAAAAATGTAATTCAACCCCACCTTTGTTACTGTGCAACGTGGGGTTCAAATCTCGGTAAAAGTGTCACTGTTTCTGGGTCATGTCACTCAGTGGCATAGATACAACACCATTTAATTTATGAACTGAAATCATTTCGTACATTTTGCCAGATTCATTTATTTACACACTGGCGATACATCACATACTTGTAATATAATGTGACAAGTATGTAGTATGTATCATATACCTACACACTTGTCACATTATAGTTCTTACATTTTATGAATGTGCTGCCCAAATTTTTGAATGTGGTAATATAAATAAATAAATATAAAGAAGAAAAAGAAATAAAGTATATTATGACGTATATCTATCTATCTTATCGTATTATCCGACGGCATAATAATAATAATAATGTAATAATATTATATTATTATTATTATTTATATCATAAATATAACATCTTTCCTCTCGCTTTCTTGAAATTTGTGGGAGTGATTTCGACAAATCGGACGGAAGTGTGTAACATTAAGTCGTGGAAGCGCGCGCTATTTGTTTGACGAATGAGCGCGCGGTGGTAGAGTTGGCCGTCGGATAATACGATAATAATAGATATACGTCATAATATACTTTATTTCTTTTTCTTCTTTATATTTATTTCATAATTATTATTAGACTAGATGTTGCTCGCGGCTCCGCCCGCGTAAGTATTGTATCCCTCGGGAACACTACTTTTTCGGGATAAAAAGTAGCCTATGTTTTAATCCAGAGTCTAAACTACTACCATACAGAATTTCATCGAAATCCGTTCATGGTTTTTGCGTGAAAGCGTAACAAACATCCACGCTTTCACATTTATAATATTAGTAAGTTATTATTAGACTAGCTGTTGCTCGCGGCTCCGCCCGTGTAAGTATAGTATCCCTCGGGAACACTACTTTTTCGGGATAAAAAGTAGCCTATGTTTTAATCCAGAGTCTAAACTACTACCATACCGAATTTCATCGAAATCCGTTCAGTAGTTTTTGCGTGAAAGCGTAACAAACATCCACGCTTTCACATTTATAATATTAGTAAGGATAAATGAACAATTAATAAACTTAATCATTTTTCAGAATATAATTTTCAAATTCCTTAATACTATGGTGAGATGTCAAATGTTATACATCATATGCGACTAAAACGAGTAAAGTTTATGTGGAGGAAGCCGTGCAGAAAGCTAATCCTACTAATATTATAAATGTGAAAGTTTGTGAGGATGGATGGATGTTTGTTACTCTTTCACGCAAAAACTACTGAACGGATTTTGATGAAATTTGGTATGGTAGTAGTTTAGGCTCTGGATTAAAACATATGCTACTTTTTATCCTGAAAAAGTACAGTATTCCCATGGGATACCAGATACTATATTTACTCGGGCGGAGCCGCGGGAAACAGCTAGTATTATATAAAATAATAGTAACAACAACACACACTACCTCAGATTATTAACACACACAACCGTGCGTTGGATATAAACAACTTTGCTACACGTTGGCGTTTGTAAATCTGTCATAACAGTTTATTTTTAATATAAGAGTCAAAAGAATATTTATAAAGTTCAAACTTAAAAATTATATGAATTATTATAGGCGAATATCGACCACCTTTAGTTATAAATGCACCTTGTATGTAATAAACCTTGTAATATAAACGAATTATATTTTGAATACGGTATTTTCCTGTATTTTTTTATTACATAAATGAATAGTGCTCAGAAAAATATGATTACAACAGGAATTAAACTTTATTTTCAAAATTTTCAAAGATATTCCGTATAAAAGAAGATTTAATAAAAGTGTTCTATCTTTTGTGAGTCTCGTGAAAACGCCCCATATAAAAGTCGTACTAGTAAGTGACGTCACACGCTAGTAAGTTGCTACGAAATGTATGGCCATATGCACAAAATTTCTGATATCTCGTAATTTTGCGCGTTTATGTTGATACATACCATATTAAATTTTTTATGTATTTTATGAAAGTAAACTAATTATGTAGGTTTTGTACACTAATGTTTTAAAAAAATATTTCAACTTTTTTGTGAATTCGAAATACATATAATTAAAAAACTACACATAAAATCCTAATTCTTTTTACTTTTATACAGTTGTAATACCTAATTATTTCTTAAATTATTTAAAAAATCATACCCAATTGAATTGGCTCCGAAACTACTGGTTCGATTTTAATGAAATTTGGCCCAGATATCGAGTAGACCCCGTGGATGGACAAGGGCTACATTTTATCACGGAAAAATGTACGGTTTCCGCGAAATTAAGTAGTATTAAGCTAGTTCATAAACTTTCCCCAATCTTCATACCGCAAAAGTAGGTACCCGTAATGGTACGTGCTACTATGTCCTATGACAAATATGGTAGCCATTTAACTTTTCAAAAAACATTTCAAAATGTTACCATTCGTAAAAACAATGCTGACAACATTTAAAAAACGCGTGACCGATTCGCTTCATTGTCTTCACCTCGTGTTCTTGACGGTATTCAAATTTGGAGTTCTTGGGCAATATATACATATATATGCAGGTGAAGATGTACAGGAGACAGTGTGAAGCAGACAGACAGACAATCAACATGGTTGTACAGGTCGGTTGTACATGGAGTGCAGTGATTAAGCTAGTGAATCTGTGCATTTTGGATAATCACCATTCATAAAACCGATTTCAAGAAAACTGTGTAGTTTTCTTGAAATCGGTTTATGGCATGATATATTAATATTTAAAAAAAATAGTCTAGCTTCAGCCAGACTGACTTATTTTCGAGATTTATCTGGAAAATAAGTCAGCTGTTTTAACATAAATGCGGAGATTGAGATATATATATATATATATATATATATATATATATATATATATATATATATATATATGGACATAAATGGTTGTAAAGAAGTATAGCAGTTTTCAAACTTAATTAAAAAGCTTTAAATCTCCAAGAGAGAGACAATTTTTAAATGTCTTTTAACTAACTTAAGCTTCTATTTACAGATCACCGTATTCTCCAGCATCCTGGCCCTGGCGTGGGCCTCCGCACCAGTGGCATATTCAGCTGTCGCCGCACCAGTAGCGTACTCAGCCCCCGCAAGGCTGGAGGAGTTCGACCCCTTCCCACAGTACAGGTTCGGGTACAACGTCGCCGACACCCTCACCGGAGACTACAAGAGCCAGAACGAGCAGCGCAATGGAGACTTAGTCCAGGGATCATATTCTCTGGTGGATCCTGATGGTACTCGTCGTATCGTGGACTACTCCGCTGATTCAGTCAACGGCTTTAACGCGGTTGTCCGTAAAGAGCCTCTGGTTGCTGCGTCCGTAGTTGCGGAACCCGTGGTTGCTGCTAGATACGCCGCTGCACCTGTTGCCCCCGTAGCTGCGCCTGTAGCCGGCCCCATTTTGGCTAGATACGCTACTGCCGCTGTTGCCCCGGCCCCGGTTGTGGCTAGATACGCCACCGCCCCCGTTGTAGCTAGATACGCCACCGCCCCTGCCCCTGTGGTGGCTCGTTACGCTGCTGCCCCCGCCTTCCAGTACGCTGCGTACGCCCCTGCTCGGCTGGCAGTGCCGGCTTCATACGCCGTAGCCCCTGCCCGATTAGCCGCCGCCCCCGTGGCTGTGTCCGCGCCTGCGAGAATAGTGGAGAGCGCCGCCCCTAGCATCTACTACCCCTAAGAACTACCCACTACTACCCCAAAGTGACTAGAAGACTTGTACATATAGCGATGATAATTTTGTAACTAGATTAATAAATGTTTTTACCCGCCTTAAACATGTTTTTAATTATGGTTCAATAAATTAATAATATTTTAACATTACATTATTGTAAAATTTATAAATTAAGCTTTTCTGAATCACATAGATGTATTCTTAAATATAATTTAACTAGAAAAATCTCCGAGCCTTAGTTCTAAAACCGCAGTTTCGCCCGCGTAAATAAAGTATCCCACGGGAACAATGTACTTTTTCGGGATTAAAAGTAGCCTATTTTATTTTCCTGAGCGTACTACTATACCAAATCCCATCAAAATCCGTTCAGTAGCTTTTACGTGAAAGAGAGCGAGAAACTTTCACATCTATAATAGTAAGTGGGATGTTTTAGAACCACACAATATAATATAATATACTGGATTGCAAAAGAAAGTAGGTTCTACACTTTTAAACATAGGTATTTGTTTTTCAGGATTACAGAAGTTACAGATGTAAAATAAAAAACGGCAAATTTCATCAGGTTTCGGTAACTAGTAAAAAGCTTATAAAATTCGTAATAATAATATCTATGAACGCTTCACACCACAACAATCTGGCCCCGTGGGCCGTGGTAAGTATACGAAGGACTTGTGTTACGAGGACCAGAAAACAGGATGTATATATAATACTTTTATAACAATATTAATAATATTATTAACATCCTTGACCCAGGGACATTGAATATTTTTTGTTCCTTCGATCGGGATTCGAACCCGCGACCTCTGACTTGAGCGCCGACGCGCTAACTGATCCACAGAGGCAGTCAACGCTAATAAGGTATTTTCTTTCAAATCTCTTACTTGTATAGTTTTGAAAAAAATAAAATAAAAGTGTTGCTCTATCTTTTGCAGTGTATTCATTTTTTTTAGTGTATAATTATGAACTTGTTTGTCAGACTCCTGAGACTCAACCCTCCAAGATAAATTGTTATATTATGTCATTATAGTGTAATGTGTATCTTATAGTGTAACTAGCTGAACCCAACAGACTCTGACATAACTGTAATGAACTGGAATAAATAAATAGGTATTTATTGTAGGTACACAGTACACACACCTACGTCCTACATCTTACTACCTATCCCTAAATGTTACAACCTACAGTTGATGTGTAAAAGAGTTTTTGACCACCTAGTGTTGAAGATCACATCACATAGGCCTTTTAATCTGTTATTCGATTTGATCCGAGCGAAGTAAACCAATCTTGAAAAACTGTAGTGCCTGGAACAGTTGGTTTTTAAATGTCGTATGGTTGCCCAAGCACATACGGCATTCTCACAACATAGTGAGCCTAGTGCAGAGGAATGACTGGTCTATACGTGCAGGTTTCCTCACGATGTTTTCCATCACCGTTAGAGCGTCCGTATAATGTACATGACATCTGAAAAAGTCTCATTGGTACACGCCACAACATGGTAATCGAACCTGCACTCTCTCGAGTGCGAATCAAAACGGTCTACACACTGGGCCACGGAGCTCTTAACTGTTGAAGATTATTACAGTACTAATATCGCTATTAAACAATGTTAGAAGAGTGAAAAAAATTTACAACCTATTGCAAGTCTACCAAATATACCTGCATAATTTCATAAAAATTGATTGAGCCGTTTCGGAGGAGATCTGTAAAAAATACCACACACGAATTTTATTTATGAGATTGATAGTGTAATGTGTGAATTATAGTATTTATAGTGTAATGGGCTTCAATAAATCTAAAGAAGAATAGATCAATTCCTTTACAAGTGAACAAATAGGTATTATACATTTATTCTTAATTTTCCTTTTCCTAGTAATAATGTTTTCAGCGTTAAATAGGAAGCCATTATATGAAGCTAAATATTGAAAAACTTAAGGGAATCTAATCATTATATACGTTAATCGTTATGGTCTGTACAAATAAATAAAATTGAATTGTCTGTTTGTAATTTTAAATTAACAGCCTTTAACTAAATGCATAGTATGATAGTATAAACGGTACTGTTATCAGTCAGTATCAGTTATCCAACTGTGGCTGGACTCTTTGGAGGGTCCAGGCACACAAGATTTGGATATTTGTATTATGAATAATATGTCATCCGCTACATTAGAAAAATAGAAACGGAGAACAGTTTTGAGTGCGTAGGGCGTAAGATTTTATAGTTCCTATCTGTATATTGGTGTACTAAAATAAAAGAATAAAGAAGGGATTATTATCGTATTGTGTGGTTTAATATTACGACACAGTACTTACAATAAAATAACATTTTTTTTTTAATTTTTGTCGCTCCATCTGTCTGTTTGTTCCGGCTTATCTCTGAAACGGCTGGACCGATTTTCACGAGACTTTCACTGGCAGATAGCTGATGCTATGCATATACGCTACACACAACATACGCTATTATTATCTTAGAGTCCCCTTTAAAAAATAGGCTTCCTTTTACGTTGGTTAGTACACAGTAAAAATAACACGTTTACAAAGAAATAGACAGCGCATACTTGAAAATGCATTATAGCACCACTTCGTAGGAAAATATTCCCGAATATAAACATAAGATATCATTGATCAGTTTCAGTAAAAAAAAGAGAATAAACGCTGTGTTTAAATTGCTGCACCTTCTTTATTAAAAAGCCAATGCTCATACAATGTTCTCGATCTCAGAATATTTAAAGTTATTTTTGGCATTCTACCTTTAGTATTCATTTTATATTTCACACCAATAATAAATAATTTACAACCGGAATAATGTAATTAGTGAAATATTAAGATATTTACAACGTTTCGTTTTAATGTATAGTCTATACTAATATTATAAAGAGGTAAAGTTTGTAAGGTTGGAGGGAGTAATCTCTGGATCTGCTGGACCGATTTGAAAATTATTTTACCAGTAGAAGGCTACGTTATTTGTGAGTGACACAGTAGGCTATATGGATGGATAGATGGATGGATGTTTGTTAATCTTTCATACAAAAACTACCGAACGGATTTCGATGAAATTTGGCATGGTAGTAGTTTAAGCTTTGGATTACTGGTTAAAACATTGTATATTTTTTTATCCCGAAAAAGTACAGTATTCCCGTGGGCAACAGATAGTTGTCATTAACTTGCAATAATAATAATTAATTGCTTGTCAATTATTTCAAAAGTTAATACGTGCAGACAAGTGTTTTATGTGGTAGGTATTAGATGTAGCCTGAACTTCGTGAGCGAAAAAGTAATTCCGCGAAAACTGTACAATTTGCCGCGATAAAAAGTAGCCTTCCCCGTGGTCCTTCCTCGTGGTCCTTCCTCGTGGTCCTTCCTCGTGGTCAACTATCGTAAACACCACATCTAAATGTGTTTGACAAAAATTGGCTATCCAGTTACAAGTGTAACTCCTCTGGTGTTGCGAGTGTCCACGGGCGGCGGCAATCGCTTCCCATCAGGCAATCTGTCTGCTCGTTTTCTGATAGTAAAAGTAAAATTTCATGAAAGTACAAGAATACCAAATTACGTTTACATCATGTTTTGACCGGGAAACGAGCAGACGCGACACAGATAAGCGATTAGCCCGCAAGACAAGAGAAGTTACAGGTGCGGTGCCGGTCTGTCCTCTTCAGCCACAAGTACAGTTTAACCACGTTGCTAATGGTCATCAGTAATTTTCGTTTTTGTATGGAAATCACAGACGATGTATGAAAGACGTTTCACAGTGGTTTTTTGTGTGGCCGTGGTCCTCCAGGCGGGGCGGTTCATTCGTTGCCGAAAGACATTGAGATCGTCGAACATTCGGCGAAATACAGCGCAAGCGTTAATTCACGCCGCGCACCGTTTTTGCGTTATTTCACTCCAGTTTTCTTTCTGACCGTCGCATTTCTCGGTCTATCCGGGCTATTCGTGCCGAAGCATACTACATCTGGGACTCGCCTAAAATATCAAAGCTTATTGAAAATTCAGCGTATAGTGGTGTCAATGACGGCACGTGCGTTCTTGAATATATTCAAATGTAAGATGAAGATGAGGCAACCCTCGCTATATATACTGATATGCAGCAGCAGGAGGTACACAGTACAGTGGTCCAGCCAACATGATCCAGGTACAGGATTCAGTGATAGTGATGGTGAAAAGTGATAGAAAAAAAAAAGCTATAAAAAAAATAAAAATAAAAAATTCGTGATAGTGTGGTTCAAATAGCTTAATATGATAAACCAGTTTTTTTTTACCCAATATTAAAAAATCAAAGTGTTTCATTCGGATTAAAGGCTCGGAGGACACCTGAGTCCTGACCGTCACTGCGTAGTATTTTATTGGCGCTTTCGTACAGTTATGAACTTTGAACGAAATACTTTTTGAGAATTGTTAACACTGAACTATTTTATCGGAAACCCAGTTTCATGATCCCTGAATCTTGGTAATATTTTGGGAAATTTCAGTGGTTTCTAGTGCCCAGTGGACTGATAACAAAATCAAAATATCTGACGCAATCTTAATCCAACCTAAAATAATTGCTAATAAAACATGTTCATCTTTTTTATGTCGTAATCTATTTTCAGATCGTAGTCATCTCCTGCTTCGTAGCTTTGGCCTCAGCAAGTGGGGCTATAGCGCCCGTGGCTTACACCGCGCCCGTCGCAGCCAGGCTGGAGGAGTTCGACCCCCAACCGCAATACAGATACGGGTACGACGTCGCAGATACCCTCACCGGTGACTTCAAGACACACACAGAGGAACGCAATGGAGACTTAGTTCAGGGCTCCTACTCCTTGGTCGATCCGGACGGCACTCGTCGTGTGGTGGACTATACTGCCGATTCTGTGAATGGATTCAATGCTGTTGTCCGAAAGGAGCCCCTATTTGCTGCTCCCGTGGCTCACGTGGTTGAGCCAGTGGTCGCAGCCAGATATGTAGCCCCAGCCGCCAAATATACCGCCCCAGTAGCTGCTCCAATCGCTGCTGCCCCATTGGCTGCTGCCCCAATAGCCGCTTCCCCATTGGCTGCTGCCCCAGTAGCTCAATTTGCACCAGCTAGATACACCGCAGCCGCTGCACCTATAGCCGCTGCCCCAGTAGCCCAATTTGCACCAGCTAGATACACTGCCTCCGTGTCTACCGCTTCAGTGTTCGCCAGATACGCTGCTCCAGTAACCAACGTGGATGCTTTCGGCAGATACGCTGTAGCTCCATCGCCTTTGGTCGCCAGATATACTGCTCCCTATGTTGCTGCACCAGCGCAATACGTGAGCGCGCAATACGCCGCCGCACCTGTGGTCGCCCGTTACACCGCGCCAGTGGCGTATTCAGTCCCAGATGCCTACACCGCTGCCTTCCCATCTGCCTTCGCACCAGTAGCTCCAGCACCAGCTAATCCCGAACCAGCTCGCCTTACCGCTGCCCCTCAAGCCAAGGCTCAACCTAAACCAGCCAAACTGACCGACGCCTCCCAAGCTGGATACCCCTGAACGCACCGACAATGAACAAAGACTTGATTTTTATACGCTTTAAATAAAAGAATATACCAAAATAGCTGTATTTATGTCTATAAAACTTACCCTAAGTAATGTTCTTTATTTATATACTAGCTGGTGTCCGCAACTTCGTTTGCGTGGAAATAGTAAATGGAAACGGAAACCTTTTTACCCGACTACGGCGAAGCCAAATAGAAGGATAATTTTGGCAGTCTTTGTACGTCTTTGTATGTATGTACGTATGTTCATTTCCCCGTAGCGTTTAAGCTACTGATCCGATTTTAATAAATGAGGTATCAATAGATTCGTAATGATGCCGCGTGTAACATAGACTATATTTTTTTTTTAAATTTTGTGTTTCGAAAATTCTACTTCTATTGAACCTCAGATTCTAAGATCTAAAAAAAATATATTTGAGCGTATTTATGTATGTATGTCCGTTTCTATGACACGCTCTGCAGCCTAAGCCGTTTGACGGATTGCAACATAATATGAGGTATCAAAAGATTCGTCTCAGTTGTGAGAGTGACATACCCATGTTATTAGTTATTACCCGACTGCGGTAGGTGTTTGGTATCAAAATAAAGAGCTTGAAGACCACCATTCCAAAAATATTATACTTACCTAGAGCAAAATGGTCAAGCATGAGTCTGACTCTGAAAAAAAGACACTCATACCCCTGTTCATCCCTTTAGGGGTTGAATATCGAAAAATCATGAAACATGTGTTTACTTATTTTCTTTAAGGAAAATTTGCAAAATTTTCAAGCCGAAATGCTCATTTAATATTTTCCCCCCCTACAAAGTTTAATACCTCTTAAGAAATCAAATTTTAGAAAATATTGAATTAGAGTTTCAGTAAATCATATCAAAGAGCAATATCATGAAATTCCAAACAGATCTGACCACAAACAAAAAAGTTGCATACAAACATTGATAACCCTTTTAGGGGGTGAATTTCGCAAAATTCCTTCTTTTGGACCTATACGTCACAAAAGGAAGCCACGGTCGAAATATTACGTTTCTAGCTTCAGTAGTTTTGCCTCGACTTTGATGAATCAGTCAGGAAATGTTACTTTATATAATAGATCTTCTTCAGTCTTCTTATCTTCTCTTCTCTGAACTGAATGAAACTCGAGAACGGCTGATCGGATTTGGCTAATTTTGGTCTTGATATAATTGTAGAAGTTCAGGAAAGGATTAAACGGTGAGAAATATTGAAAAAAACCCCGAAAAATACTAAAAACGACCGTTGAATCTTCCCATACTAAATGTTCCTGTCAAACATTTTATGTTCGTTCCGTCGGTAGCATAAATTTGGGTCTCCAGTGTCACGTCACAGTCAAATATTTATGGCAGTTCAGTTCATCTATTTGGTTAGAATTCAAAACAGTTAAATTTCAGAACAATCGGTCGGACCCAGTAGGTTGTAGGTGTAGGTTGTAACTGTAGGTGTAGTTGTTGGTGTAGAAACTGTACGTGTATGTTGGAAGTTATTTATTAATCCAGTAGTCCAGTTTATCTATTTGGATAGACTTCAAAACAGTTATATATCAGAACAATCGGTCGGACCCAGTAGGTTGTAGGTGTAGGTTGTAACTGTAGGTGTAGTTGATGGTGTAGAAACTGTACGTGTATGTTGGAAGTTATTTATTAATCCAGTAGTCCAGTTTATCTATTTGGCTAGACTTCAAAACAGTTATATATCAGAACAATCGGTCGGACCCAGTAGGTTGTAGGTGTAGGTTGTAACTGTAGGTGTAGTTATTGGTGTAGAAGCTGTACGTGTATGTTGGAAGTTATTTATTAATCCAGTAGTCCAGTTTATCTATTTGGCTAGACTTCAAAACAGTTATATATCAGAACAATCGGTCGGACCCAGTAGGTTGTAGGTGTAGGTTGTAACTGTAGGTGTAGTTGTTGGTGTAGAAACTGTACGTGTATGTTGGAAGTTATTTATTAATCCAGTAGTCCAGTTTATCTATTTGGCTAGACTTCAAAACAGTTATATATCAGAACAATAGGTCGGACCGAGTAGGTTGTAGGTGTATATTGTAACTGTAGGTGTAGTTGATGGTGTAGAAACTGTACGTGTATGTAGATGTATTTATTTGTTCCAGTTCATAGTTAACACAGAACGACGTCTGTTGGGCACAGCTAGTTGAAATATAATAATAAAAGCATTACTAAAAAAGGTTCATCCTTACCAATATTATAAAGTTTGTATGTATGGATGTTTGTGACAATTTCACGCAATAACTGCTGAACGGATTTTGATGGAAATAAATGAATAAATGTGACACTTTTGAACCATTTGCACTGCGCAGCGTTTTTAGTTCACTCGCTCATACTCAGTGTTACGTGTAGCATCCATGTAGGTTAGCGGGAGCAATTGTCAAGTTCGGATTCGTAACTTTATCGAAAGAGAATTGTATGAAAAAAGAACATAATGTTTTTAACGTTCTTTGTGGCTCTGTGTCAAGCACCTTGGCGTAAGCTGGAAGTCGTGGCTTCAAGTCTCGCGAGGTACATAAAAGGGTTTCTATGTTCTAAGGTCACATATTTGTATTGCATTATAATATCCTACTACTGTAATTAAAATTTGTAAGGATGGATGGATGTTTGTGACTGTAATACGCAAAAACTACTGAACGAAATTTGATCAAAGGTATAGCAGTAGTTTAAGCTCTGGATTAACACTTATGCGACTTTCTATCGCGAAACAGTACAGTGTTCCCATGGGATAATGTGCTTATGTTTGTAAGTTCGGCTATCAAATTTTCGAAATGAAAACTTTGAAAAATTCAATTTATACCGAAATATTATAAACATTATCCCTGCTTTGCCATATGCAGGAGAACCTGTCGTACCTTGTCCAGTTTTTCAGTTGTCTGTTATTTATTTTAATTTGAATAGCTGTACAGTGTACATATTTAATTAAAGCCACTTTTTCATATTTTTAAAGGTTGGTTATTTGGGTAATATCTCACCAAAATATGAATAATGTACATACTCGAAGCTTAGGTCCATCATACATGTGTTTAAGACAAGAAAAATATATTAACGTCGCGTCGATAAAATCACAGACTGAATTAATGGCGGTAAAAGACTAACTCTATAATATATAATATAAGATGGTCAGTACAGACCATGGAGCAACTAGAGACTTAGCGAATACCTCAGGCATTACAATTCAAAAGCTAAGCAATGCTTAGAAATTAGCCAACTGGCCAAGGTACAAATGATACTACGGTACAACGGGTTCCGTTCCATCCACACAGTAGATTTCGTGTACAGGTAAAGGTTACAGGTCCTTATTTCTCACTTATAATTAAATAGCTCAGCGCAAGTACTTATTCTTGCAAGTAGTATAATATAATATAAATGGTCGATATTAGAAAAACATCGATGTTAGACACCGATGGTTTTACTAGTACGATGCGACGTACGAATTACGCTTTTAATGCATGGATATAAGTGACTTTTTAAATTGATAAAATATAAATGTCATTTATGTACGGAAAGCTTCAACAAAAGTGGGATGTGGAAAGATTGAAATCTATTTAAAAAGAAAGAGATATCTAATGATAAAATAGACTATTTTATCATTAGACATCTCTTTCTTTCCCATTATTATGTGTCATAAGGAGAATAAAGAACGATGTATGTCTTCTTCTCCTGCTAATAGCCGGGTATCTATGCTAGCTATTAATTCATAGTTATTAATCTGCGGTCACAAACGCATAAAATAAGTAGTGTGTGCGAGAGGAGAAGCATGCTTTGACACTAGAACTCAACCACAGAATATATATAATAAAACTAACGCAAAGAACCGTCATTCGATAGACTTACACGATCGACAGCTATCAGCAACGTGTGCTTGGCTAGACGTACGCCGGGGGTGCGCGCGGCGAGCGGGCGTGAGTTTTTTCCAGCCAGGACTTTCGTTCACGGGCTGGCAATATATAACTAACAATATAATTTCATAATAATTATTTATGACAGATTTGTCTGAAGCGACGTTTAAAATTATTTCGGTGTCAACCTTAGGCTGATGTCAACATGGCTGACATTCAGCGGTGCTCGAGCTATCATTTGTTCAACTGCAAAATTGAATAGAAACAATGAGGGTGTTTGATACCAATTACTGCTGACGCTTTGCGTCAATAAGAAAAACGGTCAATAAGAATTTTCGATTCTTTTTCTGTCACCAGGCGGCGCTTGGTAGTCCGACGGTCCTTGTCGTGTCAAAAAGCTGTCAGATGTCACGAATTTAAAAACCCCCATTGCGTGAATTGCCCTTATCTACACGGCGTTGTAGGACAACTGACTCATTGTTACAATTTGATATGAAGAAAGAATTTTTATATACGTAACACATACGTATGGCCCTCACGTACCTGTTACGTACTAAGCAGTATATATAACGTCGTACAGCCCACAGGCGCCCACAGTTCACTTCCTTGTGTTCCCTCCAAAACTTCTCCCAACCAGCCAACATGACCAGCAGGGTGAGTTTGTTTTTGATCATTGAAAATTTGGATTTCTCATCATCATCAATCATCGTTGTAATCGTCATTCACATCAACACATAGGCCAGTGGTTTCTAAACTTTAAAGATAACGGGACACCAACCACCTACAGCTTGGCAAAAAAGAGCTCGACCGGATTCTAAAGTTTAATATTTTCTTTTGCACAAGGACACCTCAAAATATTTGAACACATAGGAACTGACCGCATCGACGGCAGACGCGGTTCAAGTCCGTATTTACAGTCGTGCGCACGATTCAATGACGCTGTTAAGAGATTTTTTTCTTATGCCCGGTCGAGCAGCAACTTTTTCGAGACACATCAACTAGTACATAGACAAATCTAGGTCAAAATGTGTCGCCAAACTAATAGCTTGTTTCAAAGCGAAAGCGCATTGTAATTTGTAAATCCTAACATGGGGCATTAGTCAACATGATCTTCTTACTGCAGATAGTATCTAGTCACACGTTGTGAATAATCTAAGATCAGTGGGCCGTTATCGGCCGGTAACGTTATCGAATGAAATATCTATGAGCGCCGTCATGATTTTGACAGCTTTTTCATACAATTCTCAATCGATAACGTTACGTTTACGCCGCTGTCATATGTTCCTGCTAGACCCTCAGCAACGCACTTGTAACCTCTGGTGTTGCGGGTGTCAATAGGATATATGTTTGCTCTATGTAGATAAGATAGAGATTAAGTTACGGTCACCAGCGGGTCTAAAATGGCCGCATTTAGGGCCACTTGCGCAGATCTGGGTTAAAGTTAACCCTTGGTTAAAAAAATCATGCCTTCTCTTTCATAAATACGAAGAACGAGAGAGTTAACATGATATTAAACCCTGAATCGTACTATGAAACATCAACTATTGAATTTCAATATAGTACTATTCACTTAATGTGGGAATTTCAGACATGCATCATTAAGATGTAATAGTAACATGTACCTAATAATCAACGCAACGCGACTATTATGTAAAGTAGAAATCAATCAACATTCCTTTGAAATAGTGTATGTACACATTTAATTGATTTTTAGTTGATTTTGATAATTTCAAACGTGTATATTATGTTAGTGCTTATGTCCATCTGTTTCTAGCTGTTTGCTCCAATTTTGCAGTATTACCACAGAATAATGTCGGATCTTCAACAATTGTCATTCAAGTCGCGCACTCAGACCGACCCTTTCTTCTGTTGCATCGCGATGTACGAGTACACGGCCAGAATACGGATTGTGTTGTATAACGTCCATGGACAATTGATATAATCATTAACACGTATACAAATGACAGTTGTAATTACGACATCGAACAATAATTGTTATGGTCAGTTCACACCGCGACGATACATGAGGATAGCTATTCAAATTTGAACTTTATTCGCTACACAAAAAGATACACGTTTAATTTATGACATCAGTTTTAATCTCAACATCAGTTGACTGCGCACTGCGCAGCTGCCGAGCTCTTACAATGAAACGTATAATAATCTGAGGAAACGTTTATCTCATTATAGTTCAATTTTGAATAAGCATTATAAATGCTTATATGCAGCAATAAAAATGCAGCGCCATGTCGAGTATCGTTTCGTTTCAGCGTGAATGGACCCTAATAACGCTCTTACGTAACGAGGGATTGAGACAAATGATGTCTACAGACGATCAGTTTACAACTAATTATATGTACATTTCATTTGTTTCGGTCCTCCTATGATATGTAAATGCGTTGGGGATAGTTTTCATCTAATGTTTAATAAATAAGATAGATAGAATAAGATCTATCTAGCTTCAAAAAACCTCTGTGGTCCGGCTGTGCCGCAAGTCGCGGGATGGAATCCCGTCAAAGGAGCAAAAAAGTTTTCTGTGCTCCTGGGTCATGGATGTGTGTTAAACATGTGCATATTATAATAAAACTCTATAAAAAATAAAAGTGTAAATATATTTCCGTTGTCTGGTACCCGTAGCACAAATTCTTCGAGAACTTAGCACGGGACCAGATTGATGTGATGCAAAAGCGTCCACAGATATATTGTAATAATTATTATATTACTAGCTTTTGCCTGCGGCTCCGCGTAAATACAGTATCACACGGGAACACTGTACTTTTTCACAAAAAGGACAAAAAGTAGCCTATTTGTAAATCCAGAGCTTAAACTACTACCATACAAAATTTTATCAAAATTAGTTCAGAAGTTTTTGAGCGAAAGAGTAACAGAAATCCATCCATCCATCCTCAAAAACTGTCACATTTATAATAGTAGTAGGATTAGTTCCGTTTCTTCTAATACCTTGTATTGTACAGTCAGGCAAGTGAAAACCTGCTGAATCATTGTCTTACTTCAGTCGTATTATTAAGTGGTAATCCTCACCAGTACTCCCCAGTCAGCTGCAAAACTGCTAATTGTTTAACTGTCGCGACTCTACATAATGCACTTCATTCCAGATTGTATTTTAAATTTTTCCCATCTTTGCAGATTGTAATATTTATCAGCGCGGTCGCAGTTGCGGCAGCGAGCGTGGTACCCGTGACCGGGGTAGACCCGTTCCCGCAGTACTCCTACGGGTACGACGTGCAGGACGCCCTCACAGGGGACTATAAGGGTCATCAGGAGCAGCGCAACGGGGACCTCGTCACAGGCTCCTACACTGTTGTCGACCCAGACGGCACCAGAAGAATCGTGGATTACGCTGCGGACCCTATCAATGGATTCAATGCTGTTGTCCGCCGAGAGCCCCTGCTTGTTGCTGCCCCTGCTAGAGTTGTCCCTGCTCCTGCACCCCTACTGGCCCCTGCGCCGGTGTACCCCAGGGCGCCACTTTTCGCCCCCGCTCCAGCGCCTCTCTTAGCGCCCAGACCATACTTCTTATAGAATAATTATTACAATTTTGTTGTGTTATAGCTATTGTACCGTAAGTTTTGTAAATGTTATTTATATTAAAAGATGAAAAATATTTTGATTTCATTTTGTACGTTACCTTTTAGATTTGAAAATATAGTAATTATATTTAAGCCCCTTGGCTCTTTTTATACGCTGTTCGGATAAAATTCAATCTTTTTGTGAACAAAATGTCTGCTGGTATTAATTTAAAGTAATTTGGATCTGAACATAACAAAGTTTAGAAATTGCAAATGTATTTTTATGAATAAATACTTAGCTGTAAAATAGTTAATATTTAAGATATTCTCAAGTAATAAAAAAACACAAATGTATATAAAATAAATAATATAATATTCAAAAATAAATAAAAAAATCCAGTACATAAAAAATACAAAGTTACAAATCAAATATTTGGAAACCATGCGTGTCTGATTTTGGCAATTGCGGGAGAGGGTTATCGGGACCTGGAACAATGGAAAGCCTATTTTGACATCTGTGCTTCCGTACAGAGGTCCTATCACTTCTTTCCACCTGCCTTGGAAGCACAGAGAAACGTCTACCAAACGGCACTACAGCTAATCTCTTGAACAGAACCGTAGCCTGAGTCTTTTGAGGCTCGTCCAAAACTTTAAGTATCTGGTTTTCACGTTGTAGTATCGCTTTCTTGTCATCAGCGGGCTTAGTATTCGAAGCCATTTCAGCAACCTTCTCGAGGAAGGCTTGAACTCGTCCTGGCTCTGGAAATTTCTTCGAATATTCGTAGGCTTCGTCGACCTGCATCTTTACTTCATTGAAATTGCCCTGTTGCATGTCACCACTGATTAACGCGAAACAGCTGTTTAGCCACCAACTAGTACTGTCTATTTCTTGCGCCTCCCGTTGACACCTCTTGGCATAGAACTTAGATAGAGCATAATTCCTTTGGGAGGCCAGTAGTCTGGACATTTCATACATTAACCAACATCTCATCATTGCATTTTCGCACATGTCTAGGGTCGCTTTCACCTTAGTGGCCGCGACATTCGTATCGACGAATTTATATGGGTAATTGGCGATAACGGAGTCGAAAGACTTCGGTCTACCCACGGGTAGACCAAGCAGGAAGGCGATTCGTCGTCTATTGCCACGTTCACTCAAAGTGTAGGACAGGCGATGCTGGTTCAGATAGCCGTCGCCGACTGCGATGTACAGGCGGTCGAGGTAGCTGTCTTTATCCGGCAGCGTACGTGGTGTCTTAGTGTCGAGGAATATTTGCAACCGCTCTGCCTGAGAGATCAAATCCATTATTTTATTTTGACGTACACTAATACCAACGCTCCTCAAAAGTTTTTCGGCGGTTCTCGCACCGATGTCTCGTTCTCTTATTAGTGCAGCTTCCATATATTTATTTTGGTGTTTCGATTCGGATTTTTCGGCTAATTTAATAGTGTAGTAAGGACGTTGTGCGTGTAACATTTTTTCTCTGTCAGTTAGAGATTTCAAAGCTTGATTAGCGAGTTGCCTCAATTCCAAACTGCCTTTAGTATTCGCCGATTTTAAGCGACTATCCTTACAAAGGCTCTGTAAGAAAAATTTATCATACGCCATGGGTCCTAGGTATTTCATGGCGAGTACCCTCTCCAAAGTGAGTTGTCTTCTAGCTTGCATTTGAGTGAGTTTCTTTTTACGTTCCATTCTTGGAATACGAGACACTCGTGTTATTTTCTTAGGTTCGTCATCATCGACGTGGTCTGTCTGTAGCTGCTTGATTAGTGGCAAAAAATCAACCATCACGTTACCGGCATTGACTCCAATACAATCTTGAATAGTTTCTACGCCTTGGTTGATTCCTTCCAGGAAGTAGGGCGGTTGTCGTCTGGATCTGTAGCCGCGGTAGTTCATGACGACTGCTCGTTCGAACTCTGAGAGTGTGTGTAGTGCCCTCGCTTGCATATTGCGCGCTATCATGTTAGTAGGCTCTAGTTTGAGGGCCAACTCAGCATCGGAGTAAGCTTGATTAGGCTGTACTGCGTCGGCTGCTACCTGACTACGGCCTGTGAGGCTGCGGACGTCGCCTGGTGCGTTTCTATATGCTTCATCATAAGCATCTTTAGACTTATTGAACTGCTCCAATCTTCTTAAGTATGCGCCGCGCTCGCGGTATACTGTTAAGGCCCCGAATATTTGTTTTTCTTCCATTTTCGTCGAAAAATCAATTTAAAAGATAACGAATGTCTTGTCTCAAATACTTTAAACTGGATGACAGAAATAAGGACCCAAAACTTCTTTCAATATAATATGACACTTGCAAATAAAGACTACTTTGCAGAATAGCAAGTAATCTAATTATATAGTATAGGTGATGGGCGGGCATCATCTATAGTTACTAATGTTGCTATATAATTATTCGTGCGCGTAAAAACAGATCCCGCCAGAACCTTACATTTTTCTGCCATAAAGTAGTCTATGTCTTTCTCCGTGGTCTACTTTGTATTTGATAATCGGTTGAATAGTTTTTACGTGAAAGAGAAACAAATAAACTCACTTTCACATTATAATATTAGTAAGGATTTAGGGTTGTAGTTGCATACATCTTGCTTGTAAGATAGTAGGTAAGTATCACTATTCACAATATTTCAATAAATTTTAAAACATGTTTAATTTTTATATAGGTCTACTTCAAGATTTCTTACGAATTTATTACAAATATTTGCCACACATTTCGACATTTCATATTTCTTTTTCATTTTACAAAATTATTTATAAGAAATCGTTCAAAGAAATTAAAAAAGTTTGGTTATGTTCTCGTTAGATAAATTAATTCATAAGGCCCAATTTTTTTCTTTTAAAAATGTTAATGTCACTGTCATATAATTTTATTTAATTCATTTTGGTAGAGACGATGCAAAACGAGGTGGCTCTTGTATTCTGGTAAGGAAAGGACTCCTTTGTACAGATCTGTTAGAAGTATGTAATCTTTCTGAATCAGGCATTTTTGAATGTTGCGGCATTGACTTTGAAAACTATAATACTATTATTGTATGTGTGTATAGTGCCCAAAGCAAATAAAATAAACGAATTTTTTGTCAAATTTGAAATGCTATTGAAATTATTAAGTAACAAAACGGATAAATACAATGTCATCATAGCTGGTGATTTTAACATTAACATTTTGAATAAAAATAATGTGACATTTGATCTAGAATGCCTTCTTTTAAATTATAATTTTAAATTTGAACTAAATAATCCGACTAGATTGCAAAGTAAAACTTGTATAGACAACTTCATACATAATGTTGCAAAATGTAAGTCTAAAATAATTGAATTGTCATTATCAGATCATACTGCGCAGATTATGCAGGTACCAGTAAAACAAAGCCCACTACAAAATTGGCGAATTAAGCAGCGTAATTTTAATAAAGAAAATATTAACAATTTTAAAAAATGTGTGTCCAGTCTGTCGTTTAATGCAGTCTATGAGATGAACGATTCTAATTTGGCTTATAATGAATTTTTTGACGATTTCAAACTTTTATACGATTTGTGTTTTCCGTTGAAGTTTGTGATTATAAGGACAATAAGCAAAGCAAAATGGGTATCTAAAGGCATTAAGATATGCAGTAAAAACAAAAGAAAACTATTCTGGAAATATAGACTAAATCTTAACACCCTAAATAAATTAAAATATCTTCGGTATAGCTCAACACTAAAAAAAATAATCAGACTCACTCAGCGTTCTCAAAATAATTACAAAATAAAAGCATCAAAAAACATTAGTAAAACTACGTGGAAAATAATTAATAGTCATAAAAATAAACATTCTAATTATATAACAAAAATAATTCATGAATCAAAAAGTATCGTTAACCCGAAAAATATAGCCAATGCATTCAATAATTACTTTGTCGATAAAATAAAACCCTTATCCAACCATGGCAAACACATTTGTGCGAATATCAAAGGACGCAGTGAATCCATGTTTATGGCACCTTGTATTCCCTCTGACGTTATAGAAATCATAACACAATTACCAAATAAAAATAGCGTAGGTTACGATGACATTTCAACAAAAATAATTAAATCCGTAAAAACTGTTATTGCCGAACCCATAAGTCATATCTTAAACCTAAGTATCTCTACAGGAATTTTTCCAGACAGATTAAAGACAGCGATCATAAAACCCTTATTTAAAAAAGAAAACCGTGAGCATGTGGAATGGCCAATTGCGATTTTACCAATATTCTCTAAAATTATGGAAAAGTACATTTATAAAAAAATATACAATTACTTTGAATACAACAATTTATTTGCTGAAGAACAAAAAGGGTTTAGAAAAAATAAAACAATAAATAGAGCCATTTACGACTTTTTAAACATTATAATAAGTAAAGTTGATAAAAAAATACCTGTCTGTGCCATCTTTTGCGACATGACCCAAGCGTTCGACTATGTGGATCACGAGATAATTCTGCAAAAATTGAATGCTTATGGAATTCGAGGTAATGTACTAAAATTACTTGAATCTTATTTAAAAAACCGATTGCAATATACAGAAATTAAACGTATAAACAAAAATAAAAAAATTGAAGAAAATGTATTTTCCGAAAAACGATTGGTAAAGTATGGGGTACCGCAAGGTAGTGTACTGGGTCCTTTATTGTTCATCATTTACATTAATGATCTGCCAAGAGCCATTAACAAACGCATGTCTCTTTTTGCGGTTGATAGTACTGCTATCATAGAATGTAATGAAATAAATCAATACGAAAATGACATAAATATGACATTGAAGTTAATTATAGAATGGATGACGAACAATAATTTAAAAATAAATTTGAATAAAACTAACATAATACAATTTTGCCAAAAACTATCGCCATTGACATTAAAAATTAGTTATAATAATATTGACATTAAAGAAGTGACAAATACAAAATTTTTAGGATTAAGTATTGACAGTAAAATCAACTGGAAAGCACATATAGACCAATTATGCAAAAAAATTAGCAAATCGGTGTATTCACTCTCTAAGCTATCATCAATAACAAAAAGAGATGCATTAATAATGGCGTATCATGGTTTAGTCGAGTCAAATTTACGGTACGGAATTATATACTGGGGCAACTCCACACATCGCGACGCAGTATTTAAAGCCCAAAAAAGGTACATCAGAGCTATGTTCAAATTAAAAACGAAAGAGAGCTGTTTACCATGGTTCAAAAAGCATAAAATTCTCACAACTCCATCGTTATATATATACGAGACCGCAGTTTTCGTAAAAAATAATGCTGAACTTTTTGAGACCTTCGGTTCTATACCACGTAACCGAAGGGATAACTGTAGACTAAGAAGCATAAAAGTAAATACCGAATTGATGCACAAAAGTATCTTCTGCATGGCAATTCAAATATTTAATAGAATACCTAAAGAAATTAAATTATTGGAATTAGGGTCATTTAAGAGGCGCCTAAAAGACTATTTAGCGGAAAAATGTTACTACTCGGTTAAAGACTTTCTAAATAATTCGAAATTTTAGATATTATTGGTTAGGTATTATATTATGTAGTTTTAAGATTTTAATGTACTTATTTTTTATAAATGAAAAGATGAACTTATTATAATTATTTTTGTAATTTTTGACATTTTATGACGTATTTTAGCTTTATTTTTTGTAATTAAGTATTGACATATTATTATTATTATTTCTATTATTATTTTACTTATGAACTGTTAAATTATGAGGTTAAATTTTATTTATTAGTACTGTGATGAATTAATTATCTTACTTTAAATATTTGAGAAGTAATTATAGGAATATATTAGGAATTAGGAATTATATATTAGGAATTGACATCATATTTTAATTGTAATGTAATTATTGACTGATACGTTTTAATTAATTCTAATTAATTTTTTATTTTGTCTTTTTATGTAATTTCACAAGATATTCACACACCATTGTAATGGTAGGATGTGCATGTACTCTTATCAGTTACTGTAAACCACCATTGTAAAACCACATTCACGTGAATAAACGATTTGATTGATTTATTGATTGATTTTAAGGCTGGCGCTTACCTCGGCGAAACGTACGTACGTTTGGCTATACAGCGAGGCAATGCTTCCAGCTTATTAGGTACTCGTACTCTACCCGCAGCCTCCGACCTAGATTCGGTTTTTTATCTATAGCCCTTTTTTAATTTTTTTTTTTACTTAGACAATAACTTATTTATAGTTTACTCTGTAAATAAATAATATAACAAAACTAATATAATAAAGAAGGTAAATGTATTTTATATATTTAATATCTACAAAAAAATTTATTAGTGTCTGGAGTAGAGGTGTCGGTTTGATCTTATAATAAGGTAGGTACATAACGAGTTATTTTATGGGTTTGATTAAACTAGATATATAAAAATTTAAACAGTATAAAACTTTATTGATCATTTGTTAAAGATATCGTCAGTCCTTATACTTAAACAGCAACGATGGGCGCGGAAAATCTGGCTACAGGGGCGGAGTACGCAACGGGCGCGGTGTAGGCCGCGAACTGGGCAGGGTATGAGTACGCCACTGGAGCCGTGTACGCCGCGGAATATCTGATAGGCGCTACAGGCGCAGTCACGGGGGCGACAGGTGCAGCGGCGTATCTAGCGGCGACCACGGGTCCCGCAACGGGCGCGACAACCAGAGGCTCTTTACGGACGACCGCGTTGAATCCGTTAACAGCATCAGCGGAGTAGTCCACGACACGACGAGTACCATCAGGCTCGACTAATGAATAGGATCCCTGGACTAAGTCTCCATTGCGCTGCTCGTTCTGGCTCTTGTAGTCTCCGGTGAGGGTGTCGGCGACGTTGTAGCCGTAGCTGTATTGGGGGAGGGGGTCGAACTCCTCCAGTCTGGCTGCGACAGGCGCCGCAACTAAGGGGGCCGCTACCGGCGCACTGGCGCGGGCCAAAGCTACGAAGCAGGAGATGATGACGATCTGAAAAAAGATCATGTGTTAAAGTTAACAAATTAAAATATGAATAATAAAGATGCTGTTCTTTCACAAGAAAGTAGGAGCCTAGAAATGTAGATAATAATAATAATAATACAATGAACTAGGAGCTCGGTAGACTAGTAACATCGGCAGTTAAATCTTGACAGAGCGGCTTCATTTCTTTAGACAAATGTTTCACTTAACACTGAGACAGACATCTTAAATTAAAAAAAAAATGGCCTAAAAGTACCATAGACAAATGTAACTACGTCCTAATCTAGTAGGTCAGCGGTGAACTGGCCATGTCGCACATGAGGTTGCACAGGCGCACGCGGGGAGACTCACAAGATTGTTGTCAAGGACGCACATGGCTGTGGCATGTTAATGGCCGATTCGTCTCTTCACTTTTATGACACTTTTATTTCACCAACGTCTGTTAAGGATAATCGTTGATTGAATATCATGACGTTATCTCTTTCGTACTTTGTATTAATGCAAGAGGAGGCATGGTATTTTGACGATTGACATTAACAGGCGTTGGTGTAATTGGGACTTAGGGTGTGGGTGAAAATTTCAAAGAAATGTATACAATACGATTGGTTTTTAACTGAAGGTGCTGATTATTACAGAGGATTTAGTTGTCACTTTAACTTTGTGCTTAATTAATTTAATTTTTTGAACAGTTTTCATAGAGAAACTGTTAGTCTAATTATATAATTCGTCGAAAAAGGCCCCTGAACGCAGTAACTATTCGGTAATTTGTGTCTGAACATACATCCTTTTGTATTTTCCAGCTTAATTATTAGGTTATAGATTGGCACCCCATATTTTACCACACATTTATCTGTATCCACGTGAAAATATGGATCTTTACTTTGTTATATTGGGCATTGATAAATCTTTTTAAATGTTAAAATAATATTTTTTTTTTCTTGTAATTAAAACCATACTACCGAGAGCATCTACTGTTTAAAGATTAAGGAAAAAGTTTTTTAACATTTTAGCTAGGTATTTATATAAAAGTGAATTTTTGAAATGTTATTGCTTTAAACCAAATGCAATTTACCTTAGCGGCCATTGTTGGTTTGATGAGTTGGGTGACTATGCAGTTTGGAAGTACATCAGTGTATATATACTGTATGTTGCTCCACGCCAAGTGCGCCATTAGTATGGTGGTCGCGGCGCCCGCGCATGTCTCTAATCACGATGAGTCTTCAATGATATCGTGTTCTTGACTTTTGCTCCACTTTTTCGAAATTGGTGTATTGGCACTCCCAAAACTAGTATCTATGCTCGCGTATTTCGCTCGTGCTCTTTTGCAAAATGTAAATAAGTAATAACAGATTACTGAACGGTGGCATATGATGTGACCTGATATTTTGGCGTCCACACGCGCTAGGCAAACAGCTTTGCGAGCAAGGACCCACCTCTTGTCTGACATCCTGTCATGTACTGCGCACACAGCTGGGCACTGTAATATAGCTCTTGCGTGTCTGGACTTGTATTGACGAAACTGGCCACCGTCACCAAAATCGGTATTATTATGTAGGAATCAGAAACCTTAATATTAGTGCTAAGGGACAATACTTAGCGCGCTCGTACCTACGAACTTATTTAAATATCTAAACTGTAAACTGTAACTGTAAATATCTAAAAATAATTTAGCCGCTTTTGCCCGCAGCTCCGCTTGCGTAAATACAGTATCCCCCGGGAACACTGTACTTTTTCGTAATAAAAAGTAGCCTATGTTTTGATCCAGAGCCTAAGCTACTAACACACGCATCAAAATATTTTGAGTAGTTTTTGCGTGAAAGAGTAAGAGTAAGAACATTCACATTTATAATAGTAATTAGTAGGATAACTATCATAAAAATTAAGTAGTGGTCCATTTCTCCTTTTTAGAGACATCACTTCCACATTACATAAAACAATATTGGACTTGCTTCAGTTATAAGGGCAAGGTGAAATAACGTGTCACATAAGCTTCAGGGCATACCTCGGTGTATATAACCCGAAAGTTCTACTGTTCATTATACATTCATCCAATCTCAACACTCGACAACATGGCTTTTAAGGTGTGTGATATTATAATTAATACATTAATTGGTGTATTTATTTTATGTGATAAGC